>OY796880.1:27792260-28392260 GCA_963680785.1 Diplosoma virens | reverse complement strand
TTATCCAATGTTGCGAAATAATAATCGAAGTTACTAGATCGGTCCCGATTTCTTAAATTAATTATTGAATTACGTTTAGCAATAAAATCACCATACAACCAGAAGAGACGGTAGGAACAAGTTATAAACTCGGAACGTCAAATCAGTTGTTAATATTTTAACGTCTTCATGTTTTATGTTTTATGTTTTATTTTTATGTTTTGTTTTTATGTTTTATTTTAATGTTTTATTTTAACATCTTAATTTGCATGTTTTAACGTCTGACGTTGTGCTGCTTCTTCCTTTTCTTGATCTTTTTAATATATATAATTTTTGTGTTAAACTGTTTAATAATGATCGAGAATAAAAATTGAATGAAATGAAATGAAAAAAATGGTTATAGAAAATTTCAGTCAATCGTTTTTTTAATTTTTTAACGTTCCAGCGAAAAAATACGTAGAACTGTAGCAAAACGTCACAATTCTTTAAAACTATAAATCAATGCGCCACGAATCAAAACGGTAAAACGAATATTTACAATACACTTATAAGCAAAACTTGTGGACAAAAGAAATTGAGGGGGGTGTACTAATAGCGCAATGATTACATAACAACGAAAAAAATACGTCATAATCAAAAGCTCAAAAGTTACTGTAAAAGACCGAAAATCAACTACAGAGTTATAAAGTTAAGATCAAGATCATGAATAAAGTGTGACAGTAATACTATTATGCACTAGATAACGCTGCATAATGATCCATCAAATGAAACCCAATCCTGCACATTTATTATCTTGTTAAAACTCCTCCTGTTTTTTGCAGCGATTTTGGATTTCCGGCGCAATATATGGCTCGAATACCGCAATCAATTGAATACCGCCATCTTCCAAATTATTATCGCTTATGGAAGACTCGGAATGAACCCTGTTCGGGCAGCAAGGTGTGGCTACTTTATATAAAAACAATTTTTTATGATTTGAACATAAATATCATTACGGTAAACTTTGCATTGATGGGTCAAAACTGACTGTTTATTCCAAATAATTTTTATTAAGTGCGTCAACTGAATGTTTTTTAAAGACGTAGTTTTTGGATTTCACTTGATGTATTCGTAGCTTTGACAATAAGTTTTTTTGTCTTTGTATTTGTTGGATATTTTATTTATTACTGAAACATTCATTCAATTTTATTAATGTTTTTGAAGCAATAAGTGGGCCACTAAAATTTCTGTCTTGGATCAGTAGGTCAACATCTCGAATGTATATAAATTGAACTTGTGATTAATAGTTCCATGCTGGTTTATTATAAATTTAAGTATACCTCCATTTTTTATAATATACTGTACATTTTCAACAGGTGTTTTCGTATGAACAAAAATTCAGTTAATGGATATAATTCATATTTCATTAAAAACATTTGTATGAATTATAATTCTAATTAGAAAATAACTGTTTCTGGCATAATGTTTTGACGAAAAATTTATTTTCGATTTAGGTTTTCACAAGGTCTCAAAGATCTAATGAGTTACATATTTTTTTATCAAACAGATTATTCAACGGAAAAAGTGGTATTATTATTCCGGTCGGGATTGGTTCGTTTCAAAATGAAAACAAACTGCGGAAAATAGCTGGTTTTCCGAACGCTTTGATACATGAAAACGATTTTGACAGCTTGAATCTAAACGTGGATGACTTAGTCAAAGCAGTGACGTGTTTCCGTAAGTTGAATTGGTTTGATTTGCTATGTATTAGAAATTTCCTATAAATTATTAAGACATTTTTTTAAAATAGTTTTTTATGTTTGTATTGATTAATGTAAACTAATGTTAAACTTACAAAAGACACTTAAAACATATACAAAAGCAATACAGAAATCCTCAAACGAATACATACAATGGTGACGGAAATACCGAAATTTACCTTTAGTACGTAGAAAACCTAGAACGAGAAAACCAGAGAAACTTTTCAATTTTTGTTATTTCATTCGCCTTTTTCCCATTTAAAGGGTTACCACAGCAGATCGCAATAGTTTCAAGTTTTTGACATGATCACTTTATACGATTGTCCTTTCTGACGAATACAGGTGATAGTTAGTAATTGAGTTTCGAATTCAGACCTTTTTCGCTCAGAAGTTCAGAATGCTAACTACTAAACCATGGCGAGTCCAGAATTTCGGCTAACGTCGTTGTGAATCCACATTTTTAATATTAGACTCTTTCGAAGTTGCTGCTTAAGTGAATAAGTCGAGTTCTAAACAAAACAAAAATTAAATACAATTTCAAACACATTCTTGAAATTCTGGACTCGTCTGGGGTAGTAAAAGGATAAACCCTCGGCTCCAGTCCTGTTTGTGTCTGACCTGGAGTGGATGCCCTTCAAACGATGACAACGAAAATAAAATTTAGACACAGCTTTGTTTAAGCGCAGGTATTCGGGTTACCTAGCTCAACTGGTCCTTTAGGATTCCCGAACAAAGTCTGTTACACGCAGAAACGCTTTTACTTGACTCTTTCATCAAACATGGTTTAATCTTGAACGAATTTTAAGGTCAAATATTTGTAGAATAATTATTGTTTTGGCATTCAGCTCAAAGTTTTGAACTTTTCAATCCTCATCTTTGTTGGGTTAATTAGTACTGGCAAAAAACTTATTTGACATAATCTTGTACCGTTTAAAAAACTTATTAACGACAAGACAGCAACACAAAAAAAAAAGAAAAACAAATTTTAGCACCACCAACCACTTCGTCGACAAAGCAATCAGAAACATCAGCAACGACAACTACAACGGAAAGTTCAACTCCACAAATAACTACCCATGGTAAATTAATGTTCAAATTGAATAAGTTTTTTGTAATTTAATGTTATTGCTTTTCCCTTTGAGACATGTTAACCACTAAGTCGAATCGACCACCAGTTGTTGAAAACACATCAGCAACGACAACTACAACGGAAAGTTCAACTCCACAAATAATTACACATGGTAAATTAATGTTCAAATTGAATAAATTTTTCGTAATTTAATGTTATTGCTTTTCCTTTTGAGACATGTTAACAACTACACGGAACCGACAACCAGTTGTTGAAAGCTCATCAGCAATGACAACTGCAACAAAAAGTACAACTCCACAAATAACTACACATGGTAAATTAATGTTCAAATTAAATAAGTTTCTTGTAATTTAATGTTATTGCTTTTCCCTTCGAGACATGTTAACCACTACACCGACTCAACAACGAGATGATAATGAAACATTAGCAACGATAACTACAACAGAAAGTACAACTCCAGAAATAAGCACCTCAAGTAAGTTAATACCTTTGAGAAAAATTAAACCCTGCGTCATTTTTGCATTACAAAATTACTGTAATGCATTGTAAATTATTCAAACTTTCATTAGCTGTAGTTTTATCCCCTTGAAAATTTTTTATTTTTGTCTTTGTTTCAAATATTTCAATTTTGAAAGACGTTTTCTAAATTTCAATTTATGTTCAAGTAACGGTTTAAATGATCTTGAGCTTATTATGAGAAAAGTTCAAAGCAAAAACAATTTTTTAAAGCACAGGACTCAAATTGATATTGTTTTAAAGGCCAAACAAAGCTTTAATTTTTATAAGCGCGGAAATTTAAAACAAAAGCTTAGTAAAAAATGCTTAATAAATTTTTTGACAGGCGAATACGTTACTTTGTTGGCAGCGTTTTGAATTAATACGAATCTATGTATTCTGATTGGATTATTTAAAAGATATTGTTTTTTTTATTTTGCTCGCAACATTTCTCACTAGTGTAATTCCATTAAGTGTCTACAGTACGGATCGCTAAAGTTTTTTTTACCAACATATGTGCGGCACTGGGCACTGGGCACTGTTTTTCGTAATTATTCTCTAAAAAAATTAATATGAAACTTTGCTTCCCCATCAATTGCCCTAAATTTCAATAAAATTTAATTGAAATTAATAGATTATTTGTTCAGCAAAAGATCGAAAAAATGAGAGTATGTCTTGAGTACTTGAAAAAAACTGTTTATTCGATGACTGCTCAAGCTAACAAAACTATATTTACGCGTATAGGGATAAAAACTCAATGACAAGTTCTTAAACAATTTGGCTGATTTAGGCTCTTCCGGAAAATCCATTTCGGGAAACATTTTACTGATGAAAAGCAGAAACGCTTTTATTTGACTCTTTCATTAAACATGGTTTAATTTTGAACGATTTTTAAGGTCAAATATTTGAAGAATAATTATTGTTTTGGCATTCAGCTCAAAGTTTTGAACTTTTTAATCCTCATCTTTGTCGGGTTAATTAGTACTAACAAAAATTTTTTTGTTTGAATATTGGCGATTTCACTTGTTTTATTTTTCCCTTCTAACTTTCACACTCCACAAATTATGTTCCTAAAATATTTTATTTCGTAGTGCCTACGAAAGTCAATCAATTCTGTATTTCGTAAATTAACTTTTATAAATTTTGTATAAGAACTATTAACCCGTGTTTTTTGGATGGCCATATTGGCTTGTTTGCTGCAACTGTACTAAGGATATCATCTTTGCTTAAATGACTCTTAATACTTTGCAGCAAGCAAGCTAACCTTTTAGGTGTCTTGTAGTTTTTGTTTAAAAAAACGACTCTTGAACGTGTGAGCTGACTATGATGACACTCTGACTTGCGAGTTAAAAGACATGAGTTTGATGCTTAGTCTACTTAGGTGATTTTTGTGGTCCCTTTCAAAAACTTACTTTACGACGAATTCCTCGATGGGGTCGCTTTGCTTACTTCCAATGGTGACTCTGCTCATACAGAAAGCGTCAATGAGGCCAGTATGAAGCATACTAAAAAGGACCTTTTGTTAGCAGCGTGACTTCATTAAATAATTTGCAGCGTGTTGTCCTTCCCAATTAAAGACACATCGCAACTCACTCAGGTAGACTGAGCATAGAACGCTGGGGCTTTTGCTGACAAGTTAATTACATCGAGCAATTCCGACGAGAGTTTTATAAACCAATTGCTTTTCACAAAAAAACGTACGCAAAGTTAAAACTATTTTAACTTTATTATTTATCGAAGTTAAGTTGAACTCTTTTAAAAAGAATTATTTGGTAATAAATTGATTTATCACCGCATATTTAAATTTAAATTACATTAAAAATCCAGCAAAAGGTATTTGTAGTCCACCCTTTCATATCTCTGAGTATGTAACATAAAGTACATGAATAGTTTTCAAGTTCTACGCCCCTAAGATAATGTCCTGTTTTTCAAAAAGTTTTCAAAAAGTTAAAAAGCACTTCGCATTTTTTATTAAATGTTCTTTAAAATAAGCATCTATTAGAAGAATTATCTAGATTTTTTTAAATGTCCTGTCTTTGTTTCGCCCACACACGGATATACATTATTTGAAGCATGTTTTAATTTCTGATTGACTGTAGTTTGCAACTTAAAAATACGAGAGGCATTCAAAAAGTAATGCAACTGGTTTAATTTCTTGCAGCATTCATTTAACTAACATTTGATTCTTTTACAGATTATACAGTAGATTGGTAACTAAGGTTTATAGATTTTGTAAAAAAATAAAGGTTTGAATTACTGCAATCTGCAATTCAAATTATAAGCAATCCCTCTATGTCTTCTTCGTTAGAGGGTAAAACTGGCATAATTGCCCCAAAGCAATCTCGGCAGAAGCAAAGAGTTGTTATTGAATTTCTACTGTCGGAGGGAGAAACAGCTCAGAACAAAAGCAGAAGACTAAAGCAAGTGTATGGTGACGATGCGATAGACTACAGCACAGTGACGAGGTGGATGAAGCGAATCAATGATGGACAGGAAGAACCTGCTGAAAGCGATCTTTGCGATAGGCCAAGAAGTGCTGGCCCATCTTCTGCTCACAATCTGCTAATATTGATCAGGCAGATGCATTGATTAACCCTTTAACGCCCAAATTATTTTGAAAAACTTAAAAAATTTTTTCTTATTTTTTTTAAATTAAGAAGGTGTAAGTAAATAACCTGAACACAATTTTTACTAAAAGTTTTATTAATAACAATAATAATGAAAGAGGACCGTATGGTCCTACCCGTCATATGACACAAAAAATGAAACAGGACCAAATGGTCCACTTAGGTGTGAGGCACAATAGGAAATGACTACGGTTTACAATATTATCTAATTATATTCCCTTTAAGCAGTAATGGTTTTAAGAAAAGGGGGCCCGGTGTAAGAAATACAAGGGGGGCCACTATAAATAACATAAATTAACGTATTCAATGCAATTTAATATATGCCAACTGCTAGTTTTAGACCATGATTATAGTTATTGGTTGGATAATAATTATAATTATTTTACAGTTCTACTTGATGAGTTGGTAGTTGACTTGATAACCTTTTGGTCTTTTTAATGTTTCTTTAATGAGTGACAACATTGACACAAACGATTTTATGCAGCATTTTGATTGCACCCTGCTGTTCAATACTTTCTTAATGTTAAAATTAACTGATTGATTAATTATTGACATAATATTTATGGTATAAAGTTGAAATAAAAATGACTTTTTCATAAAATATCTTAGAAAAAGGTATTATTGTGCAACTAATTAGGGAGGTTAATTTTGCTTTATTAGATGTTTTAGGGGGGCCATTTTTGCGGGATTTTTAGGGGGCTCGGTGCGACCGCTCCGTTCGCATTCTATTAAAGTCATCACGGCCTTTAAGTAAAAATTATTTCCGTTTTGTTATTCAACATAAATAACATCTATTAGACTAGAAAATAATTCAAGCAATTTCCTTTCCATTGAGCAGAAAAACAGAAACTTACTACTATAAAAACTATTTATTCAGTATGAAATCTAACAAAACAATTACGATTCTTTTCACAGCACAAATGGACTTTACATTTAGTACAGAACATGAGAATTTATCCTTTACATCCTGGAAACTTGCAAGTACTCCTTTTGTCGGCCACTTCTGGTAGACGACCAATGCCATCTGTCCTCACATCCTGCGGTTGCATGTCCACAATGTTTCTTTCAAAAATATTCTTGATTGACACTGAAAGAAGAAGGTCGTCCTCGTTTTTTAATTGGATTTTTTCCACTTAAAATCAAAGAAGTTGATAGTCTTAACTTGAATCCACTTAGAGAATTCTGTTGATGCCTCTTGACGTTTATTTTTTCCAGCGAACGTCTTAAGAGAATCCAGCTGTTTATTACACACATGTCTATCATGTGAAACACTAAACGAAGATAATACTTCCTTGAGCGGAAAGCCATTCTATAGTAAGCCATCATTTGATCATGAAGATCTACTCCACCCATGTGTTTATTATACAGGTGCACTATGTTAGGAATATCTATATCATCATAGTTTTTTGTTTTTTTGTTGAATCGTTTACACTTCTCGACTGGAAACGAAGTTGCATAGGATGATGCTAGGCACACTGATCTGTTATCGTACCACTTTACAGCAATTATGGTAGCATTTTCACTTTGAGTCTCAAACTCCTCAAAAGATCCACGACCTGATACAGAAAGTTGTTTTCACTTTTGAATGACAGTCCTTGGAGTCTTCTTTCTTGTATAGTGCCACACACCCAAATCTGTCGTGAGGCAAGATGATCAATCAATTTCAGTGATGTAAACCAATTGTCACAATGTAACTTAAAATTTTGGCCATTGGGAATGTATTCTGCCAATTGCAACACAGAATTTGAGCTAGGACCAAGGTCAGGCACTTCTGGATTATTCTCTGGGTCAATTTTTCCTGTATAAGGAAAAAAGTCATACACGATACCAGTACTGTCTGCTAAAATAAACATTTTGTAGCCCCATTTATGTGGCTTTTTGGGCACATACTGTTTCATTGATGATGCTCCTTTAAAGGGGACAATTTGTTCGTCCACAGATAAGAACTCTAGCATTGGTATTTTCTGAAATTCCTGACGTAGATGATCTACAAGCATTCTTATTTTTCCAATTTTATCATTTTCGTTTATTGTTGAGTTGTCCACTAAATGCAAATTAGACTTTATGTCCTCCCATCTTTGCCGTGTCATTGTTGAAGAAATTTTGTCACTGAAGGAATATTGTGACCAGTGCATCCTTGTATCTGATATCTTCGTGACAGACATTTGCATTGCAATCCCAATCCACTGTTCAAGTTCTTTTCGGTGCAACAGGAGCGATTTGTTCACGTTTTTGAAGTGCATATATATTTGATTGCTCACAAATTTTATCTAGTAATTCATTTGAAATAAAATTCTTGAAATATTTCATTCTTCTTTATTTTTATTTTGCATTAGAAATTTTGGAATTGGTGGAGTTATTTTCCTTCTAGATACTTTATTCCAATAGAGGCGATTCGTTGTAGATTTTCTTTGTTTTTCTTTTACTTTTACTTCAGGTGGGTCTTCTTCGTTTACTTCCAAAAGCATGGGTGTAATTTCAGATGCCTCATCGGAAATATCACTCACAGAAAGAAGATAGTTAGAATCCTCATATTCATCATCTGGTTTATATGATTCTTCATCACTGTTACAGGTCACATGTGCAATTAAACGCTCAATTCGAGTAGATTTTGCTCTTGTTTTATAAAAAGTTCTTATAGAGATTGACTTTGAAGCATCTGAAAAAATAAATTATATACATAAAAAATTAAAATACAGGCAAATTTCGGTTTACGAACACAATTCATTCTGGAAAGCTGTTCGAAAACCGAATTGTTCGAAAACCGAATCATATTTTCGCATTATAAATAATGTAAAAAAGATTAATTCGTTCCACGCACCAAAAGAATAACTTATTTATCTGTTTACAATATACCGTACCTTGTATATCATAAAATAAAAACATTTCTTCCAAGAGTAAATAAAACGAAACATAATAAGTAATTTACATTTACATAACTTTATATAGCATAAAAATTTACATAACAATGTATATTTAATAACACATGTATTTTTTTTTTCCTTGACCAATATCACTTCTCGCTTTCATTGGATCCATGACTTAAGGCCCGTTTCCACTACGAGCGTGGAAAAGAGCATTCTTTGTTTATTTTATTACTTTTTTTTGCGCTCGCTTCAATTTTAACCGCTCGCTTCAATCGAAGATCAATAAAAGAGAGAAAGAATGCTCTTTTCCACGCTCGTAGTGGAAACTGGTCTAAAGGGTAATGAAGAGAAAAGAATGTTTTGTACAATAAAATTGTAAATGCACAGTGTAACAATGAATGTTATAAACGTAACAATAAAGCAACGTAACAATGAATGTACTGTAACTCGTATGCTGGTGAACAAAAAAAAGTTGATCGAGAATCGACTTTTTGTTCGAATACTGGGTCATTTTTAACTCAAAATTTCTGTTCGAAAACCGAATTGTTCAAATTCCGAGACGTTCGTAAACCGAAGTTTGACTGTATATGTAAACTGTAACTGTATAACTCATATATAAAGTCAGCAACACATAATACAGAAGCTAGATCTGTCCTACCATAATGCAAAAAAGAAAGGAATAATTCATTTACAGTATAAGGAAGCTTTGACTGCTAAAATCTCCATACACATTATTTTCTTGATAAAATATTCATAAACTATTAGTACTGTAAAAATAATAGTTATTTTCACCCGCATGACGAGGAGGACCATACGGTCCTTCTTCAATTAACTAGCCCAGTGCCCAGCTGGACCATATAGTCCCGTTTAGAAATCTAATAATAAATATTAATAAAAATGAGTTAACTGACAAAAGCAGGTGTCAGTGCCTTCTGCAAAAACATATCTATCATATGTAATATTTTAAAATAGTTATCTCACCTTGGTTAGCAGCCATAATGAGGTAAATGTGTACACTTTCACAATTAGGTAAGTAGCGTACGAACGCATGCATACTCACGGCTTCCCAACAGCTGACTGAAGCATGTGCGACCAGCTGTGTTGTATCAAACGACGGCACAACATGTATTAGACGCGTACTAAACAGCATCAGCGCCCTCTGCAACGCTTTCCCTAGTAATAAGCTCTTTTTTGAAAGAGGATAATACGGTCCTTCTGGGGGTTAAAGGGTTAAGGAAATCAGATACATCACTATTAATGAGCTTGCTGATTCATTAGGAGTAAGTGCAGGGAGTGCTGTAAAGATCATGGATACCCTGGGGTATTCAAAAGTGTGTGCAAGGTGGGTCCCAAGACAGCTCATAGAGGCTGATAAACAATCCCGCCTGGAAGCTTGTTCTGAACTTCTGGAGTATTGCCATAGTGACAAAACCTTTCTGCATCGAATAGTGACTGGAGATGAGACTTGGGTTCACCACTTCGAACCAGAGTCAAAGAGAGCATCAATGGAGTGGCGCCATCCCACCTCACCACGCTCGAATAAGTTTAAATCTCAGAAATCTAAAGAAAAAGTTATGGTGACTGTGTTCTGGGATAGTGTTGGTGTGATACTGGTTGACTTCATGTCCAAAAAAGCTACAATCAATTCAGATAAATTAAAAAAGTTGAAAGCAAAAATACGAAGAATTCGACCTGCTTTGAAAATGTCTAAGGTTTTATTGCAAGACGACAACTCTAGGCCTCACACCAGCCTCAAAACCCAATAGGCCTTCAGCTCCTTTGGCTGGACAACAATTTCACATCCCCATATTCGCCAGACCTGGCACCGTCTGACTTCCATTTGTTTGTGCCCTCAAAGAAAGTTTGAGGGGGCGACATTTCTCCAGTGATGAAGAGGTCAAAACTGCTATTAGAATGTGGCTAAAATCGCAGCCTGTAGAATTTTACAAAGAAGGAATAGGTACACTCTTTAGAAGGTGGAAAAAGGCGGTTCGGAAAGCGGGAGATTACATCGAGAAGCAACTATAAAATGCTCATGCTTTACACTTTCTTGTAATGCACTTTTTAAAACTCAACGTCATGAAAAGAAACCTGGTTGCATTACTTTTTGAACGCCCCTCGTAAATAAAATTATAATTTATAATCTAAAAGTGTTTTTTATGTTGGAGTCAAACATGTAAAATTGCGACAAATTTTTAACCTAGTGCTGTACAACGTCCAAAATTAGTTTTCAAAATTTACTCAGTGATATGCCATCAAAAAGTCCATTTTTACAAGCTAATTACAAGCAAAAAATTATATTAAGTTATAATAAATACCTGATGCAATTATTTATTTCAGTTCAAACTTATTTGAAGAATTATACCCCTTGAATATTTTTGAATTTTTGAAAAACTAAAATTAGAGTTCTTTTTTACCAGATGGCTCGTATTGGTCCCATTTGAATTTAAGCTTTGATTAACTCAATTAAAACATCACAGACAGCGACACGTTTTCACTAAAAAAGATTTTTTTTTAAAACCTGATTCATCCTTATAATTTTTGTGGTAGAACTACACCGGTCAACGCAGAAAAACATACCGGGATTTGATATATGTGATTCTTGCAACTTCATGTAAATCTGTTTATTTGTGACATGGATCCGTCAGAATATTGTTGACAGTAAAAACTTTATTTGCAATTTTTTTTTCAACCATGTTTTTTTTGCAGCAGTTATACCCCGACGGGGAATATCTTACCGTATTACGTCACCACACAGTGCAAAAGTTCTGTTTTACCCAATTTACGAAGACGTCATTTTATACGAGGTTGAAGTGAGACAGGCGAACAGGCCGGAATCGTGAGTGTTCTTCGAGTGTCGTATTATTTATTTAACTTTTGCTATTTTTAAAAAGTGACTTTTAACTTAAAAAAAAGGGGAATTATTTCTGGTATGTAAAAAGTAACTTGTTAAATTGAATTTGTTTTATTTATTAATGATAGGCTATTTCATTAAAATTTTTATTCTTTTATTGATAATTTCTCAACTAATTATATTTATGATGCCAAAACAAAATTTCTTTGAAAAAAATTGGCTAATTTTGATGGTTAAAAACTTAATATTTTTTAGATCAATACAATCGAACATAAGTGTGTTTCCAAACAATTCCGTCCGATTGTATGATGTTGATTTGCTGAACTTGAAAGCTTCATATCTCTACATAGTAAATGTTACAGCGAACACGTCTGTAAGCACAAGCAGACTGGCGTACAACATCAGTTTTTGGATGCGTGAGTTGGAATTTTTTTTGTAACCGAAGTTTAATTAAATAACTTAGTTCGGTTTACTTAGAGAACTTTTGTTTCATTAAAAGTAGAATACGTATACTGTAGAAAGATAAAATGTTGAGGCAGTAACATTTTTGCTCTTTTCTACGTTTCCATTAACGCAGTTTTTAAACTTTGATAAAAATTTCAGCTAAGCCACGGCCACCAAGATCACTGAAAATAATATCAAGAGACGACGAAGATGTTTTAATTTGGGATCCGGTGCAAGAGGCAGAAACGTGCGTGTATTTTTCGATTAGGTTAAATACTAAGTAGTATAATGATAGATGTCTTTATTTTTAATTGCAAGTTGTGTATAGCTTGCCTTAGATTAAACTGTTTGATCATTTCTTGTCCGTTATTTGAGAGCAAAAAGTTTTTCGGAGTGTTTGATTAAGTCTATTTCGATGATTACTAACGATCTTTAAAATTTGCATCATAACTGCTATTTTAAACAAATGTAAAATTTCAAAAAAATGATAACTTTTAAAATTTATTAATAATTTATTTCAGTGCAGTTTTATCTTTGTTTATAACAAAGGTGTGAAACTTCTACAACTGTCTGGTCAAACAGAGTAAGAGAAATTGAACACCAAAAGTATTTATCTTTTTGGTCTTTACTTTAAAAAACCAAAAACATTATCTC
Source organism: Diplosoma virens (assembly GCA_963680785.1). NCBI lineage: Eukaryota > Metazoa > Chordata > Ascidiacea > Aplousobranchia > Didemnidae > Diplosoma > Diplosoma virens. Next base: position 28,379,511 of record OY796880.1, on the reverse strand, counting down.
CTATAAATCAAAGTAAAGTTCTTTTCAAAAATGACAGGTTTTTGCAATGCCACAAGATTTTGCAGTTAGCACATCCTTGGTTTAAAACAGGATAAGTTATTAATTTATGACGAGAACTTTATAGTTTGTATTGGTTTCTTTACCTGTGATATTCAAGAGCTAAAAAAATGAAATTGTAACCTGAATACTTCATGTAGCATATTGTGAAATGGTTAAAGCTGATTTGAAGCGGTGTTACCGCTTTAAGTATGATCCGGTTTTAACTGAAGAATGTTTTGAAGATTTTTCAAAGATTCGAACCAATGACCAGCTGCAGATTGGTTCAAACGTTCGATCTACGGTGACATGGAAGCGGTTGAGTCATAGAGAGAATCCGAGTTCAAAACTTGAATGTTTGTTATTTGATTTTACAGATATGAAGTGAATATAATTATCGGATTCGCCAACATCAGAAGTGTACCGGTTTTAACAGAAATAACCGACAACACGGAATACGAGCTCCCACAATTCCAACCTGGATCAGAATACACAATTGAAGTTTATTCACTGAGCAACCAAAACAGAAGTTTAACTTCCAGTTTATTATACGTCAGAACACGTGAGTCATTTATTAACGTGACATAGAGTGAAATGCAAAGTACGATCTTTGATGCAATAGTAGACTAAAAATTGAAAAAATTGAATTAATACAAAATTTATATTTGTAAAGTTGTGTTTTCAAACTCGCAGTACGTTATTCTAAAAGAAATTGATTTTTCTTCTCTCTTATTTTTGCTGGCGCTGTAATTGCTTCCAAAGTGTCATAAATTATCAAAGAAAGATTAAATATTTATTCAATTGAAGCAAATTAAACGTCATGTCGATTTCCTATTTTGTAGTTCAAGTTATGTTTGTTATAACAAAAGTAATAATTAGTTTATTTACGTTAAATTAAACAAATGTAGAAAATTAAGTTTTCAAACATTTGTTGAAAGTTCTTGTTTATTGATTTTGTATGACCATGTGTCGTCGATCTATTAGTGGTTATCATCTTTGTCACGACATTGAAGGCCTCGTTTAAATTACCAAGCCAGCCAAATCTAGCACGCCATTGTTATCAGAATGATGGATGGCTGTGCTGCTTAGGAGCGATGTTGCGGAAATGGGAACAGAAACACACGCTCTAGCCCTTGAAACAAATATACTGAAAAGATTTGTTTAATGACTTGTTCCTCTTTTCCGCACAGCATCGGTTGGTGAACTGTGTCCATTTGGAAACGTCGTGTATCACATCATCAACGACATATTGAGCGTCACAATCCAACCATCCTTGAGCACTTTTTATCGATACACACTCAGCCTCAACTCGACCAAAAATCTAGAAAGTTCTTATAAAACTGCGTTGGCTGCTAGCGATTCACCTCAAACTGTGAGTCTGGTTTTTTTCTTTGGACTGTATGATTTCTTCGATTGCTCTTAAGTTCTTCTATGTGCAGATTGTTTACTTTGACTGATTTATTTGGTTTAAGATTTTTTATAAAAATACGCCAAAATCGTTTTTATCGCGACAAAGAATCATTTTTAAAATTTATGACAATACTACTGTATTATTGTTTCAATATTAATAATTCTTGTAGTTTATTTACAAAATAATTTGTTTTAAAATTCAAATGCTCTTTTTAATGAAATATTTCCAGGTAACATTCAATGACATGAAACTTGTTCGTGGTGATAGATACAATCTCACAATTACATTAATATGTGGAACCAGATATCCTAAAATTAACATTGGTAAGTTTATGTAACCAAACAACTGTTGAAATAGTCTTCGTGAAGACCTGAATAAGAAAAATCTCACAAATAAAACAAACAAAAATAGTCTTAACTTTTGACACAAAAAAAACAGTTGTTATTCATGGTGCTTGCATGCGCTGTATATAGTAAACAAAGTAAGTAAACAAAAACTGGAAGAATATTTATATTTCATAAGATCTATTGTTTTCAACTCTTTTCTTGGTTAAATTTAAACTGATTTGAAATAAAAACAAATGGCTTTTACAAATCAAACAGATGCAAGAAATACTAGGTTTTTATTGACATGTTTCGAGAACTAAGTAAATTTATATCCCTTTGTAGGCTAATATTTTGCAGTATTAGGAGAAAAAAGCTTGCATTCGATAACATACCATTGATAATTTTAAAAGAAAAAAATACTATAAATATTGTGTAAAAATTGTCAATTGAACGTAACATTAAAATCATAAACTTCAGCCTTGCTCTTAAATATATTACAATATTCCTCATTACATTACATTAACATATATTGCTTTTTCAGTAATATTGCTTCCTGTTCTTCAAATGAGGCCGCCTCGACCTAATGACCCATACAACATTCAAGAGACGACTGCATCGATTATAAATCCTCTTGTTTCCACCAAACGCCATTACATCCTTCAGGTGATCATTTTATCTTTTTATTAGCTCGGAGCAGTTCTATGTCGTTGACAAACCTATCTTTAATTTGAATAGGAGAGAAAACGATTTGTTCCGATTGTTATTCTTTTAATTGGCATTACGTTAAAAAAACACAACACTAAAACGCAACATGTCTAAGCAACAAGCTGTACTTTCACTTTCATCCTGATTTGCTTATTTAATCTTTGCTTTTTCAGATTATTGATACAGTAGAAGGTTTCATAACCAATGTCACTGATCCACCTCGATTGTTTAACTTGTCCAAGTTAGTTCCTGGAAGAATCTACCGCCTGAAAGCATATTTTGTTGAAAACGGAATTCTCAGTTTACCAAGCCCGGAAGTTTATTTCCGAACCAGTAAATATTTAAAATTTTTGCGGCTTTTTTCAAGCTTTTTTATAATTTGTTTAACTTTTCGAAGCAAAAAAATATTTGGTTTTGAAATTAAAAAAAGATTGTTTCAGCATTCATATAGTTTATTGAAACAGCTACGTCAAGGTAATTTAAGTTTTTTCTCGGTTACTGCATTTAAAAAAGTTAAGTGCTTTTATTGCAAATAAAATATAGAATTAAAAATGAAGCCGTTTAAAGTTTTAGAACCATTTAAAGTTTTAAACGCAACTTTATCTTGTTTTTGGTTTTTGTATTCATTTTCATCATAAAAGTTTTTCAATAAGGGAGACAAGAATCAGTCCAAAACTTGTTAAAAACAGTTTTGGATTGATTCTTGTCTCTTTTATTGAAAAAATTTTAATTGAGATGCGTTTCACGAGAATCGTCCTAAAATCTTTATCCAATAGGGTTAAACTAATCCACTGGTTTTTTAACAAATTAAGATTATTTTCATTATTAAGTTTTAAATTCGGAAATTTTAGTGTTAATATTAAGTATGGAAATTTTATTTGTGTTAAGTCCAAGTATTTTAACTTAAAAATTATTAGCAATATTTTTTATTTTGATTTTAAACCACAAAGATAACCACACATAGCAAAGATAACCATCGCATTTTTTTGTATTAAAAAAAAAAGTTTAATATAAGTCGCAGCATTTTTTCCCAGTGTTTACCAGACATTGCTCCACACTATTACCTTAAAAAGTTAATTTGCTTTTCATACAATCTCAGTTTTCACTCGTATACGAAATTCAACTTTTTTCGCAAGTTTGTTATCGCTTCAACTAAAATCTTATTGAAGTTTAACATACTTAATTTAAAAAGTTTCTTTACTGATAAAAAATTTGAAAATTGCTGTAAAAACCGAAGGTTTCATCACAAAACACGTTTTTCATATAGGTAGTTTGAAAACGTTGTTTTATGGAACTATTTTCATTAGGTAACACTAGAAGCCACTCTGAAATTTAAAAGTAATAATTTCAAGATTAGTTTTGATTGGTTGAAAACTTTAGTTTAACACTAGAAAGACGAGCGTTCAATTTCGACCGCTTTTAAATTTTGTTTTTCTTTTTAAGCGTTGGCTTTTAGGATTCGACTTTTGTTTCCCCATGAGTTTTTGTCTTTTTTCTTAAAATTATCTGGAAACAAAAAAAAAAACTTGATTTAACTTCTCAAACCAGTGCAATTAAGAAGTATACCTCGAAAGACGAGCGATCAAATCTGACCGCATACAATTTTATCATTGCGATAGCTATGCTAAGCGGTATCAAAACAGTTTGTTAAAGAGTTTAGATCAACTAGACATTATGTAAACAATTTCTGTCTACCTGATTGTTGATTTTCATTTGTTATTTTTTTATTACGTCAAAATCAGAGCTGTTTGATGAAAATTTTATTCTTTTATATCCGCGGACGCAGCTCAAAATTTTATAGAATTTATCTTAGGTATAGGCAAGAAATTAATAGCAGAGCCTTTATTTGATTTAATAAAAAGAAAATTTAGTTATTAATTTATATGATAAATCTGATTTAATGTTATTTCAGTTACTTATCACCTTGAAATTATGTTGGTTTGAATAAACGTTCTATAATAACATGCTGGTTTGAGGTTTAGTATGTTTTACAGCAGCATAGCATTTGTTTATACAGTAGATTTTTATTTGTTGAGTAAGTACTTGTATAATAACAAACTTTTTGTCATAGCTACGGCAAGATGACTGACAGCAGCAGAAGCAATCAGGTCTTTACAAGTAGATAAATTTGATAATTCATGTGATGAAAATGAGGATATAACGGCATGATCGGTGACGCAGGTTACTCTTGAAAATTCTTGGTTTGTCGGATTGTGACAGCGATGAACCCAGCGATCAACCAATTTCCGAGAATTTTATTGAGGCACAATCTTTAATCAATCGATGGGACACTCTTTCAAGTAGAGCTGGCGTTTCATGGAAACGAATCAGTGACAAGGTAAACAGAGGAAGAGCTGCAGCTAAAAATAGTTTTTCTCAAAGATCGGGACCAACATCATATTCTCAAAGAGGTATCTAATCAAAAAGTCCACTTACCACATTTTGTTTGTTTATTGATGAACCCGTGCTTTGTTCAATGCAAAAATATACTATCAAGCATGGACAAGCTATTGAAAAAAATTTTTTGTGAAACTTTGCAAATTGGAAAAATTTATTGGTCTTCAAACAGCACGTGGCATTTTGACGGGAAAAAACATTCCAATTCATTAACTATGGAATAAGGAGTGGGGGTGCATGCAAAACTCGGTGCCCTTTTATCCCATACATGCCAAATAAGCCAGAAAAATTTGGCATAAACTTTGGCTTCTGGTTGATGTTCGTTTGAAATATTTTTGCAATGGTAAGCCTTATCTTGGTTAAGACCCAACAAGAAACAGGGAAAACGGCTTACCGACAGATGTCTGCTTATGGTTGATGCAACCATTCTTGAAAAAAGGGTACAAACGTGAAAATGGATAACTATTTTACAAGTATTAATTTAAAAACAAACTAAAAGTGCAAAAAACTACACTTCTTGGAACAATAAGAAAGCAAAAAAAGAGGTACAAAAAGTTGAGGAAACGATGAAAGGCAAGCCTTTATACTCATCAGAAATATATCAATCTCTTTCTTATCCAACTTTAACTACGAGTTGCACGACGGTAACCCATCCCCCATACTCACCCGACCTGGCACCATCTGACTATCATCTTTTTGGACCATTGAAAGAAGGAGTTAGGGGGCAGCACTTCACTAGTGATCAAGAAGTCAAGCACGCTGTAAGAAACTGGTTAAAAATGCAGCCTGCTGACTTTTACAAGGCTGGCATAGTGTTCCTTGTTCATCGATGGACAGTTGGAATTGAAAAGTGCGGAGATTACATTGAAAAGTAGAACTGAGATCTCCTATCCCTGGGCTTTCTTTTGATGTATGACTTTTGATTTTATTGCAACAAATATGGCCAGGAGAGACTTGGGCTCATTATTTTTTGACTGACCCTCGTATATACAGTATACATGTAAAGCAAAAAAATCAAAGTTGGTTTGTATGCTACGTTCAATGCATTAAACAGTTTTGTTGACCAATTACACCCCAAAAAATTACCAGAAAAGTCAAGAGTTACAACGCGTCAAAAGTAGGTGTAGATTTTTTGGACCAAATGGCGTGTTATCATACCTGCGAAAGTTCCACAAGAAGGTGGCCAATGACTGTATTTTTTAACATTATAGACTGAGCATGCATCAATGCATATATAATTTACTCTGCAGTAACAGGCCAGAGCTTGACAAGAAGATAATTTTTACTTCAGTTAATAAAAGAAATGTGTTACGATCCTTCTACGAAAAGCGATTTGTCTCTCTTCCTACGATGGTGCTAGAAAGCTCTAGTCAAACTTTGCGAAAAAGGAAGCAATGCCAATTACAACTATATAGAAACAAGTCTAGCGTCAGCTTCGATAAATGCTTGAAGTCTTGCTGTTGTAGACATACATCATCTACATTTGTTGTTGCAACTTGCTCTTCTTGTGCAGTAGAAAGCTCATAAGAAACTTTTACTATGATTTAATTTGTCGCAATTAGCAAAAATGTTGACTAAAAATATTCAAAGTAGTTGTGAATATATTTTCGACAGAAAAATAAAACAATTTTGGTCATTATTAGATAAATTTTATCACAAAATTCTGATGCGGTCAAAATTGACCACAGCCGTCTTTCTAGGTAGGGAGAAATTCCCGTCTTTTTAGTGTTAATACAGTAAAGTTTGTCGTGATACCTAAAAAAAAAAAATATTAAAAAGAAAACTATGATTTATTATGGAAATTTAATGAAACAGATTGTAAAATAATCTTATTGAAAGAATCATGGCTACAAAGAAATTGTTTATCTTTGCACTGAACAAACTCTTTTGTTCGAAATCAGGGCTGACTTGATGAAATAGAAATTGATTCGAAGGCAGAGTAATAAAATTTAAGTTTTGCTTTTGAAACAATAAAAAACTGGTTTTTGCAATGAGTGCACATTTTTGGTAGTGTTACAAATGTTCAATCGCTGATTTACAACAAAAAAAGAATTTGTCAATTCACCTTGTCGTTTGGTTTTCGCTCTGGACTGCATGTATTATGAGTAGTTTTATAGGCACGTGTTGAGTTTTTGACTACCATCTTAACCTCGAAACATTGAAAATAAATTTTTTTATGTTTACATGAACTCTTCGAAATCTAATTTTTTATGATGATTTTTTTTAAATATCAGGACAATCTTAAATAAACTAGATTATCCAGCAAATCAAATCCCTTCTTAAAATTGTTATTTTTAGTTTCAGAATGCATTCTAATGCAACCTGCCTAAGAAAGCTCGACGAAAACGTTCGAGTTTTGTTAATACAGTTTCTTGAAGTTTTCCTATTTTAGCAAAAAAATTTGCAACGAGACCTATAGGTTTTATAACCACTTTTTTGGTTTAAATTCGTTTTATCGTTTTGCAGTTTTTCAAGTTTTTCCAAGTCTCATTAAAACCAAGTCTTATATTTTTATCTGATTAAGGTGTTGTGGCCATGCTTTCTATTGTTTTGTACTTTTACTTTCTGATTATCTTATGGATGTTTTAACGTCTGACGTTGTGCTGTTCTTCGTTTTCTTGATCTCTTTAATATTTCTAATTTTTTCGTTAAAATGTTTAATTATGATCAAGAATAAAAATGAAATGAAGTGACTTTTACGCAGTCTTAAATTGAATTTTTGTTTTATAGTTCCCGCTCAAGTGACGATAGGCAGTCGAATCGGTTACGTCAGCTCCATTCGCGTAGTCTTTTTGCCAGCATATGGTGACGTCAGCTACTATCGGGTATAGCGATTATATAAAACTTAGTTATATCTACTTCGGGTTTAAGTAGGTCAAAAAATGTGTTTCTACAGGTAACAATCGAGTCTGTGACGGATGATTTGTTTGTGACGCGACAACAGATAATCCGGACGACGTCGGAGCACATCCTAGTTGAGAATCTCAAGCCATCCACTGAATACCAGGTTTCTATTGTCAGTGTCAGCGATAGAATGTTATCCGGAAGACCTCCTCCTACAGAAAGTGAACCGAAGACCGTGGTTATTTTCACAAGTAAGTTGTTTAGTAGAAACTGTTAATGTGAGGTCTATAAAGCGATATTTGAAATCTTAAATTTTCAAAGTGCTGCACCAAAATTGTGTTTGTACAAAACTTTTGGTTTTACATTAAACGAATCAAGTTGAGCTCTTAGGAAAGGCACTTCACGACAAATTCCTCAATGAGGATATGTTGTTTACTTACAATGGTAGCTCGCTTAGAAACAGAGAGAAGTGACTAGTCCAATATAACCATATGACAAAGACGACGAGCAGCAAGGCTTATAATTTCAAGACAAATAATTTGCAAATGTGCGGTCAATGTTTACACTGAGAGAAACTAGTGTAATCGTGGGATATGCTTTGATCATCGTGCTTTCCAACTGTAATGTTGAAGTAATTTAAAGTGTAAAAATTTTGCAATTTAGTTTCTGACGATAACGTAACAACTCCTGTTCCGACTGATACTACTACTCCTACTTCTTTCCCACCAGGTCCACTGCCGTAAGTAGAGCTTTAATAAATCAATAACAAATGTTTGAAAGTTTTTGAATTAAGATGTTTTGAATGACTTTAGAAAATAGAAAAAACAGAAAAGATAAATATTTATTGTTCAGATTGGATAAATTTTTAAAATCTGTATCTTTAATTTAACTGTTTTTTAAATAAACTTTAAAGTGCTTTAACTGTCTTTTTTGCGAATGGATATGATTTTATAAAACCACTGGGACCTTTTGTTTTTTTATATTTATTTCAAGGCTTTATTAAAATTTAAAACTTATTTTCTATTGTATAGCAAAAAAAAGCATTTTTTTTATCACTTCATACTATTGAGAATATAAGTTAGAACATTTTATTTGTACATTACAGCGTTTTCAATAGTTTTGTTTTAGGTGCCTTCGAACAAAAGAAAAAGTTTTAGTTGGAATTTTCTTAACTACAAGAAGAAGTATCACAGAAAATCAACTCAATCAACAAATCAATTTTGCTATCAACATCACAAAAAAATTGCCGTTAAAAAGCAACGAGTTCGAAGTAAAATTTTTTCTGTTAAAATTTTTTGTTTGATTTTTTAGTTATTAATTAGCGATAATACTGTAATTTAAAGCTGTATGCAAAGTTTACACTTTCTAAAATTGTTTAGCCTACACAAAACAATGCAGAAAAAACACTTTTCTTTCATTTATATTTCTTTAATGTTTGCTTAGACAATACGAGTTGATAAAACAATAAAAAATGACAAGTAGGGTAATCTAAATCACAATTAAGTAATAAATTGAATTTCTAGGTCAGAGTCTTCGGCTACAGCAGAAGACCAAATTTATTGGCTTCAATCGATGATCCTAAAGACCTTTCTCAGTTTGAAAACAGACTGAGAAGTAACGGAAAATTATCCAGGATAAGAGTTAATCGTGTCGATCTAGGTAAAACGATTTCATATAAAAACTGCCATCATGCTCTTTTCTATTTTGCATCTTTTTTACTTTGCGGGTTCCTGATGATGATACAAGTAGTTTAAAAATGTATAATTCTAAAAGGTATTAATATTTTCTGTCATATCAATCTGATTTTGTGTTTTGAGTTTTTAAGGGTATCCCTGATCCGACTAAATTTGATAAAGTTGTCGTTTGTTCTAAATTGATAAGTGGTTTAATTAAAATATTTTTTCTTAATAAAAACAATCACAAATAAAGAACAAACACACTAACGGCAGATTAAGCTGCAGATATTTCAGGTTGTGTTTCTTGGTTTTAAAGCGCACTGGCACCTGTTTAAATTAGTTCTTTAAGCGCCAATTTGCAATTAAACAACATCTTTTTATCTATAAAACAAAAGAATGATGTTTCTGCATAAAATGAGATTTGTGCTATCTTTTGAATGATTTGAATATTATTTACATTCCATTTTACAGTTGAAGTTAAACATGATTTTATTTAAAAGAAGTGGTAATCGTCATTTTTATTCTATGTCAAGAAAACTTTCATCAAAGTTTCCGTATAAGTAATTGTCACAACTTTACTCGGTGATTCGAAAGGACCAGATGAACTAGGTAACCCAAACACTTGCGCTAAAGTAAAGCTGTGTTTATTTCTATTTACGTCAACTCCAGAAATAGTTTGCCGTGAGACTGAAGTTCTTAAACAGTTATTTGTGTCAAAGTGCAATTGGATTTGCTAGAAAGCTTTTTTTTACAGATAGAAAGAAACCATGTTTTTTGACTCTAGAGAATATATTAACAAAATGAACAGAACTTTATCGATTGTCGTAAAACTCGGTTCTCAAACTCCACCAACTTCGAAACAATTCACAGTGTCAACAACTTCGAAGAATCACTAAATTTGTATTAATTAATTATAAGAAGAAATTAGGACTTTCGATGAATAATATTAAACTTAATAGCTTGTCTATCACACTGGCCGAAACAATTTTATTTGACAATAAAAATAATTTCCAAGGTGTCAACACTGACTCTTAAACAACTTAAACACAATCACACAGGCAACAATAACAGAAACGATTTTTAAACACCTATTCCAATCAAATGGATAATAATAATACAGTCGTGTACAACAGTTTAACACCATCTAACATTTTTTATCTAAAAAATATAATAAACCAATTTCATTGTATTTATGTTATAGTTTGTTCATTGATAGTACTGCAATAAAACAGCCATTCATTGAAGATAACACTGAATGTCAAAAAGTAAACTTATTAACTTAAAAGTGAGTTACATGAGCCAGTTTTCTTGTAGGTATGTCCATCTTTGTTATTGATAACAGCTTGCAGACGACAAGGCATGCTATGCACCAAGTGTTTGCAGTATACAGCTGTAATCTTTTGCGTTCATATGAGTTTTATTGTGATTTTTAGGTCTTTATTACTTGTGGGATATTCATCTGCCACTTTGTTGTTCAGTATTGCCTGAAAATTCTCAATTGGATTGAGATCTGGGTTGTTACCAGGCCAATTCAACATTTTGATATTCTTTTTCTTAATGAAATCATTTAACTTTGAACGGTAACAGGAAGCACCGTCTTGCACGAACACATAGCATTCATGAATGCCCATATGAAGTTTGAGCTTGTCCTCCAAGATTTTTCGGTATCTTACGCCGTTCATTGTTGTTCCAATTGGTAAAAAGAAAAGACCAGCTGTGTTATTACTGGACATAGCCCCCAAGATCATGACACTGGGAGGATGTTTTACCGTAGCTTGTGTATAGCAGTTATTAAATCGTGTTCTAACAGGCCTACGAACTGTCGGTTTTCTCTGTGCAAACTGCTGGATTGTGAATTCATCCAAGAAAAAGACTTTACTCCACCTTGCTTCAACCCATTCTTTATATTTCTTGGCTAAGACCAACCTCTTTGCTTTCATGGCTGGGTTAAGCAAGGTTTTTTTGGAAGGCTTAAACGCTTTCAGGTGGAACTCATAAACAAGACGCCTACTAACAGTTGTACGATGAACATCTGTGCCTGTAAGAAGGAAGCAGTACCGCGCGTATTTTCTTTGAGGAACTGGTTGGAGCCGAACAGCTGTTTGACGAATAAAGTTGTAATGACGAGGGCTTGTTTTTCTTGGCCTTCCATTTCTTTTGTAGTCATAGTAAAATCCAAAATTTTGAAATCAAGCAATTGCTTGATGAACATCCCTTTTGCTATAGGACAGTTTTTTGTAAATCTTCCTCTGAGAAAACCTTTTCTTGTGCAAAATTACAATTTGGGCTCTCTTAGTTTCATATAAACTGGCTTTTTTTGCCCATTTGTTGAATCTCAAAATCTATACAAATATTGAAAGAAACAGCCCAAATATTGTTTAACCAAGCACGCGCTCAGTATAGTATTGCTAAACACATCCAGCTAGACGATGCAATAAGATGATGCAATCTTGAAAAATCCAAATGACATCACAATGCTGGAAATAAAAAAAAAAGAATTGTTTGGTAGGGGTCTAAAGTATTTGCACACGACTATAATTTACGACACTATTTATAAAAATCATCCAATGTTGCGAAATAATAATCGAAGTTACTAGATCGGTCCCGATTTCTTAAATTAATTATTGAAATACATTTAGCAATGAAATCACCATACAACCAAAAGAGAAGTCAGGAACAAGTTATAAAACTCGAAACGTCAAATCAGATATTAATAGTTATAGAAGATCCCAGTCAATTGTTTTTTAAACGTTCGAGCAAAAAAATACGTAGAACGGTAGCAAAATGTCACAATTTTTTAAAACTATAAATAACACTATTCAACAAAATTTTTGTAGCTGGTAAGTTCAGAACGATTTTGGGTAATTTTGGGGTGCTAAATCCAATTCTGGAACCAGTTTTTTTCTATCACGTCTAGTTTTTGAGTTGTAAGCATACTAAGTGAAATTTGAGATATCTGTCTGTGAAACTATAAATTGTTATTATGGTCATTATAAAGCTTAAAAACCTAGAAATGCTAGCTCAGCGCTTTTGTAGTTAATCTTCCTTTGAAGAATGCGAAAGAGAATTAATCTTCCTTTGAAGCAGGATTGCCAGAATTGTTACTTTTCGGCTGCAACTCTGAAATTTGTTACGTTTGTTACGACGCTACCAAAAGTTGTTACTATTTCACTTCAATAGAAAAATATATTTGTTTTAATGGACGAGTTAAACGAAACAAATTAAAGTATACAGAGCAACAATTATATATAAAATTCAACTATGGAGCAATGCCAATCAATAAAGAAAGCTTTGGTATGGTTGATAGACGTTCTGTTTTTGTTTAAAACACGTTTGTTTTGAGCCAGCACGAGGGCTTGCTTGGATTGGCAGCGCTCAATGTTGCCAATTTAGCACTTATAGAACATAATTTAGCATAATTCATAGCATAGCATAGTTTTTCTAGATTAATGTAAGTAAAAGTTGGATATTTTTTATGTATTTTAATTGTTTTTTGATAAAAACTCCCAAATGTATAAAACTTTTCTAATCAGACAAAACGTGCTTTGGTATAATTTTTTCAACCCTGTGTTACCATGAGTTCAATAATTAAATGCATATTCTCATTAGTTATGTGTATTCCCATATTGACTCTATTTTTAAAAAATTGTTACTTTTTCAACTCATTTGTTACTTTTTGGCCATATTATTTGTTACTTTAAAAAAAATCCTTCTGGCAACCCTGCTTTAAAGGCGACGCAATCTACGTCGGTACTTCTTTTGATGTGATTGTTTATCTGTGTGCACGCAATAAAACTGCCACGTTTTAGCGAAATTTGTTTCGATGAAGTGAGTTGCGTGTCTGTATACAGGTGGACAGACTATACAGGCTTATTGTTTCTGGTTAGTAGAAATTTGAGCTTGGAAAGCCTTCTATTGTCGATTAGCAACATAGCTTCTGGATTCTTTAATGTATGTGTCCATCCCCACGGGATGTAAGGCTTGTTTGATCAGAGACATGCTAATAATATATGTCTGATATTTTAACATCAATATTATGATACAAAAATATTAGCTACAATTACTACTGCAATTCTTGTACTAGTCATGGTATTTTGCAGTTTAGTTTAAAGTTTCGGTAAGCTGCATGCTGAAACTGATGTAGACAAGAAAATCGCTAATTTAAACGTGTTGTTGTTTTAGAAAACGCAACTACTTTTTTGTTTGTTACTTTTGCAGAATGACGGATAGAAGGAAGTGTAAAACTAATTCCAATAGCTTTTGTTATGTTTGTGGAAAATATACCTTGCCAGCACATCGACGAAATATTGCTCATAAAATAAAAACTGCATATAAGTGCTACTTCGGTTGCAAAGTTGGTGACCAGGACAAAAAATGGGCACCTCATATTTGCTGCAATTCTTGCAACACTCAGCTACTCCGGTGGGCTGTTGGTAAGCAAAAGAAGATGCCTTTTGCAGTTCCCATGATCTGGCGTGAACTAACTGACCATGTTACAGATTGTTATTTTTGTTTAACTAATATAAAAGGATTTTCTAAAAAAAACAAATCTAAATTTGTTTTTCCAAGTTGCCAGTCTGCCCTGAAACCAGTTCCGCATGGTACTGACATTCCATTTCCTAAACTCCTCCTCCAGAAGTTTTTGAACATCCAGAGTCTTCATCTGAACCAGACAGTTCCAGTGAGGCTACGTCAAGTGATTTGGAATTGTTTGCGGCTAGGTCAAACACTCCAGTTTTCATAAATCAAAGCATGTTGAATTATCTTGTTAGAGATCTGGCATTGCCAAAGTACAAAGCTGAAATTTTGGGGTCATGCTTAAAACAATGGAACTTACTTGAACAAGAAACTAAAATTTCAGAGTTTCGTCATCGCAATGAAAAACTCAGCTCATTCTTTGACTCCTACAATAGCTTGTGCTTTCGTAATGATGTTGATGGCTTAATGATGGAGTTAGGGTATAAACACAAGTGTAATGAATGGAGACTATTTATTGACTCGAGTAAAGCAAGTCTAAAGGCAGTGCTTTTGCAAAATGGTAATATTCACCCGTCCATACCTGTAGCACATGCAGTACAACTAAAAGAAACTTATGAGACGATCAAGCTGTTATTAGATGCTCTTCAGTACCCTAAATATTCTTGGAAGATTTGTGGAGATTTAAAAGTTATATCTCTTATTTTAGGAGTACAGTTGGGTTATACAAAATATATGTGTTTTTTGTGCCTCTGAAATAGTCGAGATGACAGTAACCATTTTAGTAAAGTGCAGTGGGAACCACGAGAAGCACTTACTGCAGGCAGATTTAATGTTAAGCATGTGCCTTCAGCTGATCCAAAAAATGTCCTTCTTCCACCACTTCACATTAAATTAGGATTAATGAAGTGCTTCGTCAGAGCAATGGATCATCAAGGTTCTGGATTTAAATATTTGAAGGAAAAGTTTGGATCGTACAAAAGTGATGCTAAACTGACTGCTGGCATTTTCATCGGTCCCGAAATTCGAAATCTTTTTGCTGATGAAAATTTTCCAAAACATCTTAATACAAAAGAATCGGAAGCTTGGAACACATTGAAGTTGGTTGTAGAAAACTTTCTTGGAAACCATAGAGCTGAAAATTACATTGAAATTGTGGAAAATATGATAGAAGCATTCAGACGTCTTGGTAGTAGAATGAGTTTAAAGTTGCATTTCTTGCACTTACACCTCGAATTCTTTCCAGATAATTTAGGTGCTGTGAGTGATGAACACGGTGAAAGATTTCACCAGGACATTGCGGTTGTGGAAACACGCTACAAAGGAAAAAGTAATGCTATTATGATGGGAAACTATTGTTGGTTTTTACAGAAACAGAGTGAAACAAAATATCATCGCAGTGCAAAGCATGTCAAAAGACAATAGACTTGGCATTGTTTTATAAGTTCCAGTGAACTCTTTATTTGTGTTATCATATTTTTCCAATTTAATGATTAAACTTTAACTGAACTAATAAACAACTTTTGTAATGTTTCAACAACGTATATTAAAAATTTTGTCATAACTCGTATCGTTGTATCTCTAAAACCTGACGTGATAGAGAAAAACTAAAAACAGATTTGCATTTAGCGGCCAAATTATAGTCAAGATCAGCAAAAAACCCTGAGCTACATAAAAAATTTTTTTTTTGTTGAATAGTGTAATCAATGCGCCACGAATCAAAACGGTAAAACGAATATTTACAATACACTTATAAGCAAAACTTGTGGACAAAAGAAATTGAGGGGGGTGTACTAATAGCGCAATGATTACATAACAACGAAAAAAATACGTCATAATCAAAATCTCAAAAGTTACTGTAAAGACGGAGGATCAACTACAGAGTTATAAAGTTAAGATCAAGACCATGAATAAAGTGTGACAGTAATACTATTATGCACTAGATAACGCTGCATAATGATCCATCAAATAAAACTCAATCCTGCACATTTATTATCTTGTTAAAACTCCTCCTGTTTTTTGCAGCGATTTTGGATTTCCGGCGCAATATATGGCTCGAATACCGCAATCAATTGAATACCGCCATCTTCCAAATTATTATCGCTTATGGAAGACTCGGAATGAACCCTGTTCGGGCAGCAAGGTGTGGCTACTTTATATAAAAACAATTTTTTATGATTTGAACATAAATACGTATCATTACGGTAAACTTTGCATTGATGGGTCAAAACTGACTGTTTATTCCAAATAAGTTTTATTAAGTGCGTCAACTGAATGTTTTTTAGAGACGTAGTTTTTGGATTTCACTTGATGTATTCGTAACTTTGACAATAAGTTTTTTTGTCTGTGTAATTGTTGGATATTTTATTCGTCATTGAAACATTCATTCAAATTATTAAATTTTTTGAAGCAATAAGTGGGCCACTGAAATTTCTGTCTTGGATCAGTAGGTCAACATCTCGAATGTATATAAATTAAACTTGTGATTAATAGTTTCATGCGGGTTTATTATAAATTTAAGTATACCTCCATTTTTTACAATATACTGTACATTTTCAACAGGTGTTTTCGTATGAACAAAAATTCAGTTAATGGATATTTCATTAAAAACATTTGTATGAATTATAATTCTAATTAAAAAAGAATTGTTTCTGGCATAATGTTTTGACGAAAAATTTATTTTCCATTTAGGCTTTCACAAGGTCTCAAAGATCTAATGAGTTATATACTGTATTTTTTTATCGAACAGATTATTCAACGGAGAAAGTGGTATTATTATTCCGGTCGGGATTGGTTCGTTTCAAAATGAAAACGAACTTCGGAAAATAGCTGGTTTTCCGAACGCTTTGATACATGAAAACGATTTTGACAGCTTGAATCTAAACGTGGATGACTTAGTCAAAGCAGTGACGTGTTCCCGTAAGTTGAATTGGTTTGATTTGCTATGTATAAGAAATTTCCTATAAATTATTAAGAGGTTTTTCTAAAATAGTTATAAAACTCAGCGGGAAGGCCTTTTCAAACAATTCCATCTGGTTTGAATGGAAGGATGTAACTCTTGTTAAGATGAAGGCCTACTTAGGTGTCATTATGAATATGGCAATGAATGACAAGCCAGACGTAAAATTCTTTTTTAGTCGAAATTGGACACAGCAATGTCCATTCTAAACACAAAATGCGAATGTTTCACCGCTGATGGTGCCTTGCCAAACAGAATAATCCGGAAAATAGCACAAATTAGAAAATCGCAATTTTTCGACTTTTTTCTCCGTAAATATGAAAAAACACACAGAATACACCTTAGAACATAGAAAGGAAATGATTTAGTTAAAAAAAAATTTTTTTGGACCTGTGGAGTAATTTTTGGTAAAAAAATTGGACCGCAAAGGGTTAAATTTACAAACGACACTTTAAACAGATGCAAAAGCAATGCAGTAATCCTCAAATGAATACATACAATGGTGACGAAAATATAGAAATTCACCTTTAGTACTTAGAAAACCTAGAAAAAGAAAACTAGAAAAACTTCTTAATTTTTGTTATTTCATGGGGCTTTTTCCCAATTAAAGGGTCGATCACAATAGTTTCAAGTTTTTAACATAAGCACTTTATATTCCAAATGCTCCTTCTGACGAATACAAGTGATGCTTACTAATTGAGTTTCGAATTTAGATTTTTTTCAGTCAGAAGTTTAGAACGCTAAGCACTACACCCTGGCGAGTCCAAAATTTTGGCTAACGTCGTTGTGAATCGAAATTTTTAATATTAGACTTTTTTGAAGTTGCTGCTTAGTCCGGAATACTAAGTGAATAAGTCGAGTTCTAAACAAAACAAAAATTAAATACAATTTCAAACACATTTATCTGAGTTCTCGCGCAGGCTTTAACACAAATTTCTTAAAAGTTTATTGATTGGTGTTGTCACAACCTCGCTTATTAAACAAATGCTAAATTAATCACTTTGGATAGCAATTAAATTCGGTTAAAGAATTTTACTAGAAACTAAATGGAAAAAAAACAATGATATTTTTTAATCATTATTTGACATAATCTTGTACCGTTTAAAAAACTTATTAACGACAAGACAGCAACAAAAGAAAAACAAATTTTAGCACCACCAACCACTTCGTCGACAAAGCAATTAGAAACATCAGCAACGACAACTACAACGGAAAGTTCAACTTCACAAATAACTACCCATGGTAAATTAATGTTCAAATTGAATAAGTTTTTTGTAATTTAATGTTATTGCTTTTCCCTTTAAGACATGTTAACCACTAAGTCGAATCGACCACCAGTTGTTGAAAACACATCAGCAACGACAACTACAACGGAAAGTTCAACTCCACAAATAATTACACATGGTAAATTAATGTTCAAATTGAATAAATTTTTCGTAATTTAATGTTATTGCTTTTCCTTTTGAGACATGTTAACAACTACGCGGAACCGACAACCAGTTGTTGAAAGCTCATCAGCAATGACAACTGCAACAAAAAGTACAACTCCACAAATAACTACACATGGTAAATTAATGTTCGAATTGAATAAGTTTCTTGTAATTTAATGTTATTGCTTTTCCCTTCGAGACATGTTAACCACTACACCGACTCAACAACGAGATGATAATGAAACATTAGCAACGATAACTACAACAGAAAGTACAACTCCAGAAATAAGCACCTCAAGTAAGTTAATACCTTTGAGAAAAATTAAACGCTGCGTCATTTTTGCATTACAAAATTACTGTAATGCATTTGTAAATTATTCAAACTTTCATTAGCTGTAGTTTTATCCCCTTGAAAATTTTTTTTAATTTTGTCTTTGTTTCAAATATTTCAATTTTGAAAGACGTTTTCTAAATTTCAATTTATGTTCAAGTAACGGTTTAAATGATCTTGAGCTTATTATGAGAAAAGTTCAAAGCAAAACAATTTTTTAAAGCACAGGACTCAAATTGATATTGTTTTAAAGGCCAAACAAAGCTTTAAGTTTTATAAGCGCGGAAATTTAAAACAAAAGCTTAGTAAAAAATGCTTAATAAATTTTTTGACAGGCGAATACGTTACTTTGTTGGCAGCGTTTTGAATTAATACGAATCTATGTATTCTGATTGGATTATTTAAAAGATATTGTTTTTTTTATTTTGCTCGCAACATTTCTCACTAGTGTAATTCCATTAAGTGTCTACAGTACGGATCGCTAAAGTTTTTTTTACCAACATATGTGCGGCACTGGGCACTAGGCACTGTTTTTAGCAATTATTCTCTAAAAAAATTAATATGAAACTTTGCTTCCCCATCAATTGCCCTAAATTTCAATAAAATTTAATTGAAATTAATAGATTATTTGTTCAGCAAAAGATCGAAAAAATGAGAGTATGTCTTGAGTACTTGAAAAAAACTATTTATTCGATGACTGCTCAAGCTAACAAAACTATATTTACGCGTATAGGGATAAAAACCCAATGACAAGTTCTTAAACAATTTGCTGATTTGGCTCTTCCGGAAAATCCATTTCGGGAAACATTTTACTGATGAAAAGCAGAAATGCTTTTATTTGACTCTTTCATTAAACATGGTTTAATTTTGAACGAATTTTAAGGTCAAATATTTGTAGAATAATTATTGTTTTGGCATTCAGCTCAAAGTTTTGAACTTTTTAATCCTCATCTTTGTCGGGTTAATTAGTACTAACAAAAAACTTTTTTGTTTGAATATTGGCGATTTCATTTGTTTTATTTTTCCCTTCTAACTTTCACACTCCACAAATTATGTTCCTAAAATATTTTATTTCGTAGTGCCTACGAAAGTCAATCAATTCTGTATTTCGTAAATTAACTTTTATAAGTTTTTTGTAAAAAAAACTGTTAACCCATGTTTTCTGGATGTTCATATTGGCTTGTTTGCTGCAACTGTACTAAGGATATCATCTTTGCTTAAGTGGCTCTTAATACTGTCACAGACTTTGTTCGGGAATCCCAAAGGACCAGTTGAGCTAGGTAACCCGAATACCTGCGCTGAAAACAAAGCTGTGTCTAAATTTTATTTTATTCCGGCTCAAGAAGTAGTTTTGCTATGAGCCTGACGGTTTATACAGTTGGTTTAACGAAAGCTCGGATTGATTTCGTTGAAGACTCTTCTTCACAACAAACAGAGACCACTGTCTCTAATAAGAACGAATGTATTACAAAAATCACGTCCGACGAAACTTCTATTTTACGTTTTGCCAAACTGCAAAGCGAAATCAACACTATAACTTGATTCAATCAACATAAATAATTCTACCTCTGTAGAATACAACTGCCAACCACTGGCGCAAAATAAATTCAACACTCGACGACCAATACAAAAACTAACGGGCCTCCCGCGCTCAACCAAATTACTTCCACTCGAGTCGTCTCAAAATCACTTCTAATCTTAATAATTCGCTACGCATCGGCTTTATATAGAAACCAAAATCGCGTGACGTAAACTTTCTCGTAAATTTGAGATTTAGGCAGAACTCCCTGGAGAGATCGTTACGGTCGAATCAAGTAGCATATACGCTAAGATTCTACTATCTTCGAAATAGCAAAACTTAAACAAAACATATTACGTCAATACGAAGAGAAAAAGAGAAAAGAAGATACATGTAACGAGCAATAGAACAAATTGCACGTATATTGCAAACAGCACTCAAAGAGCCGCATTTATTCTCTTATAATAACACTACAAATTACTATTAACGGGGATAGATTATATCGTTACGATTAAAATTATGAATGAAGTGTGACAAATACTTTGCAGCAAGCAAGCTAACCTAGTAGGTGTCTTGTAGTTTTCGTATAAAAAAAACGACTCTTGTACGTGTAAACTTGATGTGATGACACTCTGACTTGCGAGTAAAAAGACATGAGCTCTATGCTTAGTCTACTTAGGTGATTTTGGTTGTTCCTTTCGAAAAGTTACTTAACGAGGAATTCCTCGATGGGGTCATTTGCTTACTTCCAATGGTGACTCTGCTCACACAGAAAGCATCAATGAGGCCAGTATGAAGCATACGAAGAAGAGCCCTTCTTTAGAAGCGTGACTTCATTAAGTACTTTGCAGCGTGGTGTCAATTAAAGACACATCAGAACTCACTCAGGTAGATTGAGCAATGAATTCGCGCGCTTTTGCAAGCAAGTTAATCACATCGAGCAATTCCGACGAGAGTTTTATAAACCAATTGATTTTTACAAAAAAAAGTTATGCAAAGTTTAAAGTAGTTTAACTTTATTAATTATTTTAGCATTTTTGAAATTCAGTCGAATCTTTATTCATAAAGAAATATTTGGCAATAAATTGTTTTTTACCGACAATTTAAATTCTAAATTGGCTCTAAAATCCCGAAAAATTTACTTGTAGTCCACGCTTTTATATTTGTAAATATACGAGGGTCAGTCAAAAATTATCCGCACTTTTATGCCACAGCTCACTCTTGTGTTTAAGTTGGTCGCAGTTTTTCCAGCTTCTGTGTCACGTGATCACTACCAGCTGATCTATTTGTTTGATCGATCGTTAAAAGTGTTTGTTTCAGTTAAGAAAAATGGCCGCTCCACTAGCAGAATGTACCAGTGAAGAATAACGCCCAGTGATCCGATTTTTATGGTCAGGAGGTGTGTCAGGGGCTGAAAGTCACCGGCAATTTTTAACACAATATAGAAACAGTGCACGACCAAAAAGAAGTGCATATAAAAGGATGGAGAAGTTTAAAAGTGGCCGAACAAGCGTGGACCAATGGAAACATTCTGACTCACCAGTAAAGAAGAAATTCAAGACCCAACGTTCTGCAGGAAAGGTTATATTGGTACTCATCATTTTTGGGCTCAAAAGGGCCTATTCTGAAAAATACCCAGAAAAGTGCTGAAACACCCTGCATACAGCCCAGGTCTTCCGATTACTATCTCCTTAGTACACTCAAAAATGCTTTACGAAGTTGTCAATTTTCCTTAGATAAAGCAGTTCTGGAAACGGTGCATAAATGGTTACAAGACCAGCCAAAAACTTTCTTCTCAGATAAAATTTATAAACTTGTGAAAAGCTGGAATAAATCCATCAAAAAGAATGAGAAATAAATAGAAAAATGACATATTTCTTGTAGTCTTGTGCTTGTGCAAACAAATCAAAAAAAACAAAAGTGCGGATAATTTTTGACTGTCCCTCGTATGTCATACAAGATATTTAATAATTTTGAAGTTTATGGCCCTAAAACAGGGGTTTTCAATCAGTAGGCAATGGCTCACTGGTGAGCCGCAGCAAGTTTTTTAATGGATCACATAGAGATAGTGTGAAAAAGTGTTGGAATCATATATTGTTTTGAGGAAACGATTTGGTGAAAATGGGTACAAAATAAAAGTAAAATTTTTTTTTGTCTTCACCTATAATTCGAAAATAATTTGATAAACTTTGGGTACTGATTGAAAGCAAAGACTAGGCACATTGGTCCACAACAATTGTGTTTTAAGTTTTTTGGGCCCCGGCGTTAAAAAGGTTAAGAACTCCTACCCTAAGATAATGTTCTATTTTTCAAAAAGTATTAGGTCTTAGCAATTAGTTTTTGCAATTAGTATTGGCATTATTAGTTTTTGCCGAAAAAATAGATTTTAGATATCTTTTATTTAATTAAAGTACTGTAAATTATTTGATTTTTTATGTAATCATTCTTCTTTTATGTGGGAACCCTTTGTGCACCTTTTTTTTCCAGATTAAATTAAATTTATTAAAGTTAAAAGCATTTTAAATAAATAGAGACAAAATTTTTTATAGGTCAATAGTCTTGCACTATTTTGACCTAAAATACTTATCGGCACAGACGCACAAGGTACTCAAGAACTGTTATGGTGAAAGTACTCATAGTGAAAGAACCGTACATTATTGGATTTCTAAGTTCAAATCTGGGAACATCTTTTTACAAAACAATCCTAGGGCAGGCCAACCCCCAAAATTCCAAGACAAAACACCATCGATCTTTTGAAAGAAACACCTAAATCAAAAGAAACATTGATCTTTTGAAAGAAACCTGGGAAGTCTTAAGTCGTCCTCCATACTCTCCAGATATTGCCCCATCAGATTTCCATCTGTTCAAGTCCCTTTCAAGTGCTCTGGCAGGAAAAAATTCCAGAATAAAGAAGAGGTCTGTTATTTCCTACTTAAATAGTTTGATAAGAAAGAACGGTTTTTTTATTTTTGTAAAACAAAACTTTTAAAAGAAAGATGGGAAAAAATAATAAAGCATAATGGGCACTATTTTGAATAAAAGCGATTTTTAAAAATATTTTTTATCTATGAGTTTTAGAGTTAATTTAAAACCGGCAAAGACTAATTGCTAGACCTAATAGTTGCACTTCTTGCTGTTTAATTAAATGTGTTTCAAATAGACATCTATTCCAAAAATTATTTAGAATGTTTCTCAATGTAAAAGTCCTAGGTTTGTTGCGCCCACACACGGTTATACATTATTTGAATAATTTTTTAAATTTCTGATGGACTGAGGTTTTGTAATTTAAAAACTGTTAGCTTATATTAATTTTGCTTTGAAGTAGATGCTTAAAAGTCCTAGGTTTGTTGCGCCCACACACGGTTATACATTATTTGAATAATTTTTTAAATTTCTGATGGACTGAGGTTTTGTAATTTAAAAACTGTTAGCTTATATTAATTTTGCTTTGAAGTAGATGCTGAAATAAGTTTTAAATTTACTGTAAATTTGCTTTACGATTTAATTGCTTTGAATACTAATTTACTAGCAAGATTAGTAGTACCACGTAATATACGCTTTGCTTCTATAACAAGGTAATAACCCACGCAATAAATTCGTTTTGTATTTAGCTAATGACTTATAAATTACATAACCAAATTAACTGCATGTTGCTTTGCTTTTTAATAGTCAATTATCCAATAGCTGCTGCCGGAAGGAAAATCTCTTTTGACATTGGCTGTGAGTAACTAACAATTATCGATTTAAATGGTGCTATTTTGTTTTGTTGTAAACTATATGTAAAACTTACATTGCCAAAAGCATTTTATCGGTTTTTAGAGCTTTTGTTATTTTGAAATCGATTAGAATTGCTTTAATGTTTGTTTTTCTTTATCAGATTCTGTAGGTCCTGTACATCATGACTTCAACCTCATTGTTTCCAACATTACACTGACTAGAGCAATTATTAAGTGGACGCTTTCAGAAGGTAATTTTTACCTCAAACTCGTACCATACAAAGGAATTACTAAAACCTTTTTTTAAGTGCTTTAGTTTTGTTTACAAGGATTTTTGTGTTTCAGCGTACGGGACGTACAGAATAGTTTATAAAGAAGAAAATTCTGAAGAGGAAATGGAAACTTTTAGTGAATCCTCAAACGTCACTTTAAGAAACCTAAAGCCGAATTCTACTTACAGGGTTATGGTTAAAACAATGGACATTAAAAGAAATAGTTTTGAATCAGATCCCCTTCAATTCAAAACTGGTAATTTTTTGAAGTATTTAAATAGAAATAAAACATAAGTTTGGTATCAAAGCAAAAATACGTATATTTAGATTTCTGAAAATGATGGTTGAAATAAATTTTATCGTGCCCGCAATTCAAATCACAATTTAATCGCAGACCAAGAGCCTTAAAAATTTTATATATATTTTGTTATTTAATGGTGTTACGTAAAAAAATGTTTTCAGGTTTTTGCTCTACTCTGCCTAATTATCAAAAGAAATTCATTTTTCCTCCAAGGCTATTTATTCAATTAACTTATTTCAAAATACATTTTAACTAAAAATTTTTTAGACTTTCTCCGGAAACCACGAGATGTGATGGCATTTATGCAACTACGAAACATAACAGTCTATTTTATCCCTGAAAACTCATATCCTGCAGCTTATAACATTTCCCTACGCGTCGTTGAAGAACCCGAAACAATTATTTCATCTGCCGTTGTATATGTGAGTAAATAAAATTTGTTTTCATTCTGTAAAAAAATCGCTTGCTTACATTAATCCTCCACTTTTCTAAAAAAGAACAAGTTTTGGATGCTGGTAGAATGAACTTTTTTTAATCTTCAGGCTAGAAACGAGGTTTTCGATTATTCAATCAGTCATCTGTTTCCTAACCTTGAGCCTGGGATACAAGTAGATGGTTTTTTGTTTGCCACCTTCGATATTTACAATGGACCACGAGTGTACTTTCAACCTCATACTATTGGTAAACTTGACTTTTTATCTATTTTGAACTTGTTTGGTATGTTTCACAAGTTGATATTTAAAGATTTGTACGTAATTTACTAATTGCTTATTTTTCTAAATTTCTGTTTAGTGTCTCATCTTATTGTGATAGTCGCTATTTAAAATTATTGAATAACTACAAATTTTCACTTTAAAGATAGGTTTTTATATATTTTATTTATTACAAAACAAAGATCTAAACACGTTAAACTACGTATACTCTTTTAAAAATACATTTTAAAACACAACGATTGATTAAATTTATACCTTCATACGCAAGTTTAAGGATATTTTTAACCTTCCCATGCTATTTTCGTTTCCTATTTCAAGCTGATTCATTTTTATAATTTGGCAACGTAATCTTTTAAGTCTTGCTTTTATTTAGATGAAACTGAATTTAAAATATGTACCCCTAAGGCAAAGCTAGGTTTCTTCAACTTTCGTTTTCCTTTAAAGTTTTAAGGTTTAATTTTTTATATTTGAAGAATTATGAGGAATTTAGAATTAATTTTAAACAAGCTGCTTAAAGATGAGAAAGACTTAAAGATGACTTACTCGAGTCTGGTGTTTCTCATCTTAAAGCAGCTTGTTTAAAAGTTTAATTTTTTGCTTGTTGAATGGATTTACAACAAAAAAAGCAAAAAAAATTAGCACTTTGACAAAAATGGAATCATAATTTTTTGGAAATCAATAAAATAAACGCGATTCTAGTCATATTCTGCTTAAAACAAAATATTTGCGCGCCTGTTTACTAACTATAGTTTTGCTTACATACTCAAGTAACACACAATGTTCGAATTTCAGTTCCTGCTCCTATACATGACGGATTCGTTATCCGTAGCCTCACCAGTGTTCAGGTGAACTTTGACCCCGCTGACGGGCTTGTTGATTTTTATCGGGCCTACATTGTTGAAACTAGCAATCCAAATGACCCAATTCAGGTGTGCTGAAACAACTATATAGTTTTGTTTTCAAATGCTTTTACTATTTTATGCTCTTATCTTGCAGTATGTTAATATACCAACTATTCCCAATGCCACCCAATATACCCACCAATTTAATGGTTTGAAACCAATGACACGGTACACAGTTTATGTTATTACCCAACGATACGGTTTATATAGCAATCCAGCTGTTTTTGAGACTCAAACACGTAAGTATATTACGTCATTGTAATGCAATTAGTGTCATAAAAATAAATTTTTTTTGATAGAAATTAAGTGCTTATACTTATATAAGCTACTTCTATATACTACCTGTATAAATTTGGCTTAATTGGTGTTGCCATCTCGTAAACAACATTCTTGGCTAAATAAATATTTTTGGATTAAAATTTATATTGGTTACTTTTTCAATCAGTATCTATTCCTTCTCCTACCGGAGCGGTAGAGCTTTACCGAAACAATACCCTCGTTGTGACGCTGGACCCAGTCGAAGAACCCGCCATTACGGGATACTCAATCAGTTTAGCTTTGGCTTCCAAACCGAATCGCCGCGTTCGAGCGATTGAGCTTTCTTCGAACGAATCGCCTTTTGTGACGTTTGGTGACTTGACAAACGGTGAAACCTACGTCATTATTGTCACAGCCTTTGTCAATGAGTTTGAAAGCTTGCCGAGGGTCTTGGACGAAGTAACTTTATGTGAGTAGTTTTAAAGGCTCGTTTCCACTACGAGCGTTGGCGGGAGTATTCTTTGTTTGTTTTGTTGATTTTGTTGCTTCGCTTAGCGCTTGAGCGCGGAAAAAGTTTAAAAAGTCAATAAAACTAACAAAAAATACTCTTTCCAACGCTCGTAGTGGAAACGAGCCTTAATTTTGGTTTGGCTTTCTTTTTGGTTTTAAACAAATAATTTGGATTTAATTTTGTAAATACTTTTGAATCTAAGTTGATAAATCTTTTTCCTAACTTTAATTATTACAAGAAATGGAATAATTTGACTCTGGTTTTGTTGAAGACTGTTAAAATACTCAAGCAAATTTATTTTTGCCACAACTTTTTTAATTAATATGTCAGTCCTGTGTTGTATTTATACATAAAAGTAAGTTCGAAACAGTAGCCTACTAAACAAAAAATTTAAAGTAATTACAAAACTGTTTTTAAACTCATACTATGTTTTATTAAGAATATGTTTTTAAATTCAAACTTTTATGACGCTTTTCTCAGCGAATGCTCCATCGCAAAGGTTATGACCGACTTCGAATTTCTTTATTTTTTATTTTTAAGACCCAGGAAGAGTGAATCCAGAAACGCGAACGACTTCTGATAGTGGTGAAGTAATTTTCCAGCCACCCCCCGGAATCAGTGATGAAGTTGATATTTCAATTTATGGACCTGAAAATATTACTGGTCCGATTGATAACAAGACGATTTTCTCTTCACCGAATCAGCAGCTTGACCCGTCCTTGCATTATCAAGCAACCTTTGAAAATCTAACGCCAAACATTACTTACATTGGATTTGCTGTTGCTAAAAGTGGTGACAAGTTTGGACCAAACACTTTATTTGATTTTAAAACGGGTAAACGTGAAATTCAGAATTTAAGCGCAGTGCTTGGATAGCTTACTCTCTTATTTATGTGGTTTAAACATACAAAATAAATTACATGCTCAATCAGATCAGTGACTCGTCGTCATAAGTCACGCAACGCACTGAAGTGTACAAAATACGTAGCTTTGGTTATGTTCCTAAAATAGCCTGTATGTATAAATTAATTGTGATTCTCGAGAAATGGTAAAATAGTGAAAAGGTGTTTGTGTCGGTGCCATACCTGAGTGTGTTGAAACTAGGATTTGCGAGCAGAAGGATTCGGGTTCGATGCTTAGTCCATACGGATACTTTATGTTATGAACTTGGAAACGTAGTTCACGATAAACTCATAAACTATAGTTATTAATCATGCTGCTTACCTAGTATGGCTAATCGTTCTAAACAGGAAACAGCAAGCATGACAACATCAATTTAATTGTATTTCTTGCAAAGAAAATTGTGAAAATCCTCAATAATTTATAAAACTTGGTGAAATGTGAAATAAAGTCACGTTAAACCGAGTATTTATAGCTACAGATTTCCCTAATAGAATTAAATTATTTTGAGTTTCTCGCATTCTCTGCAAAAAGAATTTGTTTTATTTTTCATAAATTTTTATTAAAATCTTTTTTCTTTTTTACAACGAAAATTTCTATGTTTAGATGAACTTCTGGCGCCAGAAGCTTCAATTGGAAATCCAACCAACAACAGTGTAAACGTCACTGTTTTTACTGGCCGCGATGCTAATTTCGGATTAAGAACTTACATTGTTTATTTATATTCTAACAGTCAAAATTTTTTCTTGAATCAACGGAGTTCTATTACTTTCTTAAATGGTTTGATTGCAACGTAAGCATTGGATTTTTCTTGTAACTAGCTTAAAGAACAATTAAACTGACGAAAAGGAAACTATCTGATGATAGATATCACGTGCATTATAATATAACAGCTAAATTGCCACTAAAAGTTATTTAAACAACATATTAAAATACTTTTTATAAAATAAAGGCTATCAATGTTCTGTCATATGGACCAAGATTTGTTTCAGGAACCTTTTAAACTGTTTTTTTTTCAGATTTAAAGATTTAACTCCTGGAGAAAAATATAAAGTAAACACTACCGTATTACTATCTAGTCGTTACAACGTAACAAGGTACATCGGCAGCTTTGTAAATCGTAAGTAAAAAACAGGCTTTGATTGTTGAAAGTAAACGTGTTTTTTACCTTGGCGATATGAAACTTTTTAGCACCGGCAAAAGTGGCAAATGTGACTTTATTAAACAAAACCTCAACAACTGTTACTTTGAAAATAAACAAGCCCAGAGGAATTGTTGATCACTATGAAGTATCACTTGCGACAGAAAAAGATGGAATTATTTACGATACTGTGATTGTGAGTAATATTTAACAATTTAAAAACACTTTTATTTTAACTCAAAATATCTATCTTAAATAAAAAAAATAGTTTAAAAAATGCGAGAAATAGAACGAAAACCAATACTGTCCATTGCTTTAGTACTGTTACTTTATAAACATAAATAATTTGGCTTAAAGAGATGCAATGCGTGTGATGACTTTAGCCATTTTGATTGGTGTTTAAATAATGTAAAATTGACCAATTTATTTTTACTTTTAAGATTGATCCTTCTGATGGAATTGTCAAATTCAATGGGTTGTCGAAAAACACAACCTACATAATATGGATTATTTCTTACAGTAACAATATCAGCAGTGAAACAACGACATATGAATTCCAGACGGATCCAGGTTGGAAATAATTTTTTCGGTCACGTTTTTGAATTCTGAAAATATAAGCATGACATCTGTAATTACTCAATTACCAAATCTTCGTGTTATCTCTTTTGGTATTAATTTCCTACCCAGCAAAGTAATTCCTACTTCAATTCGATACTTTTGCTCTTTCGATTATTTCTGCTAGACTGCAAGTGAAATTGTCATGATAAGCCAAAACAATAGCAGGAACTTTAGATTACTTGAAATTTGAAAATTAAACGAATGTTTCCTGATGAGTAGGGAAAGTTTTTGTGGCAATAAAATTGTGAAAAATTTGCATTTGTTTTTAACAGAAGTTGCCGTAGAAACTTGCATTTATGCACAAGCATTTTAAACGACAGTGATTTACTCAAACGATTTATTTGCATATAACTCTAAATATTTTCAAACATTATTCCGGAAAAAAATTTTGCCAACTGTTTATGTAGCATGCTAAAACTTTGTTCCACAGGCATGAAGTTGCTTGGCAATTTAATAATTAGCATCTATTCTGGACTGATGTTTGGCTAGGTCATTTACACAATTGATTTAAGTCACCATTCAGTTCACATCGGTGGTCTACATACAATTTACATAACGGATTTCTGTTATTTAAATCATACCTGTACAATTTGCGCAATACTTGATAAAAATTGCCATGAAAAGTGGCACATAAAAAAGAAAAAAGTTGCAAAAAGTTGCAATATAAAATTTCTGGAAACAGCTTAAAGCATCGCACTAAATAAATTCTGAGTATTAACGAAGCTGTCCGAAACTGTTAAAAAAAGTTGTAAAAGTTGCAAAAACTTGCCCTACTGATGAGATTTGATCGAGAAAAATTTTTGCATTGAAAAGATTACTGGATTTGAATTTCTTGCTTTAAAATTTTAATATTTGCTTTTAAACTTTCTATCAAACAAGATTTTAGTCTGTAAGAAAACAAACAAATATTTTAAAAAAGCCACGTTCTTGTTACATCTTGACTTTTGAATTCACTGCCTTAAAAACTCTTTTGAGAAACATCCGATCCATTTATTGTGTATTGATGAGGAGTTGTGGTGTAGCCTATAGCATTTATATCTCCCGGCGTAAATTGGCTTGCAGCAAAATGCTTTTAAAACTCCAAAATATCATTACTTGAACAGTAAAATAAAATATTTTACAGAATTATAACAGAAAAATAAATAATCTTTGTTGAAAATGTCTAGAACGAAGAAATTTAATAAACAGACTTGAAATATTATTTTATAATAATTTGGTCAAATTTTTTGTTGTTTTTTGGCTTAAATTATTTGAAGGATTTCAACTTTATAACTTTTTTTCAGATCCTATTGATAAATCGACAATTATCGGAACCGTGACTGTTACACCTCGAAATACAATTTTTGTCGAGTTTTTTGTACCATGGGATTCTACTTATAATGATTATTATGTTAAACTTCTTGATGGCAATAATCCTAGCATAAAAATCGATGAAAAAACAATTAGTGATGAAAATAACTTAAGCGTAAGTATCTTATCGTATTTTTTATGCTGGTATATTCACTAGTTTTTGTAAAAATGTCGTTTAATCTACGTACAAGTGCTCATTTCTGTAATGATGGCCGAAACTGGCATTAAGTCGTTGCATTATTTTCTAATGGAACCAAGCGGTTTACTCTTACCAAATCAAGGTAAGAGTGTTTGGTTGATAAGAACAGAAGCGGAAATTGAAAAAAACTGCATGGGTTTCAATGTTAGGGGACCATGCGTTTAGTTCATGTCACACAAAATAATCCTTGTAATCATATAGCTTATGAACAACTTTTTTGCATTATTGTGTTTTCAGATTACCAATTTTTTAGCACCCTTTAATTTGTAATAATCTTTTTATGAATATAAAAACAGCAACTTTTTCAAAAACTTAATAGCAAGTTTTATGAATAGGTTGAATTCACGAAAGATCTCATCCCCGGAAAACGTTACGAAGTACAATACTTTACCATGGCTACTAATACTGAAGAGGTTTTACCACCGTTATTTCTTGGTAGTGTTGTACTCAGTAAGTTATTCTAAATGTCTTTTGATAATTATTGTTTTATGAAGTCTATGGGTTAAAAACTTTATTTTGCATGACTTTACCTAGGGTTCAAAATAATTTTAGTTGTCCATAATTATTTTTTTATTATATTTTCAACTATAAAACTTTTAAAAGACTTCATGATTGTTTTAAGTTTATTTTAGAAAACAAGTAACTTACTAACAATTTAACTTCTCATCAACAACATATTGTTTTAAACATTTAAAAAACATCTAAGTTTTTAATAAAAAAAACATTAAAAACATTTTCAAGGCTAATCAAATAGCTTTAACTTTTTATGAAATTAGAACTTAGGTAGCAGAAACATCTAAAAAAATAATATATTTAATGCATTTTCTTTAAGACCAATCATTTCATTCTATACAAGTACCAGGAGTTTTGTTTGAACGCTTCAACAGACTCACCTAATCGCTACACAAATAACCGGATGTGAGAGTGTTGTATGTAAAATTACATGTTTTTTTTAAATATATTACGTTTCCTACTTTAATGTTTTGATGCTGTCAATGTTAATGAGCTAGATGCTATTTGCCGTAGAGATAAAATATTTTGTATAAATTTTCTGAACAATTAGGAAACAGTATTTAAGATTTAGATTGAATTGTTGTTTTTCTATTGTAAAATTTCTGATCAATATTTCTGTTATTCTTTTTCTATAGTAAAATAACCCGAGTCGACAAGGATATGTTTCGTATGAAGAATATAATCTGAATTTGGAGAATTATTTAAATTCCCCCACAAAAGTTTTATTTTTGAACCATTTCAGGACCAGCTTCTGTTGTAACCGGAACTGGAACGCTCAGCAACGGATCGATTCACATTAATTTTACACGAGCTCCTGGTGTATTCGACTCCTATCAAGTTTACCTCATATCGTCATTTAATCCCCAATTTTTCATCGAATCCAAAATAATTTTTGCCTCTTCTGAAGAAATTAATCAAACAGTATGTGTTTTAGATATTGCAATATTGTTTATTTCGCCCATTTCTTAACAGTATTTAAGGACTTAATATTTTTTAAAAATAATTAGCAATCAAAACAGTTTTTTCAATGAATTACTTACAAAACTTTACAGACAAGTTGAGAAACAATCAAGCAATTTTATTACAAAAATCTAAAGTTTTTAACCCAAAATTCTAACCAACTTCTAACTAACTTAGGTTATTAACACAAATCAAAAGAGCTTATCTATCCTTAAAAGCATAAGAGATGGGTAAAGGAAAGCCATTGGCTCTTTTTTTGGTCTTGATTGTAAAGATTTTTATTGTTTTTTGCAGAGGTGGGCAGTACCGTGTACAAAAGTACATCGGTAATTTTTTATTACCGGTACCGTCGGTACTTGGTACCGAGTACCGGTACCGCGGTACTTTTTTTTTATAAAGTACCGCGGTACTGCGTCTAATTTTAGGGTCATTGAAAGTTTTTTTTGCAAGCTTTGCGACATATTTTTGTTTTTCGTATCGATTGCAGCTTCACAGTAGTTTCTTGATTTACAGTAGTATTATCACAAATTGACATTTGTCAAACTTAAGTGTTTACCAGTACTTTCCCCATCCTTCCGGTAGTAGTTACTAGTTAATTTTAAGTAAGGTAAGGTTTAGGAACGTTTCACGCACTTTATAGCCAGTAGCCCTTTTGCAACTTTTTATTTAGGCTTAGCTTACTCAGGCTAGTAGGGTAGTCTGGGTAGACTAGCATTTTAGTTATGTCTCAAATAAAAACTAAAAAAGTAAATTAAAAATTCCATTTCACTACAATATTTTGGCATCTCTAAAAGCAATTATCTGCTAGATCTTCTGGTTGCTTGCGGACCTGTATATATAGCATTAAATAAGCAGGTACGGTATTGCTTAAAAGTTGCCCTTAGTATAACGTCTTCAACGTTTTTGTACGAGTCTCTGAAGAATAAATGGAGTTGAAATAGGATAAAAATCAATAAAAATTTTAAATCTTGAAAACGAATGATGGGTTTCTGTATGAAGCTTATTTTGTCTTACATTTTTCCATCAATCTTAATCATGTTATTAATGTGCATAGAAAAAGAAACAATTTTAAAATTGTTTGAAAAAATATTGTTTTAACTTATCCGTTTAAATATCAGGTTTTGTTTTGACTAAATTGAAGAAAGATTATTAATTGCTTATGCGCTTGAAGTTTTACATTATATAATTAATTGTATCATTTTTTTTATACGCCAGCGTCAGTCTATGTCATTCGACTCTGTGTTTCTCTTGAAACTTTATTCAAACTCCATTTTTTTGACCAATTTTTAAAGAATAAAAAGAGGTTACTGAAATGAAATCAACCAATAAAATTCTAATTACCACAAAAAAATGACACAATCATTTTTAAGTGTTAATATTGAACTTAACGGAAAACGCACCAACAGAGGTTATTTGACTTGTTTTTATTCAAGCAGATGACACATCAAATGTAGCAGAATTAAAAGATCCCTGCTCCAGCTTTTTTCTTATATTTTTCTTTACAACAAGAACAGGCAGTGAAAAATATTTTACAACACTACGCACCGGTATTAAAATTCAGCATATATGACTTGGCGTGAATAGCTATTTTATTTTTATATGTTACTTTCTGCACAGACAAAATCTAGATAGGTGTGCGTTCGTTTTTTCTCCTTGTAAGTTTATGTTTGAAATAACTTTAAATAGAATAGCCTACTTTTCTTTGTTGCACTGAGCGTTTGATGAAAATGACTAAAAGATCGAACTATATAGATTCATTTAAAAAGTGAAGTTTTAAGAAATATTTGTCGCAGTTTGCTTGAGGTGATTGAAAATTATCAAAAAACTTTCTCCCTACTTTTGAATGGGAACTGTATCGAACATTTACGTAAACAAAGTCAAAAGACATTCGAATAGCATACATATTGTGTTACGCTTAAGTGCAATATCATTAATTGGTTGCATAGGCATACCAGCCAAAAAAATATGGGGGGCAATAAAGTTTTGCCCAAATTTTGTGACGTTTGTCCAAATCATAATTTTCTCGCACATTACGGATAGAACAAAAAATTATCTGAGATTCGCAAACCAAGAACACATTTTGTCCTAAAATCATGGTGATCTCTAAAAAAAGAAAACTCTTCACTTGAATTCAGTCTCATATTTTTCAATTTTCGACCCAAAAGCAAGGTGTTCTCTACAAAAAAAAAAAGTCTTCACCTAAATTTGGTAACTATTTTTTGCAGTTTGATCATTGTGACTGTCCTAAAATTTTTGACTTTGCCCAAATATTTTCTTGTCACTGCCCGAAAAATTTCAATTTTGCCCAAATCTTATAAACTTGGGTGAGCATTTGCCCTCCCTGCCCCTCCCCCCGGTAGGTACGGCTATGATTGGTTATACCGATGTTATAATATAGATATTCTAATGTCAAAATTCGTACTACATGTATAAATTAAATAATTCTGAAAGAAACAATGTCGGTGTCGTAAGTTGTGACAAAATCAATATTAAAATCCCAAATTACTCTCGGTAGAAATTCATTTTGATGATAATGACTGTTTTAGAAAATGTTAAGTTGTTTTATACTCTGACGCAGGGATGCTCAATCTTTTAACCATTATATACCAACTTTTGTCGAAAATTTTATTGCGAGTCGCAATCGGTGCAGAAATCAAAGTATCTTCTTTTTTGACTTTATTTATTTTTAATGTGTTATTTTTGAATGAACCTCCTTGATAACAGGAATTCGGACTACAAATTTAATTAAAGACCAAACAAAAAAGGTCACCAGTTTGATATATCTACGTGTTTTATTCTTATATAAAGCGAAAAATCTCTAGTGGGACGAAAATTAGCCTATTTATTCCGATTTTTCTGCAAGTCATTGGATTGATTTAAACATTACAATAATTTGATCGATTATGTAATTACAAATTCTTTTGTAGGCTTTAACAATAGACTTTGCGGGTCTTGGGTTGGGCAGCCCTGCTCTGACGAAATGTATTAATAAACAATTCAATGTACGGTAAATTTAAAATCAAAAAATATACGCCAGAGCATTAGTCAAGTTCAACTATAAAATATTCTATTATGTAAGCTAGACTTCTTCTTCTTCTCCTTTCAGCCTTTCCCTTCAATCAGGGGTGGCCACAGCGTATCATCATTCTCCACATCTTTCTATCTTCAACATCCGTTTCCTTCACACCAACTTCCCCATATCTTCCTTTACTGCATCTAAAAATCTTCTCTTTAGTCTCCCTCTTCTCCTCTTTCCCGGTAACTCCATTTCCATCATTTTTCTTCCTACATACTCTTGGTCTCTCCTCATGACATGTCCATACCACCTCAGCCTGCCCTCCCTCATCTTCATTCCTAACTGTTCAACCTTAACAGTACTCCTGATGTTCTCGTTTCTAATCTTGTCTTTTCTCGTCACTCCCATAGCAAACCTCAACATTTTCATCTCTGCAACTTCCATCTCTTCTACTTGTTTTTTTGTG
Source organism: Diplosoma virens (assembly GCA_963680785.1). NCBI lineage: Eukaryota > Metazoa > Chordata > Ascidiacea > Aplousobranchia > Didemnidae > Diplosoma > Diplosoma virens. The sequence continues at coordinate 28,343,566 of OY796880.1, read as the reverse complement.
ACTGCCACTGTCTCAAGTCCATACACCATTGCTGGTCTTACCATTGAACTGTACACTTTTCCTTTTACTCTAGCTGGTAACCTCCTGTTGCAGATTACTCCTGATACTCTTCTCCATCCGTTCCATCCTGCCTGTACTCTCTTCTTTACCTCCCTCTCACAACCACCACTTTCTTGCACCGTTGATCCCAAATACTTAAATTCCTTTACTCTTGGCACTTTTGCATCCTCCATCTTTACTGTTTCGTCATCATTTCCTCCATTTATGCAAAGATATTCGGTCTTTGACCTACTGACTTTCATCCCTCTTCTTTCCAATGCATACTTCCAGGATTCTAATCTCTGCTCCACTTCTTCCCTGGTCTCTTCACAAATCACAATATCATCAGCAAACAGCATCGTCCATGGTGGTTCTCTCCTTACTTCATCCGTTAGCCTGTCCATTATCACTGCAAACAGGAATGGACTTAATGCTGATCCCTGGTGCAGTCCAACCTTAACCTTGAAACTTTCTGTAGTTCCTACTGCACACCTCACCACTGTTTCGCTTCCCTCATACATATCCTGTACTAGTTGTACATACTTTTCCACTATTCCAGATTTTCTCATACAGTACCAAAGCTCTTCCCGTGGAACCCTGTCGTAAGCTTTCTCTAGGTCCACGAATACACAATGTAGCTCTCTTTGACTTTCCCTGTACTTTTCCATCAACATTCTTAGAGCAAACATGGCATCGGTGGTTCCCTTTCCTGGCATAAATCCATATTGCTGTTTGCTGATCTCCACTCTATCTCTCAACCTTGCTTCAATAATCCTTTCCCATACCTTCATTGTGTGGCTCATTAGCTTTATTCCTCTGTAGTTTCCACAGCACTGTGCATCCCCTTTGTTTTTATAGATTGGGATAAGCACACTCCTTCTCCATTCTTCTGGCATCCGTTCACCCATTAATAGTCTGTTGAACAGTCTGGTCAAAAACTTTATCCCCATCTCTCCCATGCACTTCCAAACTTCTACTGGCAACTCATCTGGCCCAACTGCTTTACCTTTTTTCATCCTTCTTAGTGCATTTTTTACTTCTTCTCTACTGACACAATTTACCTCTTCGTTAACCACTTCTGCTTCCTCTGTCCTAGGGTCTCTGTTATTTTCCTCATTCATCAGTTTCTCAAAGTACTCCTTCCATCTCTTTAACACTGCTTCCGAATTTACCATCACATTACCATTTTCATCCTTTATAACCCTCACATGCTGTGCATCTTTCCCTGCTCTGTTTCTCTGCCTAGCCAATTTGTACAACTCTTTTTCACCTTCTTTTGTTTTCAATCTAGCATACAAATTGTCATATGCACGTCCCTTTGCCATTGCAACTGCCTTCTTTGCCTTACTCTTCTTTTCTTTGTATATCTTTTTAGTATTTTCATTTCTTATTTTGTCCCATGCTTTCTTTGCCTCTTTCTTTTCTTTTATGCTTTTTTGAACTTCCTCATTCCACCACCAAGTCTCCCTGTCTCCTTTTCGTTTTCCGAATGTCACTCCCAGTACAGTTTCAGCTGTTTTTCTTAGCATTTCTGCCGTTTTGTCCCACTCATCAGGTAACCCATCCTTGCCTCCCAAAATCCTGGTCACCTCTTGTCTAAACGCTTCTTGACAGCTTGTCTCTTTTAGTTTCCACCATCGTATCTTTGGCTTTACTTTCTCTGACTATGTAAGCTAGACTAACCTACTAAAAAAGAAAAAAAGCTTGCAAAAATCCAAAAAAATTAATTTTATCAAAGTAATCAATCCTAACTAAATTTTTTAAATTAGGCTTATTATAACATTTTGAAATAATTATAAAAAAGTACGATATGACACTTAAAATTTCAATTTTTTTCTTAGAATGAATTGTATTTCTTTTTATTATATGAAAAGTTCATTCCAAAATTGTTTAAAAAGTCCAATGAATTCTGAAAACATTCGTTGTTGCTAAGATCGAAACATTTTAATAATGAAATCAGATTTTGCTGAAATAGAGTTTTTTCTTCTGTGAATTGCAATAACCTCCCTAAAGGGATTCCAAGTGTAAAAAAGTTTTACTTTTAATCATACGATCAATCAAACCGCCGAAGTCGTTAACTTTTTGAAACCAATCTTTGGTTTTCGACCAATTTACGAAAGTTGACTACCTTTCGAAACTTGCTTTTTAATCCGAAATAATATTTTATTACGTACAACATTTAAGTATCTCTATCCAAAGAGTATGAAATTTTTTTCTATGCAACTTTAAATAACACTTTTGTTGACCCCAGCTGATTTCAGCTGGGGTCAACAACAAGCTGTAGTGTCCTGACGAGTCCTAACAAGGACGAAACAGGCCTGTCGGCATTTGCTTGTTGATTTGCTTGACTATACTTACTTAATGTTAACAATGGAACTGCAGGGTTTAGCTTGACTTTACCCGATTCGTGTTAGCTGACTCGATGATGTGGTCAGCATATCGAAATCACCGTCATTATGCCCTTGCGGCTTAGCCGTGCTTATCGTAGTTACGCTGGTAGTGCATTGTTTTCATTAAACTACAGTATATACGTTATAACATCTACAAAAAAATTGTGCATGGTCGCCGCACCGGTTGTGCAAAAAAAAGAGTGATTATCGTGTTTAATGTGCATAGAGTAATTATTGTGCAAAAAAGACATTATAGCTTTGGAAAAAGTAGCATTTTTGCGTGGAATTATGTCAAATCTTTAGCGCTTTCGGCGCTAAATATGGTATATCAGAAATTATAGGACTCAATCTTAGTGTAATAAATATTTTCTGAAGGTATTGCATTTGCAAGGAACATTCTAGTTGTATAATTATAAAAATGGAAATATTTTACATAAAATCAAAAATCCACTGAACACCAGATTTCATATTCATACCAATGCAAAAGGGACTTGATGAAATTTTAATTTTGTTGCTTTGCAAGCAAAAATATAAAAAATTATCATAACAGTTAACGGCCAGCGAAGGTTGAGTAATTTTACTAAATTACCAAAACCAGAGTTTCCCAAAATGAGGTCCATGATGAGCGCACAAGGGGCGGCGACGATATGACAAAATTTGTCAACATATATACCTGGTAAAGTAATCCATACCATGAAATTCGAGACAGATTCCAAGCGAAGACTTTTTTTTAGAGAACACTTTTTTTAGGGACGAATTTTTGTCTATAAACGAGCGTCCCGGTTTGCCCTATGGAAATATGGTATGCCTGTTTATAAGCATTTATTTTTTAACGGATTTGTGTTATTTATTTTTGGGTTTGTTTTATCTTTCCTCGTTGGTTGGGCAGAAAATTGATGTGACATAAGATTAGGGTCCATGATAAAAAAAGATTTGCAAATAGAGGTTTGTGACCCAAAAAGTTTGAGAATAACTTTGACTAAACCACTGTAATAGGTTATATAAAAATTAGTACGATTTTTGACAAACTTTTTTTAATATAAAAAACAAAGCAGAAGACAACGTATTCATTAGGCTTTTCATATATCCAAGGTATATTTTGTGCGAAAAATCAAGTTCAAAACATATTCACTGCATGTTTTTTACATCCAAAGCATAATTGATTTTTAAAAGTGAACAGTTGAATACGTACGATATTGTTTTCGCTTTGTTAAATACAATTTTTAAATGTCAAATAAAATCCAATTTATGACAGAGTTTTAGTTATTACCATTAATTCGTATTATTCAAAAGTACCGAGTACCGGTACCGCGGTACAATTTTAGCAAGGTACCGAGTACCGGTACCGCGGTATTTTTAAGAAGTACCGTGCCCACCTCTGGTTTTTTGTCAACTTTACCGAATGAAATTTAAACTAAAGTTTTTTCTCCTTAAAATTCCTGTGAAGATTTTTTTGTGGTTTTCTGTAGATATTTACCATGACGTATACTTGCGTACTTATAACAAATCATAATTTGAACAAAAAACTCCCTAAATTCTTAGCATTTTATGACAATGTTTAGATTTATAAACGCACCAGCTGACCATGATGTTTGCAAATATTAATTTTTATTGTAATAGACAAGTTGTTTATTTTTAACAAAATCGCACAAGAAGAAAACTGGCAATGATCTTGTTTCCAAGTTAATGAGTCTGGGAACTCCAAAAATTTTTTAATTTGCACCAAAAAAGATAAAAAAGACTATCGTAGTTTAAATAATTTTTCGTGTCAACAAACTCATGTTTTCACCCTAATTCCATTCATGTTGAATTTTTCTAGATTAGTCGAATCAAACTTTCAGCAATTCCCATTGTTTAAATGGTTGCTAACTACTCTTTCAAACAATGTACTTGTTTCCATTATAAAATGAGTTTGATTACCTCACTATCGTAATCAAAACAAACGGTAAACCATTGTGCCTCAAAGACGCAATGTAGCTTACAGACACAACGAAATTCAGTTCACATCAACGCCTTATTTCTATGCAATTTGTTTATTCTGTTTTCTTTTGCTTTTCAACTAAAGTAAATTAGTTTCAAAGCTTAAGTTTTTTCAAAATATAATTACTTAAAATTATAATTTGTTAAAAAATACCTGTGTAAATAATAGATAAAAAATTTTAAGCAAAAAATTAATTAATTAATCATATAAACCCAATTGTAGTCCCAATAGCGGAATAATATTCACGCTTGAAAAACAATCTGCTTTTGTCCTGTGTCTGCTGCAGGCTTGATGGTGTATTTTATGTTTGATAATATGCTTTTCTTTTTATAGTATGCAGTCACTTTTGACCTTAATCAACCGTCACTTGATGAATATAAAGTTGTTGTTGTGACCCAATCATTCTCAAAGCGAAGTAATCCCACTATTTTCACGGTCAAAAACGGTGAGTAAACAAAGTTTGCGATCAAGTAAACAACTTTTTACCAAAACCTTTTCGGTTTTCAGACTTGTCAAATATCGGAATTGGCATCGGGTTTGTACAACCGGTTGGGGAAACCTCTGCTCGTCTTCACTTAAGCCGCTCTAATTTAACAAACAACCTGCCTGTCAACGTCACTTTTGCCCTCTATGAGGCTACCGAGCCCAATTTTCCCGAAGTGGTTCACACAATCGAAAACACAAATGCTGCCAACTTGACTCATACCTTTACCGGTCTTCAACATGGCGCATTGTACACCGCCACCGCTGAGTGGTCTCGTTCGATTGGAAACGATATTGTGCAAGAAGCTATTGACCTTGGACCTGTATCGTTTGGTGAGAAAGAAATTTCTTAACGTTTTTTTTGGGTTGATTATTCTTTTTGTTTTAGGCGTTAATATAGTAAAGGGTTTTTTAAACGTTTCTTACCCGTGTTGAAGTTTACTAGTCTAACAATAATCATGTATTTTTTTTCAAAGCCTTAGATTACTAGTTTTGTTGAATGTTATTATCAACGTAACCATAACTTAATTTGTAAACTTTTTATAGCACCACATGCAGTAGAATTTGGTCAAGTCTATACAGATTTTACAAATGCAACTTTGGAATTTTCAAAACCACCTGGAAAAGTTTTGTATTACCAAGTGACTTTATCACCTGTTAATAATCTATCCGAGGTAACGTCTTAAAAAAAATTGTGAACTTTTACAGTAGAATATTATGTGATAACTTTTAAAGCTCTAATCTAGAATATTCTATGATATAAGTCGATAACAAGTCAGAGGAGTCGTCATTGTAAAAGAATATTGATACCAAGTCACAAAAATAAAAAACACGAAAGGCTTTTGTTCGACTAATTTATATGTTAAAGCAGGGGTCGGCAAACTGCAGCTCGCGGGCCGGATTTTAGCCACAGGTGGATAGAATTATATCGGGAACGCACAGTTTCAGGTTTTCACCTTGTTCATCTCGTAGGAGAGCACATTAGAGCTCGAATCGAAGGGAAGGCCTTTTTTTTCTTCAGAGATCAGTATAATTTCGGGAGAAAAATAGCAAAATTAGGGATCAAATCGAAGTGAAGACCTTTTTTTAGAGATCACTACAATTTTCGGAGAAAAAATAGCGAAATGAGAGATTGGATTTGAAGCGAAGACTTTTTTTTCTCACGCTTTGGCCCCGGGGAGGTCCAAAAAAATCTAAATCCGCCCCCCTGTCTTGAAAAGTTGCCGACCCCTGTGTTAAAGCAAACGAAAAAGTCGCACATTTTAAATGTGTTTTTCCAGGTTTTAGCTGAGGAGTCCCTCTACCCGTCTGGGTCTGCTGTGCTAAGCGGCGTTAAATATCGATCTTCTTCCGAAAACAACTTACTGCCTTCAACAGAATACGTCTTTATCGTCCAGTCGGTCGGACGTTATAATTCCTCCTCATTGACAACGTTTAATGCTCGAACCAGTGCGTACAAAATTTTAACGACTTTCAACTAAGCATCTATAGTTGTGGTTTTCAATCGGGTATAAGATTACGTTTCTGGAAGTCCTAAATTTTTTAAAGATTGTACGAGTGTGTGACAGATACTGATTATTAGGTAGGAAAATGCAGCTCCTAGAACCGTATTCTGCTCTTCATCAAATTGCAAGATTGTTCTTTTCACTTAATTTTTGTTTTTAGTCTTTATTTGAGTTTTATGGTAAAATTATAAACTTTTCCGATCCATCTCAATATTGATGATGTACAAGTTTCTAGAAAAGTAAATAAGATGTACCACTACAAAAAAAGTTGACAAACTTTGATCAACAGCAGGGTTGCCATTGAATGAATTGAGAGTATTGAATTTTTCTTTATAGAATCTCCTCCAATCGTCACGATCACAAACGTTGAAAGTCAAAACCGATCGGTTATTGTCTTCTTAAATAAATCTACCGAATCGCAAGTTGAGAATTACGTTGTTGAATTAGAGAAGTAAGTGATGAAAACAAATAAAAACAACGTAAATGTTCTTTTAATAGAGTGATCTTAAATCTTTTTCTAGTATTAAACTTATCCAGCTTAAAAACATAAAAGCTTTTTTGATTTTTTTTCCTTTTGCTGCAAAATTGGACATCCTGCGCTGCTGTAATTTTCTTTGTAGTAGTAAATTCGTGCTTTATCGAGTGAGTCAAAGATAACAATTTGAAACAAGCAATATGATTGTGTTTTCACAGTGACGGAGTAGTTGTGACAAAAATCGTGTCGAAAACAGCAGCCAGGGATTCGGGTGTTTTGATTGAGGTTTTCTTTGATGATTTGGTTCCCGGAAAATTTTACAACATTACTGCATACACGACAATTCGTAATGTTTCAAGCGAAAGAAGCAACGCCGACATCATAGTTGGTAAGATTGTTGTGATATGTTTAGTCGAATTGGCTATGCGAATTTTTTAAAAATATTACGTTAACTACACGGTACAACGTTTGGTTTTGCACAAAATAAAAAGGTAAATAAAAATATCTGCTATTCCTCTGCAATTACTGCAGTCAGTTTGAATGCTCATTGAAGCATTTCTTACCCAAACTGCATAAAACAACTTTTTGTTTAGCTCCTGACTCGGTGAATATTACAAGTTACAAAGTATCAGCGTCATCGGTTGAAGTGACATTTAAGAAACCTGCTGTCGGTAAAGTTGACTATTATAGGTAAGTGCAATTTCACGCAAAGGTATTTTTACTGTTTCTAAAGTTTAATGCACTACAAAACTTTTTTTGCTAGAGTTACTCTCAATTTTGGATTGTATTCATTTGTTATTCGTTCACTCATTATTCTTGACTCGGAAAATACATCATATACATCGTATTTCACAAACTTGTTTCCAAATTCGACTTACACAGTTTCGGTGGTCTCGATTAGAAATGTGTCAGAAACTCGAATGAAAGAAAGTAAAGAAGCTGTCGTTCGTGTGACTACTGGTATGCAAATTGCATTTTTCAACATACTTTAATTAGAATATTAACAGCCTATCTCGAACAAACTTTTTGGATAATTCAGCATTTTTTGGCGTTTTAGTGACAATGTTATACCTTCAGCTTAATATTTACAAAAATCATCCTGTATTGTCTGGCAATTTTTCTATCTGTTAACTACCAATTCGTAACTTGATGATTTAAACTCAGCTCTTAGTGTCCTTAGATTTAAAAAAAACACAAACTCATTTAAAATTTTTTAGATGCGACACCGAAACCAGCTGGAACAACTACTACCACAAACTCAAGTTTCACAATTACATTGGAACCTCCAATTTTATTCCCTAACACTATAAGGTAAATAGAACTTTGGTATTATTTCTCCAGGAGTCGAATGCACGAGTGACTCGTAGTCGTTGAGTTTTTTGAATGATCATAAAATTAGACCTTAATCAGACTTATTATGACGTACGTAGTTTAGGTTGACGCTATTGATAAAGCTTTTGTAAACCTTGGTTGAATGTTGATTAGTTTTAAAACAGCTTGAGATTTTTTTGACTTTACTTTTATGCGATTTGCTAAAACTTTTCATTAAACTTATTCACTTCATATTTTGAAGCGGGTGACGAAATTGTGGGCCCATATCTAAGACATTGAAACAAGAATTGATTGAAAGCTACAAAATTGAAATTTAATTTGTAGTAATTTTAAAACTTGAAAAAGAGATACAAACGATTTATCTGCTTGCAGGATGCGCTTGTTCAATGCAAGCAATGTTGAAGTTGCAACGAGAAGTCTTCCGGGAAACACAAGCTCCTATACTTTTGATCGTGGTTTGGTTCCTGGAGCAACATACAAGCTGATTGTTTCTTACTCGATTAACTACGTAAACGGAGAAGCAACCGAATTCGAAAACACCTTGTGTAAGCGTGATGCCAAACCTTTGGTGTGAAACATCGATTAAATAAACGATTGAATTTATTTAGCTAACACTATACAGTAGTATCTATTATGTAGTTGTTTGGGTTTTCTTGTGAAATGATGCAGTTCGTGTTATCATAATCTGATCAGATGAAAAAATTTTTTTAAAGCAACTCATGTTTAAGATATTACTTTAATATAAGAAAAATTCATCGATCGGTCAAGCAACCCATTACTTACCGCTATACACTCGTTCTCACTTTTTGTTGTCATTCGCACGTGTCAAAATGGAGTTACTATTGTTTCGCGCAGTTCCGTCTGCTGTACAAATCGTCTACTTGGATCCTGGCAGCACTACAGTAAGAGTCTCGTTTCGTCCAGTTTCAGGAATCGTCGATTCTTACCACGTCACCATTGCAAAACCGGAAGGCACGGACCAATTCGTAACCGATAAAATTATCACAGTCGGCCAAGGTAATTGCTCTTAAATAAATTTATTTGAAGGATGCCCTGAGGCGCGCGTGAAGACGTCGAACGGTTAACGTGTTTAAAACCTGCTCTGCATAAAGATCGGGTTTTCAAGTTTGATAATGATTCAAGCGTGTTTTATTAGTGTCAGTAACGTTTGAAATGGCGGAAAATTTCTGGGCCAAAGTTTTATTTTTATTTTATTTGTGGCAATGCGGAGTTACTGGTAAGTTGTAAGTGTTCGAGTTTTGAAGTTTAACGTCAATTTTGGAAAAAAATCTTTGGTAAGAATGCCAATAGTAGCAAGTTTTATCGCGAAAAGGTAGAAACATAGAACGAAAAGCGTGTATATACAATTAATTTTAACTATGACTGAATGTAGTTTTTAATTTAATGCTGCAGAAAATATAACTTCGGATGGATACATCACGGTTACCATGGATGAAAACCTTGAACCATTAGAAAAATACGTTGTTAAAGTTACAACACGGAGTCGAGACAAACGAAGCAGTTCTCCGTCATTTTTGGTCACTTTAGATGAACCACGTAAGTTTTTTCATTTTCTAAGAAAAATTGTTAAAAATTAACCTGAAAATATGACTTTGAAAACGTGTTGTTTTGCTTTAATAAATTCCTTATCCACTTTTGGCTTTCAGATCCACCATATGCCCCGAGATCAATCGATCCCATTCCGTATCAAAACGGAAGCGTTCGCATAACAATCAAAATGGGGTATCCGTTTTTCGGTTACTTCGACGTTTCCATTATTGATAGTGTCAGCGGTTTGATTGAGGTATAAGCTCATTAGATCATGAACAGCCGGTCGTGTTTTGCTTCGATTTTCCTGCTTTAATAGTTTAAATCACTCATTTACGTCATTTGCCAATTATTGTAGTGTTGAAGCCTTTTGGTGTGGAGTGAAAGACTGGTTTAATATTGAGCAAACAACAGCCCGAGAATGCGGTTCTCGGACCCGATAAGTACAAAATCCATCTCGCAAATCCCCGTATACCAATTGCTGCTGTCTAGTAGATTTCACTGTGACCGTAAAAAGTCGAAAAGTAAAATTCTTTTCTGGTATGCAGTAAACAAAGAAAAAGCGTCATTTTTTTTGTTTTTAGAAAAAGCTGAAGTTGACGGCACTTTTTCCTTTCCCTCGTTTTGGTAAAAAAATAAATTTATGACCCTCTATCTGAACGTTTTCTTACCACTAGTCTAGATTCTCTTACTGAGCCGGCCGAATTTAACGCAATGTGGTCACTACCAGCCACCGCCCGAAAAATTTCACGCAAGTGTAGTGTAACTTTGATGTCCAGGTTCAATTGTTTAGAGATGGACACCGCAAATCACAACACGTTTCGGGTTATGAAACGAGTTAGAAAAAGTTTGCTTTATGTTGTTGGCTAATTGAAAATATCTTTTTTTCAACAGGCTAATTACACGTACCATGCAAACGAATCTTTCTTGTTCATTCCTTCGAACAACTCGTTGTCACGTGGTTCACATTATACTGCTGTGGCGCGAGCGAGACTCTTTGAAGCATTGAGTCCACCTATTTCGGAAAATTTCACTATGTGTGAGTTTTTAAGTCTTTTTGTTTCTTTCTAATTTTAGAGTCATGCAGGTGTCATGCAATAAAATTTTTTTAATTAAAGGGTTTTCTAAAGTTTTAAAGTGTATAATTGTATATATTTCTTCATGACGGAAAAAAATTACGACATACAGAAATTTAATACTAGTCTAGTTTGTATTATTTACGTTGAATGCAAGCAAACTGAAATACACTTGTTAATGTTGTTATTCTATGAATCTTTCAAATCATATCGCGGCTAAGAAGCTTTTTCACCAAAGAGTTCTGAAGCAAAAGTAATCATATCAAAATGCAACTCTTGGTTCAACGTTTATTGCTGCAAATGAAATAAATATAAATCTTTACCGCTTTACGTTCAGCTTCTACAAATTTCTTTAAAGTAGCAATTGTAATTTCAATTGAAATCTATTTTTCTGGTATTAATTCAAGACGGTGACCGCGTATTCTTAGACTAACATTACCTGACTTCACGAAAAAATATGGAAAAATTTGAACCAACGTATCCGAAGTTTAACTTTGATCATGTTATCTTATTCAATTTGATTTTCTATCCTATTTTATTTGAACACTATATAAGAGTGATGGCTTTAGTACGGTGCAAACGGAGCAGCCGCACCGCCCCCCTAAAAAACGTTAAAAAACTGAGCCCCTCTAAAAAAAATATTGCTCTATTACTGCATTGTAGCACCATTGCGGTGCCCCCTGTCTGCACCTTAACTTTTGGATGAAAGCATGGATATTGTACTCAATTAAAAGTGATGACTTTTTTTTGCGATCACTATATTTTTGGGACAAAAATGGAGATTTCGGACACTTATTGAAAGTAAAGACCTTTTGTTTCTTTAGAAGGCCCGGTGCAAGAAAAATGAGGGATGCCAGTTTACAAGTTTTTTTTGATCCCAAAATATAGTGACTTCTAAAGAAAAAAATATAGTGACTTTTAACTTCTTCACTTTCAATCAATGTCCGAAATCTCCATTTCATCACAATGATGATGAAATAGTGATTTTGGACATTGATTGAAAGTGAAGAAGTTTTTATTTCTTTAGAAGTCATTATATTTTGGAATCAAAAAAACTTGAAAACTGGCCCCCCTATTTTTCTTGCAACAAGCCTCCTTTTGTAAGGCCACCACTGTATATAGGCACGTGATATATTGTCTTTAATAAAAGTCCTGCTAAGATTGTTGATATTAAAATAGAACATATTTTTATGATATACCGTATACGTTATTAAACTGTTTTTCTATTTACAGATCCAGGGGCAGTTGAAATCTCGAGCGTAAATTACTACCCGACATTTCGACCTAACGTTTCGTTTGAACTACCTTCGGGGATCGCAGATTATTTTTTGATTTATTTGACTATCGCGGGAGAATCACAGCATGACGGGAGAATGCTTTCTGTGCCCGCAGAATCAGGAAAGTCAAATTACATCGTTCTGTTGAACAGCACGTTGTCCCCCGTGCAATCTTACGTCATATACGTTGAAAGTGTGAGCTCGAACAAGACAAGCTTAACCAGGGACTTCGCTTTCCAAACAGGTAACGCATCTTCGGGAGGCGTTCATTAAAATTTTTTGTTGCCTTTAAAAGAATTTGAATAAAACTTACTAGAGACCTTTACAATGATGTAAGTTGGCTACGCTATATTAGAGCGAACGCTGTTTTTACTTTTAGCTATATAATCTTTTTTTATACTTTTGGAATTTCGCGGTATAGTAATCGTAATCTAGAGGCTGAAAATAGTTGACATTTTATTTAAATTTTGCAGCAATTTTTAACCAGTTTAGATTTACTTTCATTATTCCTTCTTAGAGCCGTCTTTGTAGGTGCATTGATTTGAACTCAATTTAAATTTCATGTCGATACAATAAACAATTTTTTTAAGACAAATTAGTTTGCAACGATTGTTTGTAAACAGTTTACGTGTCAAGATGTTTGATTTAACACAAACTTTAAATTTTTTTCTAAAGTTGTGACGTTTCGATGTTCTCTGCTATTGATCAATTAGTCACAATTACGTCAGATTTTTCTTTTTTATGAATTTCGGTAGTAGAAATAGAGCAACTTAAAAGTTTTTTAAAAACATAATTTTTCTAAAAAAGGCTTAAAAAATTGATTATTAGCTTCAAATCTACATTGTCCTTTTTATACTTAGTACAAAAGCTTTTAATTTTTTACTTATTTCAATGTCTCATAACTGGGATTGTACTATATAACTTATCATACGTCTTGCGAAAATAGAAAATAGGTCAAAATAGCAAAATATTACGAAAGTATTTATAGATTGATTACTGTTGATGAAGATAGCACACGAGGCCGAGTAGTGAACTCATGGGGTTCTTATCGCAAGTCAGCCATTCAACGCTTCGATTTTAACTGGTTGTCAAAACACAATAACTATTTTTGTTTACTTTAATAGGAAAACCAGCACCCCCAAGTAACATTACAGTCTATCGCCTATGGCCATCGGACCCCCATGGCATTATGATAAACTTTGAGCCATCGCCGAGTCCTGTTGATAATTATGAATTGATGCTGGTGCCACAGAAAGGAAGCGAGACGACAATCAAACGGTTTTCCCGCACCACTTCTGTTTCCTTGAGCAACCTGACAGACGGACAACTTTATAATTTAACAATAAGCGCTGTGATGGAGAATGTTTCAAGTTTGCCTGCTGTTTCCGATGTGCAATTTGGTAAAGAATGTTATATTTTCAATTACCTAATTGCATACAATTTGATACGCGTTTAAAAACATTTTATTACTCTTTTAGTTGTTTTGTTGCAAAACTGATATTTTTGGTATAGATGATATTTTTGGTTATGAAATAACTTAAATTTAATTTTGAATGGACTCCGGTTGCTTAAATGAATCCTCTAAACAGCTGAAAGCAGTAGAATTTAGTGAATGGAATCATTTCACACTTGCTTAAGATAGGAAATTTTTTTTCATTTTTACTTTATTTGTAATTAGTTTTTGATAGAACAGAGACAATTGTTATACTCGAAAAAATTGCAACTCAATAAACGACCAACTTTTTTGCTTTAAATCGCCCGACCACTTTGCGAATCGACCAGCTCGGATTTTTCTTTATTAAAGTTGTACTGAGTTGAGACTTTGTGATCATTTCTACTTATATTGGGTTTCGTATTTATAAATTTAGTAAAGTCGCAAAAGATTACCTTGTCGGTTAAGAATGATTAGTTTTATATCACCAGGATGTCTTCAGCTATGCTTGTATTTTGCATTAAAGCAATTTTTATTCAGTTCAGTTCAGTTTTCTTTTATTTCTGCTCCGCCACATAATAAAAATGCAACTATAATTATTTAATAATAAACATCAGTAAGACTGCGGATTAGAAAAAGAAAGAAGCAACAAAACAAATGTACGTACGTTGCAGCTTGCAAAGATAATAATGAATTATTTATAGACGTTGTATTACAAGAATCAATCTTTGGTCTTTTACGCTTAAAAGCATCTACCCAAAGTATTAAGTTTTCATTGAGACATGTTTTAATTGTATCATACTTTGCTGTTCAATTGATACCAAACTGAGACAAAACACAAATTTGATTTGTTTTATGTGATATTAACTTAAATTTTTGTTTAAAATTTTAAATTCTTAAAGATGTTGCAAATTGCTAAATTTATCAACTCTTTTAGTTTGTAGCAGATTTTTGGTTGAAGTGAGGCAACGTTACCTGGAGATACCAAGCGTCCATATAATGTGGATGTAATCAATCTATTTCGGTTTAACTTCCCTGTCGATTAAGTTTATGTGTCATTTAAAAAGCACTTTGCATCATTTTTCACTCGGCTGCTTTAACAAGCAGTTTTAAATTTTAGTCAAATTAATCTTAAAACTAAAAAAAATTTCAATTTTTGTATATGTTGGATACCTCCTAAGAAATCGCTACCCTATACTTCCGCAAACTTTCCCGCGTTTTTTTAAGAAAAATAGCAATTTTCATCAATTCAATTGATCTTTTTCACTTCACAGATCCTGCCAAAGCTAGAAATTTATCAGTAACTTCAACCGTTATCAACGCGACTTTGAAATTCGCACCTGCCGTGGGCTTCGTGGACTTCTACAATGCAGTCATAACCAAAAACGTCAAAATGATTCAGGAAAAGAATCTTTTTCCAGATAAAATCGGTCAGGATGGTTTCTACACAGTTCTATTCAATAATAGCAAACTTATCCCGGGCCAAACATATACGATATTCTTGACTTCGGTTGCCGGTAATTATCGAGTGTCCGTCACAATCAATACCACTCTAGGTATGGTAGAAAGTACTTTAAATCAAACCGAAGTATATTTGGCTGTTTAACGTCAACGTTTTTAGAACTTCCGAAGAAAATAGAAAGCGCAAACACAAGCGGTAGTTTGAATGAAGTGGAAATTCAATTCGAGTCCTCCACTTCTTACGTGGACGGTTATAGAATAATATTTATCGACAATACGTCAGCATCCAGGGCCAGTGTTCAGTTCGTCAACGTTACTCCAACAATTAAAGCATCCATCAATGACTCGATTATTGTACCTGGAGCTAAATATGTCTTTGAAGTTTTGACGGTCGTAAGGGGTGTTGAGAGTGAACCGGCGGTGTTTGAAGCTGCAGTTGGTGAGTGACATTTAGCAGCAACTAGCGATGATGAATCTATAACAAAAAAAATATAAGCAGATCTAACTGTTTTATGGAACTCTACATTGCATCTTTTTAATCAAATTTTAATAAGTTTATACTATTCGTCCTAATGCATGCGCTATAGATATCAATAAGAGATCTTTCCATCATTGTCATGAATTTTTGAAAATTCTTTCAGGGCCAGAGAAGGCTACCATTGTAAGTGTTTCCAATTTAATTCGAAACTTGACTGTGGTTTTCGCTCCTGCTGTCGGCTATGTTGATACGTACAAGTAAGTGCGTGAACATTTTTGAATTAACTAAAAAATTTGTTATATTTGTTTCTATTTACGTATAAAATTTTTGCGTTGAATCTGTTTACACTATAAGAAAACTACTTAAAAGGATGGTTGATAAAAGGTGACATGAGGATGGATTTCCGAAAAAAAAGTCGGTACTCTTGAAAGTTTTTAAAATAAAGTTTTTGATGACTTTAAATAATCTCAGGGTGACTGCAATCAACTACGACAACAGAACTGTTGTCGAGGAGCACTTTATCAATGGTCGTAATATTAACCCTGGCGAAACGTTGGCAGCATACTTCACGAAATTGGTCGTCGGACAACGCTACATCATCAACGTCACATCTCAAATAAACGAAAAAGAAAATCATCAGACTGAAGAAGTTTTAATACGTAAGTTCTACGTATTTACGCTTTTTTCTTTTTTTTCATAAATCAAATAACTTTTTTGTTAAACATTAAGTTGTGAAAAGAAGCTAAACCTTTCATATAGTAAAAAACTGGTTAGAATAATATTTTATCAAAAACTTCAAATATATTAACTTTAATTACATTGCTGCTTGCTGAAATTTTTTATCAACTTAAAAAATAATTGAAGCAATGTTTAGCTAATTAGTGGTTGGCAATGATTTTGTACAGGCTTAATTTATGTAATAAGAAAATTTGATAAAATGTACATTTTAAAAAATGATTCTAACGTTAAAAAAAACTTTACGCCCAGGTAAACTCGTATACAATTCAACCGAAACAGAATGCTTTAAAACTAGTTATTATATTTACAGCACATGTAATTTAATTAAAGCAATTGATAATGCTGGTAGGTTTTTCTCCTTTTTTACATTGATTGCTTGTTAAAAACAATTTTTCAATTAATAAGAGTTCTGCATTAATATTTGCCAGGAGTTCATGAAATGACTCGTCATTTATCAAATTACAGTTTAAGAATTAAACTAATAGCTCTAATTGGTTAATTGTGCTAAATTAAATTATTTCGAAAACTCGAAAGATTAAGTTATTGATAAAAACAAATTTATCAAGATCAGCCATATAGATTAAAGATTCTTTCTTTGAGAAGTTTGCTTTAAAATCAATTGAGCTGTTTCACCAAAACCGTAACAATAAGCTGGAGTCAATCTGTTTACTGAAAATGGGAATTCTGTTTCGAACAAAAAAAAACATAAAAACAAAACAAGTAGATTATAAATATTTCTCATGCGGACGCTTATTGTTTTTTTACTTTAAATTTAGCGGTTCTTATTTTTTCCAGCCTTGCCTTCTTCTCCTATCTCGGTCACAACAGCTAGCACAAAGCCAGGAAACATTGTTGCTGACGTTACGAGCCTACCGACTCCGGTCGATGGTCACATGCTCAAGCTCTATCTCACAACGTCTTTGAGTCTATCGCTTGTGAACAGTACTTATCGACCTTTTACGAACCCTAACTTTTCCGTGACGTTTGACAATTTAACACCCGGTGCGAAATACTTGGTTACGGTGGCTGGAGTTGTTCAAAATATCGAAGGTCCTACAGCGAATGCTACTCAGATAGTTGGTAAGTGATCCAAAAACAAAACAAAAAACTAAATCAAAAAAAAAGTCGATGCGTAATGATCAAAATTTACTAGTTGTTTTGTTGCCTTGACAGCTTAAAATCTAAAATTAACTTGGTTAGGTAAGGAAGAGTAGTTGGAGAGGTAATTTCTTGTAATTCATTAAAATATATTTTAAAAGTGTTCTGATTTTTTCGATTGTATTAAATAATTTTTTATTTTTTCAGTACCTTCTCGTATAAATAAGGCAGACATAAACACAACCACCGTCACAGCCAACATCGTTGTACATCGACCACCAGGACTATTTGATGCTTATGAAGTATCTTTTCAACGTACTGACCCTGACCTTATTTTCGGAGAAATGGTTTGTTTTAAGTTTTGACTCTTTATTATTTTCTTGATACAAGCGACTATAATGTCTGAGTTTCTACAGCATATAAAGAGTTGTTTAGATTAGAGGAGCGTTAAAGTTGTATAATTGCTGATACTTTTGGTAGCAGTACTTAAATTGGAATTAGAAAAAAAAACTTATTTGTTTACCATTCGAATTTATAAAAGCTGTTATAAACAAATTTATTGTTTACTGCCCAATACGAAACAATACTTTTATTTTACTCAAGCAGCTTGGCTTGGTACCTACTGGTAACACTGTTTGAATAATGTAAACTTGTGAAACTTTCAATCATTTTAATAACATACTTCCTTAATAATTTGTGAATTTTGACTCTCGGGGATGAACTCCTTTAAAAACTCGGCAGGTTCTTCCAACGTCAAATGACAACCAATCTTTATTAAACGCAATTTTCATCAATCGAAGTGAACTTGTTCCCAATGCTACTTACACAGCCCGATTTCGAACGGTTAGGAACGAATCCGAAGAAAGCATTCTGTTTAGTCCTTACTATTTCCAAAACTTTTCTATGAGTGAGTGAAATTACACTGTATTTTGAGGGTATATTCAGCTTTTTGTACAGACACTAATTTAATTCTTTCAAAACTGACTTTAATTTTTAGAGCCAACACCGACCGTTCAACCGACCTTTGACGAAACTCCTTACGAAATCCGCTTGACTTTACCGGAAAACACCGAAGGTTTTTCTTCTTACTCCGTCAAGATTGTTGATCCTACTATCGAGATAAATCTCGTAGAGGTATTAATCAATAAAGTGTTGTTTTACGTAGATAGGAACCCCAATGCGAAAAACGTCACTTTAAACTTAACAGAAAAGCTTTTCTGATGACTCAGTGAATATACGGTACATTGCAGATGTTGGCTTTATATTAGAAAAAAATTGATCTTCTACTGACCTTCGCGCTTTTTTAGCCTGTTCAAAATTGCTTTAACTTGCAATATAAATGAATCCACGACACTTCACGAGTTGCATTTTAAATTTTGACCCTGCGAATTTTGACGGTTTTGGCGTTGTGGACTTTAAGTTTCAGGCTGTTGATTTAAACCTTAAGGTTATTTAGTCAAATGCCAACTTGTAATATAAAAGTTGTTTCCGATTTAAATATAAGCATGAAAGGTTATATATGTAATAAAAATTTGTTGAAAGTCCTTACTTATTAATTTTTTTTTGCAATTTCGAAATTCGCAGTTTATTTTTTTGGTACCAGTAGCGTATCTGTCAAAAATCTATTTGGCTGTTCTTGTTCAATTTTTGGTTTTTTTGTACAGCTTTTTACCATTTTATTTAAAGCGTGAATTGAATGCCGCCTACGAGGGAGCGTTAGTTACTGACACTTTCACTAACGCCACACCTGGATATACATATCTTTTTGAAATTATTGGTACAATACGCGAAGTAGCAGGACCTGTCAGCAGCAAAAACGTCACAACAGGTAAGATCCAGAATTGTTGATTGAACTAAAACTTCTTCATAACAAATAGTTGAAATGTAATCCATTCCTTTTTTCAAACAAAACAATGCATTCAAGCATGCAAATTTTATTTTTATGATTATATTGAATGTTGATTGTAATTCAGAAAAAAAAATCTTGGTTCAACTATAAAGACTCGTTTTCACGCCGACCGTGTAATGAAGTATTCTTTGTTTCTTTTATTGATTGTTTTCTTCGCTTAGCGCTTAAGCGCGGAAAGAAGTAAAAAAAAGCAATAAAACAAACAAATAATGCTCCATTCTACTCTCGTAGTGGAAACGGGCCTGAACTATGGCCATTAAAGAAAACTAGTTGAACTGACTGAGTCAATTTTATTTTTATTGCAACAACGAAGCTCAAGCTTTTCTTTAAAATTTGAAAGCCAATTTATTAGCTAATTTAAGCTTGTGTTTTTTTTCTTTATTAGAACAATAAATTTTAAAGGCTAATTGCTGCTTTCAGATGTATTGCCAGTCCAACAAGCGAACATTACTCCATATTCAAACAGAATCGATATTTCATTTCAGCAAGTTCCGGGCGTGGTTTTGTTGTATCGAGTTTATCTACAATCGGTGAGTACACCGCTATCTGCAAAACTTTTGAAATTTCTTTGTACTCTGATTTATTTTAATTTCAGGTCAAAAATCCGAACAAATCTTTTATTCCTGTCGATGTGAACCCGACGTTAGACATTTCGGAAGCGCTTGATTTACAGTTCAACAGGTCTTTAGTCACTGGTCAAAGATATAATATCGTCATTGAAACAATTGGAAACGGAAAGAACGCATCTTCACGTGTCTTCAATACAACTTTACGTGAGTTTTGTTGAAATGGTAGTTAACTTTCTTGAAAAGTTGTAATTAGAATTGATTGCTTACTACAAATATCAATTTTTCACTAAAATAAAATTGATTTAAACTGATTTTCTCCAGAAAAATTATTCAAACAAATCTAAATGTTTTAAATTCATTCAGCCTAATTGAAAAGTAAAATACAAATAAAATTAAGTAGATTTAAGTTGGTATTTTAAATTGGTAACATTTTATTCAATTATTGATTTTTGAAGTTATTGGGGAAAATTTTATTTAATAAATATATTTTATCATATTTATGCACTAATGATCTACTTAATCTGACGTAGCCGTTCAGCTTTATCTAGTAGTCCTTGCAGTTTTAGATAAAGTTAAAATCCTCAAATGCAGAGTGCTTTTTAATACATAATTTCTCTATTTTTAAACGTTTATTTTAATTTAGGTACCCTACTGTAACAAATAATATTAAATTCTTCTTCGAGTTAGTTGTTATTATGGTGGAAGTCGCATAGCCGTACCAGACCAAAATACTGTAATTAGGGAGGGGGGCGAAACAATTTTCCCTTAAGTGTGATTTTGAATCATTCCATACAAATGACCAAATGTTACTAAGATTTAATGTTAAGACCTTTTTTAGTTGCAAACGAAAAGGAAACAATTAATTTTGCAGAAATAAATTTTTATGGAAAAAAAAATCTTAAAATTAAATCGTATTTGTTTCTTCGCACTGATATGGGTCGTTTTCAATCGAGCAGCTTCCTCCTTAAATAGTACATGGACGGTTCCCGAAAAAATCTGACTCTGCCCAAAGTTTTTGCGTTTTGGGGGGCAATTGTTTTTCCTGCTCCCCGGGCTTGTACGGCTATAGGCGTCGGAAGCGTTTGAAACAGAAATGTTAAAACAAAGTTTGAATTTTAGCCTTCCCGGATATCTTTCGAGGTTGGGACATTTCTACCACGCCAACTACTATCTCGGTGTACCCTGGGCCATTAGTTAACACTCTCAGAACATATAACTTCACCATAGCTCCCAAAGATGATCCAGAAAATGTTATTGGGTAATAGAAAAACTTGATTAAGTATAAATAATTTCTCAAAGTAAAACTCTATTTTACGTATTGGTAAAATGCTATGATTTGCTGCAAAAAACACTTT
Source organism: Diplosoma virens (assembly GCA_963680785.1). NCBI lineage: Eukaryota > Metazoa > Chordata > Ascidiacea > Aplousobranchia > Didemnidae > Diplosoma > Diplosoma virens. Next base: position 28,322,420 of record OY796880.1, on the reverse strand, counting down.
TCCTACACTCGATAAAAGACTTGAACCGAACTGTTTATTAAATATGGATTAAATATGCATCAGCGATATTATTGAAAAAGGACTGAAAAAGTAATTGAGTGAAAAAATAGCAACGTTTGAATTTTGTAAGCATTACTATTCTGTTTGATTGCAAATAAAAGTATTTACAAATAATTCGAAGCGAATCCTTGCAAGCGTCTTCACCAATTTGAAATTTAAATTCAAAACGAAAATTCAAAACGAAAATCTAAGAATTTTATTTTGCAGGCAACGCACTGTTCAACTTCCACGTGACCAACCGGTTCAATTCTTGAATTTAACACCAAGCACAGATTACATTATTTTTCCGAAATTGTTAGTTGGAGGTGAAATCGCTCTTTCAGCAAACCTTTCGGCCTCGACAGGTAATTCTTTTACGTACATCATTTTGTTGTCAATTTCTGATATCACTAGGGGTAATATTTTGTTCTTATTTCTAAGATATGTGTTTATTTTTATAAACATTGTTTTAGAGATTTTTAATATGCTTATTTTTAGAAAAGGTATAACATAGTTTCGAGTGCTTAGTTTGATCAATAATTTTAAGAAAAGTTTTTGCTTTCAATATCATATTAAGAAAACTTGCTAATTATATTAGCAACGTCAAATAAAAATTTATAAAAATCTTTACGGTAAAGATTTTTTTTGGTTGAATACCACGTGAAAACCTTTTTTTTTTCTTGGTCTGTACTTGACCTTGTTATAGTAAAACCAATTTGAAAACAACTACAGCTTGGACGTTTCGGTGTCCCCCACTTTTGGTAATTGGCAATGCTTATTTTTTGTCAGTTTGAATGGTAACTATGGAGATCCCCAAAGGTGTGTTCTTTTGCTAAATTTCTTCCTAATAAAAAACATTGATTCAGATGACCCTCCGAAACCGATTCGTTTACGAATAACAAGTGTCACAAACGAAAGTCTTCAAGTAACTTTTGACAACGCCAACATGTCGATTTACAACGAAATTGACGGATATGACGTAAGCATTTTAAAATTTGAGCAAACTATTTGCTAGCATAATTGAAAATCACACTTTGTGAAAATAACTAATGAAAGTTTTCGACTATTTCTTTAAAACTTTATCACATTGTTGTTTTACGTTTTAAGTGTTTGAAACAAAAGTTGATTTAATTGTAAATAATTTAGGTTTTCTTAAAGCTTAAATATCATCCAGACAACGAATCCCTTTTCAAAGCTGTTTCACCAAAGCCTGCCAATATAACTGCAAATTTTACAAATCTTCGTTCGGACACAGAATACCAATTCAAAATAAAGACAGTAATAAATGGAATCAGCAGTGATTTTGCTACAATTGACGCCCTAACAGGTAAGATTGGTTTGATTTATTCAAAAACCAATCGTACATCTTTTAAACGGCAAAAAACATCAATCCGGAAGGCACCATTGGAAAAACTATGTCAAGTTTATTTTAGACATTTTTTAAAATCAAGCTCAGACCTTTCGCTGTAGAATTAAGTATTTTGAAAGCGAACTGACCAAACGGCTTGTTACAAATATCTTGACTAATTTAACATTTGTTAAATAAAAAAATATGAGAGAAATATGATTTTTACTACATTTTTTTGTCAACGACCAAATAATTTTTTAAAATAGTTTTTTCATTACAGTCACTAGATTACATGTAGAGTAAAATAGTTTGTGCTTTAATTTTTTTGAGCTAAATCGATTTTAAATTTTCAACTCTTTCAGGTTTACCGAATCCACTTGAAGGATGGTTTGCAACAACAACTCCAACTACTGTCTCCTTGAATCCAGGAAAACCTCCGAACACTCCAAGAAGTTACAACTTTACAATTGCTCCTCAAAATAGTCCCGATGAGATTTTAAAGTACGAACTCGTTGACGATTAAATATAAAATAAACAACAAACGTTTTGCATAATTCACGATGGTGTTTGTTTGTTTGTTTGTCGTATTTGAGTTTAAAATTGATTTGTTTTATCAGATATCAACTTGTTGACACCCCCAGAAACACGCCGGTTAACTTCAGCGGACTAATTCCAGAAACGGATTATATAGTTGTAGCGAACCCACTGGATGATGATGGTTTTACAAAATCGAGCAATCTTTCAGCAAGAACTGGTAAACGATATACAAATGAATGTTTGGTTTTTTGTGATTTTATGTGTTTGGTGTTCACTCGTTAAATTAATAGGTTCGCCTCCACCTCCCATCAACTTGAGAGTAATAAGTTCCAGCATCTCACACATAGAAATCAGTTTCGACACCAGTGACGTATCGCTGTTGAACGAAATCAATTATTACCAGGTATCGAGGATAAACTGATGTTTGAAGTTACGTAAAATTGAAAAAAAACTAATTTTTCTGACTTTTACGTAACTTGAATTTTTTAATACTGATGTTTTTGTGGTAGAAACCAGTATTTAGTAAATTTTAGCCATTTCGTTTTTAACTTATATTAATTCGCTCACGTGTTAACATTCAGTAATGTTGGATATTTATTGAAATAAGGTTTTTTTTCATTTGAGTAGGTAAAACAGTTTAAAAATGTTTTTTTCCAGATAAAATAATACCAAGTTTTTTAAAGGTTTTGCTAAATTCATCTGGACAAACCGTTACTCCTAAACCCATCAACATGACGGTTAACTTCTCTGATCTGCAACCAGACACAGAGTATAACATCACAGTATACTCAGTGATATCAGGAATATTTAGCACAGCAGCTATGATCGCCAATAGAACAGGTAATTAATAATTATAAAAAATTTTTAAGGACTTGATATTATGCAACCACTGTTGGTCTAACTCATACCTATAACAAAAATATAAATTTAGATCCAATAAGCACCTGGAACAACTGGACATTAATACCTGGTCCTTCGTTTGTTGTGGTTCGAATGGAAGGGTTTCCCGATCAAGACATGTTTGATTTTTATAATTTCTCGATTGTTGAATCAGTCAATCCCAACCAAATATTAGCTGTAAGTTTAAAATCTTTGTTGTTGCTGTTGTTTTTTTTTAAGTTTTTCTTTCATTGTTTACTTTTCAATTTCAGATTACAATTATAGCAGCCTTAGATTTTTATAACATTTGTACATCTCATTGTTTCACGTAAAGATTACTGAGTTGCAGTGGCGTGTGGTGACCTCTGAGACTGGCCATGCATTTGGGTATTTTATGGGTAGCTAATATGTAGGACATGCAATATTTCATGGGTAGAGTAGCACAAAAAATTGTGTGGAATTCTAAGACATTGACCAATTTTTGTTGCAAAATCATGTTGTTCCCCTAAAAAAATAAGGTTTCCACTTGAAATCAGATTCAGACTTCTTACTTTTCTTCCCATGATCATGGTGTTCTCGGTCTTTGCCTCGGATCACCTCACCTTTCTCTAATTTCGTCCCAAAAGAGCGGTGTTCTTTATTACGTTCAGAAATAAAAGTCATCGCGCAAATGTACGTTGGTCATGCAAAGCATGGCTTGCATGCCCTGACCGCACGCCACTGCTGAGTTGGGAGCAATGTTTTTGAGTGATATAATTTGCCGACCATTTGTTTTAGTTTAACCTGATGTGCTTTATGCCTTTGATTTCATATACGAAACAACTTTCGTTGAATTAAAACTCGTATTTCGATACGAAATTTAATTGAAAAAAATTTACACTCAAATACATTTATTTCAGAACTTTACTTATCCAAGCGACGTTCAACCCAACGTGACGTTTTCGAATCTGCTTGCCAGACAGCGGTACGACGTGTCATTGACGTTACATTACGGAACAACGCGAGGGAATTCATCAACCAAATCAATCATTACACGTAATATAAAAAGAAATTTTTAAAACAAATCAGAGATGTTATATTTTTTAATGAACAAGGATGATAAATAGTTGTCCAAAAAGTATAAACCTTTTGCTAAAAAGTTTTTGATTTTTCACAATTGTCACAATCAAATTTTTCGTGTCAGTGGACTTTTATCGAACCGTATCGTATTTTAATAAAATTTATTTGAAACAAACAATGCTTATTTACATTTGTATAAAAACGACGACCATCATTTTTGTAGTTCTTCCCCTTCGACCATCTAACCTTACCATTGCAAGAAAGGGCCTTACTTCACTTCAAATTACGTGGAATTTAGATCTTTCAGTCAGCGAATATCTAGTACAGGTTGATGATGTTGAGGAAAAAGAAGGATCTTCCTTTCTGGATGCTACAAAAGAAATCAGGTAAAACTTTATTTAGTTTTAAAAAATTGTTTTGAATAAAACATATCCTGACATAAAAAATTTTTTGTTTCGTGCTATATTTATTGAGTTCAATATGGTTTTGCATACAAGTATCGTGTCGTTATGTTTGTTGATTAGTATAGAAAACTTTTCATTTACCATTATACTTGTTAAAAAATAATTGACTTACTTAAGATAGCTTTTTTTTTCATTAATATCGAACTTTTAAGTTTTAAAATCTATAATTTGTCGTGTCACATTAATTATGGTTGTTCTTGTATTTTTATTTTTAAAACAATGTATTTTTTACCAGAACAACTGATCCCGTCGGTCGATTTGATGAGCTGACTCCTAACACCAACTATTCATTAACTGTAATACCATTTGGTGTTCTTAATGGTTCGGAAGGACCATCGGCCATAATTACAGCATCAACAGGTATCACGCAATTTCTATTTCAATAGTTTATAAAAACAGAAGAATCTTAATTAATATTATGAGAAAGATTTATTTACACGACAGATCGAAGCTTTAAATCAATTTTTGCACAAGCATCTTGTAAAATGCACATCAGTGATAAAAAATTAATAAACAAATGACATGGTACGTGGCTAAATTTAAATGCACTCAGACAACATTGCTTAAAGGAATTTATTCAGATAAATAAAAAAGTTAAAGGTAAAGCAAGAAGACCTTTAAGCTATGTTAATAAGATTTAAAATGAAAAAAATTACTTTGCTGTGAAAAAAAGTAATCTTTACTAGGTCTAGCTTAACTTAATTAAACATACTCCAACAGAATCGTTGCCAATAAGTTTTTTTTATTATTATTTTCAACGATGATTGGATGGAATTGATTAAAAAGTCCGTTGATGTTAGGAACAAATTAGATTGTGTTCCTCAAACGACTAAAAATCCGACCGCATTTTTAACAGATCAAATTCTTTTAGTTTAGTTTTAAAACAAAGAAATAAAATGTAATCAAAATTGGGATTTGGTATTTTGTTGTTGGATAATGATTGCCAAAACAATTTAAGACGATTAAACAAATATATAAAGTTTGAAATACTTTTACTTATTATAGTTATTTTTAGATCCTGTTCCAATGCCAATCAATTTGAGGATCACCAACGTGACTCGGAATTTTCTTCAAGTGACGTTTGACTCAGGCGACGTGTCGATCATTGATGAAATTGACTTTTATATAGTAAGAAAAAATTTACAAAGAGTTTAATGTTCACTGTGCTAGTTGCTGCTTAATTTTATTTTTCAAATATTCAAATCGATTGGTTGTGGATCGATAAAGTGTTAGTTTTAAAACGGATTTAAGCTTAGTTGAGCGTAATTCCCATCTTGACGAGCCGTGCCTCTCATCATTATTACGCAGACTAGTCATGTACTGGTTATACAATCTTTTAATTTGTATGACTATTTTCCTTGTGATATTAAATATATTTGTCTTTTTTTTCTTCTCATTTCTTATATTTTACCTGGACAAGGTGTTGGGCCATGCTTTGTACCATTTTGTATTTGTGCGTTCTAATAATCCTGTTTTAACATCTGACGATAGGTGTTTCTTTCTTTTTATGATCTTTTTAAGTATTCATGATTTTTTGTTCGAGCCATTTATAGTGATCGAGAATAGAATGAATGAATGAATGATTTGAAAGAATATGCAAATCATATTTCCCATCGTTGATTTTGTTACACAAACGTAATTTTACAGCATAATGTACTCTTGCAAACTAACACGCTATACTATAATCTTTTCATGAATTTATTCAGTAACTTTTTGATTATTTAACGTCGAACGATCTTACTTTTTGCTTTTCTTTTTTTGTGATTGTGTTGATTGCATGGTTGCGTGATTGTGTTGGTTGCTGAAAATATTTTGCTATTGTGACGATGTTCGCGAATAAAAAACCATTAATGAAAGAATTAACTAACTGAAAAGCCTATACTTAAAACATTAAAATATAAGAAATCGAACAATTTCAAAGAGTGGTTAGCTTGTTTAATTCATGCAAATACGCTTTTTTAGACACGAGTAAAGAATGAATCGAATGAGTTGCCAGATATTAATTTCGTTCAACCCAAAACGGTGAATATGACAACGAATCTTACTGGTCTTTCACCTGACACTGAATATCAAATAGAAATTGTGACTTCTGTAGATGGTGTATATAGTGAACCTGCAACGATTAACGCAACAACAGGTTGGAGTTGTTTTAAAATAACTAACTTTGGTATTTTCTGATAGATTTAGTTGAATTAAAAACAATAATAACTGCATATTGATAAAAGTGAACGTAGGCTACTGCGGATTATGAAGTAATGATGCATGTTTTGGAAAGTTTTAAAATTCTAAAAAAATAAATTTACTCTGTTACTCTTATTCAAATCGCCGTATTGGCTTGATTGATTCTTTTTGTATTGATTTGTCGTGAAACAGTAAGCAGCCTAATCCTATTCAATAATTTGTCGTGAAGCTTCTTTCTCCATGACACAACAGAAACCAGTCAGGCAGACCAAGACATTGAACTCGCGTCTTTACGATCGCAACTTAGAGTGTTTAACGCACTATAAAGAACTAAGCTATTCGGCCAAAACTTATTTAATACGCTTTGTGGATTTGAATAAATTTAGTAGCGTGTAAGATACATGTGAATATTGATTATTGTAAAAAGCTTTTTTCAGGTTTACCGAATCCACTTGAAGGATGGTTTGCAACAACGACTCCAACTACTGTCTCCTTGAATCCAGGAAAACCTCCGAACACTCCAAGAAGTTACAACTTTACAATTGCTCCTCAAAATAGTCCCGATGAGATTTTAAAGTACGAACTCGTTGACGATTAAATATAAAATAAACAACAAACGTTTTGCATAATTCACGATGGTGTTTGTTTGTTTGTTTGTCGTATTTGAGTTTAAAATTGATTTGTTTTATCAGATATCAACTTGTTGACACCCCCAGAAACACGCCGGTTAACTTCAGCGGACTAATTCCAGAAACGGATTATATAGTTGTAGCGAACCCACTGGATGATGATGGTTTTACAAAATCGAGCAATCTTTCAGCAAGAACTGGTAAACGATATACAAATGAATGTTTGGTTTTTTGTGATTTTATGTGTTTGGTGTTCACTCGTTAAATTAATAGGTTCGCCTCCACCTCCCATCAACTTGAGAGTAATAAGTTCCAGCATCTCACACATAGAAATCAGTTTCGACACCAGTGACGTATCGCTGTTGAACGAAATCAATTATTACCAGGTATCGAGGATAAACTGATGTTTGAAGTTACGTAAAATTGAAAAAAAACTAATTTTTCTGACTTTTACGTAACTTGAATTTTTTAATACTGATGTTTTTGAGGTAGAAACCAGTATTTAGTATATTTTAGTAATTTCATTTTTAACTTATATTAATATGCTCACGTGTTAACATTCAGTAATGTTGGATATTTATTGAAATAAGGTTTTTTTTTTCATTTGAGTAGGTAAAACAGTTTAAAAATGTTTTTTTGCAGATAAAATAATACCAAGTTTTTTAAAGGTTTTGCTAAATTCATCTGGACAAACCGTTACTCCTAAACCCATCAACATGACGGTTAACTTCTCTGATCTGCAACCAGACACAGAGTATAACATCACAGTATACTCAGTGATATCAGGAATATTTAGCACAGCAGCTATGATCGCCAATAGAACAGGTAATTAATAATTATAAAAAATTTTTAAGGACTTGATATTATGCAACCACTGTTGGTCTAACTTCATACCTATAACAAAAATATAAATTTAGATCCAATAAGCACCTGGAACAACTGGACATTAATACCTGGTCCTTCGTTTGTTGTGGTTCGAATGGAAGGGTTTCCCGATCAAGACATGTTTGATTTTTATAATTTCTCGATTGTTGAATCAGTCAATCCCAACCAAATATTAGCTGTAAGTTTAAAATCTTTGTTGTTGCTGTTGTTTTTTTTAAAGTTTTTCTTTCATTGTTTACTTTTCAATTTCAGTTTACAATTGTATCAGCTATAGATTTTTATAACGTTTGTACATCTCATTGTTCACGTAAAAATTACTGAGTTGGCAGCAATGTTTTTGAGTGATATAATTTGCCGACCATTTGTTTTAGTTTAACCTGATGTGCTTTATGCCTTTGATTTCATATACGAAACAACTTTCGTTGAATTAAAACTCGTATTTCGATACGAAATTTAATTGAAAAAAATTTACACTCAAATACATTTATTTCAGAACTTTACTTATCCAAGCGACGTTCAACCCAACGTGATGTTTTCGAATCTGCTTGCCAGACAGCGGTACGACGTGTCATTGACGTTACATTACGGAACAACGCGAGGGAATTCATCAACCAAATCAATCATTACACGTAATATAAAAAGAAATTTTTAAAACAAATCAGAGATGTTATATTTTTTAATGAACAAGGATGATAAATAGTTGTCCAAAAAGTATAAACCTTTTGCTAAAAAGTTTTTGATTTTTCACAATTGTCACAATCAAATTTTTCGTGTCAGTGACTTTTATCGAACCGTATCGTATTTTAATAAAATTTATTTGAAACAAACAATGCTTATTTACATTTGTATAAAAACGACGACCATCATTTTTTGTAGTTCTTCCCCTTCGACCATCTAACCTTACCATTGCAAGAAAGGGCCTTACTTCACTTCAAATTACGTGGAATTTAGATCTTTCAGTCAGTGAATATCTAGTACAGGTTGATGATGTTGAGGAAAAAGAAGGATCTTCCTTTCTGGATGCTACAAAAGAAATCAGGTAAAACTTTATTTAGTTTTAAAAAATTGTTTTGAATAAAACATATCCTGACATAAAAAATTTTTTGTTTCGTGCTATATTTATTGAGTTCAATATGGTTTTGCATACAAGTATCGTGTCGTTATGTTTGTTGATTAGTATAGAAAACTTTTCATTTACCATTATACTTGTTAAAAAATAATTGACTTACTTAAGATAGCTTTTTTTTTCATTAATATCGAACTTTTAAGTTTTAAAATCTATAATTTGTCGTGTCACATTAATTATGGTTGTTCTTGTATTTTTATTTTTAAAACAATGTATTTTTTACCAGAACAACTGATCCCGTCGGTCGATTTGATGAGCTGACTCCTAACACCAACTACTCATTAACTGTAATACCATTTGGTGTTCTTAATGGTTCGGAAGGACCATCGGCCATAATTACAGCATCAACAGGTATCACGCAATTTCTATTTCAATAGTTTATAAAAACAGAAGAATCTTAATTAATATTATGAGAAAGATTTATTTACACGACAGATCGAAGCTTTAAATCAATTTTTGCACAAGCATCTTGTAAAATGCACATCAGTGATAAAAAATTAATAAACAAATGACATGGTACGTGGCTAAATTTAAATGCACTCAGACAACATTGCTTAAAGGAATTTATTCAGATAAATAAAAAAGTTAAAGGTAAAGCAAGAAGACCTTTAAACTATGTTAATAAGATTTAAAATGAAAAAAATTACTTTGCTGTGAAATAAAGATAATCTTTACTTAGGTCTAGCTTAACTTAATTAAACATACTCCAACAGAATCGTTGCCAATAAGTTTTTTTTATTATTATTTTCAACGATGATTGGATGGAATTGATTAAAAAGTCCGTTGATGTTAGGAACAAATTAGATTGTGTTCCTCAAACGACTAAAAATCCGACCGCATTTTTAACAGATCAAATTCTTTTAGTTTAGTTTTAAAACAAAGAAATAAAATGTAATCAAAATTGGGATTTGGTATTTTGTTGTTGGATAATGATTGCCAAAACAATTTAAGACGATTAAACAAATATATAAAGTTTGAAATACTTTTACTTATTATAGTTATTTTTAGATCCTGTTCCAATGCCAATCAATTTGAGGATCACCAACGTGACTCGGAATTTTCTTCAAGTGACGTTTGACTCAGGCGACGTGTCGATCATTGATGAAATTGACTTTTATATAGTAAGAAAAAATTTACAAAGAGTTTAATGTTCACTGTGCTAGTTGCTGCTTAATTTTATTTTTCAAATATTCAAATCGATTGGTTGTGGATCGATAAAGTGTTAGTTTTAAAACGGATTTAAGCGTAGTTGAGCGTAATTCCCATCTTGACGAGCCGTGCCTCTCATCATTATTACGCAGACTAGTCATGTACTGGTTATACAATCTTTTAATTTGTATGACTATTTTCCTTGTGATATTAAATATATTTGTCTTTTTTTTCTTCTCATTTCTTATATTTTACCTGGACAAGGTGTTGGGCCATGCTTTGTACCATTTTGTATTTGTGCGTTCTAATAATCCTGTTTTAACATCTGACGATAGGTGTTTCTTTCTTTTTATGATCTTTTTAAGTATTCATGATTTTTTGTTCGAGCCATTTATAGTGATCGAGAATAGAATGAATGAATGGTTTGAAAATCATATTTCCCATCGTTGATTTTGTTACACAAACGTAATTTTACAGCATAATGTACTCTTGCAAACTAACACGCTATACTATAATCTTTTCATGAATTTATTCAGTAACTTTTTGATTATTTAACGTCGAACGATCTTACTTTTTGCTTTTCTTTTTTTGTGATTGTGTTGATTGCATGGTTGCGTGATTGTGTTGGTTGCTGAAAATATTTTGCTATTGTGACGATGTTCGCGAATAAAAAACCATTAATGAAAGAATTAACTAGCTGAAAAGCCTATACTTAAAACAAATATAAGAAATCGAACAATTTCAAAGAGTGGTTAGCTTGTTTAATTCATGCAAATACGCTTTTTTAGACACGAGTAAAGAATGAATCGAATGAGTTGCCAGATATTAATTTCGTTCAACCCAAAACGGTGAATATGACAACGAATCTTACTGGTCTTTCACCTGACACTGAATATCAAATAGAAATTGTGACTTCTGTAGATGGTGTATATAGTGAACCTGCAACGATTAACGCAACAACAGGTTGGAGTTGTTTTAAAATAACTAACTTTGGTATTTTCTGATAGATTTAGTTGAATTAAAAACAATAATAACTGCATATTGATAAAAGTGAACGTAGGCTACTGCGGATTATGAAGTAATGATGCATGTTTTGGAAAGTTTTAAAATTCTAAAAAAATAAATTTACTCTGTTACTCTTATTCAAATCGCCGTATTGGCTTGATTGATTCTTTTTGTATTGATTTGTCGTGAAACAGTAAGCAGCCTAATCCTATTCAATAATTTGTCGTGAAGCTTCTTTCTCCATGACACAACAGAAACCAGTCAGGCAGACCAAGACATTGAACTCGCGTCTTTACGATCGCAACTTAGAGTGTTTAACGCACTATAAAGAACTAAGCTATTCGGCCAAAACTTATTTAATACGCTTTGTGGATTTGAATAAATTTAGTAGCGTGTAAGATACATGTGAATATTGATTATTGTAAAAAGCTTTTTTCAGGTTTACCGAATCCACTTGAAGGATGGTTTGCAACAACAACTCCAACTACTGTCTCCTTGAATCCAGGAAAACCTCCGAACACTCCAAGAAGTTACAACTTTACAATTGCTCCTCAAAATAGTCCCGATGAGATTTTAAAGTACGAACTCGTTGACGATTAAATATAAAATAAACAACAAACGTTTTGCATAATTCACGATGGTGTTTGTTTGTTTGTTTGTCGTATTTGAGTTTAAAATTGATTTGTTTTATCAGATATCAACTTGTTGACACCCCCAGAAACACGCCGGTTAACTTCAGCGGACTAATTCCAGAAACGGATTATATAGTTGTAGCGAACCCACTGGATGATGATGGTTTTACAAAATCGAGCAATCTTTCAGCAAGAACTGGTAAACGATATATAAATGAATGTTTGGTTTTTTGTGATTTTATGTGTTTGGTGTTCACTCGTTAAATTAATAGGTTCGCCTCCACCTCCCATCAACTTGAGAGTAATAAGTTCCAGCATCTCACACATAGAAATCAGTTTCGACACCAGTGACGTATCGCTGTTGAACGAAATCAATTATTACCAGGTATCGAGGATAAACTGATTTTTTCAAACTTTACAATTAAATTTAAAGTTTATTAAATTGGATATTTTTAAAAATCCTCATATTATTACGGTAGAAACTACTATGAAATAAATTTCAGCTATTCGTTTTTACTTTACGACGATTTGATCACACAACTAAATATCACATACGATAGAATAATTAGATATCTACAAAAAGAGTAAAATTTGCTGATTTTATTCGATTTTCTAAACTAAGGTTCATAAATTTATTGAAACGCGTGGACCCCTAGACTTATTTTTCAAAATTCTATGGACCTTAAGTCTGAATTTTTTTTTGAAAGTTTAGTCAAAACCAGAAAAAAGGCCTTCACTTTCGGGTTAACAAAAGTGATGACTTCAATTGATGAACTTTTTTTCTTCGATTGACTTTCGAAAAAATTTTAAAACTTTTTTTATTAATGTGCTTATCACTGGCAAGTTCTTGAGATTTTAGGATTGCTTTTGAATAAATTGGAATGATATTGGATTTTATATAAATCCTTGGGACCCCCTGGATAGGTCATTATAGACCCTCAGTTTAGAAAGCCTGTTCTTAAATATGTTTTAAACCAGATAAAAAACTATAAGTTATTTTAAGGTTTTACTAAATTCATCTGGACAAACCGTTACTCCTAAACCCATCAACATGACGGTTAACTTCTCTGATCTGCAACCAGACACAGAGTATAACATCACAGTATACTCAGTGATATCAGGAGTATTTAGCACAGCAGCTATGATCGCCAATAGAACAGGTAATTAATAATTATAAAAAATTTTTAAGGACTTGATATTGTGCAATCAATGTTGCTTTAACTTCATATTTATAACAAAAATATAAATTTAGATCCAATAAGCACCTGGAACAACTGGACGTTAATACCTGGTCCTTCGTTTGTTGTCGTTCAAATGGAAGGGTTTCCCGATCAAGACACGTTTGATTTTTATAATTTCTCAATCATGGAATCAACCAATCCTAACAAAATACTAAGGGTAAGCAAAGTAGTTTTAAAGTATTTATCTTTTTTCTTTGATTCGATTTCTGTTTTGCAAGTATGATAAGTTTGATGTTAGCGCAAAACTTTTGCTAAATGTCACAACTTTACTCGGGAATCCAAAAGTACCAGTTGAACCAGGTAACCTAAATACGAACTCGTACCTACGCGAAAGTAAAACTGGGTTTATTTTTATTTATGCCGGCTCTAGAAATAAGTCTTTTATTTCAATCAAATAAATAATAAGAAAACTGCGAGCTATTTATATAATTCAGGCAACTAGGATTGAAGCCAAGTTTCTCAAATCAACCATTACATTAATTTAAAATTGATCATATCAATTCAAAACGCCGCAATACAACCAATTACAAGACATGGCTATTTCGATTAGGTAATTTCGAACTATAGCCATAAAATTGTAGAAGATTCCATTGGCATTTCTTGAACGTTAGAGATAAAAAAAATAACATGGAGTTAAGAGAGAAAGGGAAAAAAAATACGTATCACTGTTTCAAAAGTTACGACACTGTACAATTAACCAATACTTTGAATAAAGCGGTAAAACAAATCCTTAATATACACTCATAAGAACAACTTGCCGACAAAATAAAGTAATTGACCGGGGGGAGGGTTGTACCGATTACGCAACCACTACTTAACAAAGAAAAAAATTTTGTCATAATAAAAACTTGGAATTACTAAAAAAAATAAAAAATATACTGTAGAGTTATATGGTTAAGATCAAAATATGAATGAAGTGTGACTCTAAGGTTATAAAACTGATTTTCTTCAGTATTTTTAACGATATAATCTGTTAACGTTTTATTTAACCAAACCTAAAGTATCTTGTGTCTTTTCTTACTAAACATTATTGAAAATTCACCGTCAATAAAATAAATTTTGTAAAACTTGTATTTTGAAACAAAATTTAATCAAAAACTTACACGGTTGAGTTCATTTATTACAGAACTTGACTTATTCAAGCGACATCAAGCCCAATGTGACGTTCTCGAATCTGTTTGCCAGACAGCGTTATGACGTTTCATTGACGTTACATTACGGATCAATTCGGGGAAATTCATCGATGAAACCAATCATAACACGTAATATAAGATTTTGAAATTTTACATTTTTTAACGCAGTTTGTAGTCTTACTCAAAATTATGTTATTTTTTTCAGCCTAACTCGAAACCACTTTGTGAGTTAAAAACATTAAAAAATACTTTGAATAAATTGTGATTGATACATACAATACTAAATTGAAACTAAATTGATTACAAAGTCAAATTTAAGACTTTTGTTTATAGAAGATAAGAAAGATATTCGAATTTTCAGAATTTTTCTGCATCAAAACAGCATAATTTGATACATACCGTATTTATCCGATTGTAAACTTTTTCTTAAATTGCTTTCTGCTTTCATTTTGTACCGTGTACTTTCAAGGGCTGCTTATAATTTTTCATTTCGTAGCAGAGAACCAACTTTAGAAGAGTTTTCGGAATAAAGACATTAATCAAAGCAATCTTGATAGGACAGTTGATGTAGGTGCAGAAGTTAACGATGATATTGATTAGTATATTTGATGAGCATTGATTAAAATTTAGGTGATTTTTAATTAGTTCAGCAAGTTATTGTATAGAACTTTTATTTGACGTTTGTAGTTGTGATGTTTTTTCAAAAGCGGCTTATATTAATTTTCTGCTTTCATTTTGTGCAGTGCACTTTCAAAACGGGATTATTTTCAAGGGCGGTTTACAATCGGATAAATGTGGTAATTTTAAAAAATTGCACACAATTCTTCACCCAATTTCGGAGCCTTATCAAGCATGAAAAAACTTTTGATTAATTTAAAGCATATCCATAGATTAAATTAGCTACAATTTAAAAAAAATTGAGTAACCCTGTTGTTTTTTTATTCTAGTTTTACCTCTTCAGCCATCCAACCTGACTGTAACATACAAAAGCCTAACTACTATTAACGTGACGTGGAAATTGGATAAATCGGTTACTAGTTATCAAGTGCAGTTCAATGATGCATCAACAAACGAAACTTTAGTGTCATCTAGTCGCTGGGTTGGACTAGGGTAAAGTTTGTTTACATTGTTTAGTTAAAAGCGTATTGACTTTGCGATGTAAAATTGAACTTAACTTGGCTGCGTATATGAGGAACATCCTTTTACCTTGCAAGTTAACTTTGAAAACTATATACTATGTATACGTTATTTCAAGATGTTTTGTGTTAATATTTCCAAAAAACTTTGAGCCTATTTTTTTGGTTTTAGTTCCAATATGCTTGGCGCTTCGTCGGATGGACTTAAACCAAACACGACTTATAATATAAGTGTGATACCGTTTGGTGCTCTTCCTAATTCAGAAGGACCGCATGCCACCATCTCAGCATCCACAGGTGATTGTGTTGTTAAAAAAAGGTGGTAACGTGCATTTTTTCAAAACGTTGATCGTTGTTTAAAGAAAAGTGGGTTTTAGCACCCACAGAAACTTATTTGGCGTAAAAATTTTTAATATCTTATTTATTCTTTCGGTTTATGTCATTTGTAATGTTTTCCAGTTCAAACAAAATCTTCTATAAAGAACAACTTTATAAGCTGCAAGTATTCGTTTTTTTGAAAAATTTAATGAATATTTAATTAATCAAAACTTATTAATAAATTTCTCACATTTTTACAAATATACTACAACAAAAGCTATATTGATTTTAAAACATTATTTCAAAAAGACAGTCAGTTTAACCCAATTTTCCTCCATCTTTTTTGAGCCGTTGACTCCTTAACTCGGGGTTTACAACCCCACTAAAAGTTGACGTTTCTAAACTCCAAAACTACAAAATCTGAAGAGTAAAAATTGAACCAGAGTAAAGATTAGTTATTTTATTATTGTTACAACAAAAACATTTTCTTAAAAATGCAAATTTGCATTTGAGTAAGGTCACTTAGACGCTTTCTAAACAAGCTTAAAATCGTAAAAAATAAGCTGTATAGAAAGCCATAAATTCGATCAAAATTTGGACTTAAAGCACTTGACGCGCTTGGTGATATTAAAATTTTTAGAGCAGAAAAAAATATTTAAATCAATAGATATACAAAGTAGATTAAACTTAAAATTAAACTTTTATACTTTCTTGTGAAAGCAGAAAATTCAAGAGTTTGCTTAAAACGTCTATTTTACTATGCAACTGCAATTTTGAGCCGTACCAAATCAAAAACATTTTATTCTGCATGAAAAATCAGGTAAAGTCAAGAAACACAATGAAAAATTCTAACTTTTATCTAAAAAATAAAGTTGGCCTAATTACAGGCGTCTTTCCAAAGTGTTTGTTTTAGATGTCTCGGCTATTGAAGAGAGGGAATAATTAAATAAAATCTGATTGCAAGACAAACGTGATTTTGCGGCAATTTTGAAACTATCTATTCAAATTAACTTTATTGTTTAAAAATTTATCTTAAATATCTAATCCTACATGTAAAATTGAACATCAAAATTTAATCTTATTTTTAAATATGCCTTACTAATTTCTATTTCAAACCATAAGATACATATTTATTTATTTTTCCGTAAAATAATAAAAAATAATATAAATTTTTTGCTTATGGTATTTTTTTTGTGCCAATAAACAACATCAATATCAAGTTCACGATTCAATTGTATTGAACTATGTATTTGGTTTGCAATCTTAGAAATGAATTTATATTTTTTATTTGTAGTTGAACTTCCCATACCAAACAACTTACGCATAACCAATTTAACTTTGACAACTTTTCAAATCACATTTGACAGCGGAAACCCATTGCTTGTTCGTGAAATTCAAGGCTACAGGGTAGGAAAATGCAGCTATTTTAAAAAAAAAAGAATCCATATATAAAAAGTTTTAGTAAAACTTGTGCAGATTGTTAATTTATCGATTTAAAATTTGTATGTTTTTTGATTTTTGTTTTGATAATGTAGTGTATTTTCTAAACACTAATAAATTTAAAAGGAAAGTTTTGATTTTTAATATTTTTAAACGAAGTTTTTTAAAAAAAATTCTTGTTTGCAACATTGTGACAACTGTTTTAGGTTACAGTGAAATATCCAAACTGTTTTAGGTTACAGTGAAATATCCAAACATGAGTTCGTCTTTTGTCGATATTTCACCAGCAACTGCCAACATGTCTGCCTACTTTACTGATCTTCAGCCGGCCACTGAATATGTAATTACAATTGAGTCTTATATCTTGCCTATGTTCAGCAATAAAGCAACGATAAATGTCACAACAAGTAAGTTTTAACTGAACTCGTTCTCAATCACCTAATGCTTATTAAATGTTATAAATCTCATTAAAAATTCTAAAAAACGCGTTTATATTTTAGATCCAATAAGCACCTGGAATAACTGGACAGTAATACCAGGCCCTTCATTTGTTGTCGTTCAAATGGAAGAATTTCCTGATCCAGAAACGTTTGATTTTTATAATTTCACAATTGCTGAGTCAGACAATCCCAATTCTATATTAGCTGTAAGTAAAAGTAGTTTTTTATGTTCAAGTTTAAATCAAAATGTTGCTATTAACTTGCTGGTATACTTTTGTCAAAATAAACTAAATAAAAATTAGTTGATTTGTTTACTTAACTTTTTTAAATATCGATTTTGCCCAAACAATATTTTTTTAATTTAAAAAAATTTTTTCTCATAAAACAAACTACCTTAAATGGTTTTTGCAAAAGTATTTTAAAATATGAAATTGTAAATTTTAAGCTTAGTTAAATACAAAATTTAATCGAAGAAGCTTTTAACTCAAACACTTTTTTTTAGAACTTCACTTATCCAAGCGACGTTCAACCCAACGTGACATTCTGGAATCTGCTTGCCAGACAGCGGTATGACGTGTCATTGACGTTACACTACGGAACAACACGCGGCAATCCATCAACTAAATTAATTATTACACGTAATATAAAATTTAAAGAATTTGCATTTGAAAAAGTGTTCTATTACTTTTAGAAGTGTCACTTTTTATTACCGCAAAGCAAATTAGATGCATAATTTCATGTCAAACGCTAAAATTAGATCTGATGTTAGTAATACATGCTGAAACCAAATTTACAGCTAAGTCGGTCAAAAGTTAAAAACCAGGAATAGAATTAGTTAATAATTAGAAAGCATGTTTTACACTTCCCTGCACTATTTTTGCCTTAAGAAACTGGACGGTTTATTTTTTTATTAATTCATCAAGAATTAGATCTGTCAACATAAGGTTGGACAATTTTCAAGAATAAAAAATTCATGTTTTAACTCCTAAGTTATGGTAATGTGAAAGTAATTTTATCAGTTATCACCATATCAAGGCAAAAATTCTATGGTTTAATTACTGCTTGTAAGCAACTAGTTGTTTAATATTGAATTCGAAAAATATTTTAGGAGTAAGTTAAATTATTTTAAAATTATTTACGAAAAAAGTTTACATGTTTGTATGTTTACATGAAAACCTGCAATATTTTTTGCGATCTTTTATTTGCTCCAAATCATATACATATAATCAATATAAAATAATATCCTGGACAGACGGATACACACCCACACACAATCAAAATTTTAATTATTGATTTGGGTCTAGCCAAATTTGGCTGAATCCAATTGTTTGAAGTGGCTCTCGCTAACTTTTTGAACTTCTTGGACAATGTACTATGTAATTTTTTATTTGGCAGACCATTGAGGTAAATTTAGAAAAAAAAGCTACTGTTACTATAATTGCACATTAATCATCAAAAAAATTTTATTTTGCTTGTACGGAATGTACACATTAAAAGTAAAAATTATGCAATAATTATTATTCCAAAAAAGTCTAATTCATAATAAGTTTGTTTGTCGTCAATTATTGTTTCCAATATTTATAAAATGTAAATAATCATTCATTTTTCTGCGGACCGTCAAAATTCCTTCATGGACCACCAATTGGCAACCGCTGGTTTAACCCTTTAAGCGACAATGGTGCATATGTGTACCATGATTGTAATTGTAGTGTAACAAAAGCACTTTTGTGAAGGCATTATAATTCTAATTTTTAGATATTTGTGACATCATTAGTGAACCATTGTCATTTTATTTTACAATCAAATTCTTATATCCCTCAAAGAGTTAAAGCAACCCCGATTCATCAAGAAACAATTTGATTAAAAAATACCCAAACCCTATAACTGAATCGATTAATGCAAATTGTTTTGAGATACTTGCCTTGTCCCTGTCTATTTGAAATTATCCAGTTTATTTAAGAATTTTAATTTCTTTCCAGTTCTTCCTGTTCAGCCATCCAACTTGACTGTGACTAACAGAAGCCTGACTGCTATTAACGTGACATGGAATTTGGATAAATCGGTTACTAGTTATCTAGTGCAGTTCAACAACGCCTCGACAAACGAAACGTTTGTGTGGTCTGGTCGTTCGATGGAACTCAGGTAGAATTTGTTCACAGTGTTGTTTTGTTAAAGATGTTGACAGTGTTGTTTTGTGAAACTTGAAAAGTAAATTTTTATGTTTTTTAGCTCCGATACACTTGGCGCTTCATTAGATAGACTTAAACCAAACACCACTTATAATATAAGTGTGATACCGTTTGGTGCTCTTCCTAATTCAGAAGGACCGCATGCCACCATCTCAGCATCCACAAGTAAATTTATATTTGTTTTAAATCGTTTTGTTATAACATAATACGAAAATATTCGATAAGTAAACATTGTTTTTTGTACTTTTAAATTCAGGAAAAATTAGCGCTTTTCTAGTCAGATTTAGTGATTTTTGTGTCACGCATTGTCAAACAGGCTTTACAAATCCGTTTAAATTATGTTTTTTAATTTAATTTTTGATCGAATTTCGCAGCTATTTTCATGTTCAATTAGAAAAAGTCAAATAACCAAAAATTTTATTTTATAAAATAAAGTAATGACAAGTGCTTTTCAAAAGTGTAAAGTTTAGATGTCTGGCCGTTGAAGAGGAGAAGGTTAAATTGAGTGGAACCTAGTTCCAAGATACTCCTAATGTTTCAACAATTTTGAAACTTCCCATTGAATTTAACTCGAATTTTTAGCTTTATCTTAAATGTTCTATATTAGGAATATAATTGAAGTTAGTACACATATAGGCCTAATTAAAAGCACGAGTAAAACTACAATATGTAATTAGTTAATTGCAATTAAAATCGTACATCATTCCTTCAGAGATAAAACAACAATAAATGTCACAACTACGAGCAGGAAGTTTTGAGCAAATTAGATTTTTATTACTTGTACTGCTGAAAGAATTAACAAAAAATTAATTTTTATCTTTTATACGATTGCTGAAATTAAGTATTTGCTATTCAATATTTTGGCAACGTACACTGGTACACAATTTGAATTTGAAACCATTTCTTAAAATCATCTTATCTCTACTTCCTGAGGTATCTTAACGTTTAATTAATATAAACACTGTTACCAGGGATATTAATTAGTTTAAAATTTATTTGTTCTTCTGGTAGACTCAGCAAGTTAAACTTTCCCTTGTGAAAGTTTAACTGGCTGAGTCTACCAGAAACAAATGTATCTTAACGTTTGTTCAGGAACAATTGTTATTAGTTGATAACTTTTTTAGATTGGCCCTTGAGTATTAGCTATATATTACGTATCACAATACAGTTTAAAAACTCTATTAACAAATTAATTCAAAGTGCAACTATAATCAGCATTAAAAGATTTTTTTGCGCGTTTTTTAAAATTTCTGGATTTGATGTTTATTATTACGTTTCATATTTTACCTCGTTTTTCCTCTTGATTAGATAAAGTTAATGAAGCAATACCACCACCACCACCACCACCGCCACCGCCGCCTCCACCTGTGCTGCTACCTTTACCAGCAGTGACATTTTCATCTTCTGTTGAAAAGACCACACCTCCCTCTCCACCAGTTATTACTAGACACATTGTTGTAGACATGACAACGTTTAGCGGCGATGTTACTAGCTCACATGTAACTTCTAAGCCGGGTAAGTCTGTCTAAGCGGTGGCGGCAAACAAACCGGTGGTTATTGGTAGGGGTGGTAGTACCTTTCGGGTGTACTTAATTTCTTTTATTTCAACTTTATAGCTAAGCATGATTTTCTTCTGTGAAAAGCAATGCGAAAGCCTTGCGTATCGGTTTGATGACATTTAGTCACTCGACAATTTATCACATTATCATGTTGCCTTTCATCTATCCCTGCTAACCCTTATCCTAATTCTGTTTGTGATTAACGACCACGTAATTAAATGTTTTTTGTTACAAACCTGTTTCCATTATACCAGCAGCACTTTGGTTTTTGGATTGTTACAATTCGATTTTAAAAGTGTCTTAAAAATTGTTGTTTCAAAATTTTTTCTAAACACTTGATGTTAACTTCAACTCAAAATATCTAGACTAATTACTGATTGTTAGATCAAGATTTTACAAAACAACGCAACGATTTCTCAAAAATGAAATCAGTATCACATTCAAAATTTATTCTTCTGTCTTGTAAGAAAGCATGGAAGATACTATGCTTAGGACGTGGGTGAGCAACCTTTTTAACACAAGAATTATTTACGAGAATGTAATATCTGCTTGGGGACAATTTTTTTTCCTTTTATTAAAGCAAAAAAACAACAAAACTTAAACGAAGGCTAAAAAATAAGTCTTCACTTTAAATCATAGCCCTGAAACAATCTTTTTGTTTTTGAGAATCAAGTCTTTAAAAAATTATTTGGTGGTATAGAATTTTAAATAATTATAAAAACCAAAGATGTCATAACAAAACTCTTGTGTAACTATACAATGTATAGCTTTGAAGGATGTTTTAGAAAATTCATATTTTTTTCTCTAGCTATCTCCAGGAGGTTACGCTCAAATGAACTGTGAAAAAGAAATGTATTATATGAAAAAATAAATTAACAGCAATAATAGTTTTTTAGATATTACGACAGCATTTGAGAAAAAAGATATTTCAACCAATCAAAAACAGTTTTCAAATCGTTCAAACATTAAATTTTAGTTGCATTGTTCCTTCTAGCGTAACTTCTTGAAGCGAGCTCGATAAAAACGATCAAGTTTTCTAAAATAGCTTTTTTCAAGGCTTCCAACTTAAAGAAAAGAATTTTAAAATAAGACCTTTGATTTTTATTGCCATTTAAATATTAAGACTAAAACCAGATTCCACTTTAATTGTGACAAAAAGTGAAAAAACGATGAAAGACTGCACAGAAAGTCGCAAAGTACTGCCAGTTGCCTTTCGCTTAAAGTAAAGGATGAACATTATTATCAAATCTTTTTCTGGAAGTACAAAGTCACGGCAGTTCGGCTAAAATTTTTGTTTATCATCATTATTTTTAAAGTCATGTGATTGCAATTTGTAACTACTGATCAGGGTCGAAAAATTTACCAAATGACGAATTGGTTTTCCTAAGTATTAAACGACATGGCGAAGAGAAGACCTGAATCTAAGGCATGTCGATGCTTGAATAGCCTTACTATTAAGACTGAAAGCGAGATTTTAGCCTGATTAACTGAACTTTCAAAAAATTAAATGATTTTTAATGTTTAAAAGCAATTCCAAAACTGGTTTAAAAAAAAGTTAAAGAATGTTTGAATTTATTCAACTTTTTGTCGTTTGTATAAAGTCTCATTTAATTCCAAAAGGTAAAATTTCTTCCAGAGAACTTTTGACAGCCCTTCGATTTTCAATATTCCTGTAAAAATTTTGCGTTTTTAAAGTTTAATTTTGATTAATTATATAAGCCTTTGTGATGTCTTAGAATTTTGTCTCTTAAAAATAAATTATATATATATGTGTAATTTATTAATTCAAACGGCAGTGCTTTCATTACTAATCGTGAAAAGCTAACCGCCTTCAATTTTTAACACCTTCAATAAATCCTGTAAACAAAATATTGAACAAAATTGTTACAAAAAAATCATTAAATTGAACATATTAAATTGCTTTTATGCGTCGGTTGAGCTCTGATTTTTATGTTATTTAAACAGTTGCCAAACTATCGATCATCTAGCTCTCTACCACAAGCTTGCTGAACACTTTGTTCACAATATTTCCAATAACTGTAAATGAAGACATTTGAAAATTGTAAACTATGAATTTGTCAAGTACTTTGTCTAAAAAACAATTTAAAAAAAGATTGCATCAAAATGCATGTATAAGTAATAATTTTTGCTTCAAATTATTTAAAAATTGGTATAGTTGATTTCCTTTTAAAAGCAGCATCTTGATTTAAATACTTTGCATTAAAAATATTTCAAGTGAGTGAGTGACTTTGTGATAATAGTAAAACAAAAGCAGAAAACGTGCCAAACACAATGTAACTAGTAATTGTTGCAGGATCTCTTCCTCCTCCACCGACTCCACCGCCACCGATGCCAACTCCAACACCCTATCCGAATAAGTGGGTAGACAATCTTTTTGCTTTTTAGTTAAAAACCACATTCGCTTGTATAATGACAAATTTTTTAATTTTGTACTATTTATAGTAAAAACAATAAAGAAATAGGTTCTTTATTTTAAAACCTAGAATTTGAATATTTTTAAAATTTAATTCAGGAATTAATTTTCTCATGGAGTCTCGGACTCTGCAACTCACGGCTAAGCCACCACCGGTTACCATCATTTACCCTTTCTTTTATTTACTGGTTTGAAGAAATAAATTAGATACTATTTATAGCAGGAAAATAATTATATATTCTTTATTATGGATGGTCGTCGGTCGCAGCAGCCTGGTCGAGTGGTTAAAGCGCCGGGATCGTGATCGACACGGTGTCTGTTCAAAACCTACTCGCGCCATTCTGTTGTGCCCTTGGGAAAGACACTTTAAGACACTTTTCCCTGCTTGGTGGTGTTGGCAAGCAGTTCTAAATTAAAATCATAACTCTATTAAAATTTTAAGCGGACAGCAATATCTTGGCATCTCCGGAAGCAGGTCTGGGTAATTGCTTTCCCTATGTATAGCGCCTCCGGCACTTTCCTGCGAGTCAGGAGAATAAATATAGAGATGAAAATAAAAAAAAATAAAAAAATAAAAATAAAATTATGCTTTTAAATAAAACGTTTTAATGCATTTTACAGCATGACTACTACAACCTTTCCAGTCATAGTAGATACGACTTCGAATGCTTTTGTAACAACTACCGAGGTTCCAGTCAATGCGTCTACAACATCATCGTTAACAACCAGTTCAACAACAGATGTGACTGCAGGAACTTTATCCATACTAAATTATACTACCGGAACGGTCTTTGAAATAAACGAAACATCAACTAAATCAGTTGAAACTCCGGTTATTTCAACATTTACTCCAGATCATACCGTTGTAACGCCTGACGAAACAAAAATTACTACGTCATCAGAAACCACCAATTTCTCATCTATAACTCCAAGCGATTCGTCAGAAATTTTCAATTTTACCACTGGAACACCTAGTTATTCGCCGGATACCCCCAATTATACAACTGCAACACCTGGAGGTTCAACTGGAAAACAAAATGACTCTTTGGAAACCACTGAAACACCTGATGATTCGTCACAAACCTCATCTTCCACAATCGAAACGCCGACAAGTTCATCAGAAACCTCATATTATACAACCGAAACACCTAGTGACTCTTCAGAAACCACTGAAACACCTGATGATTCGTCACAAACCTCATCTTCCACAATCGAAACACCGACAAGTTCATCAGAAACCTCATATTATACAACCGAAACACCTAGTGACTCTTCAGAAACCATTGAAACACCTGATGATTCGTCACAAACCTCATCTTCCACAATCGAAACACCGACAAGTTCATCAGAAACCTCATATTATACAACTAAAACACCTAGTGACTCTTCAGAAACCACTGAAACACCTGGTGATTCGTCACAAACCTCATCTTCCACAACCAAAACACTCACAAGTTCATCAGAAACCTCATATTCTACAACTGACGATTCATCAAAAACCTCCTATTATACAACTGCAACACCTATCGAGTCGTCAAAAACAACAAGTTACATCACTACAACATTTGAAACAACGACAATAACAGCTCATAATGAAACAACGACCACAGAGGAAATAACAACGACGTCTAATCAAACAATTGAAAAAACTGAAACGACTGAATCCAGAGCAGCATCTACTTTCTTTCCGACGACACACACTGGTACAGTAATATCTACAATGATACCAATCACACCAACGGAAAGCCGAGGTTTTCCGGGTAAAGTTTTTACAGGTGTGGCCAGAACAAACATCTCAGATTCAAAAACGTATTCTGATATACTTCTTGGCTTGAATGGTTCATTGTCTGTTAGGATTGAGATGTTGTCGAAGGCCTTCAGTAATTTTGTAAGTTAATTGTTGCTTTAAATAGCGTGATCAGATTTTCTGTAAAATAGCTTCTAATACGGCGAAATGTTTTTTCGAATATCTTTAAAAAAGCATTTAACTTCATGTGACTGAACTTTAAAATAACACTGTCCAGCTTGAATTATATTTTTTGCATTACTCTAGCTCAATTTACATAATGGTTAAAGCTTTATTTGTAAAAATACATGCGTTATATAGAAGCTGCTACTAAGTTACGGTGGCAGCAATCATGTAAAAACTTTTTTTGTAAACACGAAAAATTGAATTATGATGAAAGTTCTTCAAAATTGAATTATTTAAAAAAAACGTATTATTCTAAGAATATACGTTTTTCTAACAACTTATAGAATGCAAAGTTGGGTTAAACTAAAAAAAAGTTCTTATTTTCACTAAATATCAAATTTTAAGCCTGAATTACGTTGCTTTTTGACTTGGCATTGAATGTAACATTGAATTAAAAATGATTTATTTGAGCTTAATTTATTTTTTAGATACTGAAAGCATACAAAGAGCACGTGACATCAAGCAGTGGCCTTTACGATTTAGAAGTCCAATATTTCCAAACGTTCGTCAAACAACAAGGAGTGGTTGATATACATTTTTATGTCACATTTAGAGGTATTTATTTTGGAAAAACAAACTGATAGATACCGTGGTCAATTGAACCAGTTTGGGTATTTCGCATTTGCTGTGATAAAGTTGTTATTAGTAAAATATAGGACAACCAAAAGCATTTTATTTATTGAGTGACTTTGCTCTTATTGATCAATTTTTTTATTCGAAGTCCACTTGACATTGTATTGTTTAAATTGTTTTTTCTTTTTTCAAGAAAATGAAATCCAAAAACCTTGTCTGGTTGAAGCTGCGGTGGCAGAGGCCGATTCACTCGATATAAATGAAAACGTAACAATGGTGCCTGGATCGTTGCGAGTTTCAGGTTTGTTTGTTAATCACTTGACTCATTGGGCTTTAAAGGAAGCCCGATTTTCTGCTGTTTTCATGTTTTTTTTATGCTAAAACTTGAATTTTTTGTGTTGCTTCTTATTGAATTTAAAAATCCTAATTTTACCGGTTGTGTTTTTCAATATATATATATGTTCAAATGTTGAAGAGAAAAATTTTAAACCTTTTGTCTCAAATTTTGTTGTTTAAATAAAACTGCATTGAATTAAAAAAAAAACATATTTATAACTACAATTAGTTGCAATTACACTGTCATTCATGTTTTTTTTAGATAAGTTTTAATACCCACCCAATCTTTTTTGCAAACCAAATTTATTAAACAAAATCAAACAAAAACGCATCAAAATTAGAATTTTTATGACTAAAACGAGCTGAAATCAAACTTTAACTGTAACTGCTCATTACTACTCACAGAACGGAAAAAGATTGCTTAGGCATGAATATTTCTTGTCCGCGATTTCTTTTAGGTAATCAACATGTTTTTAACAATTAAATTTTTTATAGCCTTCTGAAAAATTTAAATGTGGTTAAGGATTGTATTTTAAAAGATTTTAACGAATTTTTATTAAAGTTACCAAGTAGTCTTTGCTGCAACTATTCTATAAAAGTTGGCGCCCAAACAGGGAAGAATTTTTTTCTATTTTGACTCTGTAGCTGTTTTTAAATTATGAAAACTGTGATTATGCAAATAGGTTTTTTAGTCTTTTTTTTTAAATAAAAATTTAAAGCTAACATTGCAGAAAAAACTATTTTCAAATATGTTTTTAATGACGTGTACATTTACGTGTGATTATAATTGTATTTTTTGGTAACCTCAGGTAAACGTCTTTTCAACGGAACGGCCATTATGACGAACCTCGGTGAGAAGCTGGTGGATGGGCCGGAAGGCTTAATTGACTTTTTAAAGAAACAGGTAATGAGTTTTTAATCAAAATTTTGTTATCTTCAATCATTGATTCATCTATAGTACAACTTGTATGTTATTGTATAAACAAGTGTGAAATAGAAAAAAAAAGTTTTTTAAAATAAATTATAGTTTAAACGATTTGTAAAAAAACATTTATTGCGTTATTAACTAGAGATGTTTAATAGCCCTCAGCAAAAATAACTTTTTAAAAAAGGATTTTTGCGTATTAAAACAAAACTGTTATTTTTTTTTTCAAACCAAAATCAGGCTATTTTTGAAAATTCCAAAACCGAAAGTTTAAAATAATCACAACTGAATCATCATAAAAAATTCAATTTTTAGGCTTTTGATAGATAATATGATAATTGATCATCAATCTTTTCACGTTTGGCCATGGCTTTAGTTTGGCCTACCTGACAAATAATGATGAATTCTAATAAAAACAAGCGTAAAAAACAACAATTATTTGAACACTTTACTCTTTGATTTACACGAATCGGATTGCAAGTCGTATTTGAACTTCGTTGCGCAAAAACTCTCTTTACGTTCGCAAAAAATCTTTTGCAGATACCAAATCTCGGCAGCAGCACTGCGTCCCCAGGAAATGTTGAGCTTCCCTCCGAATGGAAATTCATAGGCGCTGAGCCTCATAGCAGAAACGAAGACAGCATTATGTTTCATTATGAGGTCACATCTAGCCTTAATGACATTACAGCTGTACCTGAAAATATCAATCGACATGCTATTGAAGGGCTACTGACCTATTGGTTCAACGTTAATCAATCCACAGTTATGACAAAAGGTGCTGTTTAACTGTAAATATATTGCTTTTAACCTACTATCAAAAATTTTGGCTTAAAAATTTTTGGACCAAATGCACAAAAATTTATCCTGAAAAACTTTAGCGAACACAAGCTTATTAAATGCTCAAGTATTTTTAAAGAACTGAATTTTTACATAGTATATATTGTTGCAAAGATTAATTCCTTTTATTAAAATTGTTTACACGAAATATATTTTAAAATACATAGTAGCCACATCTAAAATTCACACTTTATTAAACTTGTTTTTAATTGCAAAAAATGTTGAAATGAAAAGCTTAAAAAGTTGCTGCGTCGAGCAGTATTGCAACTATAAAGGTTCATAATTTTGTTTTTAATGTAAAATTACTCTTACAAATCGAGAGGTTTTTGCAATTTTGTACAAAGCATATCAACTTGACGCTTCGTTGCTTATTTTAGCTGCCGGATTCATTCCCGAAAATTTCGTTACACCAAATGACCAGTGCGTTTTAAAACCAACCATTTCGTTGTTTTCATTTGAAATTGACGTATACCCACCATTGATATACAATGTTGTATATAATATGGAATCCTCGAATTTTACCCACACTCAAATAAGAGTTGATGGAATTTTGAACAAAATAAAATCAGATTCAAGACTCGACAACGAGACGGAATATTCGCTGCTTTACTTTCAACCTGGCACGCCGCCTGTACCAAGGTAATGAACTGATTTTTCAAGTAGCCTACTGGTTGCGTGGTTGAGAGAAAGAATATTTTTGCAAAGCGTAAAATCAATACAAAAATGCTCAAGAGAAGTTCAACATATTCAGTCATCAATCTCGATCACTAATCTTTCGTGAATTTTTTTACATAAAAAATGTTCACCCTCCTATCTCATGCTTGCTTTAGTTGTTAACGCTGTCTGCAATAAAAATTAGTGCTTTTTTTTAAACTTCAACAAATCGGTATTTTTGTAACTGATCTAACGATATTTTGTTGTAGGGTGATAGCACACATACAGGCGAATACGTCAATCGGTGGATATCTACCCACTAAAGAAAAACTCCAAAATGCTACTGGTGACGACGTCATAGAAAACTCAATTAAACTTCCAGGTAAGTATTATTGGTCAGTATTATTTTGACCCAAAAAGTGGTTGAGTTTTTTGTGACCGACATTTTATCGAAACTTGATAGAGCACCACAGCGTTTCACGACTGTTTTCTAATGTTAATGAATCTAATTTAAAATAACAAAGACGTGGTTCAATCGTAAAAACTTGCACAGTTAAATCAATTGTCGTTTGATAAACTGTCATTCGATAAGCTCTCATTGTACCGTTGAATTTGTTTGTTTCCTGTTTTCAGAAATACGATTAAAAAGCTTCTTATACCCACAGCATTTTCTTTTAAGTTCGATTAAAAATTAAACTGTTTAAAGTATGGAATATTGTCATAAGAAAATAATTTTCAGCGGAAAGAAGTTGGTACGGAAGCGTGATTATTGAAGGATTCGGATCCGAACAGCTAAATGAAATTGAAACGCGAAACGACATTTTTTTTGGTTCTTTGATTCTTCAAAATATTTCTACTTTGCTTTCTTCCATTGCTAATGAAAGCAACATTCCTATTCGCATTTCCATAACGGATGTAAGTAGAACCGATTGAAAATGCTGTATGTCCGCTAGCGGCGTTCCACTTTAAAAAGCGTATTGTTTTTTGTTTTTTCTTTAAGGTAACAGTTGACGTCGATAATGCTTCTCGAGTAGTTGCCCAATTATTTATCTTGCCGACAAACAATATGACACCTGTGACCGCGAGCACGATCACGGCTGCTTTTGTGCTTTCTAACACAACCTACAACGGCCTTGCAATTTTCCGTAGTCGCAACTACGGCATTCGAATGTGGCCGACCGGGACAGTTTACGGACTGCCCATACCGGGTAAGCGATGTTGGTTTTTGGCTTTTTTTCATGTATCATGGACTCCTAAATAATAGAACCTGGACTGGAAACGAGAAATTACGAGTGTACAAAAGTAGGCCATTGCAGTAAAATTGTCTTTTTAGAAAAAAAATATTGATGCTTTTTTTAAAAGCATAAATTGGTTAAATTAAAGCTTTACTTGATTGATATTTGCAGCGGAAACGTTTGGGTCGGCCCACAGCCTAGTTGAACCAAAAATGTTCTTTTTTAGTCGACTTGAATTTAGTACGAATGAGATTCTATGATAAA
Organism: Diplosoma virens; assembly: GCA_963680785.1. Taxonomy (NCBI): domain Eukaryota; kingdom Metazoa; phylum Chordata; class Ascidiacea; order Aplousobranchia; family Didemnidae; genus Diplosoma; species Diplosoma virens. The sequence goes on along the minus strand of OY796880.1, from coordinate 28,291,801 downwards.
CATCATCTTAGTCTAGCGACTATTTCTCTGATTTGGTATAAGCATGATTTAAAAAGCTACAATCAAACTAAAAGGCTATATTGAAAAACAAACAGTAGAATAACATCAACTTCTAAAATAGAATAACAAAAATATGTAATAAACAATTAGATAAAAATATATATGAAAAAATAAAATGCATACATGAGTAAAGTAAAAACTATTATCGAACGCATAAACGTTGTGACAAGCCTGGTTTTGGGAGAAGCTTGTAGAAAGCTTGTAGGTAACTAAGATCAATCATAAAGTACGTTTGATATGTACACAAGTACTACAAAATGAAAGACCAAAACAGAAGAATGAAAAAACTACGTAACAATATTTTATAAGTAACTGGACTGCAATTTACAGTTCATTTGCAACGTTTTAAGGTGGTTTATGTAACAGTAGCTTTAACAAAAATATACTTCAGGATGTGATACAAAGTAACACAAACCTAAACTTAAAAAAAGCAAAACATTAATGAATTTCGGCAAATTTTAGAAGCTTGACGAGTTTAAATGGTTTATAAAAAACAGTAACATTACTAAATGTTTAAATCCGGACAACAACAAACGAATTATTATTTTTACGCATAGCTAGACGTTATCTAAAAAAAACTAGTAATAATATTTGCAAAAATCAATAATTTTAACTGGGAGTATTTACAGTTTAATTACTACTAAGTTTTCTAATTTTGGCACTAGTACCTCTACGCCCCTTTTCCGTTAATTGGCGAATTAAATTTTTGCACATGCAATTGTAGAAACGTATTGACACTCCTTCTACAATATTGTGCCCGTTGCTACACAATACTGGAAGCGACCGAAAAGCAACATCATCATTAAAATAAGATATGTTTACAATTTCTTTAAAAATTTTCTGCTGATTTTCGGCACTTAAAAATGACTTTTTCAAGTCACTATTGCAAAGTTCAGCAAAAACCTTCCAACAAAGACAACCAATTTCATATAACTCGGTTGTTGGTTTCCAAAAACCCCCCCGATTTATGCCATCAAAAAATTTGTTTGCATACTCATGCATAGTTGTTGTTAAAGGAGGAACATATTCAACTATGGTTGCAACAGTAGCTGTTTTGCATTCAACGCATCTTGTTGATTTAACCAGTGATTTGCAACAGTATCCGGTAACATAAAATATAACAGCTGCATCATTTTCTGTCGGCAATATATTAAATAGTAGCTTAGCTTGCAAGGCTTCTGCTGTGGCCATTAATTTATTGTTACTAGTGCATTTTGTTTTGACTATGATATCAATCTCAGCGATAGATATTTGCGAATATTTCAACAACGAGATTGAGCGGATTTTCCTGTCACTTTCTTGAAGTTGTCTCATAGAAATATAATAATTTGCTCCACTGAGTTGACGAATTCGGCTGAATCTTCGTTCAATCATATCTGATTGAATTTTTCCCAACAGCACATAATTGAAGCCACAGTTTTCCAACAAGTATTTTGACATCTGCGTTATTGCTTCACATGTTTGATGCAAAGCACGGGAAGTGTGTTCAGTTAATCCAGGTTGCTGAATAGAAAAAAAAAAAGATATTAAGAAAATACCCATATAAACATAACAATGAAAACATTGTAACAAAGAAAATCACAGAAAGATCATTAAGTAATACAAAGATTTTGCAAACAGCCAGTCGGATGTGAATACAATAAATTGCAAGCAGCTGATCTAATAATTTTGTTTCAATTAAAAACTTACGTTATGACACTACTCTTGAAAATTAACATATCAGATATAGGTATGAAATCTGTTTTATATTTTTAAACAAAAAAAGTTTGCAAAACATACTTACATTTGAATTTTTCCAAAAACTAACATAATGGCCAAAGTCCGTCAAAAATTTCAACTTCCAATCAGCAGTGGATCGAACTGGGTCACGAGAAATATCCCGTTTATGCTTTCCAATTTCTGATGTTGAAACATTTAAAATATTCCACAGCTTCAAAAACAAATCAATAGCAGAAGCAGTTTCATGAAATCCATATTCCTTTAATCCAATCACAGTTGACTCATGAAACACAGCCAGAGCAAGTTTAACATTAACTTTTTCTATACTATTGGGTTTTAAAACTGTTTCTGTTAGACGATGGGCAATCCTTAAAGGTTTTTGGCATTCAAGATTGTAAACTTTCTCTATATCTGCAAAACTGGCTGTAAGTGGAGTATCAAGTATGGGAGTCATACAAGGCATTTCAAACACTCTTCTGTTCACTAAGTTATTATATATATTCTTAATTATGTGAGTAGGGTCAAATATTAAAAAGATTTTTCCATCTGTATACTTGTTTGGAATGGATGCTTTCCATGCACCATTACAAAGAAAATCTTTGAAAAACTTTCTATTTGCAGAAGCATTGTCAACACAGATTCCAATAACATTAAATCCAATTTCATGAACAAGTAGCATAACTTTATCAAAACAAGCTTTTTGTGTTTCAGCTTTTAAATTTTTAATTGGGTAAATTCCTACCATATCTTGATAGCCACTAGATAAAGACTTAATCATGAAACATAAAGCTGTGGCAGCTACAGCACAACTTTCAGTCAAGCCAAAAACCTGTCCTCCACTTGATTTGACACGTTTTGAAAGATATATTTCATCAATCATCAAGAGAACATTTCTGTCAAAAAAGTTTAACTTTGAAAATCTTATATTAAGATAATCAGAATCATCAAGTCCAGTTCTTTGGTCTAGATTCATTGTTATTTTTCTCAACGTTTTCACTGAAGGTAATATAATAATTTGCTCTTGACATAGCCTTTCATATGCCTTAGAACTGGTTGCATGCCTTATGTAAGACATGACCAACATTTCTACTGAATAGCGACGTTGTTTTTTAGTAATAAAAAGTAATTTCAATTGCTCCAATATAAAATTCAATGGTTTTTTTTTATAGTCATCCTGGCACAAATCAATATATTTTTCTATTAGATTTAATAATTTTGCTTTAATTGTTTCCATTAATGTTGTGATGTTTTGGTCTAAATTTTTTGCAAAGGCTATTAAATTTTCTACTTCAGAAAATAGTGTTACTTTCTCAGAAGACAAAATGTGATGGTAACAAGAAGGAGGAATAAGTTTTTTTTCATGATAGATTTGCACATGCAGATCTTTATCAATGTTTATGGAAAACAAAATTGAGAATGGTTGTTCAATAGACAAATATATTAAAGAAATTCCTGCTTCTGATTTATATAAAACAAACTGTGGAGACAAAACTGTGCATGAAAGTTTTTCTAACAAATCATAAAAATTTTTTAAATTGTCAGACTGCAAAAAATTTTCACACTGTTTTTGCAGTATTGCTGATTCATTATCATGCCTAGTTTTTGAAAGAGCATTACCGCTTCTTAAAGGTATATCTTTATTTGTATAATACAAAGGAATATTTTTGAAAATTGAAGGAACAGCACCAGGTTTTAGTCTTCTATAACATAAGTGCTCACTATCTCTTTTTCTTTTGCGTCTTTGGTTTGAATCATGAGAAACTTTAATAAAATCATCTGCTTTAAAATGGAGTGAGCACAACTTTGAGTATTTTGAAGGTTTAAAATTTTTTCTAGCTATGTTTTTTAACCAATTACATAAAAGTTCTTCATTTTTTAAAGGGAATGAATGATATGTAACATTTAACTTTTTTTCTTCTGAAGAGTATCCAGATTTGCAATCAATGGCAGCACATTTATAAACCATTTTTTAAATAAATATTTTTCTATGCAAAAAAAGGTAATTAAAAGGTTAAAAAAATGCCTTTTCCTTAAATTTAAATAAGATAACCAAAAAATAATAACCTTTAAATACATTTTTAAAATAAGATAATCAAAAAATAAAGTAGAAAAACACTAAACTTTAAAATGCAATTATGTGCTTCAATAATAAATGTACTAATTGTATTAAATTCAATAATTTATTCAGTAGTAACATTCAATTGAAGTAGCAGATAGATAAGACATAAATGTTGTTGCATATAAATTAAAAAATAAAAAAATGTATTACTTCTTTTATTGTTTTTACTAATGTCACAAAAATAATAGTGAATAAATTATAATGCCATTGTTAAACTATGCAATGATCAAGCTTGATTCTGTGAAAAAATACACAACAAATAGAAAATAGCTGTTCATTCGTAAGTTGCCTACATTATTAACTGATAAAAAATTTTACCTGAATACCAGAAGTAGAATATAAATTTTGCTAGTATTTGTAAATTAATGTGTGCAATATTTGTGATTCTTACATATTTTCCTTAGTCATTAATCTTTTTTTAATAAACCTACACTGATTTTTTTCCAGCATTCTTTTCACATTTATCATAAATCTATTGTTCATTATATTTTGCAAGCCATACTTCTAAGTTTAATAACTTAACAGTGACTAGTTTCTAAAAAATCGAACTAATTTTTTAGCTTTTTACAACTGGCCTACCTTTGTACACGCGCTCTGCGATTTTCAATTCCGTTTCCAGTCCAGGTTCTATTATTTAGGAGTCCATGCATGTATATAGGATGAAGAGACCTTCTGCGTTTTTTGAAAATTAATGAGGACTCTTGCTTGTTTTGCAGGTAAAGTAACTTTGTCCGGATTAAATCCTGAATACATTCGCGAAATTATGCAGCGGCCCGAGTCAAGCCAAGCCAACCTCCTGAAGGAAACATTAAATTCTTTAATTCCCCAAGCAATACAAAACAGCACGTTTCCTGTTTTTATTCGTAAGTTGATTTTTTATAGATAATGAAACTTTTAAAGTGCAATGTCTTTTAATATTAAAATTCTTTAACTTCTATCTAAGGCATATTTTACATCGTGTTGAAGTAAATTTTGCTGATTACAAATCATTTTTGGGTAATGGCGAATTTGCGGTTGTCGAGGTATATATATTAACCAAGTAAAAATTGTTCTCTGTTATAAAAGGATTTTGTTTTAGGTGGCCCAAATAAGAAAATATTTTTAAACTATTCAAAATAAAAAATTGAAAATAAAACTAAAATGTAAAAAGAAGTATTACTAAGTTTTTCTTATCATAGCAGCTTATATTTTCTATATAGTTTTTACCAAAATTTGCACCAAAAATCTTAGCTTAAGTTTAAAAGCTAATGCCATAATAAATAGCATAAATCATTTAAACATTTAGTTTTGGTTCGTTTTATTTTAAGCATTTATTATATAGGCAACAGATAGGCTTGAAAATTAGAAAAGATTGATTGAAAAATTTATGAATTCTTCAACATACTTTCTTTCATCCAATAAGGCTAATTTTCGGAAACTAGTTGTCAATTTCTGCTATTCCAATTAACTTGTTTTGTTTAATTTACTCCTCCGAGAAATCCATTGAATTAATTTTTTATGAACATATGTAGGCATTATAGAATTGACGTGTTTTAAAAGTGCTAATTTTTTAACTAAAAAGTACTATTCCTTATGTGTTTATACAAACATGTCAAACCAAAAAGGAAAAGAAATGCAATTTGAATGCTTCATTTAAATAACAACAGTTGGTTATAAAAATAGTTTTAGGCCTACTACTTCTTTCACTGCTTATGAACCCTTTGTTAATGCAAGCTGCGAACATTTTTATGACTTGTTGGTGCAAAGTCGTTTTATAAATTTTATCTTGTTTAGATTCAACGACCGTGCAATATTTCGAATCGAACAAAAATTGGGAAAACCATGTCGAAGTTCACTTTAACGTTCAGTTAAACAACGACACCTCTCCATATATATTTCTCGTCGACAATCAAATATTAGCGCGGGAATTACTTTCATGTATGTTTTTGAAATCGAATGTTCAATTTAAAATATTTTGTAACGCTTTTAGACTCGTTTTCACTTCGAGCGTTGGGGGAGTGTTCTTTCTTTGTTTTATTGATTTTTTGTTTTTTCTTTTCGCGCTTAAGCGCTAAATAGAAAAAAAATTCAATGAAACGAACAAAGAACACTCCATCCAACGCTTGAAGTTGAAACGAGCCTTTAGTGGTGATTTGTTTTTTGCTGCTGTTGCAAATGTAAGACTTTGCATGTTCATCATGGAATTTAATAAATTTACTGTAAAATGCAAAAAAAAGCTTTTTTAATGCGCTTTGTAAATTATTTCATCTGCCGCCCATTAAAATTTTTGGTTATTTTGCTAATAAATGGTCTATTATAAAACTACGATCAAAAGCAACCATATTTGATTTAGTATTTTTCTCAATTTGCATTTCTCTAATTTATTTACATTAGCAAAAACATTCAAACAAGATAAAATAAGACAAAACAAACAAGCGTTTTCAGCTACTTTAAACAAACCTGTGTTGCAGTATTTTATCTTATTTGAATGTTTTAATAATGTATTAATAAATAAATTAGATAAAGGTAAATTGAATAAAATGCTAAATCCAATACGGCTGCTTTCCATTGGAATCTTGTGGTATAAAAAAGTCACCTCTCTTTAATTTGTCAAAAGTTATATTAAAATTTAGTGTAGAAAAAGTTGATTTTAGCATTGATTAATAGATTTACATTAGGCTTTTATTTAAAACGTTGCTTTATTTTTGACGCCATTTATATTTTTACTTACTCTCCTGCAGCCAATTTATCTTTGACCAATCATCAAATCGGCTCACCAAGAGAGTACAATGGCCGGGGCAGAGTTTATTCGAACAACCAATCAGATGAATCTCTGAAGTCAGTTGTTATGAATCAGGTATATTCCTTATATTCCTTTCATTTGTTTTTTTCACTTTGTTTAGTTTATTAAAAGCCGTTTGAATAACCAGTACGTATTGTTAGGAATTGGCCAATTTAATAAAATGTTGCCGTGTGTACATAAATTAAAATAATTGAATTGTAAAAGCGTGTTCCATAATAACCTAAAACTTATTACTTTAAAAGGTTTTTTATATACATATTTTTTAAATTTTATTTTTTTATTTTAGTTGCAAAGAATAATAAAAAATACGGAAGGAAACCAAAATTTACTCGAAAGTGAAATTAGAAACTTGAATATTTCGCACGATGATGATGAGAGCAATGCAACATTATTTACCTTTAACATTAAAATGTCCGAGTACAATGCTATTGGACCTTACGAACTTCAAAGTGAATTGAATTCTATTCTCTCTGTTTTAAATCCCAACCAAATCTCGATTGTCAATGGCTCAATTGAAATCTACTGTGAGTTTTTATTTACAATATTAATGTTTATTAGGCATTTTTTTTATAATGGAATTAACCACATTTTTTAAATCTTGAAACTACGTTTTTTGTTTTGTTTAGATTTAAACAAATACTTGAATAAATTAATTCACCTTACTTAACTCGCAACAATACATCCGAAAAACGTTTTGATGATGTTTGATATTGTGGTCGTGCTCTTAAAATTCGGTGCAATTGTAAACCCTACTCTAGGTTAATATTAGCCAGCGCCTTTACTTTTATTAAAAAACATTTGTGTAATTTCTTTGTATATTTTTTCAGTCACACGTCCCAATCTCCCCCCCTTTCCAAAAAGTAAGTTTGTTTATTTTTGGCTATAAACCAATTTATATACTGTATATATAGTGCATATATATAGTGCGGCGTTTGTTTCTTTAAGAACTAGGCTATTGGTAAAACCCCAAAATCAGTAATTCAGAGCGGGGGAACTGTCTCTTTTTGAGATCAAAACCCAAAACCACGGTCATGCAGTAAGCCCGGGTTCGAAATACATGACGCACAATGCCGATGATAGTAGTTTCCAGTGTTGTTTCACAACAACTCATAATCTGAATTTAATTAATATATACTGTTTGTTTAATCAGAAACGTTTAACGGCGAACTGTCACTCTCCTTTCCTAGCGATGATGCCATTAATAAAAGAGATGCCTTCAAATTTCCTGACAGCGTTGGCTTTTTGCTCACGCAGACAAGAGTACAAGTTTTAGTAAGTAGTTAAATGTTTTTTTTCTTTTTTTGATAACAACGCTTTTCTTCAATGTTTTAACCTAACCAGCTATAGCAAGGCATATAGCAAAAGCGATTTATAAGTAAGACACAACCTGTTCACAAACTTGCACGCCATTTGCAGACGGTGTTTACATTCATTACAATGTCGTAGTCAATAGCTTTGCCTGAAGAAATCAGCCTAATAACGACAGCTAAATAATCTAATTATTATCACCTCATTTACCCCCTCAAAAACAGATACTCAAAACCCAAAATGATTAGAAGCTTTTCGTTTAATCGGAAGCTGTAGGCCAAATCTTTACTTTGTATTTTTTTTGTTAAACACTTTTTATTGTTTTTGCTTCTTGTTATTATTTAAAGAGTGTTTCTATTTTGTTTACAATGTTTCTGAAATTATTTAGCTTGACAATGCTTACAATGCACTGCCTGTAAGTACTCAAGTTCAATATTTTTCGCCGTCCACATCTGATGAAATAAAAGCACACTTCCTTGTGAGCACCAACATTTTAGATCCTTTGATACTGGAAAACGCCATCATTGATGTCAATGATTCTAGGTAAACATGTAGACCCTAAACTATTTAAGAATATATTCTATATATGATTTGTGAGTTAATTACTATGCATCATATTTCTGATTTATATAATTGAGAATGTTTTATTGACTCAAAAAACCAAAAATTCTTTATTCGAGCATAGTCAAATAATATTAAACAAGAATTTGCTTCAACGACTAAAGTTTTTTGGTTTTATTTATCATTTGCTTAACTGTTTAAAGTTATTCTTGCATCGGCAAACGGGTAGGCAAATAAACCAGTTTAAGTCCTTTTCACTAAACTTGTAGTAAAGTTGTATGATTGATTTGATTCAGTGTTCCTAACTTTGGGAAAAGATTCTTTGCGATCTTTTAGATTTGTTTTAATCATTTTACCTCGCCGGCTAAATAATGAATCAATCCATGGCGTAGCTTTACTCAAAGTTATATTAAGTCAAAAATGCACAAAAAAGAATAATATACGTAGAATGACCTCATATTGCTCATAATATTAATCTGCTTGAAAGAAGGACTAATAACTTGATTATTTTTGTATAAAAAGAAATTACATCAAAAATTCGGTACATAGAAATTGCCTTTAGGAAGTTTACTTTTTTATAAAAACATCCACGCGCTCCAGGTTGGAGTTTTACTTTTTCCTGCTAGACCCTAAACTAGTTGGTTCATTTCATTTCATTTTTTATATTTTCGATCGCTATTAAATAGTTCACACAAAAATCATTAATATTAGGAAAGATCAAGAAAAGGAAGAAGCAGCACAACGTAAGACGTTAAAACATGCATAAAATAATTAAAAAATGCAAGTACAGAACGATAAAAAACACCTTGATCGGTAAAATATAAAAAATGAAAAAGGAAAAAAGAATCTAATATCACAAAAAAACTAATCAAACAAATTAGAAAATTGTATAACCAGTGCATGACTAGTCTAATAATAATAATAATAAGTTGTAATTTTTTTATTTTTATAGAGTGATAGAAAACAGCATTCATATTTCGACGACAAGATGGTTTTACTGCGAAGTCTTCCTTAATAACATGACTGAAAGAGAAAAAATTCAGTTTGTCAGCGGACCACCGACAATTCCGGGATTGGTGCAGCTGGCCGAAAACTTGCAAAACCTTTGGAACAAAAATATTCCGGCCCGTTCCGCGATTTCTCTCTCCGACACACTGATCACAAACATGATTCCTATCAAGTAACTCCGTTTATTGCATGCTAGTTGTTTTTAAATTTTTGCTTATTTTTAAAAAACTTCTTGAAAACCTTTAGCTTCTTCAATTTAACTGCCTCAACTTTTTGATAATGAATCGGGAGTTTTTCAATGCATTTATATTTTCACCAAAATTAACATCTTATTCAAATTATTTATTTTTCTAAAATCATATTTTTAAAATTAATATTATAAAATTATTCATCTGTGTTTTCCTTAAAAATTATGTTTGCTACATTGCTATATACACAATCTTACGTTTTTATTGATAAATCCAAAACATTGCCTTTTTACTTTTTTTATTTTGTGGTATATTTGTTTTAGCCGATAAACATGCTTCGTATTTATCTTTGAACCCGGCTATAAAGTTGAATCGCCTTTTGAGTATTTTTCTGTCTAATTCAAACTTATTACAAGTTTTTTTTGGTAAACAAAAAACAATGATTTAACTTTTTTCAGAAAAATACTTTTTTATCTTACATTTTGATTAACGATTTTTTATTGTATTCGTTACATTATCAACAACCTATTATTTTTAGCAACTTTCTCACTGTTGATGGCGTACCAAAAGTTTATTTTAACTTGACCACTGTAGTTGGTGACGAGCACGGTCCATTTGAACTAACCAGAGATGTGAGAGAGATACTTCAGAGCAACTCAAGTTATGATTGTAAGTAAAAAGCGTAAATATTTCAAGGGGACTTTCTGAAAATAATATTTAAAAAGATTTTATTGAAAAGGGTAAAATCCTAAAAAATCAAATTTTTAACAGCAAAAAAAAGCAAATATCTCATTTTTTTTGCAGCTCTATTTTCTCTCGAAGTTTCTACCATAAACATAACAACCTTCGTTCTCCCACCTCCACCACAAAGAAGTAGGACCAGTGTTACTTTACTTTAAAAAACCATGCTATATATTTTTTTGTTCGAACAGAGTTATACACTGGTAACTTCAGCTTTCCTACTTTGCCGTCAAGTATTAACAGAATCGAAGTCAGCATTGTCAACGGAACAAGAGACGGCGAAATTTTGCTTGAAAAAGTCAACAATCTCGTGAGTCCCTGTAACGAACTTAGCTAAAACTAATACTCGATTCTTGAACAAATTTTTAAAAAACGTTTCATTTTCTAATCCTTAGTCAGTAAGTTAAAACTATATGATTTAGGCCTGATAAAGGAAAATAGTAAACAAGCTTTTTTTTATCGGTTTGTTAGTGATAATACAACCAATATGCAATATGAAACAAGTAAGAATGGTCAGATCAATCAACGACCAAGTACCTAATGCTTAAATCACATTAGTAAAAACTCATTAAAACACAGCGTTTTATTTGTTTTGACATTGCTCTAGAAAACAATGGCTCTTTTAAAGATATTTTTAAAGAGAAATTACCGTAAATCGAACTAAAATTACCTCAGACCAAACTAAAATCGAAAAAATTATCTTATTTCAGCTTGAAACCGCTTTCGCAAACATTAATGAAGAATTTTTTGTGAGTTACGAAGCCCAGTATTTTTCACCTTACAAACTAAATGGACTCACAGCTCATTACGCTATTGTATCTGATTACAACGACGTAGAGGACTTAGTTTTCCTTGTTCGAAGCAGCGTCAATAGCATTATTGATGGATATCCGTAAGTGACGTAGGCAAGATTTGTTTGTGTAAATGTCTAAAGTAATACATTTTTTTTGTTCCCATTAAAAATTTAGTTTTGTTAACCGTGAAATTTTGTAAACTAATAAATTATTTTTGTATTACAGTTTCTTACCATCTACGGTTCATATTCCTGCCAGACGGAATTTCTACTATGTCTTCTACATAACGCTTTCAAATTCTAACTTTACTGAAAGATTAGAACTTGAGGACAGTGATTTGAATGGAATATTTGAAGAATATATTGAATCTGAAATAGCACGAAGAAGCGATTATTTTGAAAATATTAAAATTAATAGGTAATGAAATAGCTTTTTATGTTTTACGATTACTAATGTAAATTTGAAAAATATAAATTTATTAGAGAAAACTTATAATTTCAAAAAATTGAAAGGTGGCAGCCCAACATTACTTTTCAATTAAAGATATTTGTCTCTAGAAAGCAGTTTTCAAAGGTTTGCTGAGCGATATGTACCAATTAAGAAATAGTTACTGATATCAATTTAATAAAACTACATATACTGTATATTAATAGATAAAAGATGTATTTTCCCATTGCAACTAAGTAGATAAATATTTACGGAGCAATTGGTTCCTCGGATCAAAAAACTTCAAGTTTTTGTTACTGTTTTTTTTTCCTTTCTATTTGAGAGGATTAATTCATAATACTTTTTGTTAACGTTGATGGTTTGAGCTGGTTGGGAATTAATAATTATTATAGTCAAATGAATGATGTATAATTTTTAATTTCAAATAAGAAGTTTTTTAAATATTTTAAATGTACTTTTAAAATCATATTTCAATCGAATATCTTATAAAGCGTGAATGTACAGTAAATGCGCTCAAAATGCATTGTTGTGAACACAAGGATCAAATAAATGGTTTTTGATAATTGAAAATGATTTTTCATTTCAGAATCGAGAGAACCAACTCGACAAGGATGAGAGTTGTTGTGAACGTGTCATTGGACGCTTTTGACTCACGTGATCCGTTTGAACTGACCGATTTAGTTCGAAAAACGTTCGACAACAATCAGTCTTATCCATTGCAAGGTAAGATTTTTTTCTATATTTTCGACATTGTAAATTTGTCCATTTGAGCCTTTTAATTTGTGCTTTTGAAAATTCGAAAAAGTCTCTTTTTAATCGATATCATTATATATTTACGTGCTTAATTTCTCTGTTTGATTTTGAGTTGATTTTCTTTAGGTTTTCAACTGTGATTACTTTAATGTTTTACTGACCGACCTACGTTGTTTTTAGGTTTGACCGAGATTTTAATTCAACAAAATCTAGTGAGTTCTGAACAACCAATCAACGTTCAACTTGACGGAAACAACTTAAATGTGACAACTTATGTTGAGCCATTATTTAGAGAAGCTGGTTAGTTATTTTACTAATAACTTTTTCTGAACAATTCTTGTGTAAATTTTAATGCAAAAATTTCTTCTATTTTTACCTTTGAATAGTGATTTAATTTGAGGCAAAGCTGATTATTTTGCTTTTGCTTTCAATTTTAGAAGAATATGTTTCGTACATCGGAAAGATATCTTTCACCGGGCCACAAAACCAACGAGCGATATCGGAAATTCTCGCTGACGACGGCAGTGAGCTGAGCAATCGTACAAACGCTTATTTCACCCTCTCTTTGTTCGAGCAACTTCAAGAATTGAACCCGCTTGAAGTCAATGTTCAATATTATCAACCTGGATATGGGGCTAATGCTACATTACACTTCAAGGTATACGTATTTTATAACTTTAAAGTTTCGAGAATCTAACTTGGCTCTTTGATTTTTTGATGTTACGTTATGACATTTTTACATAGCAAAATTTCAAAAAATTATCCATAGTTTTAACAACGAGTTTGACTATAAAAGCATTTTTTAAAAAATTTCATCTATAACTTTTTTGAGGTATCTTTAAAAATGCTCCAAATCAAATCATCTATTCCTTTATAAATTGATGAGTTTTTTATACATTTTCTTTTTTCTTGCAAAGTTGAACGTCGTAATTTTTTAAGATAGTTTTTAAAAGTGTGTTAATTCCTGGAAAACTTTTCATCTGACACTCATCGGGAGAAATCTCCAGAATGAACTGAGAGCAATCCGATCGTGTTTATGTAGGAAAGGAGAAGGAGTCTGATTGGTTAAAAAAGAGAAAAAAAGCGTGCATGAATAAGTTTTAGACTGTAAAGAAATTGCTTTGGTCGACATAGATTAGCTTGAAAAGATTTGATAAAATTAGCTTCAAAAGCAGAAAGGTGGAAAGAAGTACGTCCTCGGGCAAGAAAAAAAGCTTCAAGATTCTCTATCCTTGCCCGAGGACGTACTTTTTTCCACCTTTCTGCTTTTGAAACTAATTTCATCAAATCTTTTCAACCTAATCTATGTCGACAAAAGGAATTTCTTTACAGTCTAAAACTTATTCATAAACGCTCTTTTTCTTTCGTTTCTGATTGTTTGCCTCTCTTGACTAATCAGACTCACTCTCGTTTTCTTTTCTTCGCTATTGCTAAATGGTCGTCTTTTTAACCAATCAGAATCCTTCTCCTTTCCTATATAAACACGATCGGATCGCTCTCAGATCACTCTGACGATTTCTCCCTATAAGTGTCAGATGAAATGTCTTCCAGGAATAAACACATTTTTTAAAGCTATCTTAAAGTTTTGTACCGCCAATCGACTCTAATTTTTTACCACTTAGGGCAGCAATTCTACATGACAACCGCATTCACATTGTGCTAGAAAGAAAAGTTCTCAAATTTATGCAAAATGCTCCTTGAACAGTTTTGCAGAACTAACTTGTTTTGATTAGTGACAAATAAAATGAAAAATGGGATGAAATAACCGAAAATTTTATCAAGGCAACAATTTTTTTTATTTTTTTATGCTAAGCTGTTGAATGTTTCTGCAGCAACAAATGAATAAACCACTATAAAAACCTCCATCTCTAAACAAAAAAAAAAATCCATAAGCAAAACATAAGATACTTTATGTGTGCTAATGACTTCTGCCATGTTCTGCGAACAAAATGACCTTTATACAGTAAAAAATGTTGTTGTTTTTTTGACTGATTCTTTTGAGATTATAATTGACTTCTTTCAAATTTACATTTTGACCATGATTCTTTTTTTTTACAACAAGATAATATTTCCAAATGGAACTAATCCAAATAACGTCCAAGATGTTCTAAAAACATGGAATGACGGCGAAATATTTGTTCCTCCTGTTCAACCACATCCTAATTCTGTTGAATTCGGTCCAAATGTTGTCCGACAATTTCTGGGAAAAATAAACTTGACAATTCCAGCCAACGCTGCGCAATCCCTAGAAAAGAACTATAGTTCGCTGGTAAGTTTTTCATTGTTGCTTTATGTGAAAACAGTTTGGCTTGAATTAAATAGCCTAAATTAATCTAACAGAATTTATTTTGTAGTTTGAAAATGCCATCAACACTAACCCAAGGAATCCTAATGTTACCATTTTACTTTCTGAGTTAATTCCAATTCACAACGATTTGCAAACAGAAGTAAAGGTAAATTAAACCCTATTTTTAAATGCAATTTTTTATGTACAGTATATGTGTTTTAACAAATTAGAGCAATAGATAACAGACGTTTTTAATATACTAACTCACTTCCTAAATCTTTGCGATAGATAACTGAAAAGGTTCAAAAATGAATTAAAGTATGCTCTCTCTCGTCTTTGTGTAAAAAGCATGCTTGGTCATCAAAACATACAATATTAAAAAAGAACTATCAGTATTTTTCCGTTTAATTTTTTTTTTATGAAAAGGTTTGGATTAATGGTTTGCCGGGTGAAGATCTTGTACCAGTTGAAATGACAAATATGGTGAGAAAATATATTGAAGATTTTGACGAAAGCGATTTGTTTCTTATGGAACCGGAAAAAGCTGTGGTTATACGTAAGAAAATTACCTTTGATACTTTTTAACAAATGTTTTATTCTAAAAGTTTACTTTTTTTGTTTTTATCTCTATATTTATCCTCCTGACTCGCAGGAAAGCGACGGAGGCGCTATACATAGGGTAAGCAATTACCCCGACCTGCTTCCGGAGATGCCAAGATATTGCTGTTCGCTAGTAATTTAATAGAGATATTACTGTAATTTAGAACTGTTTGCCAAGACCACCAAGCAGGAGAAAGTGCCGTAAAGTGTCTTTCCCAAGGACACAACAGAGTGGCGCAAGTGGGTTTTGAACCGAGACCATGTTGATCATCAGTCTGGTGCTTTAACCACTCGACCACGCTGCCGACCTTGTTATATTTTAATTTGGTTTTTTAATACAAGGTATTTTAATTTTACACAAGCTATTTCATTTTTTGGTTTGGTAATATCACAAATAGAACATTCAAAGTTTTTAACAAGATTAATGCCTGGTAAGCAATGTCGTTAATATTTTTAAAGCATAACGTCTTCGATTGAGTTTAGTAACAAGTAACACGTTTAAAATTCATAACCTGATTTTTATTTAATTTTTTTTTCGGTTTAAAACCATATGTTGCAGTAGGCCTATATACTTGAATATCTTATAACAACCAAATCAAAAAAAACTTTAAATCGCGCAACGCTACATTTTAACAATGGAAGGTTGCCAGCTATTATTTTAAAAAAACTTCATCAACCACTTTGAAAAATCTTTGCCCAGTTTTCATCAGCTCTTCTATTACAGCCCGTCCGCCTCGCGATCTAGTCAAAGTCGCTTATCTAAGGATCTTTGATATTCCTGTTATCCCGGATGTTATTGACCTTTATCCCGAAATTAACCAAACTACATTTGCTCGTTATTCCCGAATGGTATGTAATTCTACGATTAACAATTGCAATTATTTGTTGCTTCTGATTGATGAAAAATATGACTGCATCAAACTTCAAGCGTATTTGTCTCGGTTTAATTTAATTTACTCTTGAATAAAAACTTGTATTATAAATTTGGTTCGATTTTATTCTAATTAATTTAATTTTGAAGTAATGAGTTTAATAATTATTTTATTTGCTTAAAAGTAAAAAAAGTTTTTTATTAATGTTACCTTTTTAAAATCTTTTGAATTTATTCTGCATTTTAAAAAAGGAAAAATATTCCAAGCATAAAAATCAATACAATTTAAAGGTCTTTATTAGAATCCTTTAATTTTCTTGTTAAAATTTTTAAGTAATTGTTTTCTGTTGCTGGCCAATTAAATGTCATAACCTAAATCGTTTTAAATAGCAAAGTTTAACCAATTTAATAAACTTTGTATCAGATATAATAGCTTTTTATCCAATATCTGTAAATCAAAAAAAATTTGTTCAGGCTATTACAGCAATTTTGTCCGCTTATCCTTCTATTGCATTGTGGAAGCCAAAGGTACAATACTTTCAACAAAAACGAGATCAATCCGTATTGGCTCATATGCGTATGCAACAACCTTATAATGATTTGACGACAGTTTTTCAAGTTCAATTACAAATCAATGAATATTTGAACAGAACGAATAACATTGGAAACATTACTTTTGGGGGTAAGACAATTTTTTTCACATGTGTTTCTAAAATCATATGTTATGTTTATTTAAACTTTGCTATCGTTGGTTGTGACAGAGCCTAGAGAATACCTTGGATCAGTTGAATTCGTGGTGAATCCTTTGCCAGAAAACATAACAATCACTGTTATAAACAAGGTGAGCAAAACCAAACTAAAATCGGTTTGCGTTGAACGCTTTGAATTTCTTTTGAGCTGCTTTGTATTTTTCTTTGCAATAAAACATCAAAGTATTAAAGTGATTTTAAAGTAAATGATTTTAAAAAATCATTGCAAAGTAAAAATCTCAGATGAGTACCACCTAACTGTATAAACTTTCTTTTATTCATCTTATTCAAGTAGTTTGTTTTTTTTTTTCTTTTTTTTATCATCAAACCTTACGTTTGTTAGATTTAAACAGGAAAATAATTCTAAGTAGAAGCAAAACGATATTCTGCGTTTTATTTTTAATGTTTCAATGTAGCATAACCTAAAAAATGAAGTTTCCAGTTAACGTAACAAAAAAGACTTAAAATACAAAATATTCTTGCTAACTTTTTCACTCAGTCCATGCTGTGCTGCAAGATGGCACCATTAGTATCGATTTAAAAAAAACCTCAAAACAATTACAGACCGTTTTTGAGTTAAAATTTAATCTCTTTGCATGAACACTTAGAGCATGAGTACAATTAATTTTACTTTATTTTGAGCAGGAAAATAAAATATAAAAATTGTATCGAAAATACTAACATTTTGATTATTAGTAAACGTAATAAACCGTAGACTTAGTTGAGTTCATATCGAAGCTTTTTTAATATTTCAGCTGCAAGAGATTTTCCCATCGCAAACCAAAAAAAACTTTAATGTTACTGCTTTAAATGAAGAAACTGGCTTATTTCGCGTTAATTTCACAATGTTTACCGTCATGAATTCTTTTGTGTTGGCTTCAACCTTGCAAGACATTGGAAGGACTTATTTAGAGAGTAATACAAGTCCGCAAAACCCAGGGACTTTAATCTCTCGGCCAAACTCTCTTCATGTCAGAGGTAAGTGAAATATGTTTTGGATTTTTTGCAAGAAATAATTTGACGTTATTTTTTTGTTGTAATTACATATCATCTGCATGTTATACCACTGAAGAGCAGTCAACTTCCAATTATTAACTGAAACGCGTATTTTGCCCCAAAATGCGTAAAAGAGTAATGTTATCAAAATAGTTTTTATAATACTGAAAAAATTAAAAACTGATGACTAAGGCTCCTTTAAAAAACACACAACTATATTTTAAAGCGATGATTCTTAATTTTTAAACGCTGACTGACCGATAAAGCAGTTTTAATTTAGTCGCATACTACGTAGGCTGATATTAAAAGTTAGACAAACCAATCAAACTATTTTTTTCTGATTGGCCGACCATATTTCAGAGGCCTAAAACGGTTTTTCTGGAGTTTAGCGATTAAAAAATAATTTGCCATTTTGAAAAGTATTTTTCTGTCAACGTACGTTTCGTAAAAGTGAAAAAATATCTTCGATTTAAATCGAAAATTCTAAAAAACATTTCAACAAGTCTGATGCTTTAAAAACAATTGTGACAATTTAAGACAAATTGGAGACGTTTGGTAACCCTAACTTTTAAAGCAAATAGCTTAATAAAAGGTTAGTAAGCTGCTGCAATGACTTTTTTACCGTTTATTTGACTTAATCTCAATATTTTTTAGTAATTATTGTCAATAATAAGAAAAAAATGAAAAGTACCGGCACCGATCTATGGACCGGCAGTTAAGAAACTCTGCTGTAGCAAAATGTTACATTCTAAATTTTTCTGTGAGAGTCTTGGATGGAGAGAATAAATTTTAATTTTAGTTGTTCTAATATTAGGGGAAGGCGGGGCAAAACGGTCATAGTTATTTTAAATTGGCGTAACGGCTCCGGTGCTGGACTGAAATAAACGAAAGAAGATTTTACAATTGTTTTGACAATATACTACCTCATGAATATAATTTAAAATCCATGACAACAGCATAAAAATTTTATTTTAAAAAAATGTATATTTTACTTATATGTCCATTTTGCCCTGGGCTCCGGGCATAACGGTCATAGTTTCCGTTTTGCCCCAAATAAAATTAAAAATAGTTATTTTCTTTGTTTTAAATTCAAAGTAGCCTGTCAATATTAGTACTTCTGCATTGTGGCAACTAAAAAATTAAATAGAAACATTTTTTATACAGACATGGTAGTGTTAAAAAGATTATACACGACTGATTGCAGTTAAAATTGCACGAAAAAATTCTTGGGTAGTAGCCTATAATACAAATATCTATCGTGGCACCATTGCAAACATTTAGTAGGATGGTGGCCAGAGACGGCCTTACAAAAGGGGGGTTTTATGCAAGGAAAGTAGAGGGGCCACTTTTTAGTGCTCCGAAGCGAAGTGACAAAGCGATCTCTAGAAGAAGTTCATTGTTTAAGGGGGGCACTATTTAGTGTTCTAAATGCGTGATCTCTAAAAAAAAGTTTATCGTTTTAGGAGTGGCCACTTTTTAGTATTTCAAAACAAAGTGATCTCTAAGAAAAAGGCATTCGTTTTAGGCTGACACCGTCCTTTACTATGAAGTCTGGTCCTTCTCGTTTTCAAAGCAGCTTAATTTGTAATCAACTAAGTCCTCGTGTTTAACCATATGAAGAAATAGAGCAATATCTTGCGTAGGAGGGCCACTTTTTGATGTTTTTTAAGGAGGGAGGCCGGTGCGGCCGCTCCGTTCACACCCAACTAAAACCATCACTGATGGTGGCTATTTATAAAGTTGTATGCAAAGCAAACAGATATATTTTGCTTCATTGTTTTTATTTGCTTTATTCATTGCTTAAGATTTTTTAACGTAGGCTTATTTTAGTTTTTTCAATGCTGTTCCACTCACAGTGATAAATTTTTTAAACCAAATTATATGGGTGGCCTGTTTTGCTTTAAGCTTTTTATGTATTAACTTCGCAGTAGGAAGAAGGAATATGAAAAACTTTTTCATCTTTATTACTTTGTTTAGAAACACTACAGCTAGCCAGTTCATTACATTCATCCACAGTAGAATTTAATTCTTTGTTTAAAGTGCTTTTCGCAGCTACAATTGAAGATATATAAAAAATTTGAAGATATAGGCTATTAAAGCCTGAATCAGACACACAATTTATCAGCTTTCTGCATCAAGAATTGTGATAACTTTTATTTGGTACCATTTCAATGGCTTGGGGCGAAACGATCATAGGTATGACCGTTTTGCCCCAAACTTGCCACTTTAGCAATCAACATGCTAGGCGGCTATTCAAAAATTTTTTTTAAATCGTAATCATTGTTTAAATTTTACTTTGTCACACTACACTTAGCATTGAAAAACTTTGAAATTTAGTCATCGATTGATCAACAGATCGACTTTACTTTGTATTCAATTTTACAGTAAATCTCTGCCAAACACGTTTTCACCTGTAAAACACCTGGAACAATTACAAAGCTTCTAATTTTAATTTCATAACTTTAACTAAAATAGGAAAATACAAGAAGATAAAAAAATTAATGGAAACTTTGAAATTGAAAAAAATAGAGCAGATGTCCGTTTTGCCCCGCCTTCCCCTTATTGTTTTAAATTTTAATGAAGGTTAAAGTATAAACGAAAAAATTTTAATTATGCTGAAGCTTTGTACAAATGTAAGGAAATGCAGCTATTTATAAGGTTGTATGTATACTTTAACTGACTAAAAAAAATATTTTCACTTTTCAGTTCCTGGTCCATATTTGCCGAAGAATCTTTATATTGGCTACACAGCTCAAATACTCCTATACAACATTTCCTTGCCTAACATTATCGATTTCTATCCAATTAAAAACGAAACAACTTTTGAACAATATGCTGAAAAGGTGAGCGTCGTCGTTATAGCAACCGATGGTTTAATGTAGAAGGTTGGAAAAGTGAACTTCAAAACTTTTCTTTGATTTGCGTCAAATGCCGTGTTTGTTGCTGCAATCAATGACAAGCTATTTGAATCGTAATTGGTTAAACACAATCGATTAAAAAAGCTTTGGAAAAATAGCGTAGCCTTGAATCACTCTTCTTTTGTCTTGCTAAAATAAATAAGAAAACTTTTTTCAAGATCGTTTTTTTATTTTCATGGACAACGAGTTTTGCAATTAAAATTTTTTAGAACAGCGAGCATTTTATAATTCTTTAATCAAAGTAATTCTTTTTTTTGCTTTACTAAATCGTACGGCCAAAATCGAATCTAATTGTTTGAGAAAAAATTTTACTTAAAATAAAACATCAAATATATTACAAATTCACAAATAGAAAACTTTCTTCGTCTTCACAGATCCTAAACGTCACAATATCCGCTGTTCCGCGTTTAAGTACTTGGAATCCTTCCTTGGAATATTTCCAGCAACTGCCGAATAATTCAGTCATTGCACAAATGTTCTTTGAAAAACTCTCCTATGATGACTTCACTACATTTGAAGCTGAATTGCAATTCAACACTTATGTTGAAAAGCCAAACGATGTTGGAAATCTAACTTTTGAAGGTTGTTTATTCTTTGCTCGAAACGTTTTTTTGTGTTGGCCACTTGAAGTAATCCACATGTTTCAAGTACAAGCACTAATATTTGTTTCTAATTACGAACTTAATTGGCCTCAAAAAAATTTTTTATGGGATTTGTAGTTAAACTAAACGACAATTACCGTTAGGAAAGGCTATTTGTTTGTAAAGACTCGAAAACAAAAGAATAAAAACTTTTTATTAAAACTTCGTTAGTAATTCCATGGCTAATTTATGTATTGGGTTCAATTTGAATGTTTAATTTAATTCCAAGTATGCTTGATTCAGGAATACGCGATTTTATTGTTTCGTTTCTGGTGGATCTGGAACCGGAGAAATACGAAGATTTTGATGCATTTCAGTCTGCAATCGAAAGAGAGGCAAGTTTGCGAGTTTTCAACTTGAATAACGTAAAACTTGAAATGAAAGATTGATTTACCTATTTTCAAAACGCATTCATTTCTGTACGCTAAGTAAACTTAAATTGTTAAAACATTCCGGTGTACTCAATGTCATGTCATACTGTGACAAGTTAAATGTTAAATACCGCACCAGTCACTTTTCGTGCAAGATTGTGTCTCCCAACAAAATAACCAAATTAAAAAAGGCTCAAACCCACTGTAATTCATTGACGTTTTACTGTTGATTGTGTTTAAGCAATTTTGCTGTTTTACGCGTTGGAAAAGGATCGCGCAGTATGTGAGATACAGTATAAAAAAATGTCCGCTTTTTTTCGTAAATTTAGCTTTAATGGCGAAAAAAAACCGAACAAAACTTATTTCTTTAATTACAGCTTAGAGAATTGCTAGAACCGTTCCCGTTTGAACTAACCAGCATGGAGCCAGATTCTGGAAACCAAGTGCGTGTCAATTACACTTTTAATACTCGTCCAAATGAACATGTCCTTGCTCCAAATCTTCAAGAGGAAGTTCGAGAAAAGTATAACGCCGAGAGACAGAACTTGATTAAACCTGGCAGTCTGACTGTTCGAGGTAAGATCATCAAGTGTCTTTAAATTAATTCACCCGTACAACACCCAAACGAAATATGCCTAACTCCAGTAAAAGTGTTATATCATTTGGAAACTAAATTTATTTTGGCCACTGTACTGTTGCTCTAAGGTCTAAACACATTGATTCCGTCGTTCCTTTGAAAATGTGGAAGATAATAGTGTACACAACAGAACGAACGAAGTCTTGCTTCTACCGGACAAACCAGAAAAGCAGTTGAAACAATCGAATAATCGTTTGAATTGTAATTAGAGATATTAACTTTTTTTTACAATTTTGCGTTGTTTAAAGCTTCTTGACCATAGCATAGACTTAAGTAAATCCAAATGTCTTTGCAACACTAGCTGAATTGAGGAAGAAACAGAACAATTACAAATAGAGACAATTCTTTCGCCATTGACGTTGTCACTGTCGCTTGTTTATGACAGTTTTAGCACATTAGTTTTACGCAAAGCAAACATTCAAAACATTATTTTTTTCTTACAGTACCAGGACCTTATCTTCCAACTGAAAAAGGTGAGTTGCTTTTTGTCTTTGTTGAGCAACAAATTTTCGATATGAGCTATTTTTAAAATCTTTTTAAGCTCTGCCAGCATACACTGGTTCGTACATGATCTACAACCTTTCTTTTGAAAGCGTCTCTGAAATGTGGTTCAATTCAACGTCCTTAGCTGGTCTAGCAGCTGTTGAATCTTTAAATACCTTGGTAAGTTTTATCCTACTTTTTTTTTCAGTTATAATCATTTTGTTTTCACTCTTCCATCATTGCGTTATAGAGCACATCAGTAATAACTTTAAATTTTAATAAATATTTTAAATCCTTTCTATGCATATTAAGGGAAATACAGTATAAACATAATTTGAAGAAACGGTTGTGTAAGAAAAAGAATACATTGCATTACATATTTCTAGTTAAGCTGTAACTGAATATGCACCTTGTAATGTTTCTTTATACACATCAAAGACATAAGACACAATCATCACTGTCTTCATTACCCAGAATTCAATGTTGTAATGCAGTGTACAAAAGATCAACCTCTTCTGAAGAAAAATGCCTATAAACCAGGGCCTACTCCATATTACAAACGCGTTTTTTGTTGCAGATAAACTTTATCACGTGTATATTTAAAAAACAAATTAAAAATTGTGTTTTTGTGAATCACGATAAAGCAGTGGTTCTCAAACTTTGGTGGTCCGTGGCCTCTTTTCAGAGACTCTAAAATACCCATGTCCCCTTGCTTAGAATATTGTTTCGAAAGTCAAGTGAAGACCCAAAAAAAGGTCATTACTTTGAAACTGCCTCTAATTTCTTCATTTTTCCCCTTACGCTTTGAATCACTTTGAAACTACCACTAGGCATTTACCGGAGGAGGGAGTCACGAAGAGAAGCTTGTGTTCCACCCTTACTGGGGGACCACCAGCTTCTGCTCGTGGTCCTTCGGTAAATGCCTCATGGCCCCTTTGAGAAAACCTGCGATAATATAAACATGCTGCTTGTTTGTTTTTTTATACTTCTTGTACTTTATAAATACTTTTATCAACCATTTAAAAAATTAGATAATTGGTTTCATTTTTTTTAAAATCAAATAATTAAACAATTGTTTAATTATTGATTGCATCACTAATATAAAATTCATATCTTTTTTCTGCAGCGAAATTCTTTATCTTTCAACTTAAGACACGATTACTTTGAACCAATCACATCATACTCGGTTGCAGTGCAGTTCTATGTTGAAGGTAAAAGTACATTGTTTTACATAATAACTTTAAAACATTTACGTTTTTTAGCTTTTTTGACATTGTCCAAAAAAACGATGATTTTTTTAACATGCTTATATTTAATTTTTAAGTAAAAACCCCCGAGAAGAAGTATGAGTTTATTTAGTCTAAAAACTGCCCGTGGACAGTTATTTCACATCAATTAATTATCAAATAATAATATCAAATTATATTCTGTGTTTTGCAAAACAATGCCTGATTATACCGGTACATAAACTATTTATTTGATCCTACTGATGAAAATAATGAATATTGCTTAAAAATACTCAATAGAGAATATATAAATTAGTTGATAGAACATATTCTTGGAAAAGTTTGATGGAGTTAAGTCGCTGTTGTATAAAGGCCCATTTCCAATACGAGCGTGGAAAAGAGCATTCTTTCTCTCTTTTATTGACCTTCGATTGAAGCGAGCGCATAAAAAAAGCAATAAAACAAACAAAGAATGCTTTTTTCCACGCTCGTAGTGGAAACGGGCCTTTAACCTTCAGCGCATATATTGATTGTTTCATCAAATGGGACGTTAGTTAACAAGCTACAGATGTTAAAAGGGCCCAGATGGTAGGTGCTTTCACGCAGCCTGGGCCGTGAGTAAGTCTGCTCATTGATTTTAAAATGACAGACCGAAACCGAACCTACCAAAACGGAAGGGTATCCACCCATTCCGATGTTCAGTGTGGGTCTGTTAATCGGCAAACGTCCTTTTCAGGACGGGGCAATGTCAGGATAAAACTGCCCTTTTCAGGGCACATTGCCAACAAGTTCCGAAGACCCACTATTCTTCAGCTGAACATCGAAGTCCTCACCGCAAGCAAGATGAACGTTCTTCATCACCTCGCTATGCAGTCTGAGGCACTCGTCATCCTACTGCAGGAGACCCACTGCACTGATGCAGAGAAGTTGGTGCTACCACACTACCAACTAGCTGGGTCTTCTTTAAGCAGGAAGCATGGCCTTGCCACGTTTGTTCACGAGCGACTGAGATACACGCTTTTGGACCAATCTCCACCGACATCGGAGATCGAGTGGCTGTGTGTGGACGTTGATGGCTATAAAATAGTCAACGTCTACAAACCACCGCCAACGCGATTGCGAACCCTGGATCTCCCAGTGTTTCCTCACCCCTGTCTGTACGCTGGCGATTTTAACTGTCGTCATGCTGACTGGGGTTATGATGACAACAGTCCGGATGGTGAGTGCTTCGCTGGATGGGCAAGTATTAATTGTCTTGCCCTCCTATATAATGCCAAGGACGCTGCCAGTTTTTATTCCGGCCGCTGGAACACTGGCACCAATCCAGACCTAGCTTTCGCTAGCGTAGGTCCAAACAGTCGCTTACCGGATAGACGTGTCCTTGAGAAGTTCCCCAGGTCACAACATCGACCCTCGCTTATTACACCACCAAGGTTTGCTATGGCAGTGCCAAGCATGCCTGTTAAGCGATGGAACTTCCGCAAGGCCAATTGGAGTCACTACATTGCTTTGACGAATAAATTCGCAAAGACTTTGTTGCCGCCTGATTCACTTGATGTGGATGCGGCTTACCAGGACTTCTGTAACATCATTAAGAAAGCAGCCAAGAAGACTATCCCACGCGGGTATCGAAATAACTATATTCCGTGTTGGGATGCAGAGTGTGAATCCCTCTATAAAACCTTTCTGCAGTCTCCTCAGGAAGACGACTCAAGTTTGGCTGCTACAACTCTGCTTGCCAAGCTTGACAGAAAACGGAGGGATTGATGGTCCGAAGCAGTTCGGAGCATTGACTTCTCACACTCTAGTCGAAAAGCGTGGAGTATTTTGAACAACCTTACTGGTAGGTCACGACAGTCTCCTCGTCATTGTCCCGTTTCAGCCGATGCTATTGCATCTCAGCTGGTTAGAAATGGGAAATACGAGGCTGTTGATCGCAAGTCATCTCGACTTGTCTTTCAAGAAGTGTCTGACCTTTGGAGGGCCACAACACCAGACGCAGTAAATATCTCTGACAATTTTTCACAGAGAGAATTTGCTGCTGCCCTTCAACATTTAAAACCAGGTAAAGCTCCGGGTCCTGATTCCATCTGCCCCGAGCTTATACTCCATGCTGGAGCTGCTTTGAAGTCCTGGTTACGTGACTTCCTTTCTTCCTGTTTGCGCCGACTCAAAATTCCCAAGATCTGGAGAAGAGCGCTTGTGGTCGCGATCCCAAAACCAGCAAAGCCCGTGGGGGACTCAAAGAGTTATCGACCGATATCTCTGCTCTGTGTCCCCTACAAGATCCTTGAGAGGCTTATCTACGCCCGCGTTGAACCATTAATCAATCCACTGCTCCCTAAAGAGCAGGCTGGGTTCCGACGCGGGAAGTCAACCGTAGATCAAGTTGTTCTGCTAACCCAGAACATCGAGAATTCTTTTGAGGCTAAAAAGAAGGCCGGTGCCGTATTTATCGATCTGACAGCTGCTTATGACACTGTCTGGCACCGTGGCCTTACCTGCAAGCTGCTGAGACTACTTCCGGATAAGCACATGGTCAAAATGATCATGGAGCTTGTCCGAAATCGAAGTTTCACCCTTACCACCGGTAACAGCAACCAAAGCAGGCTACGCCGTCTTAAAAACGGCGTTCCTCAGGAATCGGTCTTGGCTCCCCTCCTATTTAACATCAATACGTACGATCTTCCTTCCATGATTTCCAGAAAGTTTGCTTATGCTGATGATTTAGCATTGTTTCACTCTTCTGGAAACTGGAAGGACTTGGAGGGGACATTAAGCCAAGACATGTCCACACTGTCAGCGTATCTCCAGACTTGGAGGTTGAAGCTCAGTCACACTAAGACGGTGACGGCAGCCTTTCACTTAAACAACCGAGAGGCCAAACGTGAGCTAAAGGTCTACAACAATAGTAGACTTTTACCGTTCTGTCCAACCCCTACATACCTTGGGGTAAAGCTGGACAGATCGCTCACGTTTCGTCACCATTTAGTGGCATTGCGCAAAAAACTATCCTCGCGCGTCACACTGTTGAGGCGACTCATGGGCTCGGGATGGGGTGCTGGTGCTAAAACACTACGCATAGCCACCTTGTCTCTAGTCTACTCAACAGCTGAGTACTGTGCGCCAGTCTGGTGTCGCAGTGCTCACACTCGCCTCATTGACAGTGTCTTGAATGACGCCTTGCGCATAGTTACTGGATGCCTGCGTCCCACTCCAACGGACCACCTACCTGTACTTTCAGGCATCCAGCCAGCTGAGCTTCGCCGACTGGGAGCGACACTCTCCTTGGCTTACCGTGGATCTCTGGACCCCGATCATATCTTGCATGGTCTGTTAAATGGGTCCTCAGATACTGGCCAAGTGAGACTAAGATCCAGACGCCCGTTTGTGCCAGGTGCGCGGAATCTCTTGGACAATCTTGCCAGACTTGGCATCCGCGCCTCTGAATGGACAAATCACAAATGGAACGCGGAGTACTGTGAAAGTGCTTCCAGGCTCCGTGCTTTTGTGCCCGGGACCAGTGTCAGGCCTGTTGGGATGGGCTTACCCCGAGCAGCTTGGGTTAAGCTCAACCGCCTGCGGACTGGTGTTGGGCGATTCCATTCGTCCATGCACAAATGGGGTCTCGCTCCTTCACCGAATTGCGAGTGTGGCGCCTCAGAGCAAACCGCAGACCATGTACTAACAATGTGCCCCATACATCGGGCACCACATGGAGCACGCGGTCTGACGGTTTTAGATGACGAAACTCGATGCTGGCTTAATAACATCACTGCCAGCATCTGATCCAGGCAGTGCAGCAGTCTGGGATAGTAAAAGGATAAACCCTCGGCCCCAGTTCTGTTTGTGTCTGGCCTGGAGTGGATGCTCTTCAAACGATGACGACGACGACGAGATGTTAAAAGAACACAGAAAGATAGCTTCAGGGTTAAGATCACGAATAGTCCAGGCAAAGGTAAAAACCAAAGTTGAATGTAGAGAATTGAGTTTCTGAAGAAATTCATTGCATTCCGTTTTATTACTGAAAAAGCCAAAAATGTTATCAACATATCTGAAATAAAGAAGAGGTTTAGAAGTGTTTCCAAAAAGTAGTTGTTTGTAAAGCTCCTCAAAAATATTGGCAAGAGCAGGGCCAAGGGGACTGCCAATGGCGACACCATCAATCTGCTGGTACATGATGCTATCAAAGCTAAATTTCACAGATTTAGTAGCACTGTACACTTTGCCCGGACAATCAGTGATCTTAACCCTGAAGCTACTTTTCTCTGTTCTTTCGACCTCAGTAGCTTGTTTACGAACATCCCACTTGACGAAACAAGCAATATCTGCGCTAAAGCTTTATAAAGCAGCGACTTAACTCTGCCGAATATATATAAAGCATAAAAATTTATGAATTTGTGTATTTACAGCACGATATGCATATGTTTTAACCCGTCTCGAATATTGTTGTTCTTTTAGTTTTGATTTCTAGATTTGGAAATTGTAGACCTCCTAAGGATTCCCATAATTTACATAAGATATATTGTAGGCTATTTATTGTTTCGATTAAATAAATCTACTGTATGAACACTTATGCTATAAACCATATAAACCAGTTAAATGTGAATGCTTAGTTTTTATACAATATCATTCGAAGTTATCAATAAATCTGTTATTTTTAATATGCTAAAACACTTCATTGATTCTTTGCGAATTTTTTTGCGATTTTGCTTTTGCTGCTGAACCATCAACGCCTGTTGTACTATAAGTTTATGGATTAATAACTTTATGACAACAATTTCAAAAAAACCTTTGGTTTATTTTGATTTGGTCAAAGGCTTCAGTTCAAATACGTTTGACCACATTCTTTTTGTAATAAGAGCGTAGAAAACTATTGGTGAAGCCAGCGCAATTTTAAACATGCAGTCTATAGGTTTAGCTGCGTCGTCTTATTTACGAATTTTGAAAATAATTTGACCAAATTTGTATTTGCAGACGCTTCTCGGCTTGGTCTTGACAGAATCAAACTCGATCTTGTGAAAGCTCAAATTAACTCCAACGTCACGCTCCTTGACGTCAAACTCGGAGTGAAAAGACAGTTTTACGGCTACTTCCGTCAATTCAACTCATGGAACAACACCAAACTGGTTGAAGAAGTAAGTTTTGGAACAAATAGAATGTTTTAAAATAGCACAAGTAATATTTCTTTTACAGTACCTATGCATTATTTTACAAAGTACGATGGCAAGCGTAAACAGAAATTTTTTTGTTCTGACTCGATAAAATTCGATAAACGATCTGGTTAAGATTTTTAAAAAATAGTAAGACCTTTCATGCCAGTTTCTAGAAAATTTTCTCAAGTATAATTACATTTATGCTTACTTTTACAAACATTGTTTTAAAAAATAGCAATGTTTTTTTTTTTAAAAAAGCTTAATTTCGAGTTAAATGTTGATATTTTTTAATTTTCCATAAGCATTTTCAAAACATCTGCAAGGCAGATCACCTTTCAAGATGACTCTTTTTTTACTCCCTTTTTAAACATAATGTTGAAATGATGATTAAAAACATCCTCAAATTAAGAACAGCATCAAGTGAGAATTACGTTTGACTTACGTTTGGCTCCACGTCATCGTATTTACGGCTGTGTTTTTCGACATCCTTTTGGGCTGCGCCGGGAAAATATTTTTACTATAAGTAATTTTGTCTTATACTATTAAAATATCTGCTTAAAAATAAAGACATAAATAATAAAACAAAAAAACATGGTGCTATTCACTTTTCGTCAATAGATATTTTTACTTTTTTTAGTAAGTATGGTATGTAAAATTTGTATGGAATGGTACAAATTTTTTTTGTTATGTTAAAGAACTGGCAGTCACGACGATATTTTAAATACTTTCCACTTTATATAAGCATTGTTGCTGATTACTAAACTTGTTTTTTGTTAAATTTGAAACAAAGTTTTGATTTCCTTCAAAAAATCTTACATACAGTATATTCATAGCGTTTAGAAATTTGGTTGAAAACATATTTGATATTTGTTACAAGGGAACATCCTCAAATTCAGTGTTCAGCTAAAGTACTATAATATAATAAAATAAAAAAAAGCTATGCAAGTCTTTTTGCGCCCATGCATATAAATTTTTCAATTCTTTTAATTTGTTTTCTTCTGTCTTTAGCTCCAAAAAATTTATCCTAACTCAAGTGAAGCAACGATTTTGACCGCTGAGGAAGCCCCCAACATCGATCCATGGATAGAAGAAATCAACAAACTTTATTCCAACGCCATAGGTAGAAATCTTATTTTTTGCAAATTTAATATGCAGTTTTCATTTAGGTGATTTTATCTCGCAAAACGGTTCTTTTATAAAGCGATATCCTGATAGAGCAAGATTAATACGTTTCCTTTTAGGGACGGTTGAACCGGTGCCTGAAGCAGACTACGTGATGAAGTATTACAGCGTCGTCATGGCCGAAAACGACGACTCGGTTACACCGCGACTGTACGAGGAGTTTTTCAATTACACCGGCTTATATCAGTCCAACATTGTTAGAGAGAGCTTTCGCATTTACGGTGATATATTGATTAATTTGCATATTTTGGTTTATATTTCACCTTTGGCTGTTATTTTTTACCTTAACTGTATATTAACTTTAATAACAGCCGACAGTGTTGCTGTTTCGGCCTAAAAGATTTCGTCAGTGCTAAGGCGACCAATACCTATTTAGAACTATATAAATAGCCTAAACAAAACTTAACTTTTGTGGCACCTATACTCGGTACAGTCAAGGCTAATGTGTACACTTATGCGGATAAGCCGGATCTTTAGTGAAGTAGAGGTAAATAGGTCTAGTCCAGCTCACTAAGATATTAACTCTGCATAGTAACACTTTATTCTTAATATACGTACACCCGTTATTCTGCTACTTAATGCAATAAATAATTATTTGCCCATATGGTGAAACAATTTTCTCGTAAAAGTTTTTCAGTTTTTAAATAATTTCTTTTCTCAGAATTTAAGTATTTGCGTTCGTCATCTTATTCTTGTTGTCGGTTCTAAATGTTTGCAATCCTTATCATTTTTTTTTAAAAGTTATTTGTAGTAAGACTTAATTGTTTTTCAAGTTAATAAGATTACTTAAAAAGTTTTGATTAAACACTTTCTAGTTAAAAATGAAGTTTTTGGCATGATGACCATTACTGGCTTTCTCTGTCCAGTTTGGTTCATTTGCCAAATACAATCACGTTTAACTTTTCTTGAATTATTGAAAAAAGCAAAAAAGTTTTTTTGTAAAAAAGTTGTTATTTTTAACAGTCTTTTTCCAAAAACGTTTAATAAATAAAGTAGCGGACTATTTTTATTTTGAATTTATATTGACAAATCATAATTTTTTTTATTTTTTATTTTCTTTTTTTATTCGACTTCTATAAAGTAAACAAATAAAGGTTTTTAAACGCTTTCCTTATTTTCCAAATAAGTTTTATTTTTTATTTTTTAGAAAATTTATCCAATTTATATTTTATCTTTACCATATTTTTGCTTTATTCCAATTTAGGTATGTTAAAATAAAAATCGCTTTTAACTGTCTTTTTCGTTGCAGTTCGACCTCCTAATGTTCCACCCAAAACAAGTAAGTCGTGTAGTTTAATAAGATTAAATACAGCATAATATACTGTACTTACTCGTAATATGCAGTATGTTGTCAGATTTTTTGTAAATTAGTTCAAAAATACAAATAAATGTAATGAATTACTGGTTATTTTTTATATTTATTAAAACTGAAGCAGTTTTTTTTGCCTAATCATAAATAGCTTTTTTTATTTGTATCTGATGTATTTTTTGATGCAACATAAATAATTAAACGAAAACATCTGCTTCTAAAGCTAAAGTTATTTTTGTTGGTTTATGGTCTTGATGTATCAATACTTATTTTATTAAGGTATTTGGTTTATTTTTTCTCCTAGTCTTAAGCAATTTTAAAACTTGAATATGTCGTAGTAATTTTAATATTATTATTATTGCTGAATAAAGAGTTTTAATAAATGCTGAGACTAGCGAAGTTAATTGCTTTTCAAGTTTAAAAACTTTAGATTTTAGCTTTTCATTAGATATATTAAACCAGCTTTTTCTATACAATATTATTTTCATAAATTGTTTTTTGTTAAGACAGTATAATTTGAACCGATTAAAGTCTGTTAAAACTTTAGCGTTGCGAATACTTGGGTCAATGATATTTTTTCAAAGATAGTTGCAAAAATTTTCCGGTTATTTATTTTATGCTGCTTTTTAAAATAAAAAAAATCACTATCTTACCAATAAAAATTGTTTTAATTTCATAATTGAAATGCATATTCGAATCCATGACAATATCAGCGACAAAAAAATTCAAATCAAACAATCAAAAAACAATGATTACATTTCTAAAACTTTAATTTCAAGGAGATGACTATTTAGTACTCATACAAATATAAACCTTAAATACGTTATTGCGTGTTTTTGTAGCAACGTTTTCTGGTGTTTCTTTTATACGATTTGATGGTTTGGAGCCGAACAGCACAATTCCAGACCAAGTCAAAAAAGCTGTGAGTCGAGTATTGGTTGCTGATTGTAATTGCAAACAATTTTTTGTGATGCTATTAGCATTAACAAATATTAAATTAAATTTACAAGGTGTTGCTCTGCGTTTGTGAAAACTATTTAACAAACTAAAACAAAAGCATTTTGTTCTTAGATTGAAGAAGCACTTGACAAGAACAATGTAACTGGGACAGTTGAACAACCTTCAATCGTAAAAGCAAAAGACTTTGTAAAGCCAGAAAATGAAGACATAGTGAAAGTGAGAAGACTCTTGATTTTGCAAAAGCTGTCTTTTGTTGGATCAACAATGACGTTTTAACAGAAAAATTTTATGTTGTAATGGCAATTGTAATGTGAAAACGACACTTATTTCTGCTTCTTTTTTGCTGAATGCATTTAAGTCAATCAGAAAAGAACAAAAATTGTGCACTGATTTATTTCTTCCGATCCATTTAAGTCAAGTTATATGTTTTATTATTTTTATCAATATTAGTTCACATAATATAGTGATGTTAGGTGTGGATTTTGTATTATTAACATTTAGCTACATGAAAATTGATTTGTTAGGCGCTATTTTTTACGTAGAAAAAGCATATGATGATTTTTTAAATTTAAATAACAGCAATAAAATCAACAAGCCAATCAATAAAGTTTACGCTGTATAAATGACACAAAATATAATTCACTTACAAACTTTTATTAAAAAAATCGGCTCAGTTCTTGACTTTTTTTTAGGTTCCCTTCGAACTTGTGGTTAATCAAAATGATCTTCTTCCAAACTCCACATTTGAGGCAGCAGAAAAAGATCTTCAAAAGAAAATAAACGATCTGTTTAAAGATATTCCAAAAATTCCTGAGCTTGAAGGAGGAGAAATTCTTCCAGACAAAACATATCTCGGAAGTAAGAAAAGAGCGTTTATAAAAAATGTAGTGATTAAAAGCCAATTGTTCTTGTACAAGTGTAATTTTTGTTTTGATTTTTTTTGTACATATTTGGGTTTACCATTAAATGACGTTATGACGCAGAAAGGACCGCGTATTGAGACTTTTGTGTTTTGAAATGAGATTTCTTTAATTGATTTGCTGAGTAAGTAAGTTGAATCCTCCAACCTCTGGAAAAGAGGAACAAACTAGATTAAAACTGGATAATGATGACGATGACGAACACTTGGTGCCAATTCATTGCACGATTTCTCGAGCAAAGTTTTGAAATACAAACTTCTCCATAAGTTTTGTTACTCGATACTCGATTAGAAAAAATATTTACAAATTGATACCAATAAAAAATTTTTGATCGTTATGTGTAAAGCTTTTATACTCAATCAGCTGTGCTGAAACAGAACTAATTAGGCTTTACATCTATATGATGATTTTAACCGCAAAACAGCTCGTAAAATAGAGTGTTTTTATCTTCAGGATATAATCCGTGCTTGGATTTATTGAGAGAAAACTGCAGTGTCAATGCAGTGTGCATTGGCAACATAACATACAATAACTTTACTTGCGAATGTAAAATTGGCTTTTTGGACCTGGTGCCGACTGACCCTGGAAGATCTTGTGTTCGACGAGAAGCGAATACAGGTAATTATGTTCAAGACAACCAATTCTGTTTATAACTATTTGTTTTATATTAAATATTTGCAAAATTTTTATGGATTGTTTCTGTTTTATCTAACGTAAATTTTCTGATCTTATGTCCGAAAACAAAACGT
The DNA here is from genome assembly GCA_963680785.1 of Diplosoma virens. Lineage (NCBI taxonomy): Eukaryota > Metazoa > Chordata > Ascidiacea > Aplousobranchia > Didemnidae > Diplosoma > Diplosoma virens. The sequence continues at coordinate 28,257,266 of OY796880.1, read as the reverse complement.
TGTTTCGGACCGAGATATAAAAGTGGGTTTCGGATCTGCTTTAGCTTAAAATGTTTAAAAAAATCAATCTTACTTCGTACTTGCGTTTGTACCCCTTTAAGCATTTTTTCTCTTATTTTCATTTGTTAATTTAACGTGTGGATTTATTTGTGGCTTCAAATTTCTTTTTACGGCTGTTGTGTAAGTTGTTTTTGGCATAATTCGCAAATATAATTCAACGCGCCATTATCAACCTCAAATGACGTTTGCCTGTAACAACGTGTAGCATTCAAATCTTTTCTTTTGATTTTCGCAACAAAGCATCTACTGTAAATGGCAGATAGAAAAATTGAAATAAATAATTAAAAGTAAAACGCTAATTTTGAATTTTTTCGCAGTTCTTTTTTAAAGATTTAAAATTATCTATTGTCAGCAAGTTAGTTTGCTTCAATTACGATTCTATAATTACGTTGAAAGACTTTATTGTTAAATGCTGTTTTGGGTAATGTCATTTTCTTGTGGACACTTTTTGATTTTAATTCTTTCTTGGAAATTTTTGCATAAACGCTTTAATTCTGATTTATACCGGATCATTAAAAAACTTTTAAAATTAAACTTTAACAGTAGGATTCTTGTTTGATTTGGATTTGAATGCTGCTCTTTTAATTTGAATCTGATTATTAACAAGAATACATTTGTTGGCCAATTGGCTAAAATCTGCTTTTCTAATTAAAATATCCAGTTATTCAGATTGATGTGCACGAATTTTACGTTTTAATACTTATTTTGTTTATCCTTGATTTCTTTTTCTTTTCAGGAGACACTTTTGTCCTTATTCTCATAATACTTGCCTGCCTTATGTTTGTTGTGATCCTAATATTAGCTTATCTAGTTTATAAAAAGATTACTGGGTGAGTTGATTAATATTTTAACGTTCGATTATGTTTTTGTGGGTAGTTCCTTTTATTTGTGTTTACAAGGTTAAACTTTTTTTTATGTTTATTTGTCGAGTTCTTTGCCACTAAGCTATGAATGAACTTCCTTGGGTATCAAACTTTTACCGAACTAAGGTTTCGCGTGTCACCCAAAACAAATTGTTTTTAAAAAATATTGCTTGTCAAAACAATTAGTAATATAACCTTAAAAAATTTATATTATTCGATGCTTTTTTAATTGTCATAAAGTACTCTTGGGATATTGTTTAATATGAATAAAACTTGCAAATCACCAAACTTATTCACTGAAATAGCAAATGAAAAAATATAAGTGTTACTATTCCAGCAATACCTTCAATATTTTTATCTTTCCGAAAGCAGGTCAGAGTGAGCGATTGCTCGACGGTTGTTTTCGATTCAACTGCTTTACTAATCTTTGCTAAGTCAGGAAGATGAATACTTTAAAAGAATCATGATGGTGATAATGATTATGGTTATGTTTGGCAGAAATCAAAAAGTTTTTTATAATACCGTGCCGAAACCGTAGTTCATTCAATAACATTGAAAAGAAAAGTGTTTATTCTAGTCAAATTAATATCCTAATAAAAATTTGTCTCAGGCAAGGTAAATACAGTCCGAGTGCACAAGCGATGCAACAGCAAGTCATGTAAACCTTCTTTGTTTGCCGCCATGTCCAGCGGATCGTTCTATTTTTTTACTCCGACACCTAAAATGTTGCACTCAACTACAAATGTTTTCAATCCTCGCTGCACTTGAGAAATCGGTCTTTTGTTGATATTTGAAGTTACTTACTACAGTGATTCATCATATCAAATAATTTTTTGAAAGGACTGCATTGGCTATTTGCTAATGAAAAAAAATTGTTTCGCTTTTATTAACGCTTTGAGTTATTGTGACCTGTTGCTTTTTAATTAGGCTACATATATGATACATAGTATTAATATTAACTTTTTGTTAGCATGCAATAAATTAACATTTCTTTTTTACACAAAATTACTATTGGCTAATTAGGTTTTATTTGAAGTCTGCATTCTGTTTGTCATTAATGTTATGTGAAATATAGTTCAATTGAATGTTAGTTAATAAAACATTTTCTGATTTTAAAGTCAAGTGGTTATAGATATAACGCTATGAGCAAATAATTTAATAAGATACAGTGTTTAAAATTTGTTAAGCTGTAGTGATCAAAAAATTAAAAAACTGTATCGATAAATTCCTTGTCAACAAACAGCGTAGTCAAGTGGTTAAGGGCGCCGCGATGGTGATCGACCTGGTCTCGGTTCAAAACCTTCTCGCACCATTTTGTTATTTTATTTATGAAAGACACTTTTCGGCACTTTCCCCTGCTTAACGGAAGGTGTTCTAAATTTCAGTCATATCCCTATACGTTTTTATTAATTTTTTTTGACACACGGAATAGGTTCGGCTTTTTTTGTCTTTGTCCCTTGTCCGAATATCAACTTCTGATTGACTTACACAATGTTGTGTGCGCTAACAAAAAAAATTAGCCTTTGCAAAAACTGCTTTAAACATTAGCGCCGCTATTGGTGGCGCTAACCACAAGAAAAAATGACGCTCTTAACGCTAACGCAGTTAGCGCGAATTTACACCTAAGAAAGTTTGAAGTTTTCTTTATAATAGAATCATTGGTTTTTATTTTTTGGGAAAAAAAAAACATTTCAAAATGTTAATCAGTGAGCTTGCTTTATTTTGGGCGCATGATGTTTTTTCAAGAAAATAAATGCGTTCAACCGATGGACGTAACCGTATATATACAATATCCATACGTGTGTATGACCGTGTTATATTTGAAACTATTCATTATTAACTATCAATTTATTTAAATTTCTTTAATTGCTTAATATCGAATATTCGAAACAGAAAATGATATTTGAATAATTTAAGGCAATGTTGATTAACATAGCAAGTTTCTTTAATTTTTTATGAAACAATTCAACAATTTTCTGCAAAAGCACCAAGTTTGAAGTTTTTTGAGTCGCAAAATCCGTTTCCTTACAGAATATGATCTCTTCGTAAGGACATACGTAGGTTAGAAACAAGCTTTTTGAATTTGCGCCGTTACAATTTCTTATAAATGTATAGGCATAACACGGCCTACGTAAGAATACGGCCGGATATGTTACATTGGAGAGAAAAAATTACCAGGCTGATGTGGTAAAACATTTTTGAAGATTGATGATTTTAAGAATTTTTTTGCTTAAGTTTGAGTTTGAGTTTGTTCGAATGAAAACAATTTAAGCAAGTAAGATAAAACACTTAGCATTGCAAGAAATATATACGTAAAAAAAATTTAATACCTTTATAATAAAACAACATTAACAAATGAAATTAAATAAATACCCGCGTACGGAGATGTTTAATAATAAAACAGCGAAAGAATAGCGTGCGATTAGGTTCTTTTTGCTAGTTGTTTATAAACCAAAACTTATATGTATTTGTCACAGACTTCGTTCGGGAATCCTAAAGGACCAGTTGAGCTAGGTAACCCAAATACCTGCGCTGAAACAAAGCTGTGTATAAATTTTATTTTATTCCGGCTCAAGAAGTAGCTGCTATGAGCCTGAAGCTTTTATACAGTTGGTTTAAACAAAAGCTCGGATTAGTTTCGTTGAAGACTCTTTTTCACAACAAATAGAGACCACTTTCTCTAATAAGAACAAATGTATTGCAGAAATCAAGGCCGACGAAATTTCTATTTCACGCTTTGCCAAACTGCAAAGCGAAATCCACGCTATAACTTGATTCAATCGACACAAAATGATTCTACCTCCGTAGAACACAACTCCAAAAACACTGGCGCAAAATAAATTCAACACTCGTCAACCGAAACAAAAATCTAACGGGCTACGTCCTGCGCCCAGACCAAATTACTTATACTCGAGTCGTCTCTCGAGTTGTCTCAAATTATAATGTATCTCTTTCTTTTACTTCGTCTCTCTTTCGTGGTCGCCTCTTGTCTCTTTTTCGTTTGTGTCATTGCGATTGAGCGAGCGTGTACTGTATATATAGATAAAGGTCACGTGACGACGAATTTATTGTATATGCGAGACTTAACTCGAATTCCCTGGAGAGAGCGCTACGCTTGTATGCGCCAGAACATTTCACTACTATCGAGATAGCAAAGTTTGAACAAAACATATTACGTCATTACTGTCGGGCGAAAAGAGAAAAAAGGATACATGCATCAAGCAATAGAAAGCGAATCGGACGTTATATCGGATAATATGAGAGCAGCGCTTAAAGGTGTCGCGATTATTATTTCATAATAAAACTTACTTTTAACGGGAATAAACTACATCATCATAATTAAAATTATTATGAATGAAGTGTGACAGTATTTTTATACTTTTTTCAAATCTGGAAAACACATTTTTTTCATTATATACTGTACAATCGCGTAAAAAAATTATGTAATCATTCGTCTTTTTTTATAACGGTAAACGGCGCTGAAGTTGCCGATTACCGCAAAGTGAAATGTCGATCAACGCGCTTCCGGCTTCGTCAAATTAAAAGGAAACAATAACCAAGGAAAATAATTTAATATAAAATAAGTTATAACTGAAACGTTGAAACTTGGAAATAAAAGCGAAAACGAAAGCGGAAACGAAAGCGGAACGGTAATCTGTAAATAAATAAAAACAAACTAAAAATTAAACACAAAAAGAAAACGCATAGGTGTCTTACCGAGCAGTTCACTTCGGTGCTGACTCACGGGGAAATACGGGAATATCTTAACTTCACGCTAAGTCTACTCAGACTTCAACCAGCTGCCCACAAACACTGCAGCTGGTCGCCTCACAAATTGAGAAGTGTGAACAAACGAATAAAGCCAGCTCTAAAATCAACGCGCTGCAGACACAACTATGCTTCAAGGTGAGATTAATTAAAAATAAAGCGTAAAACAAAAAAGGCGCTGGCAGCGAGTGCTCGCGCAAATAATGATTAGAAACTCAAGAGAAATAAAATAAAACACGTGCGTTGGTAATTTTCTACAATCCGGATGGTGCATAATTGCCATTTAAATTACCAAAAGTACTGATTTTGTCACGTTTTGCAAACTCCTCAATTTTGTCAATTTTTAGCATCCTCACTTGCTGTAGTTTTCGTGAAGTTGATGGAGTTTGTAATGTTAAAGGACGCTTTAAAGCTTTTTGCGTATGTATAGTTGGAAAAGGTTCCAACTCCCACTTTAAGGTATTTTTCTTTCGAAAATTTATAAATGATTTTCAAACAGTACAAACAACAATTCCACTGAACCTAATGGCATAGACATCAGACACCTCAAACACCTAGGGCAGGGATCAGCAAACTTTTCAAGACAGGGGCCGGATTTAGATTTTTTGGACCTCCCCGGGCCAAAGCGTGAGAAAAAAAAGTCTTTGCTTCAAATCGATCTCTGATTTCGCTATTTTTTGTCCGAAAATTGTAGTGATCTCTAAAAAAAAAAGGTCTTCACTTCGATTTGATCCCTAATTTTGCTATTTTTCTCCCGAAATTATAGTGATCTCTAAAAAAAAAAGGTCTTCCCTTCGATTCGAGCTCTAATGTGTTCTCCTACGAGATGAACAAGGTAAAAACCTAAAACTGTGCGTTCCCGATATAATTCTATCCACCTGTGGCTAAAATCAGTGTATGCGTTTTTAAAAAGAGCTCTGCGGGCCGGATGAAAAACCTTAGTGGGCCGGATCAGGCCCGCGGGCCGCAGTTTGCCGACCCCTGACCTAGGGCCACTTGCCATCAGATACCTCACAAACATGTACAACAATGCCCTAAACACTAACACAATACCCCATCTTTGGAAACGTGCCACAATCATCCCCATTCCAAAACCAAACAAAGACCACAACATTGGCACAAACTACCGACCCATATCACTTCTATCACCCATTGCCAAAGCACTAGAGAAAACACCATTAGCATACATTACAGAAAACATTCCAGCGATTTCTCATCAACATGGATTTAAACATAAACAATCAACAGACACTGCTTTGCACAACATCTGCCACCAAATCACATCAGGTTTCAACAATCCAAGGTCTCCACAACGCACTGTAGCTGTAACTTTGGACATGACCAAAGGGTTTGATACAGTAAACATACTCACACTAACGAACATTCCTAACATCAACATCAAGTTCATAACAAACTACATAAAAGGACGACAAGCATGGACTCAATACAATAGCACACTCTCAAAACTTAAACGAATCAACACTGGGGTACCACAAGGTAGAGTTCTGTCTCCAACATTATTTAACATTTACACCTCTGACATTCCACTCCCCCCAAAAGACATACAAATCACAACATATGCTGATGACATAACAACCACTGCATCTCACACCAAACACCGTAAGGCCTAACAAATTATTCAACCATATCTCCCTAAAATATATGAATGGGCCATCACTAATAACCTTTATATATAAATAAGCACAGACAAAACTACCGCCACACGTTTTACACCAGACCCAGCTGAATATAGCACAACTTTATCACTTAAATTAAACAATTAAACATTACCAACAACAAAACACCCGGAAATTCTTGAAACCACTCTAGACCCAAAACTAACATTTTCACAACATATAAATGTCACCGTCACTAAAGCAAAAAAACGCTTAATTTTCTGAAAACACTCCAAATGGGGTAAATAAAAGCAATTAATTGTCTTCACATTCAAAGTTATCACTCGCCCCATTTTGAATTACGCAAACACCATATGGACTCCTATCATATCAAACACCAACATCAAGAAACTGCAAACCATTCAAAATACAGTTTTGCGAATCGCTACTAGCTGTACACGAGATACAAACACTCAACATACACCATGAAACCAAGGTCCTTCCAATGGACAGCCATCTCAAACTTCGTGCTATTCAACTTAAACAACTGACTCAAACACAAATACACCTTTCACATAATCTTGTGCATACTTAAATCTGCCCAAAAACATGAAAGCCACTACCTTTCATAACAATGAACAAACTAACATTATCATCTCAAAACCAAACATAATACCTGAAGAATGTAGCGAAAACCTCAAACACATTCATACTACCATCACCTCATAATACCTCAGTTCTAGAAAAAACAACAAAGTTACTTACACTATGACATTTATTTATCAGAACAAATATTACCACGTCATATGCGTGCAAAACTGCCACAGCTCAGAGCCAACAAATCACCACTATCGCAAAGTTACCTACATACAGTGAACCCTGAAACTTACACGCCACAATGCTCACTATGCTTGTCTCACACACATGACACCAATCACCTTTTTAACTGTAGTCAACTACCAACAAAACACAACACCCCTAGTCTGTGGGAAAAGTCTTTAGAAGCAGCAGAGGTAATTCAAGAGTGGGAATCTAGATTGACTTTTTTGAGAGATTGAGGGATGGCTACTCCAAGATATCCTTGAAGGAGGGGCAACAACAACAACAAACATGAAATCATCTTTAAAATGTCTAATGCATATAACAGAGCGTTTTGAAGGGGTCCAATTACGTCGATTTACAAATGAAATTGATTTTTCATTAACTATAATCGTTTAATTGGAAATTCTAAACTTGATACTTTTTCTTTATTTGTTTTATATCCTGAAGTACAAACATATATTACACATATATTTATCAAATCAATTTTTAAACTATGTACTATTAGATCTAGGAAAATTGAATAGAATGACGATTAAATAAATGCTTTCTCTAATCTTTCAGAATGACAAAATATTCTGGTAACCAACTTAGACTATATAAAATTTTAAGGTTATTGTGTTAGTGTCGCGACTCCTAAAATAGAAAACATTAGTTAACCAGAAACTAATAAAAATAGTTTAAACTACTTAATACTTATACAATGTTAGAGTAAAGTAGTTTCTAACATCTTGATTTTCGGGCTACGATCACAACTTTTACTCCTTTCTTAGTTTCATTTATAACAAAAGAGCTGCATTCTTAGTTTCATTTATAACAACTAGTCTATTCTAAACTACATTGTTTTAATATCTGGATTTTATCTTGTTAAATTGCATGTTAATTTACTTTTAAACAGTCACAACAATATTTGACTATCAACCTATCAAAGCATTTTACTTTATTTTATCCTTTTCTTAATCGTTCGCTTTAACTTAATATTAATACCCAAATAAACTTTTACGCCCGCCTTTACGATTAAAACGATTTATAACTGATAAAGTTTGAACCAACTGTCTACATAAGCTCATGGTGATGTCACACCACCCGCACACTTTATCGATACATTCGTTTTTGCTAATTAGTTAAAATACAGCTTTTGCTCAAGCTAGACGCGTAATCATTACAATCGCATCGGCCTGGTAATTTTTTCGCTCCAATGTAACATATTCGGCCGTATTCTTAAGTAGGCCGTGGGCATAAGCGTGCGCAAGAGAGAGGGTTCGGGTGTCAAACACTATGCAAGCGATTGGCAGGCGTTAGAAGGGACTCGTATTCAAGACATGACAACCCTATCCTCTTGCCTCGATAAATGGAAGCTGAAGCTCAAAACAACAAAGACTGTGTTGGTAGCAGGAGGCACGACGTGAGCTTAACATCTTTGTCAACCGACAGGCTCTATCGTTTTGTGCTGAAACATTTATCTTGGCATAAAGCTGAACGGTGCTGAACTCACGTTTCGCCGACACTTAGAATCACTGCGCAAGAAGTTAACATCTCGCGTTGGGCCATTGGCTGGATCAAGCTGGAGTGTGGATGCCACAGTACTCCACACAACCACACTTGCCTTGGTCCATTCCACGGCTCAGTACTGTGCGCCTGTTTAGTGTAGCAGTGCTCACACTCACCTTATCGACAAGCCCATTAACGATGCCTTGCGCATAATGACCGGATGCTTGCGTCCCACACCAACGAACGACCTTTTTTTCTTAGCAGGCATCCAACTAGCTGAGCTTCGCCTCCAAAAGGCGATACTGTGTCTAGTTCGCCGCAATCAGAAGCCAGAACACCTTCTATATGGAAGGCTCCTGTCTCCACTTTGTAAATAGCTGCGGTAACTTAAATAAAGACACCCATTTGTGCCGGCTGCACTGAAACTGTTGAACAACCCTACCCAGTCTGGCACCAGTGTAGCACGATGGGCTGAATATAGATAGAGCGTGAAGTGGCGAGAAAACCCCTCTAGATTGCATGCATCAAATAAAGATGTTAGCCCAACACGACCGGGAATTAGCCTTTCCAGATCTGCATGGGTCAAGCTTAACAGCCTCCGAACCGGGGTTGGTCTATTCCGCTTAGAAACGGACAAATTGGGTGTGGTTTCTACGGCGGCCGTGAGTGTGGCGCAAAGGAGCAGAGAGCTGAGCACGTAAAACCTCTTGCCTCATCTATCACCATCCAAATGAAATCCGTGTTTTCTCAGATGTCAACAACAACCTGGTGGCCTGGCTGATGGAAATATGTCTTGCCATTTAGGGGGACATTCAACTCCCGTCCATTTCCCCCAAAAGAAGACGAAAAATTAAAATTAATTGTCAGTTATTTTTCCCAATATAAAACACTACTAGCTTTATTTAAAGAGCACATGTGACAGAAAAATCGAAAAATATTTTAAAACTTTGTTGCACCTGCACACTTTTTATGCTTTGATAAAAACATTAGTGTTGACCTAATATGATCTTTACTTTTACAAGCATGCCCGTTTTATTTTAATGATTTTAATACAAAAATTTCCAATTATACCAATGCTTCAATTAATTGATGTTGTAGCAATCAATTATTTAATATTGTTGCCATCAATTAATTTTTTACAACCTCAGGTCAACCTTTTATCCTTCAGGCCCTTACCTTGGCAGAAAATGATCACTGGGATGTCATAGTAACGCGAGCCGAGGCAAAGCGCTATAAACTTACAGCGGACCCAAATTGGTTTGCAACTGCATCTCAGTACTTAGTTCCTACGTCCAATACAGAAAACTGCTTTTTAATTTTGGGAGAACAAGCAAATCAGTATTAAATGCAATCAAGAAAATTTAGCTTCGTGCTTTGATAGGGTAGCTAACAAAGTGCTACAACAAATAAAAACAATAAATACTATTTTCTCGCTCCGTTTCAATTAATTTCAAATGTTTTCTAACCGAAATAAAAAATCTACTTTGAATTTACTCGAATCTATATTCAAACACGGGAAAATATGAAAATTTCACGAAAAACATTCCCATTTAGCTTATAACTAACATAAAGCTTACAAAAACATTTGTTTAAAAAAGTATCTTGATTTCAAAAGTTTCTTGACAGCAGGTTAATTATAACTTTTGTTACTATTTCCTTAATGCTAATGTTTTTTTGTAATTGGAAGAGTAGTTCTTAAAACAAATATTTAGTTTAAAATTCATTTATTCTTCTGGTAGACTTAGCAAGTTAGACTTTTACAAATAACAGAAGGCGTAATATATTTATCAAAAAAAAACTTCACACGACGTTTCGTCCGTTACATCGGACGGACTTCATCAGGTAAAAACAACACACAATGCACAACGTATTTAAAAACCAAGAACCTGAAAAAACAAACTAATAAACACAAGGTGAGAGGCGAACATACATAACAATTTAATAACTACTTCGTGCAACAGAAACTTTATAATTGAAGTTTATTATTACAACAAATATTCTTCTTCTAATTCTTTAAACTCGTCACTGCAACATCTAACAATTAAGTTTCTTTCTACCAGCGATAAGTCTATTGAATTTCTGATACAATCGCATTTGAATTGCTATATCTTTAAAATGTACGGGTCGGCGAGGTTTGAAAGGTTTGCTTGGTGACTATATATTGGGTTGAAACGAGATTTATTTTTAGTATATAAAAAAAGAAAGCATGGGCTACATTGTTTAATTATAAGTAGTTGGTTAGGTCGAGATTGTTGGCGACCTAAAAAAACTTGGCGACCTCGCCAACTTTGTCGACTTTGTATGGTGTCACACTTCATTCGCGACTTAATCTTAATAGCATAAATCTAAAGTTAATTTTTTGTTTTTTTTCAGTTGTTTCAAATTTTATTATGACGTAATAATTTCATGGTCAAGTATTAATTGCATAGTCGGTAAACCCCCACTTAATTTAATTTATTTAATTTATTTGCAAGCTGTTTTATGATTGTTTTAAATGTTCATTTTATCGATTGTAATCTTAAGCACGTGTCAAACAGATTAAGAGCACGTGACCAGTAGCTTCTAGGATCTTCTTTTCCCTGTGTTGTGGAATGTTCTGGAATCATTAATTGATTTTTTTCATTTAACGCGAAAACTTTTAATTACTTAATCAATTTACCGTTGCGCGTCTCTGATTGGCTGTTAAATTCTAATTTAAACGCTATTCGAGAATTCCACGTTGTTCTAGAAAAATTTCTTATAATCTAGAGTGACGTGATGTGATCTTATATAAGCGCTGGTTTTGTTTTCATTTTATTACAAATTCCAGTCCAATCAATTATTTTTTGCTGATTTGAGTTGTTGCATTGCAGTTGAATTGTTTGTGTTTTTGTGGCTGTGTGACCGCAGTTGATTCTACAAAGAGATAGAGTTGTTAAATTTGCGTAGAGGACAAAATATTAAGATTAATATTAGCCATCGGAGCGCTAATTCAGTCTTATAGTTTGCTAGCACAAAATTGTTGAAGTGGTTATTCGCAATTGTGGCGTTGGAGTCGTTTCAAAGTTGGGTGTAGCTTGGAAGCCAAGTCTTTTGTGAATCGATCAAGTTTTGTTAAATTTGTAAATATATTTTTTGTACTGTAGTTAGAGACAGCGGTTTCTGTCCGTCTGTGGAAAGAAGTTTTTTGTGGAATCAATTCAAACTTATTCGGAAATAACTGTACCAAGAACTTCAGTTTTGGGACAAACTATTTCTTTAGCCGAAATAAATATAAAAAAAATAGACACAGCTTTACTTCAGAGTTGATCTTTTTTAATTTTTTTAAGCTGAAAACACAGCTTATTTCAACCAAACAAAAATTAAATACTTTATATATAGGCATACCATATTTTCGGAGGCGCAAACTGGGACGCTCGTTAAAAAAAATTGTTTCTAAAAAGTAGTGTTCACTAAAAACAGATCTTCACTTTGAATCATTCTCGGATTTTATAATTTTTGTCCCAGAAAAAAAGTGTTTACAAAAAAAAAAGTCTTTCTTTAAAATCTGTCTCGGATTTCATGATTCGCGTCTGAAAACTAGTGATCTTGGAAAAAAACAAGCAAAAAGGGGGTCTGGACATAAAATCTGTCTTCAATTTCTCTGGCGCGATTTCTGCCAAAGCGGGCGGGACAGAGCCTTTAAAATCGGGACGTATGATAAACCTAATTATATAGCAAACCAACCAAATCTCGCCGACCTGCATATTTAGAGGAATCGCTTAAATTGTTTTTCAAAGAAACTTAACTGAATAATAGTTAACATTTTAAAAAATACATAAAAGCTATTTTTACTAGAGATAGGTATGCAGATTGATTAAAGGAAATCAAAAGAAAAAGGTTGTCATTAAATTAAAATTATTATTGTTCATTATTGTTTTGCTTAAATACTCCTTTTTCACATAGCCATACAAGACCAAAACATTTTTTTTGGTGGAAAGCGAAACAATTTTTTCCATATCATACTTTCGCATTAATTCATGGAGATGCTCAAATATCGTCGTCGTCGTCGTTTGAAGGGTATCGACTCCAGGTCCGACACAAACAGGACTGGGGCCGAGGGTTTATCCTTTTACTACCCCAGACTGCTGCACTGCCTGGATCAGATGCTGGCAGTGATGTCATTAAGCCAGCATCGAGTTTCGTCATCCAAAACCGTCAGACCTCGTGCTCCATGTGGTGCCCGATGTATAGGGTTCAAATTTAATATTAAGATCTTTTTTTCGGTGTTCACTTGTTTTTTTAATTGTAAACGAAACATTAAATATTGGTTTTGCTAAAACAAACATTTGAAAACCAAAAAAAGGTCTTCATATTAAGTGTTCGTTGCTTTTGCGCACTGATCTGGATCGTTCTAAATTGAGAATCCTCGTCCAGCCCCAATAGAGCATGGTCGGAACCAAAAACATCTGATTCTGCCTTAATTACGTGAGGCAATCCCTCTCTACCAGCTTGTACGGCTAAGGATTAATTTATTTAATTAATAATTATTAAAACAATAAAAACATTGTAAAAAGTAAAAATTGCTCTTCCATTGCAATTACTACTTTTCACAATGCTTTTAACGTAAGTACGTAATTCGGAATGTAACTACTTTAATTCAGTTTTTTATAAAGAAAGCTTTTAATGAAGTCAATGATTCATCGGTATACAGCGTAAATAATAAAAAATCTTCATAATTTTGTTAGAAGTTATTTATGACTTATTGTTTTATTCCGTCATAAACAATTTGTCGAAATAAAAAAATTTTTTAATTCATTTTTCCTCCATTTAATTAAAAAAGAAGTTACCAGTTGCAAAAAGTGACAAAAAAAATGTTTGTGACCTCATTCACACAGGTTCAGATTTTACTTCTTTTGATTGCACGCGATTTTGCACGTAGTTCAATGACCAAGACAAAAGTCAATCATCTCCATAGCGCTCAGTACTACATTCCTTCTGAGCCGGAACCGTCAAAATCGTTTGACGAAGCAGTAAAAGCTTGTTTGAAATCGGACACCAGGATAGCCACTATCAAAAACAAAGTTGTACAGGATTATATAAAAAGAAGGATTGCGGAAAAGTTCTGTGAGTACAAACATGCTGCATTTGTTTTTGAATGTAAGCAAGCCAAGGCTAACCAGAGAGGCAAAGACCTTGAAATACTTAGCAGTTTAGTTAAAACTATGCAATAGTCAAATAAAGAAAGAACTCGTTTATTTTCTTCTCGTTTTTTACTCGTATCACTTGAAGCCTAATTTTTTCTGGCCTACATTTATTTAAACCATACAAAAAATAGATATTTCAAGCTGGATCTTGTAACAGAATCTGTTTGTTCAGCGCAGAACGCTTTTTTCTACATCGGCCTTCGTCGACAAGAGAATTTTCCGGAGCCCACACACAGCGCCTACATATGGACGGACGGTACTTTTTTGAACCGAACTTACAGCAATTGGATTTCACGGAAAATAGAGCCGGAGCGATTTACGAAAAAGTGTGTCTTACTGAAGTGGGACCCAAGAAGTTCAACGCTCTACTGGGTCGACCGCAGTTGCAGCAGTCCGGAACGTTTCATATGTCAGTCGAAGGAAGGTGAGGCTGTAAGCTAGTCTCTGTATTTTCTATTTTCTATTGAATTGCAATTTGCAAACGCTTGAGTTCTTTGATAGTGGGCGTAAAACTGAAATGTTGCGTAGAGAAACAGTTATTGCGTAGAGCAGTGGTTCTTAACCTTTTTTATATTGTTACTCCTAAAATATTTATATATATATATCAATTACCCCTTTTAAAAAACAGCAATTATAATAAATTGCAATCCAAAATAAACACACAGAAAAATTAAGTCATTTTTTATTACAAATATATTTAATAAGGCTGGTACTGCTTTTTTGGTATTAAGCGTTCAAATCTAGGCTGACTGTAAGAAACACAACATCGCATTTCATCATCAATCTCAAGCCTGTTTCAATAATTTGTCATTATAGACATTATTACAGAAAATCCCACTACACAGCAATAAGTTGAAGGAAATTGAATCAAAAAATTCAATGCTCTTTTTGAAAGGATGGGATATTCTTTATGAATGCCAGCCCAAAAGCTTCCTATATCCTCTGTGAAGCCAGTTTTAAGACTTGAATTTTCGCGCAGTTGAAGAAATTCAATTTTTGCTGCCATATCATCATCACGAATAGAATTTTCTTCAACTGAAAATGGCTGGCTAATCCACAAAAAATTATGTCGCTCTTCAATTCCAGGAAAATGTCGATCAATCGCAATATTTATTGCATTTAAGTGGCTAACTATTTCTTGAGTGAAGATGCATTTTATTTTTGGGTCAGATTGTAAGAGCATTGACAAATTGGGAAACATATTTGTTGTGCCTTTTTCTGTCAGTCTTTTAAACAGTTCCACTTTAAGTTTGAAGGCTGCAACTTTGTCGTGTGTCGTATGCAACCATTGACGACCTCCTTGCAGAGTTCGTCGTCGTCGTCATCGTTTGAAGGCCATCCACTCCAGGGCAGACACAAGCAGGACTGGGGTCGAGGGTTTATTCTTTTACTACCCCAGACTGCTGCACTGCCTGAATCACATGCTGGCAGTGGTGTTATTAAGCCAGCATCGAGTTTCGTCATCCAAAACCATGCTCCATGTGGTTGCAGAGTTAAATTGAGGGAATTCACTTCTGAGAAAAAATCACACAAGTAAGCCGCCTTCAGCAAAAAGTCATTGCTTTTCAATTGGTTGTGCATATCAATTCCTTTTATATTTCGTTCTTTTTCAATAAAAATAGCTGCTTCTTCTCGCAGCTGGAGCAAACGATTAATCAAGACTTTACCACGAGATAACCACCTTACCTCCGTATGTAACAAAAGAACTTTATAATCAGAACCAACTTCTTCACAAAAAGCTGCGATTAACCTTGATTTTGTGGCATTTGCAGAAATATTGTTTACGATTTTTACTTGTAATACATCTTGTAATACTTCTTGAAGTCCAGATGAAACAGTTTTCATGGCTAAAACAAAGCGATGAATCAAACAATGAGTAAATGATACATGAGGAGCAACATTGGTGACTAATCCTTTGAAACCACACTTGTTGCCAATTATAGAAGGAGCACCATCTGTACAGATCCCAACAAGTTGTTTCCAATCAAGTGCGTGAGATTCAAAAAAACTTTTACAACTCTATAGACATCTTCTCCTTTACATGTTGTTGACAGTGGTTCCGAAAATAAATATTGTTCTTTTATGTTGCTTTCAAAAATGTAGCGAGCGTAAACCAGCAAATGCGCACATGATAAAACATCAGTGGATTCGTCCAATTGCTGGGGAAATATTGACTGGACCTTATCTCTTTCACCACTTGCAACAAAATATCTTGACTCATTTAAAAAATGCGTTTTTTAACTGTATCGTTGGAGAGCAAGATTTCTTCTAATTTATTATTATTTTTCTTTCCCAGTACCAGAGTAGTTGCTTCAATGAGACAGGGCTTTATGAGTTCCTCACCAATTGTGTGAGGCTTTTTTGACTGAGCAATGCGGAAAGCAATGTGATATGACGCCTCCAACAATGCTTTGTTTTGTCTTGGCCACATTCCCCCAGAATCCAAACGGCAATTTTTCAAATGCTCAGCTTTTCGCCTAAAATAGTCAACTGATTTTTCTACTAATTCGCCATGGCAAGACTTAAAATACTGCTTCAATTTGCTTGGTTTCATACTTTCCTGAGTTAAAACTTTAAAACAAATTACACACTGCAGCTTTTCAATATAATTTTCAATAACACTTGTAAAACCAAAGTTCAGAAAAGCTTTTTTGTAACTTCGTTTTTTCGGAGGCATCTTAATATTTTTTTTACTAATTTACCCTTACAACTGCATGAAAGAAACAAAAGCTTACTTCACACCTATTACTAACTAGAGATGTGCTTAACTGTTACTTTTAAATAACTGTTATTAACTGCTACTTTTAAAATTTTAACTGTTACTTTATATTCAATAGGCCAACTAAAAATTAACCGATAGCGATTGTACGCTATTACCATATCAAAGGCAGAAGCAGATAAGAAAAAAAATAGTTACATTACAAATTTTGTAACGTAATTAAATTTTTATTATTGGTTAGTTATTAGTTGGTTTAGTGAATATAAAGTAACAGATAAAATTTTCAAACGAGCAGTTAATGTAAAAGTTCCTCAGAAGTAACAGTTAAGAAGTATCTGTTATCATTCACGCCATGTTATCTTAGAGCTCAATTCTTTCGAAACTTTTTCTTTTTCGAAAAACCAGCAATCTCTCATCTGCTTTACATTTGTATTACAAATAGCGAAGAGAATCGCAAAGTAGCAGTTAAGAAATAACTGTTAAGAAGTAGCAGTTAGGAAGTAACAGTTAGAAACTAACAGGTAAGCAATTAACTGTCATTATTCACGCTCAATTCTTTCAAAACTTTTTCTTTTTTGAAAAACTAACAATCTCTCATCTGCATTACATTTGTATTACAAATAGCAAAGCAGCAAACTCTCATCTGCTTTACATTTGTATTACAAATAGCAAAGCAGATGAGAGATTGTTAGTTTATTCATAATTTTTCTATATTTTTCTATATTCATAAGTTTATTCATAATAACTTACCTGGTAACAAAACCAATAGAAGATTGTTAGTTTTTCGAAAAAGAAAAAGTTTTGAAAGAATTGAGCGTGAATCATAACAGTTAACCTCTTAAGTCAGTGGTTCCCAAACTTTTTTTGTTCACGGCGCCCTTCGAAAACTTGTCAATACTCGCGGCGCCTTAATGAAGCCAAAATTTGCAAATTTTAAGTTTTACCAAGAAATTGTATTTAAATCATGTTCACTATTCAAAATGCACAAAAATGTCAGCATTATTTTCAAAACACTAAAAAACATTTAATGTGAGCAGTAAGCTTGTTGCTCTATGCACATTTTATTAAACGGCGGTGCAATGTTTAATATTGCAACACGCAGCGATGCTTCGACCTGATTACTACTGCTGCAGAAAAACCGGCTTTATCCAAGTATGACGTTGCAAAAGGCACAAGAACACCGAGAGCTTTACAGCCTACAAGTAAAACCCAGATCGAGCCTTAACCCAAAATGAAATGAGTAAATTAAGGTTGTATTTCAAGTAAGCTTTTCTAAGTGAGGTTAGAAGAAAGATCGATAAATTGTTCAGCTTTCAGAGATGTAAACCCCTGAGAGGCATTTGGATTATCAACAAAAGGATTCTCGACAAAAGGATACTATCCTCGCGCGTCACACTATTGAGGCGACTCGTGGGCTCGGGATGGGGTGCTGGTGCTAAAACACTACGCATAGCTACCTTGTCTCTAGTCTACTCAGCAGCTGAGTACTGTGCGCCAGTCTGGTGTCGCAGTGCTCACACTCGCATCATCGACAGTGTCTTGAACGACGCCTTGCGTATAGTTACTGGATGCCTGCGTCCCACTCCAACGGACCACCTACATGTACTCTCAGGCATCCAGCCAGCTGAGCTTCGCCGATTGGGAGCGACACTCTCCTTGGCTCACCGTGGATCTCTGGACCCCGATCATATCTTGCATGGTCTTTTAACTGGGTCCTCAAATACTCGCCAAGTAAGACTAAGATCCAGACGCCCGTTTGTGCCAGGTGCGTGGAATCTCTTGGACAACCTTGCCAGACTTGGCATCCGCGCCTCTGAATGGACAAATCACAAATGGAACGCGGAGTACTGTGAAAATGCTTCCAGGCTCCGTGCTTTTTTTTGCCCGAGACCGGTACCAGGGCTGTTGAGATGGGCTTACCCCGAGCAGCTTGGGTTAAGCTCAACCGCCTGCGGACTGGTGTTGGGCCATTCCATTCGTTCATGCACAAATGGGATCTCGCTCCTTCACCGAATTGCGAGTGTGGTGCCTTTGAGCAAACCGCAGACCATATACTAACAGCGTGCCCTATACATCGGGCACCACATGGAGCACGAGGTCTGACGGTTTTGGATGACGAAACTCGATGCTGGCTTAATAACACCACTGCCAGCATCTGATTCAGGCAGTGCAGCAGTCTGGGATAGCAAAAGGATAAACCCTCGGCCCCAGTCCTGCTTGTGTCTGACCTGGAGTGGATATTCTTCAAACGATGACGACGACGACAAAAAAAGGATTTCTTATCCAATTGTGCTTCTCCATGTCTTCAGAAAAATATTTCTCAAAATGCGAGATTAGAGCATCCAAATGCAAACACATCACAGTCTTCATATCACACTTATCGGTATTCTGCAGGGAGAGATTTCCAGATTGCGAGTTTAAATAAGATTTTAAAAGTGGAAAGTTATCACATTACTCGTTATTTATCAGCAGATCAGTTTGTCACAACGTTTTCATTTAAAGGCTGTAATTTTGTCATGGAGTTGCAGAAGGTGAGTTTCTTTTCCTTGGAGGAGATGTTTAATTGATTTAATTTTTAAAAAATACCACAGAGATACGCCAACTGAGTCAGGAAAACTTCATCCTCAAAGTAGTAGCAAGTGCATGGTTTTCTTCTTTTAAAAATATGGAGTTTTGTTTCTCAATTCGTACACACGCAAAAGAACTTTGCCTTTGGAAAGCACCTTGCACTACAATAAAAGAATAAATTGTTTTGCTCTGCTCCTAATTCATCGCAAAGACGTTGGAAAAGCCGAGCTTTAAGCGCCCTTACTTTAATGAAGTTCACAGTTTTGACAACTGCTTTAAGCACTCCATTTAGGTCACCACTGAACTGTTGCAAAGCCAGCGCCTCACGTTGTATTAGGCAGTAGGTCCATTTTACGTTAACGGCAACGCCCTGCACTAACGTTCGCAGACCGCCAAAGCGGCCAGACATAGCTGGGGCGCCATCCGTGCATAAACCAACGCAATATTTCCACTGGAGATTATTTTCCTGAAAAAAATTGTTCAGTATTGCAAACAATTCATGCGCTCTACAATTTTTTAAAATGGGTTTACAAAAAAGTAAATCTTCAACGATATTGCCGTCGTTATTGATAAAGCGTACGTAGCAAATCAAATAAGCATCTTTATTACTGGTACTAGTTGTTGCCTCATCTAACTGTAAGCTGAATTCATTTCTACGCATTTTTGCTACTAGCTGATCATTAATATTATTCGAAATTTTATCGCTCCTCCTACTAATGGTGTTGTTTGAGAGTGAAACAGTTTTTAGTTTTTAAGCAGCTGATTCTCCAATCATGGTCGAAACTAAGTCAAGAGCAGCAGGAAGCACAAATTCTTCCGCAATGGTATGCAATCTTTTACATTTCGCGATTCCGTACGCAACTTTAAAAGACGCAAGCTTTGGCTGGTGTTTGCAAAAAATTTGAAAGTACGACCGACTGCTTATTCATTTCTGATAACTTACGAGCAAAAAACTCGCGTGGTTTTCTAGATAAGTTGTTGTAACTAACAACCAAGCGGTTCCACACAGCTGCTGCTTACCACACAATGTAAAATTGTAAAAAGCTGCTGACAATTTTCACATTGCAGTTTTTATGAGAAAAGCGGTAAATGCAACAATTTTTACAAGTTTTCGCGGCGCCCCTGGCAAGGTCTCACGGCGCACCAGGGCGCCGCGGCGCCCAGTTTGGGAACCGCTGTCTTAAGTGTTACTTCTTAACTGTTACTTCCTAACTGCTACTTCTTAACTGTTACTTTGCGATTTGCTTCGCTATGTGTAATACAAATGTAAAGCAGTCGAGAAATTGCTAGTTTTTCGAAAAAGAAAAAGTTTCAAAAGAATTGAGCTCTAAGATAGCATGGCCTTAATAATAACAGTTAACCTCTTAACTGTTACTTTGCGATTCGCTTAACTGTTAATATTCGTTAAGAAAATTAACTGTTACTTTTTAACGAACTGTTATTTTTCGCACACCTCTATTACTAACTGACTAGTTACAAAACAATCCCTTGCCGAACTATCACTAGACAAAACTATCAATTGTTAATGAAACAAGAGAATTTATAAGAGAACCTAGTTCTGACTTAGTATTTAATTATGACATCACAATAAGTACGGTCATAGTGAAGTAAAATTCAACTTTTTAAAATTTTTGAAATTTTACATTACCCCTTTTAAAATGCTAAATTACCCCTTTGGGAGTAATTACCCCCAGGTTAAGAACCACTGGCGTAGAGAAACAATTATTCCGTACATATTTACACCTATTTTGTTCTTACTTTCAAGAGCAACATAACATTTAGTGTAGGCCTAATTGATTTGATTGTTTGATATGCACTAATTTTTTTTTTTTTTTTTGAACACAGAGCCAGCTGTTATAATTCGACCGAAAGACCAATCTGAATTTTTGAGTAAGATCAATTATCTTGCAGTACTAGCGTTTTTGCTTTAAACTTAATTTTCAGAGCAAGTGTTCTTCTTAACTCTCTTCGTCACGCTTGTGTTTTTAATATCCATTTTCATTTGGACTTTTTCATATCGAAGAAAGTGAGTGAAAAGATGTAATATGTCTGGCGTACGTTTTAAAAACTTTAATTTACAGCAAACTATTTACTTGAATCCGTTTTTTTACCGAAACTGTTATCTGCAGATATCAATACAAGTAGGCCTTCATTTACAACCTGTAAAAATTTAATTAGAATTACGGTCAAATTATACTTAATTACAATTATAATTTTTAATCGTTTTTGCGAGTTCCCAAGCTATAACAATTAACGATAATCGTGAATTGTTGTTGTTAAATGCCGGTGAACAGAAATATTTTATGGTACGCATAGATAACGTACAATTGTAATTTAAAAGCGACTTAAAAAAAACTTAAAATATGGTTACAAATATATAAACTTGTTTTTTAATATTTAGTCACAATTACAAATACTTTAAAATTGCAATCTTTTTAATTACAATAAGATTTTTTCAAACCTGACCCAAACCATTATTTTATTGACTGATTTATTAAAATGCGTCTTCTTTAAATACCTTTTTTGAGCGCAAATTAGAGGGGCGTTATTACGAGCCGAAAACCCCGTTTTAAGCGATGGCATGCGCTTTTACCTTACAAAACCAAAAATCATGAACTAAAAGATGCAAATCCTCAGCAATCACCTGCTGTTGTGCTTGAAAATATTTTGTAATTTTACGCAGGACGAACGCACTGCTTGAGGGCGCGCACGAGGCACTACGATACGCGCGATGGAATGAAAGTTTGAGTGAAGTACCGCAGCGAAAATGACCTCATCAAGTTGCACCGCAAACCGGATATTTTTTTTTGGTTTTACGATCAAGTTTTTAATTATTACAGTATGCTACAGAAAAATATATTCGGAATAAAAGTGCTTGAATGAGACTGCAACGATTGTACTGTTCAAGTGGGGGTTAAAATCACTCACAGGTAAGTTTTTGTTTCGGAACTATGAAAAGTGTCACGGGTTAAAATCTTACTTCGGGCTTGTGTTTGCAGCGATTGTTCGAAACCAATTAAATTTGAAAATCTACTTCCTTATCGTTAATAGTTTGAGTGAAAGATATTTAAAAACTTTCGTTACAAATTTGTCGCGCGCTTTTCAGTTATTGAGTAGTCTAACTGAAGCAATCTATAATTTGTGATCAAAAAATTTAGTTCAAGGCCAAATTAAAGTGCGAGTAGTTTGGGCCTAGTGATAAGTTTTTGCTGATAATTTTCTTTACTTTCAGTCATGTGTATTCGTTCTACATGTCGCTGATAATACAGAAAAGGTTAAAGCCATTAAAATTTTTTTAACCTGCGCTACCCGAAATTATAGTATGAATTGACATTAAAACAGTTTTAGCCTCAAAGCAGAAAAGTAAGCATATTTTTAGTGAAATTACATGGTTTTTAGGAAATATTCAGAGCGATCAGTCAGTAGCCAATTTATTACATACTCACGCTTTTCTAACCCTAGCAAAATTTCAATAAATCTTTGTTAGTTTCAGAGTTAGATTTTATAATCATATCTACATAATCTTATTTGAATAGAACAAAAAAAAAAAAACAATTAAGAAAAAATTGTTGATGAAATTAGGTTAAAAATTTATACATTTTCCAAAAGATAAATTTACCCGTTTTAATAAATAATAAATTAGCTGGCTAAGATTAAACTTTACTTTGAAGTTTTTAGCGATTTAAATTTAAAACATTTTTACGACTTTAGGCTGGTTTCCACTACGAGCGTGGAATGGCGCATTCTTTCTTTCTTTTATTGGTCTTTTCGCGCTTAAAATCTAAACGAACGCTAAGCGAAGCAAAAAAATCAATACAACAAACAAAGAATACTCTATTTCACGTTCCTAGTGGAAACGAGCCTTTACGTTCTTTAACAGTTTGACGTTGCTATTTTTGTGTCTTGAGCACCGACTACAGAGCACACTTCGGTAACCGTTTCTTTGTTTGATCAGATCGTCTTGACTAGAGATAATTTTTAAGCCTTTCGTGATTCAGCTTTTCTGATAGCAAGTGGGCAAGTGAAACGGGTGCAAACTTTGGCTTTTAAGCGCAAAACAATAAAGTTCCTGAGAAACTGTGCCGACTACGTGCCCACAAAACTCAAAAGCCGAACCAAAATATATCGAAAGGTAAAATTAAAACCACGACAAAAGCAAGTAACAAAATTATCGATTTGGAGTAAGCGGTCTGTAATCAATGCAATTACAGTAGAACTTATCTAAGTGGCCATTTTGCCTAAGTCACCACATATCGCTTGGTCCCGGCTGAGAGCCTATTGTTTTCTGTGTCACCAACCTTTCGCTGAGTTGTCTTCGCCTAAATCGCCACCGTTATTGCTCATCATGAGCAAAAAAGTTTTTCTAAGTTGTTACGCCTATAAAAACTTTGCTAGCGCGATTATATTCTAAACTTTTAGTCTGCTACCACTACACTACAATTGTTTCGCAAATCTGTCTACAATCCTTACTGATGTAACACAACCCCACTGTTCATCACAAACTTCCTTTGTAACCCCATTATTTTATCCCTTTAGATTGTTTTCATCAGTTCTAGTTTAGTTCAGTTTGCCATCTTACTGCTATGTAAAGCAACCTGGCTAATGACAGTTACAAAAGCTATCAGCTCATTTAAAATAAATTACTGCACTAGTTAGTAAGTAAGTGAAATTTGATAAACAAGAAGACCACTACAGAAGAAAGCATTTTGTGCGAAATCAAAGAGAAAACAGGTGAGACAATTGAAGAAATAAACGGAGAACATGATGATGGTGAAGAAGATTTAGTGCCACCTCCAACCATAAAAGATGCTTTTAATACAGCAAAGAAGCTACCACATTTATGATGTTTCAAAAAGACAGGAAAAATTCTGTAATGGATTGACCAAAATCCGTTTATACAGAATGGACATGTACTTGGAAAATGGAAAACAGTCAAAAATCTCGGATACCTTTGAGACTGCATCTCGAGTGTAACTTGAGTTTAAATAAATAATTTATTACAGCAGTCCAGCAACAATCCAATTGTCACAATTCATTAGAAATAATTTTAAGTTATTGCAGTATAGTTTTCCATCTTAAAGTAATTTAAAGTTTTATTACGACGTAAAAATCGCTTGGGCAAGTTACAGTTACTTTTGTGCTGTATGATTTAAATATCCGCTTTTGTTAGAGTACATCTTTATCTTGTTTTTCGCCAGACGGTGATGATGTAATGTGCTTTGTCTGGAATGTTCTCGCTGACCATGGAAAAAACGTTCTAATTCCAACGCGCGTGATCGAAGCATTTTAGAGATAACTCGAGTCGATTTGTCGTCATGTGACTTTTTGTCTATATATATGTACGCTCGCTCGATTGAAAAAGAGTATCGTAATCTGGTTGAGCGTTGGTTTGGGCGCAGAGCGTGGGCGAAGGACCCTTTGATCGTATTGCATTGATAAGTGTTATAATTGTTTTTTCGCCAGTGTTGGAGATTGGTTCTGCGGAGGTAGAATTATTTGCATTGAACAAATTAAGTTGCAGCGCTGTTTTTCGCTTTGCAGTGGCAGAGCGCAGAAGAGAATTTTCGTCGATCGTGAGTCGTGATTTTTTATAATACATGTACAGGCTATCCTTAAAGTCTCTTTACAATTTAAAAAAATTATTACAAAGTGAAATGATGAGATATTGCAATGAGGGTTGTTTTATGTTAATCAGTATTTCATAAAGTTTTTACTGACACTAAAATTTATTGTTTCAGATAAAATTTCTTAAGTTTAATGATTGAGTTATATAAATGAATCCCCATAAAATGACTACTCCTCAAGAAAAAGCGCAATGTGTATCTTAGTTCATTGAGACAAAATCAGATGTTCAGACCCAGCGAAACTACAGAAGTACTGTAAGTATGGAAGAGACCCACCATCACGTCCTTCAATTCGTTTATGGCACAAGAAATTTATGGAGACAGGGACAGTGTTTGATACAAGGAGGAGTGGGCGACCAAGAACATCTGAAGAAAACATCGAGCGTGTAAGGCAAGCCTTTCAACGTTCTCCTATGAAGTCCATCCGTACTGCTGCCAGACAATTGGAACTGCCACGTTCAACAGTGCACAAGAAGTGCAAAAGTCCTACACAAGAATTTAAGATTGTATGCTTACGAAGTGCAAATGTTACAGGCACTTCAGCTAAACGACTTGCCAAGACGAAAAAAAATTTGCAATGAACATGCTGCAACGAATTTCTGAGGATGAAGCATTCCTCAAGCAAATTTGTTTTAGTGAAGAGGCAACTTTTCATGTCTCAAAAAAGTTAAACAAATACAATGTAAGAATTCGGGGATCGGAAAACCCCCCTGCGAGTAAAGAACTTCAGCGAGATAGTCAAAAAGTGAATGTTTGGTGTGAAATCATGTGCAATCAAATAATTGGGCCATTTTTCTTTAACCGGGCATCAATTACTGCAGATGTTTACCTTGACCTTCTGACCGAATATGTGGCACCACAACTGATTGACTTTCAACCAACCATTATATTCCAGCAAGATGGTGCACCACCACACTGGGGACTGCATGTTCGTGAGTTCCTCAATGAAAATTTTCCCGACTGATGGATTGGGAGGGATGAACCGATTTCATGGCCACCACGTTGACCAGACATCACTCTCCTGGACTTCTTTCTTTGGGGTTACGTAAAAGGGATATTGTGTATCGAACAAAGGTACGGGACCTAAAACAAAAAATTTCAAATGCCATTGCAACCATTGATTAGGCTATGCTACAACGAACATGGCAGGAAATTGAGTACCGTCTAGATGTGCTTCGTGCAACTAATGGTGCCCATATAGAAGTGTATTATTAAATAGAGTAATGATATTTTTAATTAAATGTTTAGAAGTGTATTAAATGTGTCAATAAAAACTTTATGAAATACTGATTAATATAAAACAATCCTCATTGCGATATCTCATTATTTCACTTTGTAACAATTTTTTTAAATTGTAAAGAGACTTTATGGATACCCTGTACATTCGTTTTAATTGGAGACAGTGATCTCTGTTTGTTTGCAGAGAAAAGTCTTCAATGAATCAATCAGATCTTAGCCGAAGCCAACTGTATAAAAGCTTCAGGCTCATAGCAAACTACTTCTTGAGCCGAAATAAAATAAAATTAGACACAGCTTTGTTTCAGCGCAGGTATTCGGGTTATCTTTCTCAGCTGGTCCCTTGGGATTCCCAAACAAAGTCTGTGACACCAATTTTAATCCGGTTAAATTTCCCCAGTGAATGGAGGTGGCTGGATGTATCTTACTACTTCTGCAACGCTTGCTACACCTTCTCTCAACCCATACCGATCTGCCGCATCCTCTTTCCTTAAACCAGTCCTTCTCATGTTTCCGTCAAATTATTCCCTCTATTTCGTCTTTGGTCGGCCCTGTTTACGTTTTCCATCCACTTCATGTACCATTACTTTCATCGAAATATCTTCATCAGGCTGTTTCAAAACATGACAATTCCACCTTACACCATTCGCCCTTGCCAGCTTATCTGCTGCTTTCTTCGATCCTAACATGTCCATCGGCTCCTCTGTATTCCTCTTGTCCACCGACTTTACATCGTACATCGCCCTCACCGTAGATCTTTCTCCTTTTCTCAAAATAGCTACTTCATTTTTGCTCAAACGCCATGTTTCGCTTCCATATAACATAGCTGATCTTACATAGCTTTTATACATGTATATCTTTCTTTTCATCTGCAAAGAGAATCTTTTTTCAAACAGCATCTCTGCTCACTTTCTGAATTTCTTCCATCCCACTTTTGTTCTTGCATTAACTGCCGCTTCACATCTTCCAATGGCATTCAATCTATCAATGAGGTGAAGCAACCTTGCTTGTATATGATACAACAGGTCACCCTTTTCATCGCTAATTAGCAAGTGACAACGTCAACTCGTTTTGTTGCTTCTTCCTTTTTCTAACCCCGTCTTTCAATTTCTTAACCCCGACAGTTTCTAATTTTATCACACATCACCAACTGTTGCACTTCTTCCGCACCATTTGTCGCTTTATCACATTTAGCCTACTACAAACAAACAATCTTGCCGCACTTGGAGTTACTTTCTTCAACTTAGAACACCTTTCATAAACCAATTGTTCACATTTTGTACATGTCACTGAGTTTACAGTCACCCTTTTGCCACATACGAGTATTTCACATGGGTTTATTCTACACCGTATGGATTCATCCTCTGACCCACACAAAAATACCTTTGTCTTTTTAAAATTCACCTTCAATCCCTTGCTCTCCAATCCACTTCTCCATTTTAAAAATTTTTCTTTCATACTCTCCATCGTTTCACTCATCAGTATTAAATCATCTGCGTACAAAACCTCTTTCATTCAATCTTGTCTTGCATTTTTTGTAACAACATTCATCACGATTGGAAACAACAAAGGTAACAAAAACAGATCCTTGATTTACACCAACCGCTACATATAATTCTTCGGAGAATTCAGAACCAACTTTAACCTTCGTCTTTGAACCAGACATATCACCGCTTTCACCAAGATCTCTATTACTCCTTTCTTCCTCAGTGCCCATTGCATTACTCTTTTTGGTCAAAGACCATATTTAAATCCACGAAACACATGTACAAGTTTTTATCTTTTTTCCTGTATTCTTCTTGCATTTTTTTGATGTTGTCCTTCTTCCTGGCATAAAGAGCAAAAAGAGCATATGTTGTCCCTCTTCCTGGCATAAAGCCAAATTGCATGTCGTCCACCTCCACCATTACTCTTATCCTTTTCTCTAATACCATTTCAACTATCTTCATTCCATTTTCCAATAACTTCACTTCTCTATATGCTCTGCAGTTCGTCACGTCTCCTTTTTCCTAGTGAATTGGCACCATCACATTAGTCTTCCAATCTTCCGGCATTCCTTTTCCATCCAGTACTCTCTGACAAAGCTTCATCATCACATCAAGTCCAAATTTCCAACTTGCATTAACTCTATGCTCACCTCTGAAAGTTTAGAGGCTTTCCCTAATTTCATTTTTTTTATTGCACTTGTTATTACCTCTAAGGAAACCTCTTCCACTGGACCTTCCACTAAACCAATTTCAGTCTTTTGGTCCCATGCATTCTCCTTATTCATCGTCTTTTCCAGATGTTTTTTCCACACTCTTTTTTGATCTTTCTAGCTAAACGCAAGTCTACTATTTATTCCTCTTAAACATCGTCCAGCTTTACACCTTGTCCCTTTTGTTTAAAAACTTCACAAGTTTAAACACATTGCTTGATTTATCACATAAATTATTTATCTTTTGCTCAGCCTCTCTCCTTATTGCTCTACTGAAAACTTTTTTAATTAAATTTCTCTCTTTTTGTAATCACTTTTATTTTCTTCTAATCGGATCTTGCACGTCTCTCTAAATGCATTTTTTTCAGTTTATTGCTTCTTGCATTTCCTCATTCTACCACCATGTGCTTCTTCGGTCCCCCCTTTATATTTTCTTTCCACAAAGCTCTTTATAACCTTCAAAATCCATCCTTAAATGAACCCACAAATCTTTTGCTTCAGTATTAATTAATTTTTTCACCTTGTACTAAAACTTTTCCCTTGTTTCTTTTTCTTTTAATTCCCATACCACTGCATGTTCCGTTTCATTTTTAGGCGCTTAAACAGGTTTTCCTTCTTTACATCAACAACCACAAGCCTGTGTTGCTGTTCCCAAGGGATCACCTTGACATCCTTTAAGAAAATTCTGCTTTCTTTTTCCACCAAAACAAAATCAATCTCAGTTTCATTACCATCTGAACTGGAAGTCACCTTCTTTTTTTCTTTTTAAACCATTTACTCGCCGCACATAAATCCTTCTGATCTCAGAATTCCAACAGCATTCTATTTTCCAAATTTCTCTCTTCAAGTTCTATTTCCACCATGCACACCATCAAATCCATTCACTTTTTTTCAACATGACCATTTACGTCTCCAATTCCCCAAGTCAATTCCTTTGAACATTTCATATTCCATTCATTAACCAGTTCATGATAAAATTTGTCCTTCTGTATATCTGACTTTCCACTTTGGGGTGCGTAGACATACAGGGTGTTTCAAAAGTCACGCCCGATTTTTAATATGACAAAACATAAAATCGTGCGTGACTTTTGAAACACCCTGTATATCACCTGTCATTATTTTTTTCCGAAATATAAGGCACATTGTCATCATTCCATCTCTTCTTCTTTGTATCTTAACAACATTCTGGCACAGCTCCTCCTTGACCAATATTTTCACACCACCCTTCCAACATCATTTCCCGACCACCACAACTTGCATCTTTTTCTTTCAACTCCGATAAAATGAGCTCCTTGGCCCTTGCATCGTACCTCTTGTAGATCACAAATATCCACCATCCTTTTCCTCATTTCCTCTGCCACCTCTGTTCCACTACCACAAAGACTACTGACGTTCTAGGTTCCAAGTCTTCATTCTGATTATCAGTCTTTTTTGTTTTTAAATTTATACCCAGAGATTCTTCGCACTCTCTGCCCATTTAAGGCTATTAAAGCTATTAAAGCAATCCAAAAAGTACTTTTTGTTTGTGTTTTTCATTTCTCAAACGTTCAGCTTTTGCAGAAACAAAGGCATCCCAAGTTTGTGTAGACTTAAGTTGCCACTTTTTCTGTTTCCTTCGAAGCGGCAACTTGTTTTTATTTTATTATTTTATCTCTATATTTATCCTCCTGATTCGAAGGAAAGCGACGGAAATGGTAATAGGCTATATAGCGTAAGCAATTTCCCCGACCGCAATTTTCAATTTTGTACCCAAGGAATTGTAATCTACATATTTTCAATTTATCAAAAATTCAAAATTTTTTCTCTGCTCAAAAAATTTTCACTCAGCTCTTTACAGTTCAATCAATTTTATTTTTTGGTAGATTTGCAAATCAATCATATTTATTTTTCGGTACATTTGCAAACGCAATATAAGAAACAGATTGGTTTGTTTATGATCTTAAAAAGTCGCTAAAAAAAAGCTTTGCCAAGACAACTAACTTAGAGTGTTTCTTGTTTTTCAAGCAGCGGATTTTATTGGTTAGACTCAAGGTTCTCAACGGAGCAATTAGACCTCTGCTTATAAATTTTTTTCTTTAATCTGGGTTTCTTAAAGCATTCGTCGGATAACGTAAACTCTAAGTATTTTACATTGATTTAGACTTAAAGTAATTAAACAAAGAGCAAAAAAAACAAATGAGTTTACTAAACTACAGGGTGTTTGGGGTAAATTCGACAGATTTATTAGGAAGAATAAAAAGTGCTTAGCAAGTACAAAATTTAATGAATTTTTACAAAAACCGATACACAAAGAGAGTACATTATTTCTGATGATTTTATTCAAAAATAACCACCATTAGTATCAATTACAGCCTCAATCCGACTTCTGAATCTGGAGCAAGCTAAATCACAATTTCCCGGGGAAGTGCCTCAAAAGCTGCCCTAATTCTTTCAATTAATTGAGGTTTTGTAGTGCTGGCACAACGATTAGGATCTTTTTCGACAGCGCCCCATACATAGCAGTCCATTGGATTAAGATCTTGGGAATTTGGAGGCCAAACATTGGGACTGGTGAAGTCATAAAAATTTTTTGATAACCATTTTTGACTTTTTCCGGAGGCGTGGCATGGGGCTGCATGAGTCTTGCTGCCATACATACGGCCTATTATTGGCTACCCTCGTTATCCAAGGCTTAACAACAGTTGTCAGCATTTTCACGTACCCATCTGAATTCAATTTGAAACCCTCTTCGAAAAATGCGGAGGGATCACATCTCCCTCAGAAGACACACATCCGAAAACCATAACAGTTTGGGGAAATTTAGTCTGCATGACTCGAAGAGTGTCCTTTGGACTGTTTGCAAGCCATCTGTTATTCTGAGTGTTATGCCTCTGATCTTAGCAGAAATTTTCTCATCAAAAAAGAACCAGATTATATGTGCTTCGGCAGGATATTTCACCTTGCTCAGAAGTTTCTTTGCTTTTGTCAGTCTGTTTTCGCGTGCCTTTTCTGTGAGCGATTGACCTTTGCGACGCTTGTATGAATAATATCGAAGGTCTTCATTGAGAGCAAGCTTCATGGTAGAAGGTGAGATATTCAATTCTCGCGATAAAGCACGAATTCCGATACTGGGATCCTCCAAAACGTTTTGCTTCAGGGTTTCAAGAAATTCTGCTGAGCGAGCACTATCAGATCGTCTCTTATGTTGCTTTTTGGTAGCAACAGCCTCATAGTCTCCATTGCATCCTTCCACTTTATTCCGAATTGTTTTCATAGTGTTTAGGGAGCATTGAGCAGCGAACATAATCTTCTTATTCTGATGACCGGCGCGAATCATTATGATACAAGTGATTCTTTTCCATAATTCTGGTGGGTTCCAGTCATCCATTCTTGCTGTCACCATGTATAGGCTATTAATTAACAAAGGGTTAAAATTTTTAAATTAGCTTAGTTTGTTTGAATACCTGTAACACATCTGAAAAATGCAAATATTTATTTTCCTGTCAAATTTACCCCGAACACCCTGTAATAGCTACGATGTCAAAAAGTAGTTTTAATAAAAAAATTGGTCAAAAAGCAAAGAAAAGGTCTTCACAGCCGACCAAAATCTGTATTAGTCTTTTTGATCGGTCAAGAAAAAAACCTTTTTTTCTCTTCACCTAGTTTCATATTTATAAAAGTTTCAAGAAATCTAGAAAATTAGCTCAAGTGTTCTGTAATACTAATCCTAGACCAAAAAAACTAAACAGCACTAATCTAGATTGCTTTTTGCTTGAAAGAAGAACCATGGGCATTCAATGTCTTTAAAAAGTTAAAAAATAAAGATAATAGTAAATTACTAAAACTGATATAAAAAATATAGCCTATTCGTTGTAAATTGTTCACTTTATTGAAAAGATTTTGACTCAAATTTTGTTGAAACAATGACCATCCGCCATTAAAAAATTCTACTGTACATCACTTTTATGTGGGCTAAACGTCGTCAATATACCTTTTAATTATCCCACGACAGAACAACATGAGTTCAGTTTGGAAGTGGTACCAAGAGTGCAAATTCACGGATCTTTCACAGTCAAAAAATTAGCCTGATCCTTTTATTAAAAAGCCAAGATATTGCCGTATGCCATCCATGTTAAGCTCGTGACCCTCAATGTCTTTTAGTACGTATTTTGGTCTTTTTTTGATCTTTACTTTGCTTTCAACATAAAATTAAAAAAAAGATTCACACCACTCCACGTGTCCAAGATTTGTCCGTCCGAGATTTGCTATCCGAGATTTGCCACCTAATTACAGCAAAAAACTTTATTTTATCATCAATTTAATTTAAAAAAAGCTAAGGCTGAGGCACAAATTATAGAATCTAGAAAGAGAAAGATTTTATATTGAAATCCAAGTAAAACCAAAAAAATTCATCACTTTTTTTTAGACCGCACTACGGTCGGCGGCAAATTTTTAGTTTTAATTTTATCGATCTGGTCCGGATACGCTCTTGAGTTTGAGATGCTTGCCGCTGGCAATACTTTGGCTTATTCATTCTTTTAATTGGATTGTTACTAATGTAGTTGGAATGACCGTTAAAAGCCTATGTTTTAATGCTTTTTGTAGGGAAAACTACAAACACGAGAGTTTTGTAAATTTTCTTTCCCCAGCGAAAACTATCACGGACAGATTATAAGTGCTGAACCGAAACCATGTCGATTGCGGTCGACATCATTAGTCTACTGAGCTTCTAACCACATAATCACAATAGAGTCTACTGATAGCCTCATCTCTTCTTACCCCTCCTACCTTTGAGTTTAATTTGCCTTTCAGATTATGTTAGTTTTTAGTTGATGTTACGGAACCGCAGCATTTAAATTAATCTTGGGAACCTACACGTCTTGGCTATCTATTACTCAAATCAAAAACAATAAGTATGATTTATTAAAAAAGAATTCAGATACAACTCCAAAAATAAACAGCCAAAATCATTAAATTTTTGCCAAAGTCTTCCCACGTCTTGAAAGAGGGAAGATCAATAGCGAATGAAATAACTGAATAGCATCGAACAATTAAATTGGCGACATCACCCAAAAAAAAGAAAAAATGGTAGGCAAATAATACTTAAACCAGAAAGCTTGCACGTAAAAAATATAATGATTAAGAGATTACAGAATTTTGCTATAACAGTTGAAGACAAGCAAATTTCATATCAATTTTTTTAAGATTGATTATTAATAGATAGTAAAGGAAGGAAGATTGGCGGGGGATGCAAAATATTCTACAACGGAGCTGATGGAAGAAAAAATGGGATAGGGATAGTGCTGAGGGAGGAGCTGGCTGAAAGTGTCCTGGAGGTGAAGAGGGTGTCAGACAGACTGATGGCCATGAAGCTGGAGGTAAAAGGGTCCATCCTAAATATAGTAAGCGCATATGCTACACAGGTTAACAACAGCATGGAGGAGAAAAATGATTTTTGGGAAGACCTGGATGGGTTGATAGAAAGTATATCAAAAGAAGAGAGGATAGTCCTTGGTGCAGATCTTAATGGACATGTGGGAAAAAGAAACATAGGGAATGAGGAAATAATGGGGAAGTACGGGGCTGGAACAAGAAATAAGGAAGGATCAATGGTTGTGGATTTTGGGAAAAGGATGAATTTGGCGATTGTCAATACTTATTTCAAGAAGAAAGATGAACACAGGGTGACGTATAAGAGTGGAGGAAAGAGTAATCAAGTAGATTATGTGATGTGCAGAAGGAGGAACCTGAAGGAAATGTGTGATTGTAAGGTAATATTGAATGAGTGTGTCGCAAAGCAGCACCGTATGGTGGTATGCAAAATGGTTCTTATGGTGAAAAAGAAAAAAGCAGAGAAAGTAAAGCCAAAGATACAGTGGTGGAAACTAAAAGAGACAAGCTGTCAAGAAGCGTTTAGACAAGAGGTGACCAGGATTTTGGGAGGCAAGAATAGATTACCTAATGAGTGGGACAAAACAGCAGAAATGCTGAGAAAAACAGCTGAAACTGTACTGGGAGTGACATTTGGGAAACGAAATGGAGACAGGGAGCCATGGTGGTGGAATGAGGGAGTTCAAAAGAGCATAAAATAAAAGAAAAAGGCAAAGAAAGCATGGGACAAAATAAGAAATAAAAATACTAAAAAGATATACAAAGAAAAGAAAAGTAAGACAAAGAAGGCAGTTGGGATGGCAAAGGGACGTGCGTATGACAATTTGTATGCTAGATTGGAAACAAAAGAAGGTGAAAAAGAGTTGTACAGATTGGCTAGGCAGAGAGACAGAGCAGGGAAAGATGTACAGCACGTGAGTGTTATGAAGGATAAAAATGGTGATATGATGGTAAATTCAGAAGCAGTGTTAAAGAGATGGAAGGAGTACTTTGAGAAACTGATGAACGAGGAAAATAACAGAGAACCTAGGACAGAGGAAACAGAAGTGGTTAATGAAAAGGTAAATTGTGTCAGTAAAGAAGAAGTAAAAACCACACTAAGAAGGATGAAAAAAGGTAAAGCA
Source organism: Diplosoma virens (assembly GCA_963680785.1). Classification (NCBI taxonomy): domain Eukaryota; kingdom Metazoa; phylum Chordata; class Ascidiacea; order Aplousobranchia; family Didemnidae; genus Diplosoma; species Diplosoma virens. The sequence goes on along the minus strand of OY796880.1, from coordinate 28,222,646 downwards.
GTTGGGCCAGATGAGTTGCCAGTAGAAGTTTGGAAATGCATGGGAAAGATGGGGTAAAAGTTTTTGACCAGACTGTTCAACAGACAATTAATGGGTGAACGGATGCCAGAAGAATGGAGAAGGAGTGTGCTTATCCCAATCTATAAAAACAAAGGGGACGCACAGTGCTGTGGAAACTACAGAGGAATAAAGCTAATGAGCCACACAATGAAAGTATGGGAAAGAATTATTGAAACCAGGTTAAGAGATAGAGTGGAGATCAGCAAACAGCAATATGGATTTATGCCAGGAAAGGGAACCACCGATGCCATGTTTGCTTTAAGAATGTTGATGGAAAAATACAGGGAAGGTCAAAGAGAGCTCATTGTGCAGGCTATTCGTGGACCTAGAGAAGGCTTACGACCGGGTTCCATGGAAAGAGCTGTTGTACTGTATGAGAAAATTCGGAATAGTGGAAAAGTATGTACAACTAGTACAGGATATGTATGAGGGAAGCGAAACAGTGGTGAGGTGTGCAGTAGAACTACAGAAAGTTTCAAGGTTAAGGTTGGATTGCACCAGGGATCAGCGTTACGTCCATTCCTTTTTGCAGTGATAATGCACAGGCTAACAGATGAAGTAAGGAGAGAACCACCATGGACGATGCTGTTTGCTGATGATATTGTGATTTGTGAAGAGACCAGGGAAGAAGTGGAGCGGAAATTAAAATTCTAGAAGTATGCATTGGAAAGAAGAGGGATGAAAGTAAGTAGGTCAAAGACCGAATATCTGTGCATAAATGGAGGAAATGATGACGAAACAGTAAAGATGAAGGATACAAAAGTGCCAAGAGTAAAGGAATTTAAGTATTTCGGATCAACGGTGCAACGATGATGACGACGACGACGAACGGTGCAAGAAAGTGGTGGTTGTGAGAGGGAGGTAAAGAAGAGAGTGCAGGCAGGATGGAACGGATAAAAAAGAGTATCGGGAGTAATATGCGACAAAAGGTTACCAGCTAGAGTAAAAGGAAAAGTGTACAGTTTAGTGGTAAGACCAACAATGGTGCATGGACTTGAGACAGTGGCAGTCACAAAGAAACAAGTAGAAGAAATGGAAGTCGCAGAGATGAAAATGGTGAGGTTTGCTATGGGAGTGATGAGAAAAGACAAGATTAGAAACGAGCACATCAGGAGTACTGTTAAGGTGTAACGGTTAGGAATAAAGATGAGGGAAGGAAGGCTGAGGTGATACGGACATGTCATGAGAAGAGACCAAGAGTATGTAGGAAGAAAGATGATGGAAATGGAGTTACCAGGAAAGAGGAAAAGAGGGAGACAAAAGAGAAGATTTTTAGATGTAGTGAAAGAAGATATGGGGGAAGTTGGTGTGAAGGAGACGGATGTTGAAGACAGAAAGATGTGGACAATGATGATACGCTGTGGCCACCCCTGACTAAAGGGAAAAGCCGAAAGCAGAAGAAGAAGTTTGATTGTTGCAGTTATTAAAAATTACCCTTTGAACTTATGGTTTTATCAAGAAACTTATGCTGCTGTCTAATAAATAGAGAATTAAAACATATAAACAAAATAGAACAAGCTACTGTATTTTCCATTTTTTTTTTGATTGATTTCACTTGGTTAAGCGATAAGTTTTTTAAATGTTGATTATAGGCTACCTTACAAAAAAGTAAGTAATTTTAAAATTCGCAGAGTCATTGTAGTCTCATGACCTATCAATTAATCAGCTGTTTTTTTAATCCTTGATAGTTTATTGATGAGAAGAATAAAAGTGTTTGAAAAAATCTTATTTATCAAGTCTAAATTTTGGAAATTGCTATCGTTAGTTTAAAGGGTTTGGTTAATTTTTGATTAATTATATTGCTATTTAATGTACAGCAAATAAATATTATTTTAAGAGTACCTGATTAGGAAACTTGTGGATATGTTTTGATTTAATTTTTCAGATTGTTAAAAAAAACAACATATTTTTCAATGTAAGTTAATTGCCATTACCAAATATTTCAAATACTGTCTTTAATAAAAAGTGCATTTTTAATTATTAAAAAGTCCTTGCTTATTTTAAATAGTCTTATTATTAAAAAGATATTTTTTGCTTAAGTTTTCATGTGTGTCCTTTGCAATTTCTGCAAAGAATAAATTCTTTTTAACCATAATGTTGCAATGCTAAGCAGCACCATTCAACTCATAAAACAGTTAAAGTAATAGGATAAATAATAAGTAAATAAGTAATAAGTTAAATAAACAAGTTTAAAGTAAATAAAAGTTATAAAGCCAAGTTTTAAGTTTCATTAGATTACTAACAGCATGTACAAATTTAGGATCTTTTTAAAAAGTCACTGTAACTAATTTTTTTTGGGAAACTAACCTGAAATCCCCCTTACAACATTAGAATGAAATGAAAAAGAAACTGAAAAGAAAATGTCTTTTAAAAAGCAATAATAACCATAGGGAATCTGGGTTAGTTTCACAAACAAAAGACGCTTACGGTGAGAACTGAAATTTAAATAAATGAATTGAAAGTTAAAATTGAAAAAGGTAAAATATATTTTTATATATTTGATTGTATTCATAAATATTGCAACATTATTATTTTTTCATATGCACAATGAAATTTTATTTAAGTTTTTAATTTTGATGATTTATATTTAATTTTTTCCTTTTTTTAGTTTCAATAAATTTTAGGATTTTGAAATAGTATTACAATGGCTGTTGATTTGATGCAAATGAATGTGGATATGAATCAAGTTGCTGCTTCTCGAGAGCATGCTCTTGCTATGACCAGGGACTATATTTCACAACCTCGTTTAAGTATGTATAAAACAATTTTATTATTTAAAATATTTAATATACAAACATATTTTGGATCTAAAGAGTCATAAAATTAAGTGTGAATTTATTGGGTCTTGTTCATTATTAAACATTATTAACCTTGCAAGCTTTAGGCAGTTTTTAAAATTTAAAAGGTAATGAACTAAACTTGACAAATAGCAAACAAGAACCAATTTACTAATGTCCAGTTTATAATAAACAAAACTACATAAATTTATGAAAAAATAAAAGCAAAGTTTTGATGATATATAACTTTTGTGATTAACACGTTGACTGCCAACTACGAGATAACTCGTAGTGTAGCGTTTGTTCCCTGGTGCCAACTACGAGTATACTCGTTTTTTTCTAAAAGCCACTACAAGAATAACTACGAGTATATTCGTGATTTTAATGCATAAAATCAACCCTTCGGCATCTGTAGCAACACACAAAAATTACTTCGGCACTTTAAACGCCAACAACAGCTGCCAAAAATCGCAAAACTTGTAAAGGGATGCAAAACGAAATTTGACCAAACAAACGTTTTATTTGCAATACATTCTATACTTATGACGCTTATGAAGCATTAATTGTTGTCTCCTTGAGTAAAATATGTAAAATTGCTGAGCAGTTCACCCGTAACAGTTTTTCAGTCTCACTATAGACTTTTGAAGTAGGATACATTTGGGATGTACTTTTTTTTATATATAACAAAAAAGTTGCGAATTTTACCAATTGTTTCTATTGCATTACCAGTATGCTAATTTGGAATTTTTCACATATAAAATTTAATACGGTATAAATAAAGTGTCGAGTAGCTGGAATAAGGGCAGTGTAATAAATGAACGAATGAATAAGCACAAATTGTTATCAAGTGTATGCAACAAATGTCTTGCCAACTTAGAGCTTTGTATAGTCTAAAGATTATTAACCCAAGATTAGGCGTTCGAATGGTAGGTTTTGAAGCACTCTACCACACAAAGAGGTGGATGGTCTTCGCAGGCAGCACAAAAATATCGTGTTTCCTTTCGTTTTTTGTTTCTGGTGCATACCCGGCACGGCTTGGTTGGTCGTTGCTTTTTCTCTGTTGGTGGAAGATATTCCAAGTAATGCTGGGTTACACATCCACCATCTCTTCTTCGGCGTTTTGCATTAGGAAGTTTATCATGCAAAAGATGCAATACCAACTGCTCCCTAAAAGACAGTCTCTTCATTTTGGAACCACTTTGTTGGCAATAAAGCGAGTGTGCATTATGTATCATCATTTCAAAAATATGCAAGCCAACCTTTTTTGGCCAACGGATAGTTTTGCGTAACGCAGAATAATAAGAAAGCATCTGGTCAGATCGGTCCACTCCAGACATGCCAGCATTATAATCTCTCACAATATTGGGCTTCATCATGACTTTTCCGTTGCGGTTCCTCACTTCTACCATCTCCACTCGATGCATGTTCGAAATAGTAAGAACATCCCGTTTATCCTTCCACTTGCACACAGTGACATCCATATTTCTTCTCCAAACCATCTCTCCCTTTTTTAGTTTCTCTGCTATCACATCTTTAGGATTTCCTTTTCTATTGCTTCGCAAAGTGCCACAAACGTACGTGCTCTTGGAAGTTAGGGCCTTAGTAAGAGATACTGAGTTGTAAAAGTTATCCATAAACAGTACATATCCTTTGTCAAGAAAATCTTCCGCCAAATGTAGTACTACATCTGACGCATGTCCCATCTCACTTTGTGCACCTTCTTCTTTTCCACAGTATATTTTAATTTTGATGATTAATCCATTCGATTCACACAATTCGTATAGCTTAACGCCATATTTGTGTTTTTTGTTTTTGATGTACTGTCTGAATATTAGCCTACCTCTCCACAACATCATTGACTCATCAATGCAAAGGCTTTTGTCTGGAACATAATTTTTCTTCATAATATTGTTAAAATAATCCATAATTGGTCGAACTTTGTACAGCCTATTTTCACTCTGTATAGAGGTATCCACAAAATGAAAAAATCTCAATAATATTTGAAATCTGTTTCTGCTCATTAGTGATGACCATAAACTGAAGTCATATAGCACACTTGTACTCCAGTAAGCATCCAAGGAAGGTAAAGAACATGGTCCCATCTGCAGCATAAGACCTAAAAATACTTTCATTTCTGCCACATCAATTTCCTTCCAGTGCTTCATCCTAGAGCTTCTGCGAAGTGGACCCATTTTAGCAATTGTCTGGGAAGCATAGAGGTTAGTTTGCTTCACTAGCATTTCAAGCAATTCTTTTGAAAAGAAAAGGTCAACAAAATCTGCAAGATTGCTCAAATTGGTTTTCAAACCCACATTTTCATTGAATGGAAAGTTTGGTGGGTCACGTGCAATTTCAACCCAGCCATCACAGCTACTACCGGTACTAGTAGCAGGATTACTGGAAGTAGAACTACTAGTAGCACTTGCTGAAGCCACTGTTGTCGGATCAGCAGATAGGCTAGATACTGGTACATGTGGTCGCACTGTTGCCTCTTCTTCATCTGAACTTGATTCATCTGAATCTGATGGAACATATAGTGCATGTACATCATCTTCAGAGTCAGATAAGTCAGAAAACTCTTCTGAATAAGAGTCATTCAAATCTAATAAATCATCCAAATCATCCTGAGATATAAATCTTTTTCTAGCCATATGGCGGCAAGTTGGTGTAAAAATAAACTCAAATCTATTTTTGACTTGACAACTTTATGAACTCTTCAACTCAACTACAAAGAAATGAGAGACCAACTGACCACGCTATAACCAGCGGGAAAAATTATGTGGTAATCGGACAATTATTTTTTTAATAAATAAAGAGAAGGTATATTATTACGGTAAGTTCTATACTAGCAGTCTAAAATACAACGGTTATTTTCAACTACGAGTTATCTCGTAGTGTGACATTTTTTGACAAATTTATTGATTCAGGTGCCAACTACGAGAATGTTTGTGGGTATTAATTTTGTGTGAAACTTGACAAATAAGCACCACTGTTACCAAAAATCGACTTTATAGTTTCTTAGCAGTCTTATATCAACAGTACTAGGTTTGGCATTTTTGAGCAGTTTGGGAAAAAACCGGTTGGCAGTCAACGTGTTAATTTAAAGATATGAGTTTTTGTTGTTAATGTTATGGCATAAAGTTTTTATTTACATTGATCCATATGCCAACAATAACCAAGAGGTATTTTAAACATAATATTAAAAACAATGTCACTAAAAAAAAAGCAGCCTTTGTTTGGTTAAAAAAAATATGGCACCAAGAAGGTTACACAAGTAACACAAACTTATTAAATCTGTATGTAAGAGTTTTTTTACTTATTTAAAAAGGAATCTTATCATTATATTTATTATTTATTTTTTTTATTTTCAAGACAACTGCAAATGCATTAAACTTAAAGCAGCTGTAAAATGATTAACTTGCCTTTGGGATACCAAGTTAAATCTATATATACCCATGTATTACCCCCACGTATGAACTGCACCTTTGAATGTTTAAAACCCTCCCCTCTCAATTAGTGTTTCCAACCCGGGTTTTCCCAAACCTGAAACCCAGTTTTTTTGCTATTTTTTAACTACCTGAAACCCAGGTTTTAAAATCTATAAACCCGGATTTAAACATTTCAGTGTCACTCAGGAATATTAACTACCATTTGAGCACCAGCAGGCTGCACCCGCAGCCTTAGAATTGGACTTTGGAACAGTGAAAAACATCCGCAGTGTTAGCTCCACTTGCCGTTATTAAGCAGACGCTGATTGAAGTATTGGCTGAACATCAAAGTAAAAGCGATCGAATGATTGTCACGTGTGGGACTAATAATGGGTTTATTTTGTGCAAAATCTCTTTCTCATCAAAAACTCGGGTTTTTCCAGGGTTTTTTCTCTCAGGTACCCAAAACCCATGTTTTAAAATTTTGCCCCAAATTGGAAACACTACTCTCAATAGTGACCTGTATGTAAGATACAGGTCACTATTGAGAGTAGTGTTTCCAATTTGGGGCAAAATTGTCAAATTTTAATGAAACAAAAATTGTAAACATTCAACATCAAAGCACGCTATTTGGTCTACTCAATTTAACCATTCTTACATCATAGTTGGTTAGTTTACACACAAGTGTGATTAACTTCTGAAACCTACCTTTGTTACGAAGCTGTTTATGTATACATGTTTAATTTGTAGAAAGTCAAATTTCTGTAGAAAATTTTAGTAATTCTGAATACCTGTGTATTGGCTGCATTTTGATTTTTGGACTACATGTAAGATCAAAAAAGTGCGACTAATAGATGGTTATATATGGTACCTACTTTTATTATGTTTTCACAGATTAATAATATAATTGTCAACCAGAATATAACAGCGTAAAGTGCTTTTACCAAAAGTATAACAATGTTTAAAGTTGTTTTTCTATTTATAAACTAACTTTTAACTTAAATAGTTAATTTTGCTTTTCATTTTGTAGCATATCAAACTGTATCTGGTGTCAATGGTCCACTGGTTATTTTGGAAAAAGTGAAGTTTGCGAAATATGCAGAAATTGTCAGCTTAAAGCTTGCTGATGGTACTCAACGCAGTGGTCAAGTATTAGAAGTGAATGGTGACAAAGCCATTGTACAGGTATGTTTTATAAATATACATTTCTAAATATAACCATGGTCGAGCAGTGAGCTCGAGTTTGGCACACATGATGCACATTGCCACAGATGGTACTTTTTAGTGCCATCTGTCCTAGAACTAGACATGTTTCTTTTATTGTTTATATTCTAGTAACTAAAAAATAAAGGTATTTTTAATGGTTTTTCATCAATCTCAATTAAATCAAATAAGCTGAATTATTTTTTGAAAAATAGACAGGAACTAATTCTAAATACTTGTTCTCAATTATGATATTTTTGTATCAATATTATGAATACATTTACATTTTTAAACATACTTTATTAACATTAAAGAAAAGTACATAGAACTATTTTGAGTTTTTTAAATTTTTTGGTCAGTGCTCATCAGAAAAGTGCTCAATGATGTCAGTCAAAGCGGTTATAAATATTAAATTATCTGCCCAAAAATATTTTTAGAATTTAACATAAATTTATTTGCTGCAACAGTCTGTTTTGCTCACTTTAAGCTCATCAGGAAGCAATTAAAAATCTTGTTTAAGTAAAAGTAAAATAAAAGTTTCAATTGCTTCTTGATAAGACTCAATAAATAAAACAGACAATGATACTAATAAAATAATGTTAAAATTAAAAACATTTTAGTGGTCTATTAATTTAATTATTTACAATAATTTTCTATATAAATGTTAAATTTTGGCTCTTTAGTAGATTGTTTTATGGCTTCAGTTGTCAGAGCAATTATACTTAATAAACAAAGCAAAAATATTTTATTATTAAAATTGTCTCAACCGTCAATTTTGCCTGTAAGGCTAAATTAGGAGAACTCTGAATAGATAAAATCAATTGCATTAAATATTAAAAATTAAGTGTCGGCAGCATGGTCAGAGTGTTGGGTGATAATAATTGAGTGTTGCCAGTGTGGTCAAGTGATTAGAGCACTGTGGTTGTAATCAACATGTTCTTGTTTCAAAACCTACTCATGCCATTCTGTTGTGTTCTTGGGAAAGACACGTTATGGCACTTTCCACTGCTTGGTGGTCTTGGCAAGCAGTTCTGAATTTCAGTCATATCTTTATAAAATTAAAAAACCAAAATAAAAAATTTCAACTGGACAGCAATATCTTGGCATCTCTGGAAGTGGGTTGGAGTAATTACTTGCCCTATTTATTTATGCCTCTGTTGTGTTTCTCGAGTCAGGATAATAAATAAAGAGATAAATGAAAAATAAATAAATGAAAGTAAAAATTACATATTATGCCTCAAATGAAGATTTCAAATATAGTAAAACAACTTTATCATAAAATGCATTTTATGGTTTCTTTTTTTTATATGTAACTAAAGTGATTATTTGGCAAAAATTAAACATTGACTTTTGTAAAAAGGTAAAATAAACTCAAACTGTTTTCTTTTATGGTAGTGTTTTGTTATAATTGAAATCTTTATCTAAAGTCTAATATTCTGTTTTTGATATTTTTAAAATGCAACTGGTTTTGTCTTATTGGATGTTTTGTTGTCTGATGAGGCTCACGGGCAAAACAGACTGTTGTGACATTTTTAATAATAAATGTTACGTAAAAGAATAACTTCTGTTAATTTTGTACAATGTTTTTGTATGTACTTTTTAACTTAGCATGTGTTTAGTTTTTAATTTTTTGAACAAATTTTAATATACGTTGATTTTTTGAGACAATAGGAAGATATTTATGGCACATCTATCTATATAAAAATAAAACTTTTATTTTTGTCACCATCTTGAGCTAAAACCATTAGACTACTTAACAAAAATTGGTGCTTTAACATCTGTCTCCATTTACAGGGTGCAGACAAAGTCCTTGAACAACATTAAAATGTGATATTTCCGTAAATAGTGAATAAAACTACAAAATATTGAATAATATAATTAACAAGACATTTTTAAACATTTGTACAAAATTTCATTCAATATGTCCCTCTCTGGCCTGAATTACACGCTTAAGTCTGCTACGGAAGCCCTCTGCTGCTTTACGCAGAGTTTCTTGAGGTATTTTGGCCCATACTGTCACGAGAGAGTGCTTCTGAGCTTCAACTAACCCATGAAGAGAAGCACAAGCATCTGCCTCTAAAAGGGACTGAACACAACAGTCCATCGCCTTCAGGTCTGGTGATGAGGGCGGCCAAACCTCCTTGTTCCAGAAACACGGAAAGTGATCCTGGCACTCAGCACTATCCAAAAAGAAAAGAGACTTCCATGTTTTGGATATGGCAGCCCACACCATGATGAAAAGAGGTTTCTGGCATATGAAAACCCTTCTGGAATCAGGAATGTCTGCAAAAGATTTTGCTAGGACTCGGTCATTTTGTTGTTTGCAGATTGCCTTGACAGTGAACAATTTCTCATCAGAGAAAATGATCTCGTCTGTGTATGTACATGCCTTCAACTTTTTAAAAAAAATCTTTGCTTGATCTAGTCTCTTTTCTTTTTATAGGTCTGTGAGGTGCTGAGAAGTTTGCATTTTGAGAGATGACAACTTCAAATCTGTCTTAATGGTGTTTCTCATCATCTTGTCACTCACATTCATATCACAGGCCATTCCCATCATGAAAATCTTTGGATTATGCCAGACTCGGGCTCTGACAGCATCAACAACCTTTGGCGTCTTCCAGAAGATTGCAGTCTTCCACATCGAGGACGATTTTCAGTACTTTTGAGTTCTCAAAACCTTGTAACAGTGTAGTAAACAGTCGATCTTGCAGCTTTAAGAAACTTCACTATTTCAGAGTTTGTCTTGCCTGTGCCATGGAGCTCAATAATGACTGCACGTTAAACACTCATATTTGGTATTAAAGCAAAATTTTTAAAAAACAAATGATGAAAACTGAAATATGAGGCTTGTAATAATTCATAACACTGAAAACTTACTGCATATATGTATTTAAACATCCATTAAATTGAATTTTAAAATTTGTCCAAGGACTTTGTCTGCACCCTGTATTTCAGGGAGTAATTATTTACAACTTCTAGTAATCAGAAATAGTTATAAGTATGCAAGTGTTGAGCCAAACTTAATTGCTGCACATTTTTGAAACAACATACTAAACTGCCCAAAAAATCAACGACACTAAGGTGCAATTTTCAAAAAAAATTGATTTTGTTACACCATAATAATTCTTGTTCTCATTTTTATAATGCATATTGAGATTTCACATTTGATGCAAGCTGTAGTTTACAAAACAGTCCATAAATAGTTTTTAAAAATGTTAACCTAAATTACCTACTGTTTGCATTAAATGCATTATTTTTACCGGCGTAACTCAAAAGGCTATAGCTAATTTTGCAGCATTGAAGCATTTAAATACAGATTTTCTCAATAAAAAAAGGTAAAGAGAAAAAGACTTTCACTTACTTTTGAAAAAAAAACGTTTTAATTGTCAATTTAAAGTGACAGCTTTTTTGTAAAATAACTATGGTAGCTTATATAACTTATAATACATTTTTTTGCAACCTGCTGTGTAAAGTTTTTTGTTCTAACCTTGGCTCATGACTGACTGTTTGCTTAGTAAAAAATTATTTTAAAAGAAATCTCCTAGTAATTGTAAAAAGCTATTTTGAAAGCATTGTTGAGTTTGCAGATTCAGAGTCATTATCTTTGGTGTCTTTTGCACATCTCCAAAAATTAGACTTTTAATTTGCTGTTAATGTATGATTTATGGCTGCCTTAAATCAAATTCGTTTTAATAATTATACTGTAGGATTAGTATTATTACCATTATATTGTTTAGTGGCTGTACCAACTCGTTTACAATCTTTATTTTGATGTGCTCTTGATATTGATTGCAAACTAATGGTGAATAAAAATTAAAATAATGAATGTCTTTGCATTTAAACAAAGTTTAAAGTATTTTAAATTAAATGGGTTTTTGTTTTTAGTTGTTATCCTTTTTTCTACATTTGCTTTAATATAAATATGTTTCAATACTTCGCCTATATTAAATTTGTTTTTTTTTTAGATTCAGGTTTAATTTTTATTAGATACAATATTTATAAAAAAAAGCTTCACTCAAAAACCAATTTTTTTCCCTATAACTACATTTAAAAAATATTGCCATTAAAAAATTGTTTTTCAGGTATTTGAAGGAACTTCTGGAATTGATGCCAAATACACAACATGTGAATTTACTGGTGATATTTTAAGAATACCAACGTCTGAAGACATGTTGGGTAAGTACGAGTATTAAGTGTAGTGATTTTTGCTTTTTTTCAATTAGAAGTATTCACTAATTTCTTGCATTGGTAATTGCAGGAAGAATCTTCAACGGTTCCGGCAAACCAATTGATAAAGGGCCGTCTGTGCTGCCAGAAGATTATTTGGACATTCAAGGTCAGCCTATTAACCCCAAATCTCGTATTTATCCGGAAGAAATGATTCAGACTGGAATTTCAGCTATTGACGTCATGAACAGGTTTGTGCTTAAAACTGCAGATGTTTTTTTTTAAATTGAATCTATTTTGATGTAAAACATTTGAGTAAATATAGTAAAATGGGGCTCTGCAAATAGTTAGTTAAAAAGCATTACACATTCAATAGCAAAAAATGTAAAGGCTCACACTACAGTGGTCCAGGCCCAGAGATTAGATTAGTAAATAGTTTATTGCCATCAAATTAAAGCAAAATCTAAAAAAATTAACATTGCCCATCAAATTAAAGCAAAAACTAAAAAAATCTTTCACTTTAAATTGAAAGCCAAAATGTATTTTTTTAAAAAGTCGTTGAATACTTTTTAAAATACTTTTAAGGGAATAAATACACGTTGTGGCCTTCGTGTTTAAAGTGCACAATATTTGTCTCAAAAACTGTTTTCCGAGCTTGTATAAAAACCTGGCGCCAATTCCGTTTAACATTTCCATGTAATGACAAATATGTTTTGTAACGATGCTTATAACTAGGCTTACCATACGTCCCGATTTTCAGGGCTTTGTTGGTTTGCCAGAAATCCAAGACATATTCGAAGTTAAGACTTTTTTTTTTTTTTGGAAAACACTATTTTTTAGAAAAGAAAATCATGAAATTCAAGACACATAAAAGCAAAGACTTTTTTTTAAAGAACACTGCTTTTTAAGGACAAAATTCTTGAAATCCGAGACTAATTCGAAGTAGACATTTTTTTAGATAACCTTTTTCTTAGGGACAAATTTTTTTTTATTAATGAGCGTCCCGGTTTGCCCCTTCGGAAAAGTAGTATGCCTACTTATAATGTTTATTAAAACGATGCTCTCGAAATGTTATGTTGTGCCAAAAATTATTTGCGGCTTTCTGCTATAATCGCGAATTCGTTCGCCCAAAATTTTCAAGCTTTTAAATTTTCTTCAGCAAAAATTTCTCCAAGACAGCTTTGTTGATGTTTAAGAAAAAACGAAGTGTGTTGTTGAACTTAACGTAACTGACGGGTCGGTATTTTGACATAATTTTCAAAGTAGTTTCGAGAATGTAATGAAACCTCAAGTGACCTGTTAACCACGTGATAATCGTCTTCCCGATCGGTAGGTTAAATCATCAAGCCTGGGACAGGTCAAGAAAAGAGTTTACCTGCTTCTTTTCTTCTGCCAGCAGAAAGTATTTATTTCGATTAGAATTTGACTGCACGCCATTTTTGTTAATTTTAAAGGTTGATGTTAATTGCGTTTGCTCGAAAAATCATCGTTAGGTTAATGAATGTGGCTTTAACTTTCAGTTCTATGGTTTCGCTACTCCTTTTTTTGCGTAGTCAATAAATTTTTAATCTTAATTTTATTAAAAACCGATGTGCGCAGTATTGCCCGTGGTCAGAAAATTCCCATCTTCTCCGCCAACGGCCTCCCGCACAACGAAATCGCTGCTCAAATTTGCCGACAAGGTGGCTTGGTCAAAATGCCCGACAAAGACGTTCTGGATGGACACGAAGACAACTTTGCCATTGTTTTTGCAGCTATGGGTGTAAGTAGAAAATGTTACAAAGTTAAATTTTTTGGTTTGCTTCATTTCTTTTCAACTTTAATAAAAATGACTTATGTTATGTAGAATTTTTATTTTGTTGAAATTTAGTTGTTTAATAATTCTCTCTTGTCATGGCCTTTGATCATAACTCGTTGTCATAGTAATAGGGACGCGCTGAATAAATTGTTTAATGTTTGAAATTGTTTTTAGGTTAATATGGAGGCTGCCCGTTTCTTCAAGTCTGATTTCGAACAGCACGGTTCAATGGACAACGTTTGTCTTTTCCTCAATCTTGCTAACGATCCCACGTAATAAGGCTTTGTTAATAATTTAAGAGCTACCGTTTCTTAAAACTGTTTTTCCAGCATCGAACGCATCATCACACCTCGCATTGCCCTCACAACAGCTGAATTTTTAGCTTATCAGTGCGAAAAGCACGTTCTGGTCATTCTTACTGACATGAGTTCCTACGCCGAGGCCCTTCGTGAGGTAAGCGTCACATGATTGGCCACGAATTTCAAGGTTTTAATCTGGCAACTTCTAGGTATCGGCTGCCAGAGAAGAAGTGCCCGGCCGACGTGGTTTCCCGGGTTACATGTACACTGATCTCGCGACGATCTACGAGCGCGCTGGCCGTGTTACTGGCCGAAGTGGTTCCATCACTCAGATTCCGATCTTGACTATGCCCAACGATGGTAAGCCGACTCATTCAGTTTTGCCTTTTCCTTATTATGTACGAAGCGTTAAAAGCTGACCCTCGCCAGATATCACTCATCCGATCCCTGATTTGACTGGTTACATTACTGAGGGACAGATTTACATCGATCGTCAATTGCACAACAGACACGTGTATCCTCCCATCAACGTGCTGCCTTCTCTTTCCCGTCTCATGAAATCTGCTATTGGAGAAGATATGACAAGAAAAGATCACTCCGATGTTTCCAACCAGCTGGTAATGTGCATAATTTAAATGTCCCTATAAACAAAAGTGTAATTGTCAAGATATGTTGTGACGCTTAAGTTATTTTTCGTCTGAAGAAAATAAACAGTTTGTAGACAATTTGTCGCCGAACGTCTGGTTTTAAATAGTTTAGTTTTTACTTAATAGATTTAGAATTGTCACTTTTAAGAGGCCCATTTATAGCTTGTAACGCTTTCTTTTGCGAAAAGATTAAGTTTACATTTCATCAAACTTCGTTTTCACAGTACGCCAACTACGCTATTGGCAAGGACGTGCAGTCAATGAAAGCTGTTGTTGGTGAAGAAGCGCTCACCGCTGATGATTTGCTTTACCTTGAGTTTTTGGGCAAATTCGAAAAGAACTTTATCAGCCAAGGTTAGTGTTGTGCTTGGCATTGCTATTCAAAGTGATGTGATTTTTGATCTACAATATAAATCGTTTAGTAAATTCAAAATGCTTCAAGTTTGATTAGTTTGTACTGACTTAATATAACCGCATCAGCGCCGAAAGTCAATCCAACTCTGCATGACTTTCCTTCATGTTCAGGTCCGTACGAGAATCGCAGCGTCTTCGATTCGTTGGACATCGGGTGGGAATTGCTGCGAATCTTCCCGAAGGAAATGTTAAAGCGTATCCCGCGAAGCGTTATAAACGAGTATTATCCCCGAAAGAAGCCAGCGCCCGCGCAGTGAGCTTCAGCTTTTCGCTAATTCAGACTTTTTTAAAAGGATTTGCGGCCAAAAAGATAGTCCCCTTTAAAATACTTCGCTTTCACTCTTCATTAGTTTATACTTGTTCGTGCGTGATTGCTATTGTTAATTTTAAATTGTCGCGGTTAGTGTGTATTTTGTGAACCCCGTTTCTCGATATCGTGTCTGCATCTCTTTGCTTTAAAACCACGTCTTGGTATTGGTTGTACGATTAACTGTTGCAGATGCGGTCATTTAATCTTATATTGTTGTGTTGTGCAATAAATTAAAAATACGTAGATTGATTTTTCAATACCGACTGCTTAAATACGGTACATCTTGGACGGATAAAAACATGATGTCGTGTATAATTTAGAGACTATATTTTCTTTATCCCTAGCACAATCGTACCTAGCTCCACTAACACGATTATCCTTAGAGACGCGATTTAAAACAAGTTTAGCACATAACCTTAATTGCTTTGGCTTCCGTGACCTTTCATCAGAGTCAGACTAATGAAATAACAAAAAAATCGTCATGAAAAATTTTAATTGTAGATCATCGACCTAATCATTAAAACTGTTTTATTTATTTTCACACGTTTACAAAAAAAAGTTTTAATGGAACAAACAGTAAATTTAAGGCACAAAGCTACGAGTGAAGATAAGAGAAAACTAAATTCATTCATTGTATTAAAGCACTACATGAAAAAAGACAAACGACGATTCATTTGCGAGAAAAGTTACGGTTAAAAGCTTGTTATCAAATAATTCTTCAAAAATTTTTGTTTAAAACTAGAATTATATTTTTTATTACTTGCGAAGAACCTAGTGTTCACCCTATTTAAGTGCTTAAATCTTGGGTTAACATATCGATGTTATGTCAAGTTGTAATCGCACAATTATGAAAATTGACGGACTGCATGTGAGTAAAGACCAGATAGGTCTTCAATATAATTTGACATTGTATGTTTTAGCGCTTCTTTCCACTACGAACGTTGTTCGAAGTATTCTTTGTTTCATTGATTTTTTTCTCGAAGCGCGGAAAGAACACTCCGGCAAACGCTCGTAGGGGAAACGATCCCTCTTACCAGTAGTTCCCAAACTGGGGTGGTGTACATTGTATGTGAGAGAATATCCTTATCTAACTTTTTTGTGAGGATAATTGATTAAATTTGGATCTAGTATATTTTCCATATATTCTCGCTAGTTTCCAATGATTTATCAAAATTGAAATTGACTAATAGGATTCTAAGTGGTCCACCGAAAGGTCCTATGGAAAATTTTTTGAATTAAAATCCACATTTTAAAACCAAAGCTTCCCAGAACTGGTCACTGAACATCTTACGAAGTTCGAGAAGAAAATTAATGAATATTTTCCTGGTCTAGGTAAAGATGAGTTTGCTGCATAGCCATGGGTATTGTGAGAAAAATTTATGTAAAGTTTTGGTTTATGATGTGCAACTCATGCAAAAAGATTGCTACATCTGCTACTCAAGCACTGCTGTTGCTTCTATCATCATGGTTACGCAAATTAACATTTTTAGTGCTGGTATAAATTAAATCAAAATTAACTCAAAACATTAGAACTGGATTTTTGTGTTATTGCTAATGTATCATCTCGTATCCATGAGCTTGTTGTTAAAAGGCAGGCTCATGCATAAACCTAGTAGGCCTGTTGCTGGCTTATTTACATTAAATTGTTAGCTTGATTGTACTCTTTGTTTAAACTTGTATTACATAGCTCTAAAAGATTTTCTGTGCTTTTTATTATTTTGTGCATTTAAAATTTAATTAAATTAATGATAATCATGGAGCATAAAATTTGGAACGCTTAACTAATTTCAGAATAAAAAGTATAGCCAATATATTTTAAAACATAGTTTATTAAGGCTGTTTCAGAATTATAACTCATTCCATTACCAACGTGTAAAACTAAATAATTAATGGTAAATTTGAAAATTTAAAAGCTGAAAAATTTGAAAAATTAAATTTGAGAATTTAAAAGCCAGGGAGCATTTGGACTTCAACTCTCAAGTATTAAACTCCTTTAAAATAATAAAAAAAAGTGTAAGTCGGAATTTTTACGCAAAAATACACAAAGCATTATTTATTAAAAGTGTAATCCTGGTTTAAATCGTCAACTTTATGCAAATGGTTCTTCATTTCTATTGAATGTTTTTTAATTTCAATTTTTTTGATTTCTTTTATTATAAATTTTAAATTTACTTTTACTTTTAAATAATTTAATGAAACTAAAAATCGACTTTATAATTGTATTTGCTTTAACCACTTAAGGCCCGTTTCCACTACGAGCGTGGAAAAAAGCATTCTTTGTTTGTTTTATTGCTTTTTTTTTGCGCTCGCTTCAATTTTAACCGCTCGCTTCAATCGAGGATCAATAAAAGAGAGAAAGAATGCTCTTTTCCACGCTCGTAGTGGAAACGGGCCTTTATTCGTCACAATGTAAATCATTCAAGCATAAATAATTTTGTTTTGACGCATTATTGTTAGTTTTATTTAAGTTCAGTGGTGGATATTGGGTGAGGCGAGTGAGGCGATCGTCTTGGGCCCCCTTTTTTACAGTTATCGAGGGGCCCCCCCCTTTTTGAAAATGCCGCCTGTAGCTTTATTTTGTGGTATTTTACTTGGTTTCATGAACCTCAAAAACTCTCAAAAGTTTTCAGCAAATAGGTGAAATTTATGTCACATAATATGGCATATAAGGTAATGTTGGCAGAACACTTAAAATTTAAAACAACAATCCATAAAATCTCCAGTTTTTATGCATTGCAGAACAACTACATAATGTAAACTATTCTTAATAGTCAGATTGCTATAAAAGTTATCCAAAGGTGACTGAAATTAAGCAGTAACAACTCTACAACTAAAAATATGCTTAAGAAAAAGAGAAATCTTGTTTTAAATTTAAATTTTTCTATTGATAAAACATTACGGTATTTAAAAGTAGTTGTATTTATGCATACAATATTAATTACTTTCCATAATTGCAACAAAATAATGACTAAAAACAATAACATAACTAAAAAATTAATAGTCAGATTGCTATAAAAGTTATCCAAAGGTGACTGAAATTAAGCAGTAACAAGTTAACAACTCTACAACTAAAAATATGCTTAAGAAAAAGAGAAATCTTGTTTTAAATTTAAATTTTTCTATTGATAAAAACATTATGGTACTTAAAAGTAGTTGTATTTATGCATACAATATTAATTACTTTCCATAATTGCAACAAAATAATGACTAAAAACAACAACATAACTAAAAAATTTACAAACATTAGTAATAAAAATAAAAAAATACATTTTTTTTTCTTTTTGTAGCAAATGCTTCATGTACAATAGAAACCAATAGAACACTAAATCCAGTCTGCAAATGTTTTACTGTTTTTGTTGCAAATGTTTACCAAATTTATATAAAAATTTTCACTTTTTTTCAAATTTCTGAATTAATTCATATGCAATTTATTCATTTACTTGACTTTCAAGACTTGATTGTAGCTTTTTTAAAAGGGTTTAGCATTTTTCAAAATTGACATTGACAACTGGTTTGTGAGGTGATCTGGTAAAAACAACTGCTTGATTAAAGTTCTCTTTCGCGCATAAAGCTATGGATTCATAGATTACAACTTTTTAACGTGGTTAAACGGATCTGGGCAGCATGATAATTGTGATCGAACGTGGCCACAGTTTAAAGTTGCGTACAGAATCTCTAAATGTAAAAAAAATTGCATACCATTGCGGAAGAACTTGTGCTTCCTGCTGCTCTTGACTTAGTTTTGACAATAATTGGAGAATCAGCTGCTCAAAAACTAAAAGCTGTTCCTCTCTCAAACAATACCATTAGTAGGAGGATCGATAAAATTTTGGATGATATTAATGATCACCTAGAAGCGAAAATGCGTGGAAATGAGTTCAGCTTACAGTTTGATGAGGCAACAACCAGTAGCCATGAGGCAACAACAACAACCAGTAATAAAGGTGCTTATTTGATTTGCTACGTACGCTTTATCGATAACGACAACAATATCGTTGAAGATTTGCTCTTTTGTAAACCTATTTTAACAAATTGTAGAGCGCATGAATCGTTTGCAATACTAAACAATTTTTTTCAGGAAAATAATCTCCAGTGGAAATATTGCGTTGGTTTATGCACGGATGGTGCTCGAGCTATGTCTGGCCTCTTTGGCGGACTGCGAACGTTAGTGTAGGGCGTTGCAGTTAACGCAAAATGGACCCACTGCCTAATATAACGTGAGGCCCTGGCTTCGCAACAGCTCAGTGGTGACCTTAATGGAGTGCTTAGACTTGTTGTCAAAACTGTGAACTTCATTAAAGCAAGGCCGCTTAAAGCTCGGCTTTTCCAACGTCTTTGCGATGAATTTGATGCAGAGCACAATAATTTATTTTTTTTATTGTAATGCAAGGTGGCTTTCCAAAAGTAAAGTTCTTCTGCGTGTGTACGAATCGAGAACAAAATCTCTATATTTTTAAAAGAAGAAAACCATGCACTTGCTACTATCTTTGAGGATGAAGTTTTCCTGACACAGTTGGCGTATCTCTGCGATCTTCTTCTTCTCCTTTCGGCCTTTCCCTTTAGTCAGGGATGGCCACAGTGTATCATCATTCTCCACATCTTTCTGTCTTCAACATCCGTCTCCTTCGCACCAACTTCCCCCATATCTTCTTTCACTACATCTAAAAATTGTCTCTTTGGTCTCCCTCTTCTCCTCTTTCTCGGTAACTCCATTTCCATCATCTTTCTTCCTACATACTCTTGGTCTCTCCTCATGACATGTCCATACCACCTCAGCCTTCCCTCCCTCATTTTCATTCCTAACCGTTATACCTTAACGGTACTCCTGATGTGCTCGTTTCTAATCTTGTCTTTTCTCGTCACTCCCATAGCAAACCTCACCATTTTCGTCTCTGCGACTTCCATTTCTTCTACTTGTTTCTTTGTGACTGCCACTGCCTCAAGTCCATACACCATTGCTGGTCTTACCACTGAACTGTACACTTTTCCTTTTATTCTAGCTGGTAACCTCCTGTCGCAGATTACTCCCGATACTCTTCTCCATCCGTTCCATCCTGCCTGTACTCTCTTCTTTACCTCCCTCTCACAACCACCACTTTCTTGCACCGTTGATCCGAAATACTTAAATTCCTTTACTCTTGGCACTTTTGCATCCTCCATCTTTACTGTTTCGTCATCATTTCCTCCATTTATGCAAAGATATTCGGTCTTCGACCTACTTACTGTTATGAGTTCCACTAGTATCTGCAGTTAGCTCTTTTATTTATACGGAGTTACACGATAGCTATACGACTGAATCTGTAAGTTATACTAATAGTTTATCACGCAGTTAACCACACTTAACAAACCAGAGAGAAGAAGGCAGTAGAGCCGTGCGCTATGACGTCACATACTATAACAACCCCCTTTTAAGAAGCTTTTTAGCGAAAAGGTTGTCTAAGAAAAATATTAGTACGTTGTACGAGCCCGATTAATAAACATGCACAAACTATATACAATACGGCACAAGCGTTATGAGTTTTACGCTACTTCATACAAAATCTCTTAAATGATTAGGAAAGCGTTTTTGTCTCACGCTTCGCCGCGAGGTTGGAGATGATGGAAAGACTTCATCTTCAAAATGGACGTGACGTTCGTCTGATGTCATCATTTCCTCTTTGGGGTCTCCCCCTTCGGTGGGGAGAGGGCGAATAAAACGTCTATTGCGCCAACAGACTCGACCGCTCGGCAGTTTTATGTGGTAGTCGCGGTTTCTCCCGACGCCGATGATGAGTCCCGATCGCAACCATTTTTTTGTAATATGGTCTTGAATTCGGACATGTTGTCCGATTTTTAGTGGATTGAGGTGTTTTGCGCGTTTATTGTATTCGGTTTCTGCAGCCACTTGTAGATTTGATAAAGCTGCGTCCCACTTGTCGAATTTGTTTTGCCAATCTTCCTTGAAATACTTCAGTTTAGCTGGGACGATTGAACGTAGCGGGGCGCCGTATAAAATTTCGGCTGGTGATAACCCATGGGCCTTGGGTGTGTTAACCCATTCGATTAGGCCGCTGCTAAATTCATCGCAGTCGAGACTACCATGCTCAGCAGTTTTGGCAACAAGGTGCTTTATGGCTTTCACTGCTGCTTCTGCGTGTCCGTTTGACTGTGGGTAATGTGGAGTACTTATGGTGGAAGTTACTCCCCATTTCTTGAGAAACTGTTGAAACTTGCTTGATGTGAATTGCGGTCCTCCGTCAGTTCTGATTCGTACTGGTACCCCTGTGTCCACGAAAAATTTTCTTATAGTGCTGATTATCTGATGTGAACTAGGGTCATGAGAGAACTCGCTGAGCTTAATCCATCCCGACAGACGGTCTACATAAACCAGGTAAGTCTTACCGGCATGATAAAATAAATCTGCAGATACGTCTTCAAAGGGTCTTGATGGGAGGGGATCGCGTTGTAATGGTTCCTGTTGCAAGCTTGGTTGGTGCTCTTGGCATTTCGTGCAGGCTTCAACGGTATTTTTGATGTCGCTATTGATTCCTGGCCAGTACACTATTTGACGCGCTCTTTGTTTTGTTCTTTCGATGCCTTGATGTGAGGCATGTAGCTTTGTCAGTATTTCTTTTCTTTTCTGTACCGGCACCACAATGCGATGGCTGTTCAGGAGAATTAATCCATCTTCGAAAGTAAGCTGATCTTTCAGCTTTTTGAAAGGTTGAGCTAATGGATATTCGTTTCCTTTTGAAAAGTTGCTTTTAATAGCAGTGATTAATTGTTGTGCTGCTTCGTCCTGCTGAGTACTTTCTTTTAAGTCTTCCAGCATTCGATCGATAAATGTTTCTTTTGTGACTTCTGGGTCTTTTCCTCTCAGAATTGTAGAAACGTTTTTGCAGATCATTCTGGTTGTGTCTACGTTTATGATATCTTCTGGTTCTGGGTCGCGGCACGGTGCTCGTGACAACGCGTCGGGGATCACATGGTCTTTGCCTTTTCTCCAGGTGGTGTGGAATATAAAGGCGCTGAGTTTTTCTTTAAGTCTCTGAATCCTGGGATTATCCACCATATCGAGTGTCTGGGTATTCAGGATTGACTCTAATGGCTTGTGATCTACTATCAGCTCGAATTTGGGTAAGCCTTGCAGATATATGCGGCATTTACGCATAGCCCAAACAACAGCGAGCAATTCCAGTTCAACCATAGCGTAGTTGGCCTCAGTCTCAGTTATAAAACGTGATCCTGCTTGAACCAATTTCCACGTTTCTTGATGTTTTTGCAAAAGTGCAAAACCTAGACCTTTCAACCGAGATGCATCTGTTTGCAGCATCGTTTCCAGATTGGGGTCGAATGCAACCAAAATATGGGGGCTACAAAGAATTTCTTTTGTCTTTGTAAATGCTTCTTCATGCTGGGGTGACCAGAGAAAAGCATTTTTTGGTTTGAGCAAGTCCCGAAGTGGACCTGCTGCTTCACTGAGTAGGTGAGTAAATCCGCCCAGCTGGTTTGCCATGCCCATAAAAGATCGTAATTCAGTTATATTTGTTGGAGCAGGGAATTCAGAGATTGCTTCAATTTTTGTGGGGTCTGCTTTAATACCGTCGCTGCTCACTATATATCCGACATATCTCACAGCACTTTGTAGTAACTGCGCTTTCTTCGGATTAAGAGTAATACCGTGTTCTCGACATCTGTTTAGTACAGCCACTACGGTATTCAAGTGCTCCTGTGCGGTTTCGCCTTGAATAAGAATGTCATCTACCACTTTTTCGACTTTTTCAATGCCTTGCAGAGCTTCATCGCCTCTTGCGCAATATTCGTCTTGAGAAGAAGCTAGTCCCATCGGAGCTCGAAGGAATTTAAATCTTCCGAACGGCGTAATGAATGTGGTAAAGTCTTGACTTTCTTTTTCTAAAGGTACTTGCCAGTATCCTTTAGTGGCGTCTAATGTTGAGAAAAATTTAGACGAAGAAGAAATATTCGAAATAGCTTCGGCAGGTGATTTAGATGGATGATATGGACGGCGTACGTATTTGTTCAATTTCTGCAAATCAATACAGAGACGAATTCCACCATTGGGTTTTTGTACAACGACCATAGGGTGCACCCAATCAGTTACTTCTGTAACTGGTGCAATGACTCCGGCTTGTACAAGTTGGTCAAGCTCTGTCTTCACCATCTTTCTGAAAGCTAAAGGTATTTGGCGTGGAACAGGTAAAGCAAATGGAACAGCATCATCTTTCAAGGAAATTTTCATGGGTTTACTGTTCATTTCCCGTAATGTTGTGTCTTCAGAAAACACATCGCTGTACGATTTTATCAACTTGTTCTCAATTTTACTAATTTCTGCTTCAGTTGGGTTCTCTGATATAATGAATCTTGTGTTCTCTGCTTTTAATATGCTTGCTAATTTTCGAGGTGTTTTTGATGAATTTATCGGTTGAGGATACGTGTCAGGTAGAATGTTAACCTGTTGACATACGTACCAAGCAAGCAAAAAATCTTCTACCTCAGGACAGACGTAAATGGTTTCTTCCACGAATCGGCCGCAGTATTCGATGATGCATGGGAAAGTCCCTACGCATGTTACGGTCTGCCGGTTTACTGCACTAAGAGTGTCTTGATTTGGCGGCATTAGATTAGCAAGGTCTATTCCGAGCCGTTGAATAATGTTTACCCCAACAAGACTTGCTTCGGCACCTGTGTCTGGTGTAGCTTCTGTGGAACCTAACGGGTTACGATGTTTAAGAGAAAAAAGATTAACAGTTATTTTGGGCGCCGCGGAGTTAGCGAAATTTGCATTAGCATTGCATCTACGCTTTATTTGTCCCGTTAATTTTTTCTTCGTTTCTTCGCGTCTGTTGAACCCGGGTTTGTTGTGAAAGCACACTGATGTAAAGTGACCTTTTTTGCGACATATTAAGCACTCTGTATCCTTTGCGGGACAGTGGGTTTGACCTTTTGGTGGGCAGGTCTTTTTACCGCATTTTGTACAGGGCGTTTTAGTGCGCTCTTTAGATTTAGAGAAATTTCGGCGAAATTTGCTTTGGTACGCTCTTCTCTCATTCAGCTGTCGGCTTATTCGCGCGTCGTCTAGTTTTGCTGACTCTTCCGATCTGCATAAATCAGTGACGGTCTGAAGATCAGGTAATGGGGACATGGCTAGGAGCTTTGTTCGAGTCTCTTTGTCATATATTCCCGACATGATTTTTGTGACTAAACGACGATTTAAACATTCATTGCACAAGTCTGCGTCTCTCGCCAAAGTTTTAATCGCGATTAAAAACGAATCGAAGTTTTCGCCAGCCGCTTGCTTTCTCTCTTCAAATGCGACGCAGTCTAACGCTATATTTCTTTGACTCCGGATGTAATTTTTAATTTTGTCTAACACTTCGTCTGGTTTAAGTGTCGTATCATCCGGGATAAGAAGTACGTGTTCTACGGCTTCTCGCATGTCCATCGAAAAAAAACCGCGAAGCAATGCCAACTGACTGCTCAATGGCAGCTCTGTTGCAAGCGAGACCGTAGCATAATCGTTGTACGATTTACGCCATTTCGCAAATTCAGCTAACGAAATTCCCACCTGCAGTGTCGAAGGCTTTTGTGCGTCCGCTTTGGTTCGCCTTGCCTCGTTGTTAGAATTGTTGACGTCAATGGTTTGCTCACGCGATTCGCTTCTCTCGCTGTTCGCGCATTGGGCCAGCTGCTGTGGCGAAAATTTTTTGATTATTTGTTGCAATTGTCGCTGACTTTCGAGCTGCATTTGTCTCTGATTTTCGACATTCTGTTCTTGTGTTTGTCTTTGCATTGACAACTGTGCTTCTAAAAAAGTTTTTAACCAAGAGGGAGGTTCCTCGTTATTAATATTACTATTCGCGTTTTGATTAGATTGAGATAATTCGGCTATACGTTTGTTTGCTGCTTCTAATTCTGCTTGCAGCTCTCGCTTGTTTTTTGCCATGTCTCTTTTATCTTCAATCTTTTACAAATCTCCGATCACGAACTTGCAGTATACTTTTATAATGGTTCGTAAGCTTATTTTCTTTAAACAAATTTATAAGCTGACTGTCGACGACGCCATGTTATGAGTTCCACTAGTATCTGCAGTTAGCTCTTTTATTTATACGGAGTTACACGATAGCTATACGACTGAATCTGTAAGTTATACTAATAGTTTATCACGCAGTTAACCACACTTAACAAACCAGAGAGAAGAAGGCAGTAGAGCCGTGCGCTATGACGTCACATACTATAACACTTACTTTCATCCCTCTTCTTTCCAACACATACTTCCAGGATTTTAATCTCCGCTCCGCATCTTCCCTGGTCTCTTCACAAATCACAATATCATCAGCAACAGCATCGTCCATGGTGATTCTCTCCTTACTTCATCCGTTAGCCTGTCCATTATCACTGCAAATAGGAATGGACTTAACGCTAATCCCTGGTGCAGTCCAACGTTAACCTTGAAACTTTCTGTAGTTCCTACAGAAAGTTCCTACAGTGGCGTATCTCTACGATATTTTTTCAAAAATTAAATCAATTAAAAATCTTCCTCCAAGGAAAAAAAACTCACCTTCTACAACTCCATGACAAAATTACAGCCTTTAACATTCCTTAAGCTTCCGGAAATCGAATTTGATCACCCAGATCTAGATGGTGCACCACCGCTACGCGCCGGTGCAGATCGGACTTCCACCAGGACACCGCAGCCGGATCTCCGCAATTGGCGTGAAAAATTTTCTCCTAAACTACTGACATAACACTGATCCTTGTGGAACGACACTATTTACAAGTACAGGGTTAGAAAGATCATTATTTATTTTGACATAGTTCGAACAATCAAATATCATTTCAACCAGTTATAAACAGTAATTCTTGCACCAATTTCAACTGATATTAATTCAATTCAATTTAAAAAATTTTTTACACTAACTATATTGAATGCTGCACTTAAATCTATAAGAAGCAATATTGTTGCATTTCAGTTATCAAAATTAACGCGAATCTGTCTTGTCGGCAGCGAGGCCGAGTGGTTAGAGCGCCGGGCTCGTGACCAACACGGTCTCGGTTCAAAACCCACTCGCGCCATTCTGTTGTGTCCTTGGGAAAGACACTTTATGGCACATTCCCCTGCTTGGTGGTCCTGGCAAGCAGTTCTAAATTAAAGTCATATCTCTATTAAATTACAAGCGGACGGCAATATCTCGGTATCTCCGGAAGCAGGTCGGGGTAATTGCTTACCCTATGTATTAGCGCCTCCGTCGCTTTCCTGTGAATCAGGAGGATAAATATAGAGATTAGCTTTAATAAAACAGTTTTAATACTATGATTGGGTATATTTAAATTATTGTGATGCATATGATTTGAAAGTCTTTTTAAAACAACTCTTTCAGTTAGGTTACTTATAAGTGTTAAGATAGATACCTGACGAAAATTTTCATATTTATTGGGATCCAGATCAGCATTCTTTAGTAATGAAGTGAATGCTTCCATAGAACCTGTATTAAAACTAAAGTTAAGATTGTGCATCCGTAATCGTAAGAATACAGGCAGAAATTAATACAAACTTTGTACGTGGGTCAGAAAAACTACATTTTAC
Source organism: Diplosoma virens (assembly GCA_963680785.1). NCBI lineage: Eukaryota > Metazoa > Chordata > Ascidiacea > Aplousobranchia > Didemnidae > Diplosoma > Diplosoma virens. The sequence continues at coordinate 28,195,959 of OY796880.1, read as the reverse complement.
ACCAGTATAAGTAACAATTTGAAATAATTTATTTTCAGAGGTTAATTCAAAATACAGTTTAGATATTTTATCAGAGGTGGGCACGGTACTTCTTAAAAGTGCCGCGGTACCGGTACTCGGTACCTTGCTAAAATTGTACCGCGGTACCGGTACGGTACTAAAAAAGTACCGCGGTACCGGTACTCGGTACTTTTGAATACGAATTAATGGTAATAACTAAAACTCTGTCATACATTGGATTTCATTTGACATTTAAAAATTGTATTTAACAAAGCGAAAACAACACGTACGTATCCAACTGTTCACTTTCAAAAATCAATTATGCTTTGGATGTAAAAAACATGCGTGAATATGTTTTTAACTTGATTTTTCGCATAAAATATGCCTTGAATATACGTATGAAAAGCCTAATGAATACGTTGTCTTCTGCTTTGTTTTTTATATTAAAAAAGTTTGTCAAAAATCGTACTAATTTTTTATAGTGATTTAGTCAAAGTTATTCTCAAACTTTATGGGTCACAAACCTCTATTTGCAAATCTTTTTTTATCATGGACTTTTTATCATGCCCAACCAACGAGGAAAGATAAAACAAACCCAAAAATAAATAACACAAAATTCGTTAAAAAATAACTGCTTATAAACAGGCATACCATATTTCCGTAAGGGGAAACCGGGACGCTCGTTTATAGACAAAAATTCGTCCCTAAAAAAAGTGTTCTCTAAAAAAAAAGTCTTCGCTTGGAATCTGTCTCGGATTTCATGGTATGGATTACTTTACCAGGTATATATGTTGACAAATTTTGTCATATCGTCGTGGATCCCTTGTGCGCTCATCGCAGACCTCATTTTGGGAAACTCTGGTTTTGGTAATTTAGTAAAATTACTCAACCTTCGCTGTCGTTAAATGTTATGATAATTTTTTATATTTTTGCTTGCAAAGCAACAAAATTAAAATTTCATCAAGTCCCTTTTGCATTGGTATGAATATGAAATCTGGTGTTGAGTGGATTTTCGATTTTATACAAAATATTTCCGTTTTTATGATTAGACAACTAGAATGTTCCTTGCAAATGCAATACCTTCAGAAAATATTTACTACTGTAAGATTGAGTCCTATAATTTTTGATATACCATATTTAGCGCCGAAAGCGTTAAAGATTTGACATAATTGCACGAAAAAATGCTACTTTTTCCAAAGCTACAATGTCTTTTTACACAATAATTACTCTATGTACATTAAACACGATAATCACTCTTTTTTTTGCACAACTGGTGCGGTGACCATGCACAATTTTTTTGTACATAATATAACGTATATAGTTTAATGAAAACAATGCACTACCAGCGTAACTACGATAAGCACGGCTAAGCCGCAAGGGCATACTGACGGTGGTTTCGATATGCTGACCACATCATCGAGTCAGCTAACACGAATCGGGTAAAGTCAAGCTAAACCCTGCAGTTCCATTGCAAACATTAAGTAAGAATAGTCAAGCCAATCAACAAGCAATTGACGACAGGCCTGTTTCGTCCTTGTTAGGACTCGTCAGGACACTACAGCTTGTTGTTGACTCCAGCTGAAATCAGCTGGGGTCAACAAAAGTGTTATTTAAGGTTGCATAGAAAAAAATTTCATACTCTTTGGATAGAGATACTAAACGTTGTAATAAAATATTATTTCGGATTGAAAAAGCAAGTTTCGAAAGATAGTCAACTTTCGTAAATTAGCCGAAAACCAAAGATTGGTTTCAGAAAGTTAACGCCTTCGGCGGTTTAATTGATCGTATGATTAAAAGTAAAATTCTTTCACAGTTGGAATCCCCTTAGGGAGATTACTGCAGTTCATAGAAGAAAAAACTCTATTTCAGCAAAATCTTATTTTATTATTAAAATGCTTCGATTTTAGCAACAACGAATGTTTTCAAAATTCATTGGACTTTTTAAACAATTTTGGAATGAACTTTTCATACAATAAAAAGAAATACAATTCATTCCAAGAAAAAATTGAAATTTTAAGTGTTATATCGTACTTTTTTATGATTATTTCAAAATGTTATAATAAGCCTAACTAAAAAAAATTTAGTTAGGATTGATTACTTTGATAAAATTAATTTTTTTGGATTTTTTCTTTTTTAGTAGGTTAGTCTAGCTTACATAGTAGAATATTTTATAGTCGAACTTAACTAATGCTCTGGCGTATATTTTTTGATTTTAAATTTACCGTACATTGAATAATACATTTCGTCAGAACAGGGCTGCCCAACCCAAGACCCGCAAAGTCTATTGTTGAAGCCTACTAAAGAATTTGTAATTACATAATCAATCAAATTATTGTAATACTTTGAATCAATCCAATGACTCGCAGAAAAATCAAAATAAATAGGCTAATTTTCGTCCCACTAGATATTTTTCGCTTTATATAAGAATAAAACACGTAGATATATCAAACTGGTGACCTTTTTTGTTTGGTCTTTAACTAAATTTATAGTCCGAATTCCTGTTATCAAGGAGGTTCATTCAAAAATAATACATTAAAAATAAGTAAAGACAAAAAAGAAGATACTTTGATTTCTGCACCGATTGCGACTCGCAATAAACTTTTCGACAAAAGTTAAACCATAATGTTTAAAAGATTGAGCATCCCTGCGTCAGAGTATAAAACAACCTAACATTTTCTAAAACAGTCATTATCATCAAAATGAATTTCTACCGAGAGTAATTTGGGATTTTAATATTGATTTTGTCACAACTTACGACACCGACATTGTTTCTTTCAGAATTATTTAATTTATAGTACGAATTTTGACATTAGAATATCGGTATCATAACATCAGTACAACCAATCATAGCCGTACTTGCCGGGGGGGGGGGGGGCAGGGAGGGCAAATGCTCACCCAAGTTTATAAGATTTGGAAAAAATTGAAATTTTTCGGGCAGTGACAAGAAAATATTTGGGCAAAGTCAAAAATTTTAGGACAGTGACAATGATCAAACTGCAAAAAATAGTTACCAAATTTAGGTGAAGACTTTTTTTTGTAGAGAACACCTTGCTTTTGGGTCGAAAATTGAAAAATATGAGACTGAATTCAAGTGAAGAGTTTTCTTTTTTTTAGAGATTACCATGATTTTAGGACAAAATTTGTTTTTGGTTTGCGAATCTCAGACAATTTTTTGTTCTATCCGTAATGTGCTATAAAATTATGATTTGGGCAAACGTCACAAAATTTGGACAAAACTTCATTACCCCATATTTTTTTGGCTGGTACGCCTATGCAACCAATTCATGATATTGCACTTATGCATAACACAATATGTATGCTATTCGAATGTCTTTTGACTTTGTTTACGTAAATATTCGATACAGTTCCCAGCATAATTTAAAAGTAGGGCGGAAGTCTTTTGATAATTTTCGATCACCTCAAGCAAACTGCGAGAAATATTTCATAAAACTTCACTTTTTAAATGAATCTATATAGTTCGATCTTTTGGTCATTTTCATCAAACGCTTAGTGCAACAAAGAAAAGTAGGCTATTCTATTTAAAGTTATTTCAAACATAAACTTACAAGGAGGAAAAACGAACGCACACCTATCTAGATATTGTACTGTACAGAAAGTAACATATAAAAATAAAATAGTTATTCACGCCAAGTCATTTATGCTAAATTTTAATACCGGTGCGTAGTGTTGTAAAATATTTTTCACTGCCTGTTCTTGTTGCAAACAAAAATATAAGAAAAAAGCTGGAGCAGGGATCTTTTAACTCTGCTACATTTGATGTGTCATCTGCTTGAATAAAAACAAGTCAAATAGCCTCTGTTGGTGCGTTTTCCGTTAAGTTCAATATTAACACTTAAAAATGATTGTGTCATTTTTTTATGGTAATTAGAATTTTATTGGTTGATTTCATTTCAGTAACCTCTTTTTATTCTTTAAAAATTGGTCAAAAAAAATGGAGTTTGAATAAAGTTTCAAGAAAAACACAGGGTCGAATGACATAGACTGACGCTGGCGTATAAAAAAATGATAAAATTAATTATATAATGTAAAACTTCAAGCGCATAAGCAATTAATAATTTTTCTTCAATTTAGTCAAAACAAAACCTGATATTTAAACGGATAAGTTAAATCAATATTTTTTCAACCAATTTTAAAATTGTTTCTTTTTCTATGCACATTAATAACATGATTAAGATTGATGGAAAAATGTAAGACAAAATAAGCTTCATACACAAGCCCATCATTCGTTTTCAAAATTTAAAATTTTTATTGATTTTTATCCTATTTCAACTCCATTTATTCTTCAGAGACTCGTACAAAAACGTTGAAGGCGTTTATACTAAGGGTAACTTTTAAGTAATACCATACCTGCTTATTTAATGCTATATATACAAGCCCGTAAGCAACCAGAAGATCTAGCAGATAATTGCTTTCAGAGATCCCAAAATATTGTAGTGAATTGGAATTTTTAATTTACTTTTTTAGTTTTTATTTGAGACATAACTAAAATGCTAGTCTACCCAGACTACCCTACTAGCCTGAGTAAGCTTAGCCTAAATAAAAAGTTGCAAAAGGGCTACTGGCTATGAAGTGCGTAAAACGTTCCTAAACCTGACCTTACTTAAAATTAACTAGTAACTACTACCGGAAGGATGGGGAAAGTACTGGTAAACACTTAAGTTTGACAAATGTCAATTTGTGATAATACTACTGTAAATCAAGAAACTACTGTGAAGCTGCAATCGATACGAAAAACAAAAATACGTATGTTGCAAAGCTTGCAAAAAAACTTTTAATGACCCTAAAATTAGACGGAGTACCGCAATTTGTACACGGTACTGCCCACCTCTGTATTTATACAGGGTGTGCAAAAAGTTTCCGGACTACTTTTTATTGATTTAATAAATAAAAAAATAATAATTTTTTTTATTAAATCATGAAATTAATGTTCTAGACCAGGGTTTCTCAAACTTTTTTACTCACGGAACACCAAATCTTATCATTTTAGCCCACGGAACACTTAGCCAAAAATGTTTTAACTCAAGTTTGTCAAGATATAACAGACGTTAATTTTGCGATCAAAAAACTAAAATTACTGAAGTTCCTTTCAAAACAGAACAAAGTAAAGAAAATAAAAGGTTAGGATCTTATAAAATAAAAGGAATGCAATTTATCACTTTAATGAGAAGGATGAGCTTGCATAGAAGCAGAAAGATGTTTAACGTCTGGCCTAATAGTTGATAGTTGAATGTACATATCTGCTTCAGCATCCAATCTGTTCCTGTATTTTGTTTTTGTGGACACATATTGTGAAAACCCTGTTTCACATAGGTAGGTTGTTGCGAAAGGCAAGAGTTTCTTCAGAGCTTCTCTTGCAAGAGTAGGGTATTCTTTTTGCACACTTAGCCAAAACTTGCTTGAGAGGTGGCTTGTAAATTGCAATTTCAAATTACCATCGCTTGAAAGTTCGATGAATTCTTCCATAGTTTTTCCAGTAAATGGAGCAGTCGAACAACTAAATGGATTACGAACCCAATCGCAATTGAACATCCCCTTTGGAAAATATAGAAGAAAAGTATTTTGCAGTTCCTGCAAGTGTCGCACAATATCGCTTTTCACAGATTGATCTATTGTGAGATTATTATCTCCAAGAAAGTTTTGCAGCAAAGGGAAGCAAGCGAAATCGTCGATTTTTACATTTTCGCACCAAAATTTTAGTTTTCGTGTGATGGCTGTAGCATTATCTTTTACAGAAAAAACAGTTGTGTACTTGCCTTGCAGGCGTAAGTTAAAATCATTCAACTTGCCAAATATATCAGCCATATAAAAGAGATACTGCAGCCATTTTAGCTCGTGCAACCTGCATGATAAACCAAATTTGTTTTCTTCAAAAAATATCAATAGTTCATTTCTTAATTCAAAAACTCTCGCGAGCACCTTACCTCTGCTCAACCAGCGTACAGATGTGTGCAACAATAAATTGCAATGAATACTTCCCATTTCTTTGCAGATAACAGAAAAAATTCTGGCTTTCAGTGGTCTTGACTTGACAAAATTGACAATTTTTATCACATCATCCAAAACATTGCTAAGTTCAGGAGGCATGGCTTTTGTAGCCAGTTGATGTCGGTGGAGTGCACAGTGGGAGTTGGAACATTTCGGATTTTCTTTTTTAATACGTGACACCACACCTTTTATTGAGCCAGTCATGCTTTTAGCTCCATCGGTGCAGACATCCAAGCATTTTTTCCATGGAGTTTTATTTTCGCTCATAAATGTGTCCAAAATCTTGAATATCTCTTCTCCTGTGGTAGAAGTGGGTAAGGTCTTGCACAAAAACAAATCTTCTCGAATGTCTCCATCATAGACATAACGAACAAATGCAAGCAATACAGCCAACCCTGCCACATCTGTCGACTCATCCAGTTGAAGACAAAAGAAATCGACCTGCTGTAAACGAGAGCATACTTCAGATTTTATATACATTCCCATGTCATCTATAAGACGGCTAACGGAACTGTTTGATAAAGGAATGCTCTCCAGCTTTTGGTGGTCACTTTTGTTAAGCAAAATTTTTACAGCTTCAAGCATGCAAGGCTTGATAAGGTCTTCGGCAATTGTGTGTGCCTCACCTGCTATAGCAATTCTTTTACTTATTAAATAGGACACTTCCAATAGTTTTTCGGTGGAAACTGTTGTTGAATGAATAACTTTTTGCATGTCTTTCACTTCGCGAAGTTTGGCCTTAAAAAACAAGATTTCTTTTCCAACTAAGTTAGGGTGATGGCTTTCCAAATGTCTTTTCATTTTGGCAGGCACAAGAGAACTATTGTGTAACGGTTTTTGGCATATGACACAAAGAGCACCAGGGTAGTCTTCAGAACCTGTCCAAGTAAACCCGAAGCCCAAGTAACTCTCGTCATATTTTCGTTTAACGCCACGTTTATTGGAATGACACTTTGGGCCACTGGTAGGTACAATAAGGTCGCTGTTTGCTAACAAATTATTATCACTGTTTTCAATTAAACCATTATCTTTTACATGTTCAATTTGTTTATCATTTGTTAGAGGCAAATCAGAATCATCACAGGTGTTTTTGAGGTTTCCAGTTTTCAGCTAGCGATCCATTAATAAAAAATACGCGTATGTATGCTAAAATGAACGAATTAGCAGATATAAACACTGCACCTATGCATAGCAATAATTTAATAAAATAGTAACTCATTTAATCAACAAAGTATTAAAGTTGGTAGACAAAATACTGTAACTTTTGAAACATGTCTTTCAGCAAAGCATTTTTACTCTAGTCCAGACTCTCTTTAGCCCAGCGGCCCTAACTAGTTGTGAAATTTCTTATCTCTGAAAGCAAAAAAGCCAATGCTTCTCAACCTTTTCAGCCTTCGAGACGTCCGGTATCATGCGATATGTGACCTCAAGTAACCTCGCAATATGTACAAAATAGGAAGAAAAAGCTTTCTTTAAACCAGAATAGGTTTAAAAAAGAAAACAGTCGTTTTTTCTATAAATTTATTTGTCATGCTCAGTTTTTTTGCTCAGTAAAAAGTTAAAAACTTCGCGGAAGTCGCGGAACACTTTGAGGAAGCTCATGGAACACCTGTGTTCCGCGGAACACAGTTTGAGAAACGCTGTTCTAGACAATTGTTTGTATTTCACGCATTAAAATTCACAAATTTTTAAAAATTAATTATTAAAAATGGAGAAAGAAATACAGTCATTGAATTACACCTCGCGGGAATATCAGCTCCTCTTATTACTGTATAAGACAACTTAAAGTTGCTAAATCGGCGGTCTATGATACAACTAAAAGATACAAAGAACTGGGAAATAACGCAAGACCATCCCAGAACTGGTCGACCAAGAACGGCGCGTACTTCAAAGAAAATTAAAGCCGTATGGGAGAGGATCAGAAACCCACGAAAAACAATAAAGGGGATGGTAGAAAGCCTAGGAATATGTCAATATTCTATGCTTTCCATAGTCAAAAAAACCCTATAAATATCTTGGAAATTCTGTCTCCGGCACTGATCAAAATGAAATCGAAATGAAAAAACAAAGTGCTTACCTTTCAACACGATGGTGCACCATCGCACACCTCGAAAAAAACTCAATCATGGTGCAGATAAAACTTCCCCTCATTTTGGGACAAAAAATGTGGCCTCCTTCCTCTCCTGACCTAAACCCACTCGACTTTAGCATCTGGTCAATGCTCAAAAAAGACGCATGCCGCTCAGAAAAACTTTCTGTCAAACACTTGAAGAAATCCTTACAAAAGGCATGGGCTGATATTCCTCAGAAAAAGATACGTGCTGCGGTAGAAGCGTTCAGATCAAGACTGGATAAAGTAATTGATGCAAATGGTGGCCAAATCGAGTAAAAATAGATTCCCTGATTGAACTTATATCTTATCTTTGCTCACACAAAAAATCATTCAAAAAGTGCATTTAATATCATATACATTTTATTACATCATCAGACAGCGCAAACTAACTAAAATAACACTACGATATAACGTAATCCTGATTAAAAACAAAAAATCTTCAGAACTTCAAAAAAAAACACTAACGTTAAAAACATTAATGCTTAAGTGCATGATACGTAGCAAGTATAGAAGCTAACACTGGTTGATTGTAATAAAATAAAAAGCATAAGGCAATAAATTCACTTTGGTCTTGAATTATTCTTTAAATCTAATATCTTTGCATGTCTTAGCCCAGTTATTACCAACCATCGCCTACGAATGCAGAGGGTTGTTCGTTCTCAGCTACTTCATTCAAAGGTACGGGTCTTGGAGCCAATACAAACAGTGGACGTCTTTCAAAAAGAGGGCGAAACATTTGAAAATCTTCGTTCCCATCTGTACATTGAACAAAAACTCCGAAATCCGCCAGGGATAAAGGAAAAATGTTTTCTAACTGATTCACTACGCCTTCCACATCAAAAATTCCAGGGGCACTAAAGGTGACAGAAATCCTATGGCTGACCCCACATAAACGGCCGGCACGAATCTCTCTAAAACAATATTTAAATTAATTTCAGCACATTGCAAATAATTCAATAAGTGATTTTTAAATGAGTCAAGTGACTCTGAATTTTTTACATATTAATTCAAATGATAATTCTTCGTAAGATGACTTCGCTCTTTTCCCGCCTAATAATCTTGCTTCGCATCTGGTTAAAGTCTTTCGTTAATGAAATTTGCAAAATTGTGATTAAAGCAAGGGTCGAGATCATTGAAGATCTATGCGACAGTTTGAAAAAATTGAAAATATTTTAGTATTTGGAATATAAACGAAATATCAATGCAATCCACGAGTATTCGGACTAATCTTTTGAATAAGTCAAAGCGAAGTGAAAGTTTGTTTTTGCTGGTTTGCAAAATAGACCAATAATAATAAAACAAGAGTTTTTCTGAGTAAATTTTGTTATTATCGCCGCATTTAAGCTTGTATCTTTTATGGTTTAAATGAAACTTGCGAATGAATTACTTCATTTATATTAATAATATTATGTACTTCATAGCTTAAAATTAACAATGGCGAAATCACGGAAATAAAAACAAAGCTAAAACCCACAGACTGTTTCACCCATAAAAGGGATCATCAGGGGTATCTTATTTAAATAGAATAGAATTGTTAATTTTAATTCAAGCTCTAACTTTGTTATCGAGCACTTTAGAAGAACTGATTTTCCAACAGTGTCACTTCATAGCTTACGTATCTAATATGATGTCAACGAATATTCAATCACTTTGTTTTTGATTTCGGCGGGCTTGAAAACGAATAACACAAGAACGCTATGCCAAATTTACTGCGATTTGTTGAGCGATAAAATAAATACTGCACCAACGACAAGCCACCTCAATGTGGTGGTGCAGTCCCCTCCCTGCACTGGGGAGGGTCGAAATGGCTTGTCAATTCCCCGAGGGTCTCATCCTCGGGCGGTTCTCCTTCGGACAACTCTTCTCATTTTTTATCCCTGTGTCCAATGCGCAGTTACATATGGACAGCATCTTTATGCTTCTCCTCATCAGTGGTGATATTCACCCCAACTTTGGCCCTATAAATCCCTGCTCTGTCTGCTCCCGTAGAGTCACCTGGGAAAACAGATCGGTACAATGTACTAACTGTTCTCTCTGGGTACACCTCCCCTGCTCTGGTCTTTCACCTGCTGACTTTCGTAAAATCTCACCGGGACACTCTTGGACTTGCCCAATGTGTCCATCCTCTTCTCAACCTCTCCCCTCTCTCTCACACCCTAATCCTGTATCTTTATCCTTCTCTGTATCTCCATCCACTCACACACCAAATCCCCCACTCTCACTCACAAACACCCATAAATCCTTATCTTCAAAAATGAACCCCCCCAAAACAACCACGAATAACCCCACCTATCCTCCTAATCACCCCCAACTAATTTATACTTACCCTCCCTCAGCATCATCTATACCTTCTCCTCAAACCCAACATACCATCTCTTCTCTCACACAATCCTCTTTCCATCTTTCCTCTCCCTCTCGAAACAACCTTCGAATCCTACAGTGGAATGCTAATGGGATTCGCCCTCGCCGTACTGAACTCATACAATTTCTCTCTCATAATCAGTACGATCTCATCTTCATACAAGAGTCACACCTCTCCTCTGACTCCATTTTCCGCATACCCGGCTACAAAACCCTCCAAAAAAACCGTTCTATGACAAGGAGAGGAACCACCAACTCTACGGGAAACCTAGGAGGTGGCGTACTCATACTTATCAAAAACGGTCTAACCTACACTCCACTCTCCACACAATCCCTCTCTTCCCTCGACCCCAGCTCCGATTATTTAGCTATCGCAGTTAAAGTAAAAGGAGCCTCACCTATACATCTTTTCAACGTCTATGTCCCTCCTATCCGATCCTCTTCTGCCGACTCTTGCCCAAAATCCTTCTCACCCTTTCTCTTACCATCATCCCCTACCACCTACATCTTCGGCGACTTTAACAGCCATCATTCATCCTGGGACTCCCACTCACCGGAAGACCAATCAGGCAAAGAGCTGTTTGATTGGCTCTTCTCTTCTGATCTTTTACCTCTTAACAACTCCGAACATCACACCCTACTACACCGTGCCACCGGAAACCGCTCTTCCCCTGATCTTTCCCTAGTTCCTGCCCAAATTGCCTCTAAATGCACATGGCAGACCCTTCCGGACCTCGGCTCAGATTATCTTCCTATCTTTATCACTATTCCCACTTCCCCCTTAATTAACTCTATCCACCGCCCCCCCATTTAACTATAATAAAGCTCGCTGGGACGATTACCTTACTTATATTGATACCCACTGCCCTACTCCCTCTAACTTTACAACACTTTCTCTTTCTGAAGCCACCCACACCTTTACCAAACTCCTCAATGATGCTGCCACTTCTGCCATTCCTTTCGGCAGCATCAATCGCCCTACTAAAGCCTGGTGGTCTTCCGAAGTCGCAGATGCCGTCGCGAAACGCCGAAAGGTATTTGCAAAGGCACACTGTTCCGAAGAAGACCGCCAGCACTATATCGCCACTTCCAGATATACCTTCACTGTGATTACTAAGGTTAAAGCTAAGTCTTTGCAGAAAACTTGCTCTAACCTATCTCCTAAAACCCGTCCCAGTGAAGTCTTTTCCCTACTTCGCTCCATCTCTGGCTCCCTTTCTCCTACTACTTCTGACCTCCCCAACTTCCCAAATTGCCATACCCTTGTAGATTGTGCCAACCATCTCTCTTCACATCTACAGTCCCATTTCTCTACCCAAACCCCAAAACCTTTTCGAAGCACCGAGAAAGCTCAAATGAATCATATCAGAACCGCTCACTGCAACACCCTGCATTCCACTTTCTTTTCACCATTCTCCTCCCTTGAACTCTCCACAGCTATCTCTCAACTCTCAACCTCAACCTCTTCAGGCCCTGATCAAATTACCTACCCTCTTTTAACCCACCTTCCACAATCTGCATTACATTTCCTTCTATAGATCTTCAACCTTTCCTGGTCAACACACACCTTCCCGTCTACCTGGAAGCAACCAAATATCATTCCCATTCTCAAACCCGGAAAACCCTCTGACTCACCTTCTTCATATAGACCTATTTCTCTCACTTCCTGTACCTCCAAACTCTTCGAAAGAATAATTTTAGGACGACTAACCTATTTTCTCGAACAACAAGACATTCTCTCACCCGTGCAAGCTGGTTTTAGACCTGGTAGATCGACTGTAGATCAAGTTCTCCTTCTCTCACAGTCAATCGCAGATTCCTTCCACCAATCTAAGCCAGGCGCACGTACAGTCCTTGCCACTGTAGATTTTGCGAAAGCTTTTGACTCAGTTTGGCACTCTGCCCTTCTCTCTAAACTCCTCTCATTAGATCTTCCTCTTTGCTTTGTTAAATGGATACGATCCAACCTCTCAGATCGCCGTTCGAAAGTCCGTATCTGTAATTCATACAGTCGTCCTTTCCGTCTCCGAAGAGGAGTTCCCCAAGGTTCAGTTCTAGGACCAATTCTCTTTTTTTCATATATCAATGACCTTCCTACTTTCCTTCCTACATCTGTTAAGACCTCTCTATGCAGATGACTTTGCCATCTGGGCTTCCTCCCCGAGTGTTGAGTGTGCAACTTCCATAGTACAAGCTGCCCTCAACAGACTGGTGGAATTGTCCTCAAAATGGCGCCTTCCTCTCAACCCTCTCAAATGTGAAACATCCTTCTTCAGCTTAGAGCCCTACCAATCACGTATACAACCCTCTCTGTACATTCTTAACACCCCACTCAAATTCAACCCTCATCCAACCTTTCTCGGTGTAACCTTCGACCGCACCCTCTCTTTCAAACATCATGTCCTATCCTTACGGAAAAAATTTCACAGCCGATTCCGTGCTTTCCGCTCTATCGCCTCTGCCTCCTGGGGTCCATCAAAAGAATCCTTTTGCACCTTATATAAAGCCTTCATTCGCCCCATCCTCACCTATGCTTCCCCAGGCTGGTTTCCCTTCTCATCTCCTACTTACATCACCTCCGTGGAGAGGATGCATAGATCTTCATGTAGAGTAATTACAGGTTGTCTATCGTCCACTCCCATCCCTCTACTTCATATAGAAGCACTTTTACCTCCTCTACGAGTTACCCTCACTCACCAATCCCTCTCCTTTGAACGAGCCCTCCGTCTACCTCCAACCTTTCCCATAGCCTCTCTTGCAATTTCTAACCCCCGTACACGTCTCAAAAAGAGCTCATGGAGATCCTTCTCCAGATCACATAACCTTACCCCTAACCTGATCTTACCCGTGAACCTCTAATCCTCTGCCCTCCTAAACCCCCTTGGTCTACCCCATCTACTTACACAATTTCACTCCATCTCTCATCCCCATGCTCTCGCAAAGACCCCCCTCCCTTTGCAACACCACAGCTACCTCCCATCTTTCCTCCCTATCTCACAGCGATATCTCTGCCTGGACTGACGGTTCGGTACCTGGCGGGCTGGTGCAGGGTGGTGCAGGGATATACACATCAAGTGTTCAAAGTGTGTCACTGCTACCTCGCTCTCCTTCTCGACTGGTCTCTGGGCTACCAGTTATAGTGCGGAAACCTTCGCTATCCTACATGCTCTTGAATGGTGTATCTCTCACTCCACGATATGTAATTTTGAATCTATCACCTTCTTTTCCGACTCTTTATCTGTCCTATCAACTCTCTCTGCCCCCCTACCATATTTAACCCCCAAATCCCTATCCAATACACAATCCCTTCTCAATTCTCTATCCTAATCCAAGGTAGTACATCTGCAATGGATACCAAGTCACTCTTCCCTCCCAGGTAACGACTTAGCTAACTCTCTAGCCAAAGCCAGAGCCTCTCTCGATCCCTCCAACATATCCGTGTCCCTCGCACCCCTTATTTCCTCTCAAAGACAATCCCTATACACCAGTTGGAGACGCAATGTCCAATCTGGTTTCTTTCAACACCAAATCCCTTCAGTATCTCCCAAAGAGCTTACTCTCCCTCGCTCCGCTCGCTGTGCTCTCTCCCGTTTACGCTGCAACGGGCACAGCACTCTCCTTAACTCTTATCTCCACAGAGTTGGTCGAGCCGAGACTTCTTCATGCAGCAACTGTGGTTCTGAACCACAGGATCTTTCACATCTCGTGCTTGACTGCCCTAGACCATCTGCGTCGGGCCATATTCGGTCACACCCTGTCACTTCTAGACCTCTGGTCCCGTCCGTGGAGAATCGCCCGATTACTGGGACTCCGCGGAGTTGATCCGCGCCCCCATCCCCAGGAATAAGTCGGGTAAATCCACCACCACCATCATAAAATAAATAAAATTTAAATTGTAAAAGCACGAGTACAAAGATTAAAGGCGCGTTTACAGTACTTTTTTTAGCGTGATCTTTATTTGTTTTATTGACGCTCAGCGTCACTATTCATCCGAATTCGTCAATATTCGTCAAAGTACGACCGTCAAAATGAGTGGATTTTGACCGTGTGATTTGAGCGTCAATAAAACAAAGATTACGCTGAAAAAAAAATACTGTAAACGCGCCTTAAGTGTCAGCAAAATTAATGAAAAGAAGTCGTAAAGTTTCCTATTTGTGTTTCACAATTTAAAACCAATGATTTAAAAATTGATTTGTATAGATTCCTTTGTCTGAAACATGACTTTGATATTTGTTTGTTCATTGACAACAAATATCAAAGTCATAACTTCATTATTCATGTATTAAACAAAATCAAAAAATTATAACAAAACTTACTCAAGCACAAGTGATCGAGTGGCTGGATGATGTTGCTGCCAGGCCATTAATTGAAGTAATTTCAAAATATTCTACAAAAAATTACTTGTGCTTATATATACATTAAAATTTACACATCGTTTAAAAAATGTGTATCGGATTTAGTAAAAAGTAATTAGGCAATTTTAAAGTTTAATAACTTCGAAGCAAAAATGAAACAATCTCAGATAAAAATTAAAAACTCGTATTTCAAATTTTTTTAAACCCAGGACATCATCTACATACGAGTATGCGTACTGTAGATAAAACCACTATTTTATAATTTCTTTTTTATTATTCTCCTTTTATCTTATTTTTATCCTCTTGAGTCGCAGTAAAGCGTCGGAGGTGCTACATGCGTATACATAGAGCAACTGCCAAGCAATTACCCTCAGCTGGTTCCGGAGATCTTAGTATATTGCTGTCCAGTTGAAACTTTTTTTTTCAGTTATGTTTAAAAATATGACTGAAATTTAGAGCTGCTTGCTAAGACCGCAAAGCAGAGGAAAGTGCCGTAAAGTGTCTTTCACAAAGACACAACAGAATGGTGCGAGTAAGTTTTGAACTGTAAAGTATCGATTAAGCTTACCACCATCACGGCGCTCTTAACTACTCAACCAGGCTGCCCACAAAATACAGGGTGTCCATAAAGTCTTGAACACTTTTCAAAATTTTATTGCTGAATAACTAAAGTAGATAAAATCATACAATTTTTTGCAAAGTAAAGTTTGTTTATTAAAGTTTTATATTTAAAAATTTTTAGCAGTTTAAGTAATAGCCATATTTCAAGAATTTAATTTTCATAAATCATTAACGTTTATAAATACAATTAACATTTTTTGGGGGTTCTGGCTCTATTTCAGCAACACACTAGTTTTAGACAAACTTGCCTAGATCCGTGCGCCTGTGGATGCAATTTTCAATTTTGTACCCAAGGAATCGTAATCTACATATTTTCAACCGATCAAAAATCCAAAAATTTTTTTCTCTGCTCATAAAAATTCTATCACTCAGCTCATGGAGCGATGAAGGAGCACTCTATGTTAGTTGTCATGGCAAAGCTTTTTTTTAGCGACTTTTTAAGATGATAAACAAACCAATCTGTTTCATATATAGCGTTTGCAAATGTACCAAACAATGAATATGATTGATTTGCAAATGTACCGAAAAATAAACATGATTGAACTGTAAAAGAACTGAATGAAAATTTTTTGAGCAGAGAAAAAATTTGGATTTTTGATAGATTGAAAATATGCAGATTATAATTCCTTGGGTACAAAATTGAAAATTGCCCTGTGGATAGACCTACACGAACCATCACAACCATACTCAAAAAATGGAAGCCGACACATTTCTAACATTTAGCACTTGTCTCTACTCTTCAAGAAAAAGAAAAACAAAAACCAGTTATTGTAGTTAAATTGGCATGAAACCTCACTTCACTTATCAGTGCAAAAGCTTTATCTCATTGTGCTTCAGCACACAAAGGGGAGTGATATCAGGTGAAAAGGGGGCAGACAAAAAAGTTAAAAAAGGGGGCTGACATGACCTCTAAATCAGCCCCCTGGTTGCACCTCCGCCAATCCATATTTAATCTGTTGTTTGCCTAGGTCGTCACTTTTTCTGTTCCCCTTGAAGTGGCGACTTAGGCAAATTCTACTGTACAAAATTACTATTTAGAAGCCTTAGATATATGAAGCATACCAAAAGTTGAACATGTATACCATGTATGAAAAATCAGCTGTGATTTTTGAAATTGGAGATACCGCATCTGTGAAGGTGCTACCTAAAAACCAAGTGCACTCTCACAGATGCTATCTAAAACTTTAGAATTCAGTAGACTCCACTTATTATGATCACCTTGAGACCAGACAATTTCGGTCATAATATATGATGGTTACAATAAACAAAGCTATAGTACAGTACTAAATAAACACCCAAGGGTTCCTTATTTTGGTCTTATCCAAATAAGATCTTATCTTGGTCTCATTTTGCACCACAAGACGCAAAAATCCACATTTTACATTCAGCATAGTTGCTGCTTTTTTCTCACTATTCTTGGGCAGCTTCTTGTATTGCTCCAAAAGTTTCAATTTTTCAGCTGTTTTAGCATCTATTCGAGCTCAATTCAGTGACATGTTGTCTTGGTAAGAAAATTTTCTAAATGACTGTTTTGTCAGTTTTAAATAAACTTAGACAATATAAATTTAACTGTCACAATTGAGAATTTTTAAAATGAGAATTGGGTTTATATACAGTAGAACAAAACAATTGTTTAATGAAAACAATGCACTACCAGCGTAACTGTGATAAGCACCACTAAGCAGCAAAGGCATACTGGCGGTGGTTCCGATATGCTGACCACATCATCGAGTCAGCTAACACGGATCGAGTAAAGTCAAGCTAAACCCTGCAGTTCCATTGCTAACATTAGGTAAGAACGGTCAAATCAACAAACAAGCTGGAGCCAAAACAAGCTGTAGTGTCCTGACGAGTCCTAACAAGGACAACAGGTCTGTCGGCATTTGCTTGTTGATTGACTTGACCATTCTTAGTTAAAACAATCGTTTGTTGATACATTTGAGATGTTCTAAACGAGTACTTAGTTGACAGAATGCAACAGCAACAATTAAATTATGACATCAACTGTATCTTTGCACAACCATGAATTCATGGCACAATTAAACGAAAGGTAGGCCTACTGAGAAAAAAACTTGAAAGAGTTGAAAAAATTGGTCACAATATCCAAAGACTGGTCATAATAAACGAAAAATTTTATATGGCAAAATTTCGGATGTGCAAAACTGGTTATACAAAGCAGGTGGTCATATTAACCATGGTGATAAAATGACGTCAATCGTATTGCAATTTTAAAAATACAGAAGCTATGAAGTTAAAATTTTTAAAATCTGCCTTAATTATGCTATACAGTATAATATTTCAACAAAGTTTGAGAAAATTTTAGAGGATCAAGCAGAGCCCTCTGGGACACTTGACATGGAATGATGCTACTGCTAAATCAATAGTTCACAAAGCTTCTTTAAATTCAAATCAAAACAGCAAAATTTACAGTATTTTCGAAAGAAGCCTTGGATTGAACCATGTTCAACAACACATCAATTCATTGAATTGCTCTTTTGGGAAACTTAGCTTGCAATACAACAGGAATTGCCATCTGACAATTGACCCTGGACCACAAGGTAGTTTTGAAT
This sequence comes from Diplosoma virens, assembly GCA_963680785.1. NCBI lineage: Eukaryota > Metazoa > Chordata > Ascidiacea > Aplousobranchia > Didemnidae > Diplosoma > Diplosoma virens. The sequence goes on along the minus strand of OY796880.1, from coordinate 28,177,933 downwards.
CATTAAAACTACTGTATAACAATGCAATTCACTGTCAAGCACAATACAATACATGCAAAAAAACAACTAAATGCAAGACGTAATCAGAAAATGTCAGGCGTGTTTAGATACAAAAGAAAATTAAAAACGAGGGAGGTAAAACCATCAAGAAACAAGCCAAAAAATCGCCAAAATTGTTTTTTGTACATGACTTAGTTATAATATTGGTGATGGAAACCTGCACCTCTGGAACTACACACGTTTTTTAAACTTTTTACCACAGATTAGTGACAAAAGCACTTAAAGACAGGTACGCACCCAGCCTCAAAAAGGGGGGCTGACACAATTCCAACATCTTTTGAAACGTGGGGTAACAAAGCCTCCCACACTCCCCTCGCATTTTTTTTGAAAACCGCATACTTTATTACTAAATTTCGCCAGCGAAAGTGATGCTTTGCGCCATCGCGGGGGCTCCATCGCGTCTATCGACGTTGCACGATGGCGTTATTTGTCCCGTTGGCGGCAATTCTTTTCTGCAGGTTTAAAATTAATATACATCTAAAAGCCAAGTACTGCCACCAATCATTTAAGAGTTTTTTAAAAAAGGTAAGTTTGCTTGAAGTAAAAGATTTTTCTTCCCAAAGCTTTTCATCTGACACTCTTCAGGGGAAATCGTCAGAATGAAGCAGAATTGAAACCGAACGAATTTATAAAGGAAGAAAGTAGAGTTCTCATTGGCTGAAAGAGTCAACCAATGAGAGAAAAGATTAAGAAATTTTCAAAGAGTATACGAATTCTTTTTGCTTACACAGAAAGGGATTGAGAGATTTAATGAAAGTCGCTTCAAGAGCAGAAAGGTGAAAGGAAGAGCGACCTCGAGCGAGAATAGAAAATTTTTCGTTGCTGTAATGGAGGGCACATTGGGCGTTGTCAAGAAGATGTTGACCAATAGCGGATTCGTGAAATTGTTGTGGGCGTATGTTGTTTTTGCAAGAGCGGGAAAGACTTTGGCGGTTGGCCGAGGTACGAGGATTGGTGATGGATTTAGGAACGTGTTGTTTAATTCGCTCTTCTAGCCGTTGAGACGTGCGACCAACGTACCGACTATCGCAGGGGCACAAAAACTGGTAAATAACATTGCTGTGATGATGGGAAGGTAACACGTCTTTCTTAATCGCTGGAAGGAGCTGTCGGGTGTTGAAAATAACACGTGGTTCGACGGAGAAAAAGCAGCGTTTCACAGCAGACGTAATCTGCTTTTCGAACTTCATCGAAACGCTTCCAATCCATGGGATGTGTAGGTAGACAGGGCACTTTTTTACTGTGTGGACCGGGTTAGAATTTATTTGTTGAAGTTTTCGCTTGAAAGCCGAATTGATTACACGTTCCGGGTAGCCATTTTCCAAAAGAATTGAACGAATTTTGCCAAGCTCTTGGTCCAGTTTGCTTTTAGAACAAATCATAAAAGCTCTGTGAACGAGAGTACCAATAAGATTGATTTTCCGTTTCTGTGGACTAAAAGAGTTCCAACGTAGATATTGGCCAGTGAAGGTAGGTTTCCTGTATACTGAAGTGAGAAATTCTGAATCATGCCTTTCTACTAACACGTCAAGGAAAGGGAGAGAGTGATTAGATTCCTTTTCATAGGTGAAGCGAAGTGAGGGATGGAGAGAGTTGAGCTGGATGAAGAAATTGTTGCAGTCTTCTTCATTGTTGAATACGGCGAAAGTATCATCAACGTACCGGAAGTACACCAACGGTCTTTTGGCGATGTTGAAAAGTTTCGCTTCTTGGTAGCCAACAAAAATGTTTGCTAAAGCTGGACCAAGCGGTGAGCCCATAGCGACGCCGTCGATTTGTCGATGCATGTTGTTATTGAAGCTAAAACTTCAATTGAAGTTTTTCATTTCCTACAACGAGTTCTAGATAGGAACAACATCAAAGAACTATAAGCTTAGAAGAATATACGTTCTCTTTCCTACATATAGATCGATCAGTCTTCTGACGACATTCAAAAATGCCCAAATGTCCTCCTTTTTAACCAAAATAGGTAATCGTGAAGAATGAATTATACAGATTTATACCTTATATTTAATATTTTCTGGCTGCTTGCTTCTATCCGCTGTCCGGCTAGTGCATTTGACGCAAAATCAAAGTAATTTTGGTATATTCCGAAACACATCAAAAGCGCCAAATGAAATGATTAAAGAAGCCGCTGCATTTTTTTACAGTGCGATCGTTTTTTCCAAACTGAAGCAAAGATGCAAAGACCCCCTATTGGACGACAATAGTTATTTTCGAACTTTTCTAATCCGCACTGTTGAAAGGTTAGGACTGGGTTATAGTTTGTAGACAAACCGCTGATTGTTTACTTAAAATATATACCTTCATTTCAACAGATGATTGGTGGTACAAAACTTTAAAATCGCAAGGAAATTAGACAATATTTTTATTACATTTATGATTAAACCTCAGTACGGGTGCTTTGCAAAGCGCTTTGATCAAGTTTAAGTCGGAGCAATCGCTACAATGAATAGACCAGGGATTCTTAACTGCAGCTGTCGATTAGGCTTTCAAGGATTTCGAGTAAAATGTTACAAAAATCATCGTCGTCATCGTTTGAAGGGCATCCACTCCAGGTCAGACACAAACAGGATTGGGGCCGAGGGTTTATCCTTTTACTACCCCAGACTGTTGTACTGCCTGGATCAGATGCTGGCAGTGATGTCATTAAGCCAGCATCGAGTTTCGTCATCCAAAACCGTCAGACCTCGTGCTCCATGTGGTGCCCGATGTTTAGGGCACGCTGTTAGTACATGGTCTGCGGTTTGCTCAGAGGTGCCACACTCGATATTCGGTGAAGGAGCGAGACCCCAATTGTGCATGGACGAATGGAATCGCCCAACACCAGTCCGCAAGCGGTTGAGCTTAACCCAAGCTGCTCGGGGGTAAGCCCATCCCAACAGGCCTGGCACCGGTCTCGGGCACAAAAGCACGGAGCCTGGAAGCATTTTCACAGTACTCCGTTTTCCATTTGTGATTTGTCCATTCAGAGCCGCGGATGCCAAGTCTGGCAAGATTGTCCAAGAGATTCCGTGCACCTGGCACAAACGGGCGTCTGGATCTTAGTCTCACTTGGCGAGTATCTGAGGACCCACTTAGTCTCACTTGGCGAGTATCTGAGGACCCACTTAAGAGACCATGCAAGATATGATCGGGGTCCAGAGATCCACGGTAAGCCAAGAAGAGTGTCGCTCCCATTCGGCGAAGCTCAGCTGGCTGGATGCCTGAAAGTACAGGTAGATGGTCCGTCCATCCAGTAACTATGCGCAAGGCGTCATTCAAGACACTGTCAATGAGACGAGTGTAAGTACTGCAACACCAGACTGGCGCACAGTACTCAGCTGTTGAGTAGACTAGAGACAAGGTGGCTATGCGTAATGTTTTAGCACCAGCACCCCATCCCGAGCCCACGAGTCGCCTCAGCAGTGTGACGCGCGAGGATAGTTTTTTGCGCAATACCACTAAATGGTGACGAAACATGAGCAATCTGTCCAGTTTTACCCCAAGGTAAGTAGGAGTTGGACAGAACGGTAAAAGTCTACCGTTGTTGTAGACCTTTAGCTCACGTTTGGCCTCTCGGTTGTTTAAGTGAAAGGCTGCCGTTACCGTCTTAGTGTGACTGAGCTTCAACCTCCCAAGTCTGGAGATACGCTGAAAGTATAGACATGTCTTGGCTTAAAGTCCCCTCCAAGTCCTTCCACTTTCCAGAAGAATGCAACAATGCTAAATCATCAGCATAAGCAAACTTTCTGGAAATCATGGAAGGAAGATCGTACGTATAGATGTTAAATAGGAGGGGAGCCAAGACCGATCCCTGAGGAACGCCGTTTTTAAGGCGGCGTAGCCTGCTTTGCTTGCTGTTACCGGTGGTGAAACTTCGATTTCGGACAAGCTCCTTGATCATTTTGACCATGTGCTTATCCGGAAGTAGTCTCAGCAGCTTGCAGGTAAGGCCACGGTGCCAGACAGTGTCATAAGCAGCTGTCAGATCGATAAATACGGCACCGGCCTCCTTTTTAGCCTCGAAAGAATCCTTGATGTTCTGGGTTAGCAGAACAACTTGATCTACGGTTGACTTCCCGCGTCGGAACCCAGCCTGCTCTTTAGGAAGCAGTGGATCGATTAATGGTTCAACACGGGCGTAGATAAGCCTCTCGAGGATCTTGTAGGGGACACAGAGCAGAGATATCAGTCGATAACTCTTTGGGTCCCCCACGGGCTTTCCTGGTTTTGGGATCGCGACCACAAGCGCTCTTCTCCAGATCTTGGGAATTTTGAGTCGGCGCAAACAGGAAGTAAGGAAGCCACGTAACAGGACTTCAAAGCAGCTCCAGCATGGAGTATAAGCTCGGGGCAGATGGAATCAGGACCCGGAGCTTTACCTGGTTTCAAATGTTGAAGGGCAGCAGTAAATTCTCTCTGTAAAAAATTGTCAGAGATATTTACTGCGTCTGGTGTTGTGGCCCTCCAAAGGTCAGACACTTCTTGAAAGACAAGTCGAGATGACTTGCGGTCAACAGCCTCGTATTTCCCATTTCTAACCAGCTGAGATGCAATAGCATCGGCTGAAACGGGACAATGACGAGGAGAGTGTCGTGACCTACCAGTAAGGTTGTTCAAAATATTCCACGCTTTTCGACTAGAGTGTGAGAAGTCAATGCTCCAAACTGCCTCGGACCATCGATCCCTCTGCTTTCTGTCAAGCTTGGCAAGCAGAGCTGTAGCAGCAAAACTTGAGTCGTCTTCCTGAGGAGACTGCAGAAAGATTTTATAGAGGGATTCACACTCTGCATCCCAACATGGAATATAGTTATTTTGATACCCGCATGGGATAGTCTTTTTGGCTGCTTTCTTAATGGTGTTACAAAAGTCCTGGTAAGCCGCATCCACATCAAGTGAATCAGGCGGCAACAAAGTCTTTGCGAATTTATTCGTCAAAGCAATGTAGTGACTCCATTGGGCCTTGCGGAAGCTCCATCGCTTAACAGGCATGCTTGGCACTGCCATAGCAAACCTTGGTGGTGTAATAAGCGAAGGTCGATGTTGTGACCTGGGGAACTTTTCAAGGACGCGTCTATCCGGTAAGCGACTGTTTGGACCTACGCTAGCGAAAGTTAGATTTGGATTGGTGTCAGTGTTCCAGCGGCCAGAATAAAAACTGGCAGTGTCCTTGGCATTATATAGGAGGGCAAGACAATTAATACTTGCCCAACCAGCCAAGCACTCACCGTCTGGACTATTGTCATCGAAACCCCAGTCAGCATGACGACAGTTAAAATCGCCAGCGTAAAGACAGGGGTGAGGAAACACTGGGAGATCCAGGGTTCGCAATCGCGTTGGCGGTGGTTTGTAGATGTTGACTATTTTATAGCCATCAACGTCCACACACAGCCACTCGATCTCCGATGTCGGTGGAGATTGGTCAAAATGCATGTATCTCAGTCGCTCGTGGACAAACGTGGCAAGGCCATGCTTCCTGCTTAAAGAAGACCCAGCTAGTTGGTAGTTTGGTAGTACCAACTTCTCTGCATCAGTGCAGTGGGTTCTCCTGCAGTAGGATGACGAGTGCCTCAGACTGCATAGCGAGGTGATGAAAAACGTTCATTTTGCTTGCAGTGAGGCCTTCGATGTTCAGCTCAAGAATAGTGGGTCTTTGGAACTTGTTGGCAATGTGCCTTGAAAAGGGCAGTTTTATCTTAACATTGCCCCGTCCTGAAAAGGACGTTTGCCAATTAGCAGACCCACACTGAACATCGGAATGGGTGGATACCCTTTCGTTTTGGTAGGTTCGGTTTCGGTCTGTCATTTTTAGAATCAATGAACAGACTTACTTACAGCTCAGGCTGCGTGAAAGCACATACCATCTGGGCCCAGGCTGCGTGAAAGCACAAAAATCATCAATAAAGTACGTTAAGGATCTTCGCAATTTTATCTGAACTCAAACTTTAAGGCGTGTTTACAGCCGTTTACAGTACTTTGTTTTATTGACGCTCAAATCCACTCGTTTTTCATAAGAGGATTTGAGCCTCAATAAAACAAACAAAGATCATGTTGAAAAAAAAAAGTACTGCAAACGGCTGTAAATGCGCCTTTAGTGATTATGTAGCAGCAAACGAGTCTGCAAGCGGGAAAAATTAAGTATTCTGTAAAATATGTAACCATCATATAATACATATGTATTTTGTTTTTTGACTGTGGTACTCAAGTTTAACTCTTGCACCAAAATGAAAACCACTAGTGTAGACTATTCAAAAAGCTTTAACAGGCAAGTTTCATTTGTAAAAAATCAAGGTGTTCTCTAAAAAAAAAAAAGGTTATCGCTTGAAATCATTCCTAGATTTTATACTTTTCGTCCCAAAATTATAGCGTTCCCTAAAAAAAAAGGTCATCACCTCAAAGCATTGCTGGATTTTGCATTTTTTGCCCTAATTTTGTAGTAATATTAAAAAAAAAAGTCTTCGCCTCAGATCGGCCTCAAATTTCTCTAATTTCATTCCAAACCAGTACCATTTCTCATTGAATTAAAAAATCTCTTCCTCATCGCGCAAAACTTTATCCCTAAAAATTTGGTCATGCAACGCATGACTTGCATGTCATGACCGCACGCCACTGAGAGATATTCATAGCAAGTACTAATAAATATTAATATTAGTTTGAATAAAAAAAAGATATAGGCTAAATAAATAAAAATGCCAAGTTATGCGTGTGTGAGTTTTTTACTTTCTGAAATTATAAACAAACTCTTTTTAAAGATCTTGTATCAACAAACTTATTTTAAAAAGTCCGTCTTTTTATTCAACACTATGCTTCCGCCAAAAGTTCGAAAAATTACCGATATGTTTGGACACAAATCTAACGCAGCTGAAAATGCTGCTCTGCCATCTACTTCTGGCCAGTCGCTATGAAACAGAACAAAGGTCTGAACAGTTAAAAGTGCATTACAAAAATGACATTGGAGGTTTCGTTCATCCCGTTAAATGTATGTCCAACCAGCAAAAGTATGAATTTTTAATACATCCTTGGACCCCCAGACAAGCATTACAAATTTCCAAGGCTTACAAGAAGTGTACGTAATGAAGTTTGTCACCATTCTTTTCAGTTAAAATGGCTGATTGATTTTAATTGGCTGGTCTATAGCCATGCAAAACAAGTTGGTTTTTGCAAATTCTGCGCAATTTTTGCACCTGACAGTGTTGGAGGGTCACCTTTGAGCATGTTCGTTAAACAGCCATTTACGGGGGCAACAAATTGTGCCAACGGGACTAAGCTTCTTCGGGAGCACGCAGCAACACATTATCTCCACAGTGCCGTAATGGACGCAAGTTCTTTTATGCAATCGTACCACACTGGTGACGTAGCAAATACAGCAACTACCCATGTTTAACAACAACGTTTGGCTGAAACAAAAAAGTATCTGGAAACTGTTGTTTCTGCTATACGTTTCTGTGGGCTGCAGAATATTTCACTCAAAGGACATCGCGACGGTAGAGCACTGACAAACCCATATTGCTTTCAATATGAAAGGAACAAAGGGAATTTTCAAGCACTTATCCGCTACCGAATCAGTTGTGATGACGAAAAGCTAAAATCAAATTGGCAAGAGATATCGAAAAATGCTACGTATCTCAGCTGGAGAGTTTAAAACGAATTAATCGAAATTATCGGAAATGATATTAGGGAAAAAATTATCAGCGATGTACGTAAAGCTGTATTCTTCTCTGTAATGGTGGATGAAACAAATGATGTTTCTAATCAAGAACAGCTTTCAATAACCATCCGTTACGTTTGCGAATTGCAGACGGTAAAAGTATTTCAATAAGAGAAAAATTTTTAGGTTTTTTGCATGCCAAAGATTTAAGTGGAAAATCTTTGTCGCAACAAATCCTCAGTGCACTTTCAATGTAGGGATTGGAACCATCAAACATGAGAGGTCATGGCTACGACAGAGCATCCAATATGTCTGGAAAATTTTAAGGTGTGCAATAGTGATGGGACGATAACAAAATTTTTAACGATTCCGATACGATTCCGATTTTACCCAATTATCCCGATTTTCGATATGATTCTCGATACGATTCCAATTCCTGGCTATTATTACATATAGGTATTACTATTAATGTGCCCAGGTATTAACATATCTAATTTAGATACTGTATACGTTGAAAATTGGTTAGGAAAGTTTATCATTTTGCATCCTTTTAAACATGCTAGGCAACAATGTATTGGAAAGGTTTCACAGAAACACATCTAACAATAATTCCATTTTAACAACACAAAGATGTAATATTGAGTTCACAGTATCAATGTAAATAAAAGAATGTAAATAATTTCGTTCTAATGAAAATACACTTTATTTAGTTGATAATAAAAATAGCCTATGCAAATCATAGCCGAATCGAAGCACTCGCAAATTGTAATGCAAATACACAAGCATCTCTCCAGTTGTTGATTCTAAACTAAAAAACAAATACAAAAAGGAAAGATAAACAAAGGGATAAAAATCGGCAGAAGAACTTAAGAACAACAACAAAAATACGCAATGATTGAAAAGTTAAACGGATTACAAATCTTTTTGATTGAATTTCAATGGGTAAGTTTTTTTTCCGTTACACTGATGTTACCAAATAACGAATAGATTTATTAGACAAACAGAGAACCATAAAAATCTATTGAAATAATTAAAGATTTTTTACGCGTTCTATTAATCTAATAAATTTATTTCTTATTTGGTAACGACTAAATTTACCAACAAAATGTTACCAAATAACATAAATTTATTGGGTTAATAGAATGCATAAAAAAAATCTCTAATTACTTAATAGCATTTTTAAGGTGCTCTGCTTGTCTAATAAATTTATTCGTTATTTGGTAACATCAGCGTAAGCAACAAAAAAAACTTATCCGTTGAAATTTAATCTAAAAAGATTTGTAACCGGTTTAACTATTTGATCTTTGCGGTATTTTTCTTGTTGTTTTTCAGTTCTTTTGCCAACTTTTTATTGCTTTGTTAATCTTTCCTTTTTGGTATTTGTTTTTCAGATTTTTGATTGACTTCTAAAGACCCTAATACACGGAACAAATTTTTAAAATAATATTCAGGGTTTCTAGTTTAAAAGTTTATCATAATAACCACTCTGACTTAACCTTCATGGAGTAGTTTTCTCATGCGCCATGCGTGCCTACCAAAATGAATTTGTAGAAAAATGTTAATATACTGTATAATACTTATTATAACGTTATAAATTTCGTAGGTTTGCAAAACTTGAAACCTGTGGTTTATGTAGTACATTGTTGTACTTTTTTGTAGAAAATCAAAAAAGCATACTATGTTAAACGACCTTGGTTTAAAAATTTATCTATTACATAAACACATTATTTTAACTTCAATATTCAAAATGAACCCATTGTAAATTACTATAGAGTAATATTCGGCTAAGAACATACATAAATTTAACGCATTCAACAATTTTTTAATGCGGATTTTTACTCTTATCAGCAGAACAACAATAGTAAAAACAAGTTTTGGTATCACAGTTTACTTTTAAAAATGCGACAATGGCGATTATAAGTTTTACATATTAAAAATAAATTATGATATTATATTGCTTTAGTTACATAACAAAACTTTTTTATGTCTCTTTAACGCTAGTGAAGTTAAATCGAAATTATTTAATTTTTTGCCGAATTGGCTCTCCGACGAATTTGTCCCGTCGAATAGTTACGTACTTTACAGTTGAAATTAGCTTGATTGATTGAAAAATGGTAAAGAAAGGGTGAAGAAATTTTAGAAACATTTTATGAACACCCCAGCACAGTTCTGTGTTACTACTTCTTATCTTATGCCGTGTATATTTAAAAAATCGTTTTGGTATCGGAATCGGGTCTGAATTATACAGCCCCGATGCCGATTCCCGATGCTTTGGAAAACCCCCGATATTTCGATTATTCCGATACGATTCCGATTAATCGTCCCATCACTAGTGTGCAAGCTAGAATTTCAGCCGTTTATATGCATTGTGCGTGTCATATGCTTAATCTTGCATTAAATAATGCATGTGCAGTATCGAATATATTGCGAACCCTGTCTACCACAAATGACGTGATAAAATTTTTTTGAGCGAGCCCAAAACGAAGCGATGTTTTAAAAAATAGCATGGGAGGAAAGAAGTTCTTATTTCATTGTGTAACACGAGGTGGGTTGAGAGACACGACGCTCTTCTTCGTGTTGTAGAACTGTTTGAACCATTGCTTTATTCCCTAAATTCTACAAGCGAGGGTTTAGACATCATGATGGCACAACAAGCAGACATCCTACTTTTTCGACTCAAAAAATTCGATTATTTATTTTCAATATTAATGATGGAGGTTGTTTCAAAGGAAATTTTAAATTTGTCGCTTTTTCTCCAACAGAAGATAGATTTGGTAAAGGTAAGTGAAACTGTTCGTGAAACAATCAACTACTTGCAGTCAATTATGGGCGAAAGCGATACAATCGCCACAAGACGCCTGCGCACTACAGCCAAAAGAGGTATAAAATTTTCAGAAACTATGTGGGTTCTGTGGTCGAACAACTTCAGCAGCGTTTCAGGCCTATGCTTGCTTGTTTTGCCAAGGCTACTCATCTAATTCCGCAGTATTTAGGTAAGTTTACTTTGTCCAATATGTTAGCAACTTTTTTATTTTAATCCGCCTTTTTTTATCTGCAGTTGGACTGAACTTGGCCCCCATTAGTTCGTCGTTAGAAAATCAACTTCAAAAAATAAAAGATAATTTCCTAGAGCTATTTCAGAAGTGATTAACAAGATATGGAAAGCGTTATTTATAAAGTACGTCGTTGGGTCATAAAATGACAAAACACTTTATATGCTATTGATCTACCAGATACGCTAGAGGAAGCCCTATTGCACGCCAACAACCTTCTGTTTCCAAATATTTTCGTAATTTTCAAGGTAAAATTGTATCATACAAGTACCACTTAAAAATATTTAATTATGTGTAAAATTTTACAGATAATGCTGACAGTGCCGTCACAACTGTCTCTACAGAAAGAAGCTTCTCGGGATTAAAGCTGCTGAAGACTTATATTACAAACTCATGTGGACAGGAGCGATTGAGTGGACTGGCAATGATGGCTATGCACAGAAACATTCCGCTTGATTATGCCACTATTGCAGCAAAATTTTTAAATGCAAAACCGCGTCGAATTTGAAACTTAGCAAATAAAATTTATTTTCAGTGTCAATCTAACCACTATTACATTAGTACTTGACCGAGACCGTATTGTTGCAGTTGACTGACAGTTTTAGTTATTTAAAATTACTTACAATCGTCAGGAGATTAGGGATGTACCGATACCACATTTTAAGCCGATACCGATACTACTACCGATACCAGCATTTAGAGCCGATACCGATACTGCCGATACCACCGATACTTTTTTATCTATTGAGCACCATCAGTAAAAGCTTTTGTAAGTCACACCAAAGAATGTATTTACTAAATCTACCTTGTTATTGGATTTTGAATTTTTTCCAGGTATATATCTATCATTATCATTACAATATTGTTACAAATCTTTAAAAAGAAATCATTAATTATGTTAGAAATCCAATCCAGTTCTAGGGGGCAACAAAAATTTTTTATATTTATACAACAAAAAAAATAAAAAAAAAATTTTTATATTTATTTTGTGCTTAAAAAGTATCGGCAGGTATCGGCTATATTTACCGATACCACAAAAATAGGCCGATACCACCGATACCGATACTTTAGTATCGGTACATCCCTACAGGAGATAGTACGCGATAATTTAAAAAACAAAAGGTTTTTTTTGCATTTAACGCTGCATACGTGTGACGTATCTATAAAAACACTGAAGGAGTATAGCGAAAACTATCCTTCGAGTTATGATTATTAAAGAAAACGGGAAACCACTTATTATTGTTAAGTTGGCACGAAACGTCACTTATACGCGCGAAGGTTTTATCTACTTGCGTATCAGCACGCAAAGGAGACAGACATCAGGCGAAAAGGGGGCTGACAAAAATATTTAAAAGGGCACTGACATGACCTCCAAATCAGCCCCTGGGTGCGCCTCTACTTAAGGACAATTAATCCGAATACCTTTCTTTTTTGTTATCTAATCAGATGACCTAATCAGCCTGTTTCAGGCTACTTTCAGCATGACAGCTCTTGCACTTTGTAAAGTGGTCTGGCAAACATAAAAAACTTAGATTACACTTGTTTAAGATTACATCATGTTTTTCATCAAAAATTAAAAAAAAAACTAAGAAAATAGTAACCAAAGAATAAAATCCTGGCATATATAAAGTGATTTAACATAAATATTTAATAGTTGTTCTTGGCATATCATCTTTACTGCTTTTTTTATCATTTAAAGAACAAATAAAATTTACATAATAAAGAAAAAATGTTTTGTTAGCAATTCAGTTGGGTGGTTAAAAGCACCGTGATTGTGATCAAAATGGTCGCGATTAAAAAACTACTCATGTCATTCTGTGGCATCCTTGAGGAAGAAACGTTATGGCAATTTTCCTAGATCGGCAGTCTTAACAAGCAGCACTAAATTTCAGTCATACCTCTATAAAACTAAAAAACCAAAATAAAAAATTTCAACCAGACAGGAATATCTTGACATCTTTGGAAGCAGATCACAGTAATTGATTGTCCAATGCATGAGGATCTTGTATAGCACCTCCATTGCTTTTCTGCAAGTCAGGAAGATAAATATTGAGATGAAATATAAAAACGAAAATCATTTAAAACGAAAACTTTAACTGTTTTGTTACTAAATTATTATCAGGCAAATCAAACTTTTTATTTGTGTAAAATTGTTAAAACTTTCTGATTTAACTTAATTGTTTTGAGTGCTAAAACCAGACTTAGACAAGAGTCTAAGTGCTCTTGGCTCTGAATAAAACATTTATTATTTTTTGACTTGTTGAAAGATGCATAAACTATAATACAAGCTGTCACATGATGTTATGCAAGCCAAAGATTGTTGCTGACCAAAGTAAAGTTCATCTTTGGTAAAATTTAATTTTGTAAATAGACAAGTTCAGACTAGGTGATTTTCAAAGAAAATATTTGTTGATATCATGCTATTGAAAATAAAAATTATGTTAATTGTAAACTTATTTATGAGCAGATGAGATGAAGCAAATTGCAGAAAGCAACATACAAAGCCCATATCAGTAAGACTTGTTTGAAACAAAAACACTTACCAAAATTATTGTGAAGTTACAACTTTCAACTTTAGCCATTTTTCAATTTTGCAACTTTTAATGTAGATGCAACAAAACATAAAAAAATTAATCCACAGATCTACGCAAAAAAAATAGATAAATTTTTAAACTATTTACTAGCATTTCAGCAATGTAACTGTGTATTGTCTACTATTTTAGTGTTTCACTATTTATTGTCTAGTTATTATTTGCTGTCATCATCGTCATCGTTTGAAGGGTATCCACTCAAGGCCAGACACAAACAGGACTGGGGCCGAGGGTTTATCCTTTTACTACCCCGGACTGCTGAACTGCATGAATCAGATGATGAGTGGTGTTACTAAGCCAGCATCGAGTTTCGTCATCCAAAACCGTCAGACTTCGTGCTCCATATGGTGTTCGATGTATAAGGCACGCTGTTAGTACATAGTCTGCAGTTTGCTCAGAGGTGCCACACTCGCAATTCGGTGAAGGAGCGAGACCCCATTTGTGAATGGACAAATGGAATGGCCCAACATCAGTCTGCAGGCAGTTGAGCTTAACCCAAGCTGCTTGGGGTAAGCCCATCCCCAACAGGCCTGGCACCGATCTGGGCACAAAAGCATGGAGCCTGGAAGCATTTTCACAATACTCCGTTTTCCATTTGTGATTTGTCCATTTAGAAGCGTGGATGGCAAGTCTGGCAGGGTTGTCCAAAAGATTCCACGCAGCTGGCACAAACGGGCATCTAGATCTTAGTCTCACTTGGCAAATATCTGAGGACCCATTAAGAGACCACACAAGATATGATCGGGGTCCAGAGATCCACAGTGAGCTAAGGAGAGTGTCGCTCCCATTTGGCAAAGCTCAGCTGGCTGGAAGCCTGACAGTACAGGTAGGTGGTCCGTTGGAGTGGGACGCAGGCATCCAGTAACTATGCCCAAGGCGTCATTCAAGACATTGTTGATGAGGCGAGTGTGAGCACTGCGACACAAGACTGGCGCACAGTACTCAGCTGTTGAGTGGACTAGAGATAAGGTGGCTATGCATAGTGTTTTAGCACCAGCACCCCATCCCGAGCCGCCCCAGCGGTGTGACGCGTGAGGATAGTTTTTTGCACAATGCCAATAAATTGTGACGAAACATGAGCAATCTGTCCAGTTTTACCCCAAGGTAAGTAGGGGTTGGACAGAACGGTAAAGGTCTATCATTGTTGTAGACCTTTAGCTCACGTTTGGCCTCTCGGTTATTTAAGTAAAAGGCTGCCGTCACCGTCTTAGTGTGACTGAGCTTCAACCTCCAAGTCTGGAGATATGCTGACAGTGTAGACATGTCTTGGCTTAAAGTCCCCTCCAAGTCCTTCCAGTTTCCAGAAGAGTGCAACAATGCTAGATCATCAGCATAAGCAAACTTTCTGGAAATCATGGAAGGAAGATCGTATAGTCAAACTGACCAATGCGCAGCTACCCATTTTTTACCGCCTAATGCGCAGAAGCTTTTTAATAAACAAACAAAAAAAAGAAAAAAAATTACTTCAGGATTTAGCTTATTCCTTTTAAAAGTGTCAGTATCAAAATGAAGCGAATTCAAGTGTTTTTTGAAATCAAACTACACGATTTTCAAACCACTACATTTTTTTAAACTTTTAACTTTGTCCTTCAACGTGCTAACTTTACTTACATCGCGAAATATACTGAGCGCTTAATATGATCTATAGTTTCTAGCCGGTCTACTAATGGTCAAGAACATATCTGAACAAAAAACAGCGAAAAAAAAAAATTTCTCTATCTCTTATTAAAAGATGTTCTTTACCCATATTTTTTTCATAATGTTTTGTCTAATGCGCATAATGGTCAAGTGTAATTTGAAGAAAAACCAATTGGAGTGAGAGTAAAAAAGAAACAAAACTAGTTGCTCTAAGAGATAAACAAAGAAAAAACCCGCGCAAATTGAATTCGTAAGCCCAAAATTTTTTTAATTTTTTTTAATTTTTAAGAAACTTGAGAAGAGCTTAGTTTTTTTCAACCAACTAGTTTCTCTCTAAAACTAACTCTTTTTCTATCTAAAATTAACTTTCACTTCAATCGTTTTTTTTTCGAATTAAACCCGACCGTGCATGATAGCAACAACGCGCTTTCAACTTGCATCTTTGGTCAGAAACAGCAAAACTTAGTGCAATGTTTTGATGTTTATGATCAAGGGCAAGGGAAGACCAGAGATTTCTTTAGGGTTTGATGATTTTTTTTCTGAAATTATATTTAAAGTATTTCTATTTGGAGCATTTAGATGTTTTTAGATTCAAAAACAAAATTTCAATGAAGTGTTTTGGTTGTTTAATTAATAACAAAAAAATTGAGAAAAAGGTCTAAGCCGTTTTAAAAAAGAACCTTTGTACGTACAAAAAGGTTAAGTAGCCTATCCTTGCATATGACAATTATTTTTTAAGAATTAAAAAACTTATATAGCCTGGTCGAGTGGTTAAAAGCGCCATTTTGATGGTGCTTGCATTAACATGGTTGCGATTTCAAAGGTACTCAGGTCAAATTGTTGTAGCCTATCCTTGGAAAAGAAATTTTACGACACTTTTTTCTGCTTGGAATTCTTACTTAGCATATTTACATATTATTTATATCGAAATAAATAAATAAACAAAAATCTAAATAATAAATTTCAACCGGACAGCAATATCTTGGTATCACCGGAAGCAGTTCGGGAAAATCAACAGTGGACAAGAAAAAAATTTTTAAGCAATAGACCTATACAACAACTGGCATGAAAATTCTTCAGAAATGAACCAAAAAAAGAATGCACTGAAGTTGATCAAAATTTATTTAATTGCATTAGCTTTCGTGAACTACTGCTTACTTAATAACACGCAACGAGACAACATAAAATACGCTAAATGCTGAAATAAATTGATATCTGTAAAAAGCAGACCACTACAAATAATAAGAGGCTAAATCATCGTAATCTATAATAATCTAAGTGTACTCTAATCTTCGTTGTCGATTCAAATTTGTTCTTCAAAACTAATATAGCCTTATTCTTCTCTGATCGAACACTTCTCTAAAACAACAAAACCTTATTAGAATTCCAATAACTTTTTTTTTCTTTTTTTTATAATTACAAAAAATCTTTTATTCATTATGTGGTTCCATGCGGAGCCTAACTATTTCTATGCCTGCCTAAAACGTATCTGAATCTAATAACATCAGGAAAAAGCAGGTTAGGCTCTTTCCTTCTATAAATAATCGAATAGATTTGAAAATAATGTACTATACAATAATTGTTTAGAGATGTTGTTACGTTACCCGGAACGGAGAATTCTGTCCTGTGATCAGTGGACTTAATTATTCCCTTCCAGTTCTACATAATGCGTTGATGAAACAGAAACAACATGTGAAAGGAGAACTCGGCAAGAAATTAAGACAAATTTTTGAAACGCAAAAAAAAAATTTTAAAGCTATTTTTATTTTGCTTAACTGGTGGATTTTGGCCCTTTAACACCCCCTTCAGATAGTCCTTCCCATGTTTAAAAATTTTCAAATCATTTCACCCAAGTTATGATTGTTTAACTTTCAAAATAAAAAAAAATGCGCAATAACCGCGATCGCCAGCGTATTACCGCAATCGCTGGTGCATTACCCGTATCTCGTAAAAAGCCGTGCCGGCTCCGGAAGCGGAAGTTAAATTTAAAAAAAATATTGTTTTTAAACACCTCAATAAATTGTTAAATAAAATAAGTTAAATTCACGGCTTCATTACATTCAAAAAGCAAGTTATTGAATTAAAAGTTAATTTTTTCGGCATTTTTGCTGCGCATTGGCCACTTTGACTATACGTATAGATGTTAAATAGGAGGGGAGCCAAGACCGATCCCTGAGGAACGCCGTTTTTAAGATGGCGTAGCCTGCTTTGCTTGCTGTCACTGGTGGTAAGGGTGAAATTTCGATTTCGGACAAGCTCCATAATCATTTTGACCATGTGCTTGTCCGGAAGTATTCTCAGCAGCTTGCAGGTAAGGCCACGGTGCCAGACAGTGTCATAAGCAGCTGTCAGATTGACAAATACGGCACAGCCTTCTTTTTAGCCTCGAAAAAATCCTCGATGTTCTGGGTTAGCAGGACAACTTGATCTACGGCTGACTTCCTGCGTCGAAACCCAGCCTGGTCTTTAGGGAGCAGTGAATCGACTAATGGTTCAACACGGGCATAGATAAACCTCTCGAGAATCTTGTAGGGGACACAGAGCAGAGATATTGGTCGATAACTCTTTGAGTCCCCCAAGGGGCTTTGCTGGTTTGGGGATTGCGACCATGAGCACTCTTTTCCAGATCTTGGGAATTTTGAGTCAGCGCAAACAGGAAGAAATGAAGTCACGTAACAGGACTTCAAAGCAGCTCCGGCATGGAATATAAGCTCTGAGCAGATGGAATCAAGTCCCGGAGCTTTACCTGGTTTTAAATGTTGAAGAGAAGCAGCAAATTCTCTCTGTAAAAAATTGTCAGAGATATTTACTGCGTCTGGTGTTGTGGCCCTCCAAAGGTCAGACACTTCTTGAGAGACAAGTCGAGATGACTTGCAATCAACAGCCTCGTATTTCCCATTTCTAACCAGCTGAGATGCAATAGCATCAGATGAAATGGGACAGTGACGAGGAGAGTGTCGTGACCTACCAGTAAGATTGTTCAAAATATTCCATGATTTTCGACTAGAGTGTGAGAAGTCAATGCTCCAAACTGCCTCAGACCATCAATCCCTCTGCTTTCTGTCAAGCTTGGCAAGCAGAGCTGTAGCAGCAAAACTTGAGTCGTCTCTTTGAGAAGACTGCAGAAAGGTTTTATAGAGGGATTTACACTCTGCATCCCAACATGGAATATAGTTATTTTGATACCTGTGTGGGATAGTCTTTTTGGCTGCTTTCTTAATGATGTTACAGAAGTCCTGGTAAGCCGCATCCACATCAAGTGAATCAGGCGGCAACAAAGTCTTTGCGAATTTATTCGTCAAAGCAATGTAGTGACTCCAATTGGCCTTGCGAAAGTTCCATCGCTTAACAGGCATGCTTGGCACTGCCATAGCAAACCTTGGTGGTGTAATAAGCGAGGGTCGATGTTGTGACCTGGGAAACTTCTCAAGGACACGTCTATCTGGTAAGCGACTGTTTGGACCTACGCTAGCGAAAGCTAGGTCTGGATTGGTGCCAGTGTTCCAGCGGCCGGAATAAAAACTGGCAGCGTCCTTGGCATTATATAGGAGGGCAAGACAATTAATACTTGCCCAACCAGCCAAGCACTCACCGTCCGGACTGTTGTCATCATAACCCCAGTCAGCATGACGACAGTTAAAATCGCCAGCGTACAGACAGGGGTGAGGAAACACTGGGAGATCCAGGGTTCGCAATCGCGTTGGCGGTGGCTTGTAGATGTTGACTATTTTATAGCCTTCAACGTCCACACACAGCCACTTGATCTCTGATGTGGGTGGAGATTGGTCAAAAAGCATGTATCTCAGTCGCTCGTGGACAAACGTGGCAAGGCCATGCTTCCTGCTTAAAGATCCAGCTAGTTGGTAGTTTGGAAGTACCAACTTCTCTGCATCAGTGCAGTGGGTCTCCTGCAGTAGGATGACGAGTGCCTCAGACTGCATAGCAAGGTGATGAAGAACATTCATCTTGCTTGCAGTGAGGCCTTCGATGTTCAGCTCAAGAATAGTGGGTCTTCAGAACTAGTTGGCAATGTGCCCTGAAAAGGGCAGTTTTATCCTGATATTGCCCCATCCTGAAAAGAACATTTGCCGACTAGCAGACCCACACTGAACATCGGAATGGGTGGATACCCTTTCATATTGGTAGGTTCGGTTTCAATCTGTCATTTAAACAACAATGAACAGACTTACTCATGGCCCAGGCTGCAAGAAAGCACCTACCATCTGGGCCAGTTATTATTTAAATAAATATTACAGGTTACAAGCCCAGTTTTATAATTAGTGAATGTGAAAAAATAAGTTGTCTTCAAAAATTAGTCTGTCTTGTTGTCTTTTGCAGTAAATCTCAAAATTACAAAAAGAATAAGTACAACTAACCAATTAATAAAAAAAAACAACTTAATAAGTTACAAAAAGAAACTAGCTTTTTAAAAAGTGTACAAAGAATATTATTGACAATACAACACAATCGTATAGGATGAAAAGTTTTGAAATGAGTTTTGTTGGCTAATTTTAAATTTTCTTCCACAAACCACTTGTTTAAATTTATTGACAAAGTTCTTTTAGATAAACTGCTCTATAAAATAAAACACATTTGACACAAAAACAAATTTTAAACTTAAAAGGGTCTTGTTCACCCTTTGCTGTTACTGGTACTAACCTAGATGACCTTGGGGATTACCCAAAATTTAAATGTTTATAAAGTAAGCAAGGCGAATAGTGAATGAGATACAAAACTTTTAAGTTCTGCAAAGCCTACAGTTCAATTAACACATTTATGCATTTTTTAAAAATATTTATTTCTATTTTTGTTTATTTTATTATGGTACATATGTGTACCATTGTCCCTCAAAGGTAATTTTAATAAAAATTTTTTTGAAACTTTTTGTGGGATTTAGCAATGGTTGCAACTAATACTAATCTACTGCAGATAAAATAACGAGCTGTAAGATAGTTGAGCTTTACTCTATGTGATAAGCAGAAAAACAATTGCGATTACTTACGTAACAGAGATAGATTTTACATTGTAAGCACATATTATTTGTTCTATTTTGAAGTTTTTTGCTGGTACAAAGCTTGGATATCTGCCTTTTTTCAACTTTAATCATCATGTCAGCCCAGCACTTTTGCAAGCTTTAAGATATTTTGGGGGCTTTGGTCCATGCTTGATGGTACTTTGTGGTGCTTGCCGCTTTCGATTAGCATAGTTCCTGATGAGTGACCTTGCAATGGTGCAACAGTAGGTCTTTGAGTCAAGTTGTTTTTCTTTGTTGCTTATCTTATTGTAAACAATTTCAGGATTGTTTATGGAAATATCCAGCAGATTATTGACAATCCAAAGTTAGTATTTATATTTTGATTGATGATCAAACTGGTAGATAACTTTTTTTGATCCATAAGATCAACACCACCCTAAATTTATTGTATTGCTTTACTACAGCAGGGCAATCAATTTCAGCTTTTTTATCTGTTGCCTTTGATTTTCGTTGAATAGGAATCACAGGATAAGTTGCCACATAATTTGATAACATGTTGACAGCTTTGTTATCTATCCATTAAGAATATTCTTTCACTTTCAAAACAAAGCATTTCTCCTCTTTTCATGTTTTTTTCATCAGGAACATAGTCATCCAAAACCATAAGACCTCGTACTCCATGTTGTTCCTGATGTATGGGGCATGCTGTTAGGACGTGATCTTCAGTTTGTTCAGTAAAAGTAAAAAGCTCAAGTGGCTGTGAAATGTCAGAAGTTGTTGCGACATCACACTCTGTTTCTAAAGAATGTTGTGTTCGTGGAAAATTACAACTAAGGAGCGTTATTAACTGCGTGCGCTTTAAGACCCACCAACCAACACAAAATAAAGAAATTAAAAGTTTTAAAGAAATTATAACAATTGTTAAGAAGCATTACTTACTGAAAAACCATCTAAATGCTTATGAAATAGCCTCACCATAGCTGTACCTGCTGTGGGGGCAGGGGGGTGATTGCCCCCAAGACAGAAAAGATTTGGGCAAAGTCAGATTTTTTGGGCACAGAATATTTTTGTCAAGGTGAAAATTGCCCTTGTAAACCTGTTTTTTGGGCAAAAGGTTTTGATTTTATGCCAACAAACATATTTCAATGTTCTGTGCACTAGATTTAATCATAAAGATGTCTATTTTAGGCAGAGATGACTATTTAAATCAAAACACTTTACTTGTAAAATGAATTTTTTGGGCACCAAAAAGATTTTCAGGCAGACAAGAAAGTAATCTAGACTTTAGTATATACAGGGTGATTCACCGAAGTGTTGACAAATTAAAACTGAATTATCCAACTTACTATAAGGGCAAAAGAAACAAGTTTTTAATAGACAGAATGGAAATTTAATGGGCTTTCACATAAAATTCAAATTATTCAATGTAGCCCCCTTTGTTTTTCACAAGGCGCCTAAGACGTGGAAGTACTTGGGCGCACGTGGCACGCACCACTTCTGGGTCAATTTCTTCCCATGACGCCTTCAGTTTTCGTTTTAAGGGTTTCGATATTTGGATGGGATGTTGAGCAGGCTTTTTGCTCCAGAATGGACCAAATCCCAAAGTCCATTGGGTTCAAATCGGGTGAAGAAGGGGGCCATACTTCCTTCTCCCAAAACCCTTTAAAATTGGTCTTGCACCAATGCTGGACTGCTTTGGCTGTGTGGGAGGTTGCCCCATCTTGTTGAAGCGTAATTCCTTCCTCTCCCACTGTTTCTTGAACCCAGGGAATGACTTTTTCTTCCAACATCCGACAATAGATAGTTTGGTTAATTTTCACGCCTTCGTCGATAAAGATTAGAGGTGTTTTCAGGCCTGTTGAAGTGACTCCTGCCCAAACCATCACGGAAGAAGGTTTCTGCCTCCTAAATGAACTGCAACGTTCAACTGGCACCATGTCCTTGTTTGGAATCCAAATCCTGTCATTTTGGTGGTTGTGGATAGCTTGGACAGTGAAAAGCTTCTCATCTGTCCAAAGCACTTGAGGCCGCGTGCCAACAACAAGTCTCTTGATCAAAACCTTAGCTCTATCAAGCCTTTTCTTCTTAGTGGCATTTGACAGGAGCTGCCTCTTGGTAAATTTGTATGGGTAGATGTGGAGATCATCCTTGAGAAGCCTTTGCATGGTGCTCACGCTTACAGAGGTGTCCTTAGCCAGTTTTCTTGCGCTCCTTGAAGGGTTCCGCCTCAACCTCTCCCTGACCTTCTTAATCAGTTCCTTTGTCCTGATGGGTTTTTCAGGAGTACTTCTGATTCTTGGAGCACAACTTCCAGTCTCCCTGAACCTCTTCACAGCCTTGTAAACACCTCCACGACTCACAAATCGCTTCATCAACCGGAAAATTTTCACAGGTGGCAGTCCTTTCTTGCAATACCCTTCAACGATGTCATTTACTGTCTTTGCCATCTTACTTTTCTAGATTAAATATTCTTATTGATATTGAAAACTTACTCTAGAATATATAATAACAATCTGAAAAGGTAATGCGAAGTTAATAATGGAATAAAGTATTTGTCAACATTTCGGTGAATCACATAAAGTATTTGTCAACACTTTGGTGAATCACCCTGTAGCTACAGTTTTACAAAATTTTTTGAGCATTTATTAATAATGTTTTGATGCAAATTAAATTAATTTTGGTCAAAGATTGTATATGCCAATGTAGGAAACCCATTAAAAAATTATATTTTGATGGGTATTGAGAAGATTTGTAAAGTTGTTAATTAGTGCTTTGTTGTTTAGTACTTGTTAGCTACTATATCTTCTTTTGATTACCTGTCTGAATGTCCTAGTATATTTTATAAAAATTGTGTGGGACCATTCATCAATCAACTGAAATTACTTGAAATACAACTAAAATTACTGCAATTTCAACAATGGTTACACTTAGTGCTGTAACTTTTAAATTCAGATCTAACTTCTGATTTGCAAGATTTTTTAAATTGTTTTTGCTTTTGACAAAAAAAAATTACAATTTAGCTCATGTTATGAATGGTTGGCAGTTTTTTAAAACTGTTGTTTGATAGGGCTTTATATGCTGTTTGCATATTCTGAAATCAGGCAAGTAATAGCAAAGTTCTTTTAGCTTGTTTAGTTTGGCAGTCAGATTTGTAGTAAAAATATAATTATTTATATGACCTTACAATCAATGCTTATATGTAGTTTATGTGGTTTTTGTGTTCCTAATTATAAGTTGCTAACTACTATCATTGTTTTAAAATTTTTTGTTTTCAATGTTATCATAGAAGCAATAGCTTATTGTTTATATTTAAGATTTTTTAGTTTTAAACAGATTTACTAAAGTTGTTCTGTTGCATAATGTTTTGCAAAAAACAATATTGAAAAAAAGTAAAATGCACAGCATGCAAAAAAGAATTGTATTCTGATTATACAGCAGACTACTTGAAGCAACTGCATGGCAATGATAAGTCAGTTAAATTTGTAATTGCTAATGATGACCCTAAGCAAAAAAAAAAAACTTTTGCTTCTTTTAGTTCAGAAGGTATCTCTTCCACTTCAAAGCTTCCTTTCCTACCAACTGAAAATGAAATTGATTATGTTTCATGAAATACTGCTTCTGGTGCTGTACCTGATTCATTTAGTGCTTCATGTGTTTCTACTAATGGTTGTATGACCAGAATTAGTGTATCTGACTCTTGGATAGATACATTTGTTTGCAGTTCTTCTAGATCAGCATGGTCCAACTACGGGCCCGCAGATGGAATTTGTGCAACCTGTGTAACAATTTTGCACATTTGTGCAGCCCGCGGAACAATTTTGTACAAGCAGCGGCAACTTTTTTTTTTTGAAGAACGCTATGATTTTGGGACGAAAAAGGAACTTCATAGATTGATTCCAATTGAAGATCTTTTTTTTTTAGAGAACACCCTGATTTTGGGACCAAAATAGGAATTTTAAAGATTGATTCCAGTTGAAGACCTTTTTTTTTTTTAGAGAACACCCTGATTTTGGGACGAAAATAGGTGTTTTTAGCTGGCTGAGGCCCGCAAACACAAATAATTTTGAAAAGTGGCCCACAAGAGTGCAGAAGTTGGATTACCCTGTTCTAGATATACAAGTATTAGCAATTCTGTTTTTAACTCAATTAATGCTCTTACCACTACAGGTTTTTCCACTGCCAACTATACAGTACCGGTACTTATAAAACTACTGCTGATAATGCCACTCCTAATTTTTTTTATTTCTGCAACTGCTTTGTCTTCAGGTTGTGATTCAACAACAATTGATGCAAAGTCCAAATCCTGCATTCCTACAGGCATTCTTGATTGTGTTTCTTCACTCATAATTGATGTCTATGATTCTGTTTGCACTTCAAACATTGTGTCTAAAACTATAAATCCTGATGCTGCACAAGAATCACGTATTGTCACATGTGCTTCTTTTTACTATATTTCGGTATCAGCTGATGTTGTATCCAAATCTGATTTTGCAAATAGTTTTTACAAACTTAAAAGACCAAATCAACCAACCCTTAAAAATTATAACAGGAATAATAATAATGAAACTCAAGATTTTGGTCCGCAACTATTTCAAAAGTATCCATGGACCACTTTCAATTCATCTTCCTAGCAAATTGAATGTTATGCTTGCCAAAAATTCTCAAATATGTCGATATCACGTCCAGTTAAATACATCATGTGGGAGTCACCAATTTTTGTAACAAAATTAGCTAACATAATTAAAATATCTCAGCAAGTTAAATTATTCTTTTACAACTGTATTTTAAGTTATAGCATTTTCTTTTAAGGGTGAACAGCCCAAAAGATATCTACCAAGACTTTTACTATTAGCATAAAAAATAAAATTATAAATTTTGAATTGCCATAGTTGCAAATTGTAAATTAGTCAATAAAATTATTTCACTTGAGCTCATACAATTCTATCTTTTTGCAAAAGCAAGCTTACATTACTTAAAATGTATCATGAAGGGATTATCTAATAACTGAAAAATATGTTTTTCTAAAGAAGCCAAGATAAACAAAGTAAAAGCACAAAATTTCTCTTTATTTAAAAATTTTTTATTTTAATTTTTAATTTTTTTTATAGGCTACATATATGATTGTAGAGTTGTTTGTCTCTTGCCAATTCTCTCTAAAATATATTAATTTACAAAAATTATACAAAAAATCATAGTTTAGTTTTTAAAAGTCTCAAAGTAATATATTGATAATGAACATTTTTTCATGGTTCTATGGCAAACATAGGCGTACCTTCCAAAAAAGTTTGGGAAGACAATGAAGTTTTGCCCAAATTGAGTACTTTATGAATAGGACAAAAAAATTACCTGAGATTCTAGGACGAAGACCAAATTTCGTCCTAAAATCATGGTGTACTCTAAAAAAAAAGGTCTTCACCTAAATTTGGTAACTATTTTTACGATTGATTATTGATTGTAGCTGCCCTAAAATTCCTAACTTTGCCTGAATTTTTCATATCGTTGCCCAAAAAAATTTTTGTTTTGCCCAAATATTTTCTTGTCACTCCCCGAAAAATTGGAATTCTGCCCAAATTTTGGAAACTTGGGCGGGAGCAATTGCCCCCTGCCATTAACGGCTATGATGGCAAAGTGTAGGGTGGGTCTATATGGTACCACCAAGAGAAAGATTGTATAAATATAATAAAAAATAATGAAACTGAAACCGCCACATGGTTTTGACAAAATTGTTTTATAAGGATTTTTATTTTGTAAGCATATACAACTTTCCGAAAAACACATTTCAAAACTCAGCAGTAGCTTGTGTGCACAAAACAAAGCATTTGATGCACAATTTCACGTACGATTTATTTCGCCTCATATCATACTGTTACAAATTATACCTTTAATAAATTTTTTGGCAAAAGTAAGTTATTCCAGATAATTATACAAGGCAACATTTAGTTGATAGAAATTTAAATTTGTTTTGCTAAACTAACCCAAGGAACACAAAGTAAACCTTGCTTGCTTTTATAATGAGGTGAAGCAACCTTGCTTCTATATTAAACAACAAGTCACACCTTTCATCGCTAATTAGCAAGACACAACGTCAACTCGTTTTGTTGCTTCTTCCTTTTTCTAACCCCGTCTTAACAACACACAAACTTTTCAACATTTTGTTATTTTGTTCATGTGGCGGAGCAGAAATAAAAGAAACTCAACTGAACCAACAAAACTTTTTTGTCTACACTTTTATGCGCTTTTGAAATTCGTCACGCGCCGATGAAAAGCTTTTCATAAAAGCGCGAACTTCGGAGAAAGCAAAGCTGGAAACAAAAAGGAGCGGTTTCAGTAAATAATAAGCCGTTGACGTAATGTGTGTTTATTGCTTATTGCAAATTTGTTCTACAACCGATTTTTTTAAAATTTATATCGTTGTAATTGCAAATAAGTTATAATTTTAATAAAATAAAAATTAAAAAGTTTTTTTTTACAATAGATGCGTAAATTGTACTTTCAATTGTTAAATTCATAAAGTTTTTGCCGCTAGGAGCGCAAACACTTTTTTTGCGTCACTAGCCGCAAAAATACCCATGGCAGTAGAGTTAAAACTTACTCGCGCCACTCTGTTGTATCCTTCGGAAAAACACTTTACGGCGATTTTCCCTGGTAAGTAGTTCTAAAATTCATTTTATCTCATTAAAAAACTAAAAAACAAAGTGAAAAGTTTCCACCAGAGCAATATCTTGGCATCTCCGAAAGCGAGTCGGGGCAATTTCTTGATTATACAACTCGGATGTTTTTCTGAGTCATGCCCCCGTGCCCCCAAGGCAACTACGGCTATGATTGTCTTCAAAGTTAACAAGTATCTTTAGGATGTAGGGGAGATGTGGGACCAATGAAGCACAGGGACCAATGAAGCACGGTTGTATTTTCTCCCTTGCAAAAAGAATTGTTTTAATTTTAAATTTATTCAATCGAAGTGAATATAAAAACATTTTTTATCAAATCTAAGCTTTGTCTCGCAACGTATTTTAAAGTAATTTGCAAATTAGTCTTTTTCAGTGCTTAAACTAAATTTATGTTACTGTGTTTCGAAGTATAAGAATACAAAGAAAGAGTTGTATTTAGCGGTGCAGATTTGGCAGTAGTTGTGAACGTATGTACAGATACATTTTAGAAAATTGTATCTTTTTGAAACTCAGTTAGTTTTATTTTAGGAACTTTGAAGTAAAAATGGCTGACAATGGGACCAATGAAGCATTGACTAAAGGGACCAATGAAGCATTGCTTCAAAGGTCTCTCATAATATTTATTTTTTGTTTTTCAGCAAAAATGCCAACTTTTAAAAAGAATAAAAATTTAAAAGGTAAATTTACGTCTTCAAAAATTGATATAGCTGTCAAAGATGTACTAAATAGAGGAATGGGCATTCATGAGGCCGGTCGAATGCACAATATTCACAATGTCATTTTGCGTCGATATGTGCTTAAAGTAAAGCAGCAGAATTTAGACCAAACAAAAGTGAATAAATTATCCATAGTTACAAAACAAGTAAGATAATTGGTTTGTGCAATCACATGCTCCAAATAGACAACAACTATGTTTATATTTCAGGTTTTTTCTGATGAAGAAGAACCAGCTCTTGTTAAATACATTATTACGATGTCGAAGTTGTTTCATGGATTAACTAAAATGCAGACCAAACAATTAGCGTACAAGTTTGCTAAAAATAAGAATATAAAAATTCCTCAAAATTGGATTCGTGATGAAGCTGCTGGAGAAGATTGGCTCAAAGGATTTAGAAAAAGAAAAGTTGGCATCACATTACGGCAACCTGAGCCAACTAGCCTGGCCAGAGCAGCAGCATTTAATAGGCAAAATGTGGAAAAGTTTTTTCACAATTTACGAGAAGTTTATACTAGAGGAAACAATATTTGTCCTCACAATATATTTAACCTAGATGAAACAGGTGTTTAACCTAGATGAAACAGGTGTGTACAAAAACCGCGACAGGTTTTTGCTCAAGCTGGGACAAAACAAGTTGGAAGGATAACTTCTGGTGAGCATGGTGAAAACGTGACCATGTGTGCTTGTGTAAATGCAACTGGAAATGCTTTACCACCAGCTTTTGTATTTTCACGAGTACACTTTAAAGCACACATGTTAAAAGGAGCCCCAACAGGAAGTTTAGGATTAAGTTGTTCATCTGGGTGGATGAATAGTGACGTTTTTCCAGAGGTGCTTAAACACTTCATTGGTCACATGGCTGTTTCTAAGCAAAATCCGGGCTTACTTATTTTAGATAATCATTCTAATCACATTGGTTTGGAAGTCATAAATGTTGCACAAAAGAATGGATTGGCAATTTTTAACGTTTCCACCGCATTGCAGCCATAGGATGCAACCTCTGGATGTTTGTGTCTTCGGTCCTTTTAAGCGATTTTATAATAAATTTGCAGATGCTTGGATGACTTCACATCCAGGACAATCGATAACTATTTATGATGTTGCAGAACTTTCGGGGGTAGCTTTCAATAAAGCTTTTTGCATGGAAAATATCATTTCAGCTTTTAAATCAACTGGAATATTTCCATTTAATCTTAATATTTTTACTAATGATATGTTTTTACCTGCTGAAGTTACTGACGTTCCAATTGCTCCTAATCCCACACCTAATTAAGAAGAAGCGGTCATGGATCCTGAGAACACAATTACAGAAGCTCACTCATTAATATTTGCTAATGAAAAAGCTCTTTGTACAATTATGCCCCAGCCAAAAGTTTCTGTAAAGCGTTTTAAACAAAAATCCCGTCAATTGAAATCTTCCATTATAACGGATAAGGAAGCAAAATTACGACGTTTTCCACACATTGCTGAAGTAAGTTCAGAAAGTGAAGACCTGTTGTTATCAAATGATTGTGATGATGATTTGATTAGTTTATCTTCTTCGTCTGAAGATGCAGAAAGTGTCGGCATCACTCCTCTAAATGTTTCAGTTGGAAATTTTGTGGTTGCAAAAGTTTACTCTTGTGCAAATTTTTCAAAAAATTTTATCGCCAAAGTTGTTACTGGACTCGATGCTGACAATGACTATGAAGTGAAATTTATGAAAATGTCCAATAAAGTTAAAAATGGATTTATTTTTCCAGAAATCGATGATGTTGCTTCTGTGTCATACAATGGTATTGCTTGTGTTTTATCTAATCCTTCACCTGTTGCTCAAACTGTTCGACTTTCAAATATTTTCAAGTTTTCAGATAATCTGACAAAATATAATATTGCAAAATGAACAAAGTGTTAATTTTATGCACAGCTTTTGTGGTAGAATTTTTTAAAAAGTTGATTTAAATTGAATAGTTTTCATTTTTTTATTGACTGTAGAAATACTCAAGCGTTTTTTCTATACAGTCGTACTTGCATATTATTGACAGTCACTTTTTTATGGTTTTTACTGTTTGGTTGTATTTGTCATGTCATCAGTTACTTTTGTGCCAAAATATAAAGATAAATTTCTCTAAAATTTGATTTTTGTGAGTTGCTTCAAAGATCCCACACCAATGCTTCATTGGTCCCAGCCTTAAGGGACCAATGAAGCAATTTTTGTAATGATTTTAAATCATCACCATGTACTTCGTGTAGAAGTTAGAGGTGTAAAAGAAGTACCTATAAAATGTACCATTGTAAACTGTATAATAAACAAGTATGAAGGAGTATGCATAAAAATCCATCCCTCCAGCGACCCAAACTTACTTTTTGCTTCATTGGTCCCACATCTCCCCTACAGATTGGCGTGGTCTCCTAGGTTGGCGATTTTGTAGATTTACAGTACATTTACTATTTCTCATGATTACTTGATAAATTCTTAAGTTTTTGGAAATCCCCAAAGCGTGCAAGGTTAGAATTGGCGAACAGTGAACAAAACCCAGTA
Source organism: Diplosoma virens (assembly GCA_963680785.1). NCBI lineage: Eukaryota > Metazoa > Chordata > Ascidiacea > Aplousobranchia > Didemnidae > Diplosoma > Diplosoma virens. The sequence goes on along the minus strand of OY796880.1, from coordinate 28,148,079 downwards.
TGACTTATATGCGGCTGTATTTGAGGAGGACTAGAAAAACACTTACTAAACAAAAGAATATAATTGTATTAGACTACAAATAAAAAGCATAGAAGTTAACCGACTATTACTTAAATTTATTCAATAAAACCACCACCAGCGTCAATAACAGCCTCTACGCGAGGTCGAAATCGGTTGCAAGCTCTGATTAACTGGTCCTTATCTATTTCATACTATACTCAAACTATGGTAGCCTTTAGAGAGTCTTTGGTGTTATGAGGATGTTTAGTTATTGTTCTATTTTTCTTAACAATGCTCCACACATAACAGTCTAGTGCAGGGGTGGGCAAATATTTTAGTTCGAGGGCCACATTCGGAAGTTGAATTTATTTGAGGGCCGCATTATAGTAATCTCTAAAAATATTGATCTTCACTATCAGTGGTGGATATTCAAACTCAGGAGCCTGAGTCAAGAATTTCTAAAAATTGGTGTTTTCTGAAAAAAAGGGCTTTGCATTCGTCTCACTTTTTCTCCCAAAAATATAGTGATCTCTAAAAAAAAAGAAAAGGTCTTCACTCCGATTTAGTCTTTATTTTCGCTTTTTTTCAAAATCATTGTGATTATATTCAAGTGCCGACAATACGCAGAAAACTGCGGTATTTATTTTAGCCAACGATTCGTTTATTTTCATCAATATTTTCAACGGAAATCTATATTCACCCAAACTATACTTGTAGTTTCGGCAGGCACAAGTGGGGCCGGATGAAACCCTGAGGTGAGCCGGATGCGGCCCGCGGGCCGTAAATTGCCCACCCCTGGTCTAATGGATTGAGTTCTGGAGAGATAGGAGGCCAAATGTTGGGTGTCATGTTGTTGTACAGATTGTCAGCCATCCATTTTGGGGTTGTGGACAAACGATCTAGCAACTCTGAGCAAACCTGCAATTTGTAGATTTCCGTAATCAGCCCTTAGTGCCACAAGCATAGCATGCTGTTCATTTCATTTGTTAGCATTGGAGCTGTCAGAATTATTTTCTGAAAAATAAATGCATTATAAGTTAACAGAAAGCAGATTAGTCTATGAATGTGTATGTCCTGAAATACCAGTGGCACCCTGTCTTGTAATCTGTTTAAATAAGTAAAGCATTTATAATCATTCAGTTTGGAGAAATTGGTGAGATTAGCAATATAAAATTTTCTTGAAATTTTGTTAAAACAAACTGTTTTTGGAATGTAAATAAATATGAAAAATATAATAATTTGGCAAGATATGCATGGGCGAGATTGGCGAGGTGAGGCTGACATGTTTTGATATGTGGGACTGGGCTCAGTTAGTTAGAATAGCTAGTTCAGCAAAGCTTACTAAATTGAAAAGCTTTTACAAAGCTGAAAAAGTTTATTAATTCTGCTTTCCATATTTATTTACATTACAAAAACATTTGGCTACACTGACCATGCCAACCTTGTTCATCTTACCAAGCCCTCCTTTATTTATTTTATTAAAATATTTATTTCACTTTTAATTATTTTATCAGATTAAATGCCAATTTTGAATTACTTGTTTATATATTTCAGATATATATGTTATGACTGCATAAATATGAATAAATTATTAAATGCTATTTTGACTGCTAGTTTCCAGAGTGTTCAGCAGGCAGTAGGAGGTTACTGGATAAATTTTTTCAATTTGAACAGTAATTACAATTCAAAAAATTCTATTGGTTCTTTAACAAAAGATGATATTGATTTTCAAAATTTTTTGCAATGGCTTGACAATATTAAAGATGATGATACCGGTAAAATTTTAATTTTTTATCATTCACTTATTTAAATCTAATTTTTGTAATTATAGCTGCCAATGAAATATATGTTTTCAAATTTTTTTAATTACATATTGCATATAGCATAGCTTTTTTGGAAAATATTGGTACTTGAAAACTTTTCGTTTTTTGGTTGCAAAGCACTTTAATATTATATGCATTTATTACAGTTTGTTTGACATGTAATACTTGTTATTTATCTTTTTTAAACATTTGTTGTTTCCAGTAATTTTGTACATTGTTCGCAATCACAAATTTACTGTAACATTGTCTGATTTGTATAGTCATTGCAGCCTTCATTCATTCATCATTTCTATTTGTTTTTCTGATTCACAGTACAATATCAGAGGCATTATAGTTGTCAAGTGATTACCTTATCCTGATTTTAAAGATGGCAACATAATGCTATCTGGTTGAAATTTTTTATTTGTGTTAGAGATATGACTGAAATTTGAAATTGCTCACTAAGACAGTATGGCTGAGTGGTTTAGTTGGCAGCATGGCTGCGTGGTTAGAGCGCTGGGATTGTAATCGACATGGTCTTGGTTCAAAACCTACTGGTGCCACTCTATTGTGTCCTTGGGAAAGAAACTTTATGGCACATTCCCCTGCTTGTTAGTCTTGGCAAGCAGTTCAAAATTTTAGTCATATCTCTATTAAATTTTAAGTGGACAGCAATATCGTGGCATCTCCGGAAGCAGGTTGAGGTAATTGCTTACCCTATGTATTAGCACCTCCATTGCTTTCCTGTGAGTCAGGAGGATAAGTATAGAATTAAAATAAAAATAAAGTAAAGTATAAGACTGCCAAGCAGAAAAATGCTGTAAAGTGTCTTTCCCAAGGACACAACAGAAACATAATAGTAGGTTTTAGCCTGCAACTAATGCAATTGCATTCACTATCAATACACTGCTTCTACATTTTTTTTGACAGGCAACATAAAAAATATAATATACATATTACAGTGTGTAATAATAATGAAAATATGTGAAATATCATAAATCTATTGTACCAGTTTTGTTTTCAAACTTTAGCTATAGCTTTCCAACTGAAATAGAAAACACTGTTTGTAATCCATTTAGGAAATTTACTTAGTAGTTTTTTATAATATCTAAAAGTAGTTTTAAAGTGGTCAATATTTACCCCTAATGATTGATTGAAATATCCTTGGAGTTAATGAATAACAAGGGGTCAAATGAGGGTTGCTAAATAATTGTTGTGGTTTGCTGAAACGATAAAGCAACAGTATCCTTTTTCTAATGGTTTTGAACTAAAAAATGTAGTTATTAATGTAAAGACTGTATTTTTTTTTTTGGGCATCTAATGGAAGAAACATAGTTGCATAAAAGTGAAGACCAAAAAAGGTCTTCTGGATTAGGGAGTTGATAGAATATTTCATAAAACCAATATATTTACTTGAATTTGGGTCAACGTACAGAATAGTTTGAGAACCACTGATATATAGGCCTAATGTTTATTTGGAAAAAGTATACAAGTTTATTATTGTTTATGCAATAAACTACTGTGGGTACTGTTTGAATTTGAACTGTGGCTTGTTCTTATTTGTGAGTCTAACATCAAAATGTTCAATACAAGTTTTACCGTTGATGTAAAAGCAGAAAATCATATTAAAGTTTGATTCTTTTTTTACTGGAACTTGCATGACTCTTAATCAGCTTATTCAAAGGAAGCATGATATGCAAAGATTCATGATAACTAACTGTGTTGCATTGGGGGCTTACATGTTAAATGCATAAGATTATCTATGACTTTTTTAAAGTTTCTAGTTTAAGATTAGCAAACATCTGGCTCAGTTAAGCTGCTAAAGAATTTCTTTGTGCAAATCATAATATTTGTTAAGCTTTTTAATTCGTATAAATCTTGCTGCTATAATATCTTGCTGTTTAAATAATTGACCATATAATGCGTGATTATAAAACAAAGCTTAATGGAATCTAAAGGTTTTAGGCAAGAAATCTATTTGTATAAACCTTGTTTCTGAATTTTTCGTATGAATTGGCTGTAAAAAAAATAAATAAATAAAAATTCAAGTGATATATCAATGCATTGTTTGTAAATAAAATTGTTTTTTCCTCTATTTTACTGCCTGTTTAAACAAGTATAGTTCTCTTTTATGTACATGTATACAGGCTATACTATTAGATTTTTTTGTAGAAAATAAATCCATTTCTGTTTTACCTTGTGAACCGACTTTGCAAAACAATTGTAAGTCATCTAAACAAATGTCGCTTCAAGGAAAAGTTACCAGCATTGTGGATGACCATGGATTGATTAATGATTACATTTACTTTGAATTGAAAGGTATCCATAAAGTATTTTTTACCAGCTTATACTGATATTTGCAAAAAGTTGTTTAAATTTAATATTTATGATCTTTTTAAATTAAGAAAGAAGCAAAATAAATTGTTCTATTACTTAACATGTTTAAGGCAACTTATAATAATGTATCAGGCTGTACATTAAATTTTGACTTGTTATTTTATGTTTATGAATGACATTTTTTACTACATTTTAATTCTTTTATTCTATTAAGCCATGTTTTAACATTCTGAAAGTTTTTCATTTTAATTGATAGTTTAAAAAAGCTTTGTATCAATAATTTACATAATCTTTTCAAAGATTTGTGGCTTCCACCAAATACAAGACTGCACTGATAGAAACGGTAATCTTATCATTTCTATCAGTGCAAATCTTGCATTTGGTAGAAGCAACAAATCTTAGATTTTTCTCTTATATGACCAGCTCTGTGACTAAACCCTAAACCTGAGTAAGCAGACTGTCCCTGATGAGTTTAAAACTCAAAACCATGGTCGGGCAGTGAGCTCAGGTTTGGTGTGTGTGATGCACAATGCCACAGATGGTACTCTATAGCATTGGTTTTCAAAGTGCTCCGTATGGAGCCCCAGGGCTCCATGAGAAAAACCTAGGGGCTCCACGAGTTATTCGTTTACTTATTAAAATACTGACTTGGCTAATTTTGCAACTGTCCAAAGAAGCAATAACAACCTACAAGTAACTTCAAATAATCTGCAATTTGAATATTTTTTAAATACAAAGCAGCAAATACATCCATATACAGCAAATACAGCAAATTTAAGTGAAGACCTTTTTTTTTTTAGAGAACACCTTGATTTTGGGACGAGAATTGAAAATTAGGAGACCGAATTTAAGTGAAGACCTTTTTTTTTTTAGAGAACACCTTGATTTTGGAACGAGAATTGAAAATCAGAAGACTGAATTTAAGTGAAGACCTTTTTTTTTTTTTAGAGAACACCTTGATTTTGGAACGAGAATTGAAAATCAGAAGACTGAATTTAAGTGAAGACCTTTTTTTTTTTTTAGAGGACACCTTGATTTTAAGACAAATTGAAAATCAGGAGACTGAATTTAAGTGAAGACCTTTTTTTTTTTTTTTTAGAGATCACCATGATTTTAAGATAAAATTGGTTTTTCATCTGAGAATCTCAGACAATTTTTTTGTCATATCTGAAATGTACTATAAAATCATGATTTGGGCAAACGTCACAAAATTTGGGCAAAACTTCATTGCTCCCCCAAATTTTTTTGGGCTGGTACGGCTATGGTAAGTAATAATGTGTTTTTTTTTGTTTTTATTTTTATAAATTTATTGTGGGCTTTGTAAATAATGGTCAACCTCTTCATGAGCTCCATAACAGTAAAAGTTTGAAAACCCCTGCTCTATAGTGCCATCTGTCTTATAACTCGATACAATCTTTTTAATAGATAAATTCTTTTCATCAAACTTAATAGTTAGACAATGTAAATTTTTTAAAAATCTTCTTTATCAAATTTAATTACTTGTTTCACTGCTACTTTTGTAAGTAATATTTCTTTGGTAGATATACAGGGATTTGGCAACAATGTTTTACCAACTATTGGGGATATTGTTCATGTTGAAGCAGAACAGGCAAGGATTAGTGGGGGATGGAAAGCCTCCCTTATAGTACCAGCTAAAGAAGAAATATTGTGGGATGAAGAAGATCCAGAATTCAAGTATATATGTGAAAGTGGTAACGTTATGCATAAGATGAAACTGGACTGGTTCAAATTATATTTGAAGGTGTTAGAATAAACTTAAAGTATGTTAAGTTTTTTTTATATTTTTAGACTTCCAACTACACATGAAGCGAAAGGTGCTATGGTTGGTTGCATAACAGATTATGATCCGATTGAAAAATGTGGCACTATAGAGCACACTGTCACCTTCACATCGGACGGCGTTGTTTCTAAGTAAGAAACTTTTACGTTTTGTCCAAATGGCAGGCAAATTTGTGATTGCTATTGCAACTTACTAACTAATTGAGTCTGAGTAAGGACTGATAGAGATACATAGTTTGGAAACTAAAGCTTTTCGTTGAATAAAAGTGAGTGAGATAAATATAAAGCTCATTAATAAAGCAATCGAACTAAATATATGCACAAAAAAGGAAAAATAGATCAACTCATTTTTTTCTTCACCCGCTTAATTCGTTTGAATCACCGACACAGCTGTTCAAAATAGAGTTATACATTTTTTACCAATTTTATTTCACTGCAATACTTATATTCACCCTTTAAAATTTAGATTAAAATTTTTTTTGTTTTTGTGAAATATATTCTGCAAGCATGTATTCCTATGCCACCCAGCTTTTTTTTATAATGTCACAAGAAATAGATTTATTGCTTTTGCCTTAAATGCCGTTGTTAATACATATTAATTTCGTTTCAGTTATGCTCCCATTCCAGGAGATTGGGTGCAAGCGTTTGTATCGAAAGGTAGTGTTGCCAATAGCATCAAGCCAGTTCGCATAAAAGAACTGACCGGCACCGTAACTTTTCTTGACCGGCACCGAGTTGGTTATGGTGAGTGCGTATGAGTTTAACTTTCTTACTTCAAGTTAATCTTCAGCCTGACCGGGTCATTTATCGAAATAAGTGCAGCTGACGCCTAGTTTGGACTTCAGACGCTCATTCTTGTTTCCGCGTCCAAGTTCTGCTGAATGTTCATAATCAGCTGTTGGTGTCTTGGAAATTGTATTTTATTAGCGAACTTGCCGTTGATAAAAATCGTTTTCAGGTTCGATCAATGATGACGTCTATTTCGACCTTTCGTTTTGCGTCGACAACTACTATCCGAAAAAAGGCGACCACGTTCGTGTTAAAGCGATCGAAAGCAAGCAAGGTACATTGTTCCGCATTTTCTTTTTTTCCACTCTTTTATGATGATATCATTAGGACGTCACTGCTGGAGAGCGTGCGAAGTTGCGTTCATTGGAAGAAGCAATTACTCTTCGCTCGCCGCCACTAGCAACAAAGGAAAAGATTGGACTTTACGAGGAGATCGTCCTCAAGCGTGAATTTCTTTCTTTTATTACTATTATTGTTGCATTCTCTTTTCTAGTTTGCAAAAATGTTTGCAATGCTTGCTTTCAACTCGTAAGTTAGTCGAATCGCTTTAACGGAAAGATAAAAACACTCTCTGGGATTTTATACACGCTCGTCATTCAATCTTTAAAAGTGAAAAGTTGTTCTAAAACAAAATCATTTGATTCAAAAAACAAAAGAAAAGTTTAATTCTTGCGAACTAATTAAAATGATCTAGACGCAATCTCGTGTATCTTGGTTGATTTGGATGTTTTTTTTGCAGGGCTTTCAGATTTGCATCTCATCCATCCTTTCTTCCTCAGTTTGCAATCCCTGAAACTCTTCGAACCTGTGTGCGTTCTGGAGGAGATTTACTGAGTTTGCATCCCAAGTTAAATGAAACTCTTTCAAGCGATAATTACACCGGTTCGTCCTGTTTCGCAGCTTTTATACAGAGTAACAAAACATATGTTGAAGTAGCTTGAGAAATGCATGGCTTATGTATTAATATTATTACAAGAAATGTATTATTGGCTTTTCTACACAGTTCTTGTCTTCTAGAAACGTTTTCAAATCTTATTGCACCCATGTAGTGGTGTAATATTTTGTTGTTTTAGCTAGGTTTTCTGTTCTTCTCCACGTCGAAGAGCTGGCCATAGAATCGGAAATCAACGAATTCCGGTTGCCCAACACGAGCTTGAGCCGGAGAGGAGAGTTTTTAGTTTTGATTGTTCCCGGCTTGTGCGATGGCAGACCGTCGTTAATTGTGGGTACGCTTTTTTTTTTTATTCATTTGGAGGTAATGTTGCGCAGATATTTTTGTTTGTATTATAGCGCACTTTAAAATACTTATTTTCTTAACTACGTTCTACAATAGAAGCTTTAAAGTGATTGAAGGCAGTAAGGTATGGCGATCTACTGAATTTCACTAAACTTTAAATAAACAATGCTTGAGAATGAGTGGGGATCACATTCTTCTATCAAACCTTCCATAACTAATAAATTTATAAATCAAGTCGTTTAAATTTTCTTCGGTTGCAAAACCCTTCCCCGCCAATGGCGATTCAAGAATGAAGAACACGTCACGTGACCGACGTCAGCCCTCGTGCTTTAGCAACTGATTTAAACAGGTGACGCGGTTGTACTGAAGCCCGTCGAAGTGGAAGGCATAGCGCATCGGCCTATGCTGCATGAGGGCTACATCCACCACATTTCAATTGAAGCTGAAGAGTTGCTCATCAAGTTTCACGACCGGCTTCACTGCAATTTCAACGAGAGCGATCGCTTTGACGTTTCTTTTACCTACAGTCGGACGCCGTTTCGTCGTTGTCATCTCGCTGTTAAAGTAAGCCCGCGCTGGAATGCAGATGTAGAGGCGCTTATCAATGAATTAAATGTTGTTTTTACGTCTTAATTCGTATGCTGAAGTTATTAACTGACGGCTTCCGTGCAAAATCCGGCCTCCCGAGATCAAGTGGCCCAGGGATGCCGGCTCAACTTAATTTTTCTAATTGTTCGTTTTTTTATCGGTCTGTTCACACGATGAAGACTGAACCTTTGGTTTTAGAGCTGAGCCTGGCTCCCCTTCAATGGTTCTTGTTGGTTTCCGATCCCAATGAGTGTGAAGCTCATGCCCCAGGACGTTGAACATTCAATGCAATGAATGTGCGCCTAAATTTTTTATCTAATGCAGCGTTTTCTCTGCTGCAGTTAGCATAAGAAACTTCGATTTTTATATGTTTTTTGCACTCGGAACACCACTTTTTGTTACATTTAGAGTATGCAATTCACATTGCCATTCTGATTCAAAATGTTTGCATTTTTCGTGCAGCTGGCTAAAGAGCGTTTTATCAGGATGCTTTTTCCGCTTAAAAGTCGAGCCCTTGATGCTCCCAAAGGCAAGCTCCCGGTAAGAAATTATCTTTGCTTCAAACCATTTTTTTCTGCTTAAGACTTGTTTTGCGTGCAGTTGAATGAAAAAAATGACGGTACAGCCCGACCGATTTCGCGTTTCTTCAACCCGTGTTTAAATGACCGTCAGAGGAACGCGGTCGAAAGAATTTTAGACGATAGAGGCCGATCGTATCCTTATGTGTTGTTTGGTCCCCCTGGCACGGGAAAGACGGTACGTGTTATGAATGAGAAGGACCAGGAATCTGCTTTGGGATGTGTAGATAATTCTGTATAATTTTTATTAGATCTCATTACACCCTTAACTGGCCGCATGAAGACAATTGTACTTTTTATTACTTCAAATAAAATGTCTTAGTGCAATGCTTCTCAACCATTCTGGCGAAGCGGACTGAAAAATTGGATAGCAATTTTTGCGGTCCGGCAGTGCGTTTTCGCTGCATTGTAGGAAAAGAACATGTAAAATTGAAGTAAACTCTAAAAAAATTTTTTCACTTTAATTATACAAGCGTTTAAAAAAAGCAGGTAGCTTTCCTTTCACTGTTAGCGTCAGTTTTTTAATGATATTTACACCGCGAAATTAAAATATCTCAGTAAAAAGTACATGGTCCATCTGAAAAAGCTGCGAGAGAACTGGTTGAGAATCGCTGTCTTAGAGTCTGTACACTTACTGTAACTTTGTTCGAACGGATAGTTTTAGCGAAAATGACACGTAACTTAGTAATGCGCAAAGTAAACTATAGGGTGTCCCATAAAGTGCGCCGAATTTGAATTCGGCGAACGTTTTGTGTGTTGAGGATTAAAGGCATACTTTTATCATTTTTGCATAGTGTTCTCACTCCAATTAGTTGTTTTTTTTGTTTTAATTTGCAGAATACTTTATGTAAAATAGATTTATTTGCAGAATACCGGTACTTGCTTAGTAATTGATGCTTAGAATATGGTGTCGTGGAACTGCGCAACGAGTTCTTATTGTTAAGACGTTTTACCAAAATGGAGAATGTGCGACGCAAGCCGTGCGAAAACTCCGAATCATTTTTGAAAGAAATGAAGCTCCTTGCGAGTCTACTGTACGCAGACTAGTGACAAAGTTTGAAACTACTAATTCAGTTTTAACGGGGAAATTACTTGGGGAGAAACGTTCTCGTCGAACTGAGGAACAGTTTGTTCTTGTGCAAGATAGTGTCATTGCGAGTCCAGGAAAATCAATTCGCCGACCTTCGCAGCAGTTGGATATCTCGACTTCTTTATTGCATCAACTTTTGCATAAAGATCTCTATATGGACGCGTACAAAATTCAACTTACGCAGAATCTTAAGCTAGCTGATCATGGGAGGCGGAGACGATTTGCTGACTGAGTTCTGGAAAGGCTTGCAGTGGATAACAATTTTGCAAAACGAATCATTTTCATTGACGAGGCCCACTTTCACTTGAGTGAATTTGTCAACAAACAAAATTGCCGGATTCGGGGAAATGAAAACCCTCAAATAATGCAAGAGCGTGAAATGCATTCATTGAGAACGACTGTGTGGTGTGGTTTCTGGGCAGGTGGAGTGATCGGACCGTTTTTCTTTGAAACTGATGAGGGGACTGCAGTTACTGTTGATGGAGAACGGTACCGAGATATGATATCATGGTTGAACATGGAAGAATTGGAGATTGAAGCTTCGGGTTCAGTAGGTTGGAACGCGAAACCCCACGTCAAACTTTGCATTATTCCACGAAAAATGTCCGAAACAAGTGATATCTGTGCATGGCGATAAGGAATGGTAACCAAGATCTTGCGATCTTACCCCTTGTGATTTAGTCTTGTGGGAGTTTATGAAATCTAAGGTATACGGCTCGTAGAATCCAAATTCGGCGCACTTTATTGAACACCCAATATAACGTCATGACAATACTAACGAAACATGTATACTGAGATTGCATCACCTTTATCAGGCGTTTGTCTAAAAAAAGTAAGCAGTGATGCAATTATTGTCTTAGTTGTATAGTAACCTGGTAGTCAATTCAGTAAGTAGTTGGTCAATAGTTTTTATAACCGATTTGCAACTTCAATCAGTCAGTTACAACCCAAAATATAGAGAAGCAAGCAAAAAGCCAAGTTTTTCCTTATTTCTCACTAAAATTAAATCTTTATAGTTGCTGTGCTTTAGTTATAAAATGTAAATTCGGCGTAAATTGCAAACGCTAGGTCACGCTTGTTGAAGCGATCCTTCAAGTGGCTTCCCTTGTTCCTTCCTGTCGACTGCTCGTCTGCGCTCCGTCAAACAGCGCGGTCGATCTGCTGTGTGAACGTCTTCACGATTCCGGTTTGCTTTCTAGCGACGCGATGATCCGATTCAATTCGTACCGGAGACCGCCGCAGGTATGGGGTCGAACCGGGAACCTTTTTTGTTTCCGGCTTACCTTGCAATTCTGTTAGATTCCGATTTCTTTTTTGCGCAGGCCGTTCCGGAGCGGATTCGTCAATATTGCGCCGTCGTTGAAAGCCTGGCGGTAACAGCTAGGTACAAGTTGGTCCTGACCACTTGCGTAAACGCTGGTCAGTTCTACTCGTTAGGGCTTCGATCTGACCACTTCTCCCATATTTTCGTCGACGAAGCGGGGCAGGCTACGGAGCCGGAATGTTTGATCCCTATCGGGCTGGGGGCAAAAGGCCAGGTAATTATTAATCTTGTTTTGAATCCCCAACGCATTACGTTCTTTAGCAGTTCGACGTTGTGGTTTTTGTGTGTGAAGCACCGACGACTGGGAACACTTCTGTAACCGTTTCTTTGTTTGATCAGATCGTCGTAACGGGAGATCCGAAACAACTGGGCTCTGTCATAAAATCTTCCTACGCTTCTCATTTTGGCTTGGGAGTTTCTCTTTTAGAAAGACTGATGGACAATCCGAATTACAGAAGAGACATGGAACTGCACAAAGACGGATACAATCCCCACCTGGTAAAATAGCTTTCTTGAACCATGTTACGCGACGCAGGCCGAAGAGTCCAATAATAAACCGATTTAAATATACAGGGTGTTTCAAAAAATTTGACATCATTTGACATGTAAATATTACAGAAACTACATAGTCGAATCAAGTGAAATTCAACAGGTTTAATGTTGACCAAAACAAGATTTATTCTTGTAAATTTGAATAAGAAATTCAAAGGCACCTGAATTTCATAAAAGGTTTTACAAATGTTCAATATGCGCACCGCCTGTAACGCGGCACACGTGAAGTTGGTACTCCGGCTCCTCCTAAACATGCTGCAGCGTGTCTTGGGTAACAGTCTCCAGTGCGGTGGTGTTTCTTTGTTAACTACCTGTCTTGCACGAAAGTTAAACTGGAGATTGTTACCCAAGAGATGTTGCAGCATGTTTAGGAGGAGCCAGAGTACCGACGTCACGTGTCACAGGCGGTGCGGATATTGAACATTTGTAAAACCTTTCATGAAATTTAGGTGCCTTTGAATTTCTTATACAAATTTACAGGAATAAATCTTGTTTTGGTCAACATTAACCTGTTGAATTTCATTTGATTCGACTATGTAGTTTCTGTAATACGTATTTACATGTCAAATGGTGTCAAATTTTTTGAAACACCCTGTATTTTGTTTATTACATGCAACCGCTCAGAAAGTACCGATGACGTCCAAGCTCATAACCAAGTCTTTAACACTTTACAGAATAACTTGTCTACTTGTTTTAAATCGATGACAAAAGTAATCATTGCTTACGTGTTGTCAGGTGACCAAGCTCGTCATGAATTATCGATCCCATCCCAGCTTGCTCAGCATCTCATCGCGACTCTTCTACCACGACGAACTACAGGTAGGTTTGAGGCTCTGCCTGGTTTTGACCCGCGATCGTCACGACACGGAGTCGCTGCTCTGTCTTGTCACGTGTTGCCGCGTACACCAAAATTCTCCGTCGTCGCGTTGCTTACAAATATCGACCGCTGTGTCTTGACAAGTAGGCTTAAATGACCACAATAAACATTCCCGACATTTCGCTTTTGAACAATTGAAACACCTCCGTGAGTAGACGACTTCAGGTACCTGCACACGCACATACACTTATTGCTGCGCACGTGACATGACGCGGTCGCTGTAAATACCACTTTATTTTATCTATTCTTACGTTCGTTTAACTCGTAATTGAACCTTGGCTGCGAATAAGTTTTCATGAGTTGATCTTGAAATGGGTCTCAAATTTATGGTTTTTAGCCTTGTGCTCCGGAATCTTTAGTGATGACGTTTTGTGGTTGGGAACATCTTCCAGCAACGAACTTTCCATCTATCTTTCACGGCATCATTGTAAGTTTCAAGGAATTTTTTGTAATTTTTTTTTCGATTAGTATTAATTGTAGCAATAACAGTTTTTGAAGAAATTACAAAAACTGCAAATCCTGCTTTTGCCCTTGTAAAAACTTGGTTTTTTAAAATTTTGAATAAAGAAATTTTTTTACAACTTAAAAAAAATTACAATATGAAGAAATATAATTGTTTTTTACGTGTTACGGCGTGCTATTAAAAAACTATTTAATTTTAAAACTTGGTTTTTATTCAGGGAACTCAGATACGGGAAGAGACTAATCCGTCATGGTTCAATGCGGAAGAAATCGTTCAAGTGTGTCGATACGTAAAGCTTTTACTTAATGGAAAAAAGTATCCTTGCCTCGGTTCGGATATAGGAGTGATAAGTCCTTACAGAAAACAAGTCGAAAAACTTCGGATGATGTTTAAAGCTTTGGACATAGTCGGAGTGAAGGTAGGGTTAGTCGTTGAGAGTTGTAAGGAAGGTAATTTTATCGTGGATGCGTTTTTGAACTCTTCACTTCTCAAGATCGGATCAGTCGAAGAATTCCAGGGCCAGGAGAGGAAAGTCATTATCCTGTCAACTGTCAGGTCGAAAAGAGAACTCGAAACCTCCGACGACGCCAGCCTCGTTACAGCACTCGGCTTCCTTGCAAATCCGAAGCGATTCAACGTCGCGATCAGTCGTGCCATCGCCTTGCTCATCGTGGTCGGCAATCCCTTAGTTCTCGCCAAGGTAACGGACGATCTCAATCGTGCACCAGCACAAATTCATGCGTGTTATACAACTTGAAAAGGTCGCGACTGTTTCTGCCTGGTTTGCACTTGGCTTGAGTTTTTGGCTTACGTTTGTTTTTAAAATTCCTACCCTCAACGTAGGAAATGTAACACACAAAGTTGTTTAAGTCGAGCATCTTAACCAGCTGAATAAAACTATTCGACAAGGTTGGTGATGAATAAAAAGATTCACGAGAAGCTTAAGGGGTGTTTGAAATTGCTCAATCGGTCACGATTTGAACCCTTGATCCACACTACAAGTTGGAAATGAATGTTCTGTGCTAAGCACAGATTTTTCTGCTTAAAGTAAGGTCGAGACCACATAAAAAAAACGTATTGCTGTTGAGCAATTTAATGTGGCCACACCGAGAATCGAACCTTTCTGTACTAATTATAGACCACAAAGACAGCGGCAAACCACAAGCTTAGGTACTCAAGCAAGTTGCTTTTACTAGTCTATTTTCATTTTATGACTGTTTACTGTTAAGTCAAGTTTATGGTACTGCTGGTGTATTAACTAAAGAATCTTGTCTTTTTTTTCAGGACAAAAACTGGAAGGTTTTTTTGAAGCATCACTTTGAGAACGATGCTTACACTGGTTACGACGCCTCTTCTGTAAAACATCTTTTGCAATCGTGAAATGTTGCTTTTTGAATGTCTTTGCTTTCTTGTTTTTGATTAAAACCTGCCATTTCTATTTTTGAATAACCCAGTGTTATGTTTTTTAGATTGCAATTTATTTATGTAATGTTAATTTATTTATTTCCTGCTGTTTTGCGCATTTCCTGGGCTCGACATTTTTCTAAGTCCCATGAAGCGTGTTACAAAGCTACTCACGTGATAGAAATGAAGGTAAATCCTCTTCTCAAAAAACTGTGTCGTGAAATATCGAGTAATTTCCTTTATTTCTTTTTAAAACTTGCAACAAATAGAATGTTATTCTGTTTAGAGCAAAGAGCCGCATCCACCTGCCCCGACTTCTCTCAGCACAGAAGCAGCTTTGAATATTCTTCGCCGTTTCGAAAACGACAAGAACATGAAGAATGAGGCTCATCTGCATGGAATAACCAGTTAGTTGCTTGGGGTCTGAGTAGCTTCAAAAAACTTTTTTTGTGCTTTTAAAGATGTTAACAACATATGAAAAGGACAGGCAAAATTTTTGAAATTTGGTTGTATTGTAATGGAATGACTCTAGTGAAGTGAGTAAACAAAAGGTGGAGACCAAGCTCAAACGTCTGATAGGAAGATGTACTTTGTAGATGCAATTTAGCGGAAAAAAACGGGAATTAAGACAAGGAGTTTATGAAATCGTATTGTTAAAGAGTAAACGAAGATTTGCTTGATATATGCCGACGTAAGTGATTTACATCTGATGATTCCAAAGTTACGCATGATAAACAAGCTCTATAGTTGCAATTTAGAAAACCGGACTTTTGAAAATAATATTTTTGTTTTTGGAAGATCGTAGGGAAGGAAGAAAAATGCTGTATAGTGCTGTGAATATTATTCAAAGTAAGCTTAAAAGAAAAAAACAGCTCATTGACGCAAGCGTGACGTAGCAAGTGTTGTTGTAGATAGCAAGGCTGCACCTCCCGACTCTATCTCATGCCGCATGCGACAAAAATCGGTATTTGAAAAAAGTGAGGCTTGATACAAAGCAAAATTTTTTGGCTAATTTTTATCTGCTTATCAGACTTTCAAGCTTGGCTTTCACCTTTTGTTTACTCCCTATCGGAAAATCAGCTTCCTCCCGCAAGGCAATACAATTCTTAAAATCGTTGAGACCAAGAACTACATTTTTTACTGTGTTAACGCAAAGAGCATTGGTCTTCAAAGTTTTAATGTTTCAACATCCTTTAGCCAAATTTGCGTCAATCAGGGTACCCATTACAACAAAGTTTATTAGTAAAGAATTATTTTTGGTCTTTGCTCGTAAACGTCAAGTGAAGGCCAAAAAGAAAAGGCCTTCTCTTGCAACACAAATCTTTTAGTGAGAAACACAAATGCAATATGAATGTGGAATCGCATGTAACCGAAAGAAGAACCAGCCGCGTGTTGGCTAGGATACATTTTTTGCATAAAAAGTTTAAGAAAACATATTATACCGCAGGTAGTGCATAGACTTGCTGATATCAGATCTCAAAACATTGTACTGAAACCTTTCGTGGTCCCAAGTAATCGTGCCGTGCAAACTCTATGTCTAAACTAAGCATTGGATAAAAATTACAATAGACTATTATTGCATCTTATATTACACGAGAATAAAAACAAAAAATTTTTAAATAGAAAAACCACTCTGTTATTATATTCTTAAAAAATTGCAGAAGATCTGTCACATATGTTAAGTGGTCATAAGAAGTCGACCCTTTCGCACATTTTGATAGCAATTTTATGGATGTACGATTAGTTTGCGAAATACGCTAAAGTTGGAATTTCAACAGTCACGTGCCACATCTTTATGACATCATAATGAGCAAAAGTTTGGTTGTCGAGTTTTTGCCCAAAAGCTTACAACTGGAGAGCCCAGTCATTTTCAATTTTAAAAGTGATGAAAACATGAAACATCCTTATACCACTGTTTTCGGTTGGCCTTTTTTTAAGAAACGCCTCCGGCTGAATTGCTGTTAATAGCGTGAAGTTGTTAAGTTTTTCGGCAGCGTGGTCGAGTGGTTAAAAGCAGCTTCATTGTGATCGACATGGTGTCGGTTCAACACCTACTCACGCCCTTCTGTTGTGTTCTTGGGAAAGATACTTTAGGGTACTTTTTTCTGCTTGGAAGTCTTAGTTTTAAATTTCAGTCGTATCTTTATAAAATTAAAAAACCTTTTCAACCGGACAGCAATACGTTGGCATCTCCAGAAGTAGGTCGGGAAAATTACTTAATCTATGTATAGCGCCTCTAACGATTTTCTGCAAGTCAGGAGGATAAATATGAAGATGAAAAAAATCAACTGAAATTTCCTTCAGCTGACTTTTCATCGTTCATATTTGACAATTTTTAGAAACTCTGTTTCGTCGATCAATTCATAAATTGAAGAAGATATGCTTGCTACGCGACAACTCAAAGCTGTCTCATCAACTTCAGTTCATGTAAAGTAGCGATTATTTTACTTTGCAGTTGATCTTTTCGTTTTTACACGTTCATAACAAAAAAATAAAGATAAAATGATTGTTATTTACTTCACTTGTATCAAAACGCAACGTTATGGCTGTACATTGACTTTGGTTTCAGATTGCACGGAATTGCGACGGAACGGTATCCATTGAATGCACTGTTGCCTTTTTTCTTCGATCACACTCATGACCTTTATCCTGCGTTAAGACAGCATCAAAAGCTGAAGGAGTTGAGGTTAGCGATGTGATTGGTTCTTTCGAACACCAATTGCATTCAGTGATTTAGTTGTTTTGATTGACAGCGACCTATCGGAGCCGACGCTTTGGTATCCAAATGCAAGATCAATGAAGCGAAATATAATTTTTCACGCCGGTCCGACAAACAGTGGAAAAACGCACGCGGCGCTTGAGAGGTTTGTGTTTTTCTCGAGACTTTCTTCTGGGCGGGATCTGTAGTCTGCGATTGAACCTGCAAAAAGTTTATTGTAGAGAAAATATCGCACATTTTTTGCTTGTAAAACTGAAGAACGTTTCGTCACGTGGCAGCCACTGCGCGAAGCGGGAGTGAAGTTTATTTCTCTCATTGACAAATAGACTGAAGGGGTTTTTTGCCAGTAAGCGCTAAAAATGCTGATCAGCACCAAGCCCTAAAAGTGCAAGAAATTGTTTTCCAGAATTTGTTACAACCCGATTGAGTTTCAAACTTTACTACTGCATTCGAGATAAGCGCTCAAAGCGTGATCTTTGTACGTGCTATTCATCCCCAGTGCGATTTAGCGAATTAAAAACTGTGCCATCAGCACCCGCGATTTAGTTCGTTCAAAAATGGTTAATTTTACAGATTTTTCGAGGCCGAACGCGCAGTTTATTGCAGTCCTTTGCGTTTGCTCGCCCGAGAAGTCTGTTTGAAGACCAGGAGCAGAGGGGTCTCCTGTGATATGATCACCGGTGATGCTCGTGATTATCATCATGAAAGTTCAAATCCTGCTCATAAAGTGGCTTGCACAGTTGAAATGACGGATCTGAACAAACGGTGAGCGCTGTACTTCAGTTTACATTACAAAAGATCAATTGTTTGCAACCTTAAGCAAGTAAGCTGTTGTTATCCTTTCTTGTATCGTCAACCTTAATTTCTACCACTATTAAAGGTTTTTGTTATTTTTCCAGCTGTATTCTTCCAAATATTCTAATAATTTTTTTCTATCTATAGCCGTTTCATATTTCTTTAGCTATGCGTTTTCTAGTTTAGTACTTTATAATCTCATGAAGTTCAACTTTGAAATAAAATTTTAATTACAGATAAAATTAAGTTGAACTTTTCTCTTCATGCCATGATCGTGTAATTTCAGATATGACGTCGCGGTCATCGATGAGATACAAATGCTCTCGGACATCGAGAGAGGTTGGGCGTGGACGCGGGCTTTCTTGGGAGTTTGTGCGGCCGAAATTCACGTTTGCGGCGAGGAAAGAGCGCTTGATGTTGTTTCGGCTTTGGCGAGCGATTGCAATGACCAACTCGACCTTCGTCGATACAAGCGCCTAGGAAAGCTTCAGTAAGCTTAACTTTAAGTTGTAACGACAACATTTTTTCGTCTCTCAGCCAATAACAACTGGGTTTTTGTGTTCAGCGTCAAAAAGAAGCCGGTCAAAACTTTGGAAAAACTACGTCCGGGCGACTGCATTGTCTGCTTCAATCGCGGCCAGATATTCTCTTATAAAGATCGCTTAGCTGAAGAAGGAAAGGAGGTTAGAAACTGAAACCTGCGCTAGCTTTTTTCTACCAATGTGCACTGTACGACACATACAGAAGTGCACGAGTACTAATGGATGCACAATTGTACAGTGCTCTGTGCTCTGGGCTTACCGCAAAATAAGTTGATGACCGTAATGACAAAAGTGTTTGCAAAAGCCGATGAGTTTGAATAATCCTCTGTTTGAACATAGTTGCTGAAAGCTTTCCTGTGAACAAGTAGATTCGCCTTTGCAATAACTGCAGTTTTAATGTTTTATCTTTATCGAATTTGCTACTTTCTAACCTGTGGAAAAAAAAACCGAGAACTTAAACCCGGAGCAAGTTTCAACTGATATACCTGTACTTTGTGCTCCCCTGACATACCATGCTATTGGTGTCGGGTTGAAATTTTTAATGGTTTTAATTATGATAGAATGACATGATATGAACTTACTACTTTTTTCAAGACTGCTTATAGGAAAGATAATGATCGCAAAATCCCTTTTCGAAAAGCACGGCCACATGAAAAAGACAGAGGCAGATTCGATGTTCACCGATGTAAGCTTTGTAAGAGGATTGACACGAAAAAAAACATTGCTGTTTTAATTTGTTCATTAAACGCAGCTTTCTTTTTAGGGGATAGCGAATTTCTGTTGCTAATTAATGCCATTTTTGCGTAAATTAAGATTTTTATTTTATCTACATTGGTTGATCAATATTTCGGGAAATCTTTGTTAAAGGAGGCTTAAAATATTGTGAAGTTCTCTTTAAGCGCATTAATAATTGCTTAGAATGGAAGCGTTACATCCGAAAGACGCACAAAATACAAAAAAAAAGTGAGGCCCCTATTTGGATCTCTCGCGTTTATTTTCAAGGCAGCTATTATATACGGCGATCTACCCCCGATGACGAAGCATGAAGAAGCGAAAAAGTTTAACGATCCCGATCATCCGTGCAACATCCTGATCACGACCGATGCGATTGGGATGGGTCTCAACTTGTGAGTCTTGTCTTACTTCATCGGGGTTCGAACTCCAAAAACGGTCTTATCGGTTCGCGACCACGGTCTCAAAGTTTAACTGTTTTGAGGTTTTTATTTGGACGTCAGTTTTTGGTCTTGTGCCGTTCACACTCAAAGCTTCGTCGCCTATCTTTCCGAGTTTTGCTGGCGCAAGACTTTCACGTTTATTTGGTTATGTGAGCCTCTGGTTTATTTCCGTGATTTTTTTATGTAAAATCCTATGCTCATGCTCCCTATGCCAATTTTTTTTATTTGGTGAAAAACCCTCACATTAAGCTGTTATCTTGTAAATACTCTCACCTCGTATCATTTTTATTTTTCAGAAATATCAAGCGAATAATTTTTAATGACGTTCAAAAAACAACGTCGACAAAAGATGGCGATAGAAAACTGGAACAACTCACCCCTTCTCATGTGAGGAAATCAGCTGTTGACTGATTGCTTGTTTTTATTAATTCCATTTACTGTTTATAGTTAAGTATTTTGTTTCTGATCGGAATATACACAAAAGTACACCTTGAACCAGCATGCACTCTTTTTAAAACAGAATTATTTCTGACCATTTTCATTATTTTATTTACGGCTAAATTTCATGACCTTTTAAAGCAGTACTTCTTTATGTTCAGCTTTTTTTTTGGCGATCCAATATTAAGTGGAAATAGAGAGCAAAAATTTGGCGACCCAATCTTTTTTCAGACTTTATAGCAAGCATAAAAAGTGAAGTAAGCACAAGACAATTTGGCAAAGTCCTTATGCCAGTGGTTCTCAAAGTTTTTGCTGCATTCCTCCCTTTGAGCACTTGGGTACCATCTTTCCTCCCCCCCCCCAAAAAAAAGAATATCTCAATGATTAAACTGAACAGTTTTCTTTGTCTTCATCCAAATTTGTGATCCGAATTTCGGTTGTCCCAGAAAGTTTAAAAATTAACATTCATATTTGATTTTGTCTCGGATTTCATAATATTCGTCCTAAAAGAGTAGTGATCTTTAAAAAAAGGTCTTCACTTCCCCCCTGCCCCCCGGGCTGGTACGGCTATGATTATAAAGGACGTACCGATTTTTTGGGTCGACTTACATTGTACCAAGATTCTCAAATTCCTCCCCTAATGGTTTTACCTCCCTTGAGATATCAAATTTCTTCTTAGGGAGCCAAGTATGGCTCACTTTGAAAAAACACTGATCTAAACATATTGTTCCAAAAGTATGCAGAAAGCTAGGACACAAAGAAATTAATCAAACTATTGTCGAATTGCAGCAAAAATGATTTAATTTTTGCACAATACAGTTGTCGGCGACTCAATCAAATTAATCGGCCACCCACTTTGGGGTCGCGACCCAGGAATTGAAAAGCACTGTCCTAACGATACGGCCTGATTTGTGACATTTTGCAGACTGTTGCTAACCCTCTGACTTTTAAGTGCGTTTCTCCATATTTACTGCTTGAAAGCTGTAGTTTAGTTGTAATTTTACACAATTAGAGGTTTAATTTTGCCAATAATAAATTTAAAAGTGTAAAAACTAAAACGAAATGCTATCTAACACACTTTTATTATTTTATTATTATTAATAGAAACGCACTTAAAGTCAGACTGCAAGAAACAGTGTGCAAAATCTCTATAAAGAAATTATCAAATTTACGTCACTCGGCAACTGCTGGACGTTCGAGCTTATTTGCTTGCTTTTCAATCACGTGACTCGAATACCTCTTGTTCAGGCGTTGCAGATATCAGGGAGGGCGGGCCGATACGGCTCGCAATATCCTGACGGCTCCGTCACTGCGATGCACGAGCGACATCAGAGTGTTTTGCTGAAACTACTCAATACCAAAGCGAAAACAATCAAGGTTTATTTTTTTACGGTGTTCACGAACATGAGTTTAAATTAAAGAATTAGTTTTCGCTTTTTACGGTTTTGTAGTCGTTTTTTAAAGTCAGCTGTTTAAGGAGGTTTGTTTCTTACAAGTGGCAAGTTTAAAGCAGGTTTGTCTTCTTCGTCGGCACGCTAAATATCTGAAACCTTAATTTCAACGTAATTTTTTGCTCTTCAAATTTTTGAAAACCCTAATTTTAGTTTCGAATCAAGATTTCCACATTATTGTCTTTCTCGCAAAAAACGTCCTTCTGTCTCGACTACTTTATATTTATTGTTTCTATTAGTCAAATTTCAAGTCCTATCTCTATTTGATGACCTATACTAGAGGTTGCGCGATTCTGTTGACCCGGATGTTCCTTGCGTCGTGTTCAATCTCGCTGTTATCTTTAAAACGTTTAATTTGATTTTATACAGAAAGCGGGCCTTCATCCCTCCTTCGAACGGCTGGAGCGCTTCGCTCACTCCATGAAGTCGTCGTCGCTCCACGACGTCCTCAGCGCCTTCGTGTCGCTGTGCGAGACAGACAGATCGCTCTATTTTGTCTGCTCGCTCAAAGACTGCCAGGAACTTGCCGAAGCGCTCAAACACGTCAAGTTGTCTTTGCGCGATATGTAAGTCGAATACCTACTCATAGATCGGCTTTCTCTGTGCTGGACTTTTCTACTGTAGCCCGAATTCTGGGCCACTCCATTGAGATCCTTCGCGCCCTTACCTCAAAGACTGGGTCGGGTAATGCCACCACCAGCAAGTGGTTCTTGTTTCGATTACTTTTGCGCTTAAGCGGAGAAGGTTTGAAAAAGTTGATGAGGGAAGTGAACAAGAAAGAGCTTAATCACTTTTAAGCAATCAAAGAGAATCGCTTTTTTTTGAAGTCAATATGTCGGATTTGTGGTTGGGAGACCAACTTTTCCAAACCGTTCGATCAATTGAAGATAATGCACAAAAAAGTTATTGCGCTCGTATTGAACTTAAACAACTGCTTCAATGGATAGAAAAAGATCGGGAGTTGCATGTAAGAAAATAGTTACGCTCGGTCGAAATCATTGGTGTTAGCTGGAATGATTCTCGTGGCCCAAAAAAAGTTTATTTTAGCCCAAGCATTCCAAATAAATTAGACGTGGGCCAGAAAAGCTGTAAGCTATACGAAATTGAAAGAACCACATACATCAAAAATCAACGCGATAATTTATTATATTGTATTTGAAGTTCGGCTCACAATGTTCAAAGACGAGAGTTTGACAAAGTTTTATTGCTGAAAATTTATCTTGCGACCTTGGGTACTGACCTGAACGTTTCAATGTTATTTATTTGCTTGTCGTCATTTGAAAGGCCAAACACTCCAGGTCAGAAACAAGCAGGACCGGGGGCGAGGGTTTATCTTTTTACTACCCCAGGCTGTGCAGGTTGTCCGGATCAGATGCTGGTGGTGCTACGACACTTGATCGAACGACAGTTGATCGAAATGACAGTTGATCGAACGACACTTGATCGAACGACAGTTGATCGAAATGACAGTTGATCGAACGACACTTGATCGAACGACAGTTGATCGAAATGACAGTTGATCGAACGACACTTGATCGAACGACAGTTGATCGAACGACACTTGATCGAACGACAGTTGATGGAACGACACTTGATCGAAACGACACTTGATCGAAATGTTGGGGCACGTTATTAGAACGTGGTCTGCGGTTTGTTCAGGGACACCGCACTTGCAATTCAGTGAAGGAGCGAGACTCCTTTGTGCATGGACGAATGGAATCGCGCAACGCCAGTCCGCGGGCGACTAAGCGTGACCCAAGCTGCTCGGGGCAAGCTCATTCCAACAGGCGTGGCACTGGTCCTGGGTATGAAGACACGGAAGTACTCAGCGTTCCATCTATACGTTCGTCCACTAAGCGCGGCTGTCAGGTTCGGCAAGGTTGTTCAAAAAGGTTTCGCGCAGCTGTCACAAACGGGGCGTCTAGATCTTAGTCTCTCTTGGCGAGCATCTGAGAACCCATTTCAAAGACTATACAGGATATGATTAGGGTCCAGAGATCCACGGTAAGCCAAGGAGAGTGTCGCTCCTAGTCGGCAAAGTTTAGCTAGAAAGATGCCTGAGAGTATCGGTAAGTGGTCCATTGGAATGGGAAGCTGGCATCTAGTGTCTATGCGCAAGGCTTCATTTAAGACACTCTATGAAGCAAGTGTGAGCGCTGCGACACCAGACTGGTGCGCAGTACTCAGCTGTTGAGTAGACCAGGGATAAGGCAGCTATGCGTAGTGTTTTAGCACCAGCACCCCATCCCGAGCCTACAAGTCGCCTCAGCAGTGTGATGCGCGAGGATAGTTTTTGCGCAATGCCACTAGATGGTGACGAAATGTGAGTGATCTGTCCAGTTTTACCCCAAGATAAGTAGGGGTTGGACAGAACGGTAAAAGTCTATCATTGTTGTAGACCTTTAGCTCACGTTTGGCCTCTGTTATTTAAGTGAAAGGCTGCCGTCATCGTCTTTAGTGTGACTGAGCTTCAACCTCCAAGTCTGGAGATACGCTGAAAGTGTAGACATGTCTTGGCTTAAAGTCCCCTCCAAGTCCTTTCAGTTTCCAGAAGAGTGTAACAATGATTTGCTTATGCTCTGTTTCTCACGATGCGTGAATAAAATAAGCCGTACCTGTGTACCATTGCTCACAACAGCATCTTAACAGGAAACTTAAAACTTTTGTTGCTAGTGTATCTTTATGCGACCGTGTCGGCTAGCTGATGATGTAAACTTTCGGGCAAACTTTGACTATTTTTTTTTACGTCTTCACGTTACATTACAATGACGCACGAGCTAATTCTTTTCGTGTCTTGCAGGTACACGTTTTGTCTTAGTCCTGTTTCATCAAATCGCTCGTCGGTCGTCGCCGCTTTGACGGTGTACGCCGAGTTCTACGCGAAAGGACATTCGATAGAAACGGAAATAGTGAAAGCCATGTTGAAGTGGCCTCCTCAACTTGCCAGTAATAGAAAAGAAATGTCGTATTTAGAAGATTTACACGAATGCCTGCGGGTTTACTTGTGGCTGAGGTGAGTTTGCTTTTGGTTGTTTCTGCTTTATGAAAGTCAACTCAAGAAGACCCCTAAAAGGTCTTTGCTTTCCCAAAAATTATCACCTTTTGCAACCATTGACGGCTAGTCACATTTGATCACCCGGCTGTGGATTGTGCAACCTGGCTGATAAACGCTAGTTGAAAGTTAAAACTACCAAATTCTTTTAAGATTTCGAACGTATTTGTAAATCTTTTTGTACCTATAACTTCAAATAATCGTCCGATCGTGCATCCTCGGCCATTAAGATTTTTGTTTGAATCTACCGGCACACATTTATTGAACTCGCTTGCATTCCGGAACAGAACACAAGCCATTGCAATAGTGGCGATGGGGGCGCGAATCAACTCCACGGGGTCCCTACAAGCAATTTAAGTCGATGTTCTCTTGTTCTTGTCACTGAACATTAATTTTTTTTAATTTGAACTGGCCTCTTGTAATGATTCATATTACGATCACATTTTTATTTCAGCTACAGATTTCCCGATACTTTTACAAGTTCGAAAGATGTTCGCGAGATGTCTTCGTTTGTCGACAAGTTGTCGCGGGAATCCATCGCTTGGAATTTGTCAAGAGAGCAATAATTGCTTTACTTACTAAATTTTTTAATTTGTTCAAATAAATGCCTGTTTTGTTTTTCGATTTATTTTTCACCTTGCATTAGTCAGTATAGTGAATTGGAAAAGACGGAGCGACGTATCGTGATCGACATGTTGTCGGTTCAACTTCTGTTGTGTTCGTTCGAAAAACACTTTGCGGCACTTCTCTTTGTGATCTTAGCAAACAGCTTTATACTTTGTAGTCTTGGAATTTGTCAAGAGAGCAATAATTGCTTTACTTACTAAATTTTTTAATTTGTTCAAATAAATGCCTGTTTTGTTTTTCGATTTATTTTTCACCTTGCATTAGTCAGTATAGTGAATTGGAAAAGACGGAGCGACGTATCGTGATCGACATGTTGTCGGTTCAACTTCTGTTGTGTTCGTTCGAAAAACACTTTGCGGCACTTCTCTTTGTGATCTTAGCAAACAGCTTTATACTTTGTAGTCTATTATATAAAGAAAATATTATTATATACTATTATAAAAAAAAACAAAAAAGTTTCAACGAGAAGGCACTAGCATTTGCGAAACAGCTCTGATTAGTTCCTTAATGGCAGACGTGGGCACGCGCAATTTGCGCAATTGTACAAGTTGCGAGAACGCAATAACATGCAATAGTCTGTTTGTTTGTGGGAGCACATGGCTGTCAAAAAATAAATAAAAGTACAACTTTCGCAAATTGCAGAAATGTGCCTAAATTGCATGTGCCCACCTCTGCTTAACGGTTACTCTAATTTGAACCCCTCGCACCAATCGCAAAGAAGGATAAGTAGATAATGTGATGAAAAATGAAGAGTGTCTTGCTACGTTGCCTCTGCAAGTAAAGATGGTTTAAGATGTTTCCAAATGCTTTTTTTGGTGCGTCAGTTTGTTGAGAGGAATGATTTTTGGGTCTCATCTGTTTTTGCTAACTCGATCACAGTGTTGAATGAGGTTGCTGATATGCATGTGTGAAGTGAGCGAGATTTTTTTATTGATGAGAAGCGTTTAGCATTCATTTTTAACTTTATAGATTTTGAAAAATTGTTGCATAATTTTTAATACCGGTAATGAAAAAACTTGAATTTAAAAACAAAAAAATACGAACTGCTTCTGTTCTAAATTTATCTGAAGGGTCATTTTAGGAAAATAAAGTCAGACAGACTGCCTGATTTGTAACTACTATTTAACCGATAAAGCAGTTTGTGCTTTAGTCTTCATAATATTTAATCAGTATTTTTTAAGCAGCTCCAGGCGTAATTTAGAAAGCATTCGCTCCCTCCCCTCTTTCGGAAATATTGGTTTCAATTTCGATATCTAAAAAAGCTTAATTGATTGTTTAAATGAAATTTAAGAGTCCAACATCTTCAGCAAATAGACGCCAATCGGTACGACGCGAGTTCAATGCTCAACTCGACACAACACCAGTACAATGTTCAATACAGCGCAGGACCGTCCCCAGACGTGAATAGCACATCAGGGAAAACAGAAATCGGAGTCTTAAAATCAGTAAAAGGCGAAAAAAGTCCTTGTTTTTTCCATTCCGGTTAACTCCTCTTTTTATGAACAAAAACCATTTTGTCTTCAACACCTGGCTTTCTGGCTCCTATTCAAAATTTTTTATGCTAAAAAATGTGGGGGCAGAAAAAATTTTGGCGGGATAGGGCCCTTTATTGTACCCTTATACAGCGTCTCCAAAAACAGGTCTGGGTGAACTATTTTCCTGCGAGTCGGGAAAATAAGTAGAGAGGATAGTTGAATAAATGACCTGTGTAAAAAGTTTTTTTGCTTATTGAATAAAAAAAATTGTATATAAGCTACATCTTATAAATCCTGTTCATGTAATACCGTGCAGTGTTTGAATAAAAATTTTTCAATTTGAGGCTGTTTGAATTTTTCCAACGCACGTCATCCATAGAACGTTGATCAGCATCAACAAGTATTTTTAAAAAAAGACCAATGAAAAATTCAACCTCTGACATAACTGGGACAGTCTAATAAGGGGTAAACAGTTAAGTTCCTTAATTACAAACAAATATTTTTAGATACCCGAACCGTTTATGCAGTTTCTTTAAAAATGCGATGTTGGTTTGACATAATTTTTTATTTTGCTTCATCATTGTTTTGATAATGCAATTTTTTAAGGTTTATTTAAGATTTAAATCTTTAAGCTGCTTTAGTAAACGTAAATATGTTTTAGTTGGATTCGTCAATGGTTCCAAGCAAACATTATTACAATTAAATTACTACGGAAAAACCAACTATAGTAGAATTTGCTAAAGTCGCCACCTCAAGGGGAACAGAAACAGTGGCAATTCAGCAAACAATACAACAAGTATGCATAGGCCTTCACAAACTTTGCATTCCTTCGTTTCTGCTGGAGCTAAACATTTGAGAAATCAAGAATACAAACAGAAAGCACTTTTTGGATTGCTGTTGCAGTAGGTATATATTTAAACACTCAAGATGCCGTCTTAAAGAAATCCAAGATTTTTTTAAAACGGCATCTTATGATAAAAGATATTGAAAAAAAAGTTCCTCCCAACCGTCGTCCAGTTGATCTTCTTTTCATTGCAAGTCCGTTGTCTCTACGAATGTTGCAAGAGATATAGCCGAACAGCGATGCTGCACTTAACAATTAATATGGGGCTTTAAACCTCGAATAAGTGTAAATGCATTCCGAAATCCGGTCTTGCTTTCAATCTGAGCTAATTGTTCGCTTCATAATGCTTTTCTATTGTTTCTACAGTTAGGCTTACTATCTTTTACAAATTTTCTTCGAAATACTTTTTCATTTAAATTCCGATAAAGTTTAGCAACAGCTTGAACTGGTCCAAATGATTGTGAAGCTAATTCTGTAAAACAACTCAACTTAGTGTTTTAATGATTGTTTTCCCTCCTGAAATTTATGTTGCTTTGCTTTGATAAATATTTTAAAGATTTATTTGAAGTTTGATAGCTGTATAGTAAATTGCTTTATTTTATTTTCTGTAGTATTGAGTAGCTAAACATAACAGCAAAAATAAATCTTTAGGAAGAATCGACTCTTTAGTTTTTAGTGAAAAGTACATATGTCATTGATAAGACAAGAATAGCAGGCAAAGAAAATTGGGGCGAGAGGGCTGTTTCAAGGATGCACGTGGCCTCGGCCAAACTTTGTTGGGGTCAACCCCCTTGAAAAATGGTAATCAGAAATATGCACTGATACGTAAATAACATATTAGCGACAAATAGGCTATAATAGTATGGTATAAGGTTTTATCGTTTTTGCGCTGTCTTTTTTTGACTTTATTAGTAATTTTGGGAGGTCGTTTTTCTATCGCCCAAATTGCGTCAAAGTTAGCTAATCTGAGTAAACTTTCAAAACCGAAAAATATTTTAACATAAAGTGAGGTCTTCTATGCTTCATTTTGATGTCTATTGTTTTATCGCAATGTTTGGGCGCGAGATACGAGCCTATTCTGCATCACTATAGAAAACATAGCTATGAACAGAATTGCAGAGTCGGAGATTTTAAAAAACAGTTGGAGTCGGACTTTTAAGAGTACAAAAATTCGGAGTCGGAACATTTTTTCCGACTCCGACTCCTGGTGTTAAATTTTTTTTAGAGAACACTACATTTTCGGGACGAAAATCAAGAAATTCAAGACGGATTCCAATTAGGGACGAATTTTTTTTGTTACCGATCGTCCCAACTCATGACTTCCAAATTATGGCCATTCTAATTTTAAGTAAATTGTACTTTGCCTAATGCTATTGCCCTTATTTGGAAGTCGGTGTAGGCATTTGGAATCTTTGAAATTCTAGAAGCTGGAGTCGGAGTCGGCATCCAAGAATATTTAGAATATTTTGCGGATCTTAAATCTTCCGACTCCACAACCCTTGCTATGAAAAGCGAAACAAGTGCTAAGCATCTAGGGATGGTCTCTAAAAGAAACTCAATTATACTCTGAAAAACATGATAAAAATTAAAAGTTTTTACCAAATTTAACGAAAATGATTCTTTATTTTACAAAAAATATTTTAATATATTAATAGATCAGTGGTTCTCAAAGCTTAAGTCGTATTCTTTCCTATCAAGACTTAGCTTCAGCCATTCCCCAAAAGTATATGACAAATTCTTTTTATAATAACGTCAAAAACCTGTTTTGATTTTTTCTATAAAGTGAAGCACCGTGGTTTTACCTGCAAGCTGCTGAAACTTCTGTCGGATAATCACATGATTAGAATGATCATGGAGCTTGTTCGGAACAACTCTACGTGACAGCAAGCGAAGCCAGCTTCGCCGTCAAAGAAATAGCGTTTATCGAAGATCGGTATTGACTTCTTTTCTTTTTAATAGTTTATAAGTGTGATCTGTCTTCCACAATCTTCAAAAAATTTATTTTAAAGCTGATCTAGCATTGTTGCATTTTTTTGGAGACTGAAAGGACTTGGAAATCGAGGCATGTCTACAGTTTCTGCGTATTTCCAAATCTAGAAGTTGAAACTTTGTGTTTCAAAGACGGTGAGAGCAGCCTTTCATTTAAATAACTGAGAGTTCAAACGTAAGTTAAAGGTTTATAACAGCAATAAACGTTTACTATTCTGTCTGATCCCGACTTATTTTAGGGTAGAACTTGACAGATTGCTGACATTCCGTCACCATTTTGTGGCAATGCGTAAAAAACTATCTCTTCGCATCACACATTTGCACAACTTGCGAAGATGGGATGCTGGGCCAAAACATTGTGTAAAGCTGCACTATCTCTGGCCTACTCGATAGCTGAATACTGCACACCAGTCTGGTGTCGCCCAACGTATGAATCATACGTGGAAGACGGAGTACTGTGATAACACATCCAGGCTTTGTGCTTTGATACTTATGACCAATACTAAGCCTGTTGGAATGGGCTTGTCCCGAACAGCTTAGGATATGGTTAAACGTATGCAGACTGGTTTTGGGCGATTCCATTCGTCCGTGCACAATGGAGTCTCGTTCTTTTACCGGATTGCGAGTGCAACGCCATTTAACAAAACACAAAGCACGTTTTATCTAGGTGCTTCACAGCCTGCGTTTGGCATGACATGGAATACGTATGTGGTCTGATGTGTTTTGATGACAAAACCCGATGCTGGCTCTACACCATCTCTTCAGCATCTGATCCAGGCAGTGCAGCAGCCTGGGGTAGTAAAAGGATAAACCCTTGGTCCCAGTCCTGTTTGTGTCTGACCTAAAGTTGGTGGCGTTTCATACTACGACAACATCAACAACAACTTTATTTCGATTTTCACTTTAGTGAAAGAATTTTACGAACTGTCAAGGTGCAGCTATAAAGGACGAGCCAGTTTACGTTATCAGTTAATAATTTAGAATCAATTTATATTTTATTCAAATTTCTCTCTCAATAATTACTTCTTTCTACAGATTACGAATTCTTTCCAAGGGAGCCAAGTGACTTACTTTGAGAAACACCGGGCTAAATATAGTTGATTTCAGTTGCAATACAGAGTCCTCGATAGGGAAGTTAGAGTGAATATTTTTTAATCAAACTATCATGCAATTAAAATATAACTTAAAAAAAAACAATAGTCTGTTTCACTTAAAAGGGATCATTATCGTGTTTAGTATGTAGCAATACAAGGTGAATTATCTTCACTTTTTTTCGCAAGTTTTGTAATCGTATCTATTAATAAAATTGAGTTAGACTTAAGCTGAATTGATTCAATTATACGAGTAAGCTAAACTCGTAAAAATTTTTATTGATACAGTATTTAGTAGTTGCGTTTATGGTTAAGAAAAAAACAAACTCATGCAATTGCAAGGCGCTTACTTTAATTTGGAATGTAAGTTTGAAAAAGTTTTTGGCCCATGAGCAGGACTAGTTTTAGTAATTGTTTTTTCGACTTGCGAACCCCCTTTCCGTTGACAAATTTCTGCGTTCGCCACTGATTACAGTCACACTGTAAACAACAAAAGCAAGAAAAAAAACGTTTATTTAATTTTAGCCAAACGGCAATATCTTGGCAGAGCTTATTTGAAAGCAGTTTGGAACAAAGGCTTGACGGTTGCTTAAAGTTTAACACCTTCGACGTTTTCCTGGCAATCAGGAGGTTACATGATGTCATATGATAAGTGAGCTTGTCTCAGTCATAAAAAAGTTCAAAAATATTTTGGTTTTCTTCTACTAAGGAAGAAGAAATAGCCGATGATTGAACCAAATCGCTATTTTATTTTAGTAGAATCAGAACGTAGATTAAAATACAAATGTTTTTAAACATGTTTCTGATAATTCTAAACATAACATTTTGAAACTAAAACTATATGCACATTTGGCATCGAATTGCTTCTAAACCTTGCTTAAAAACTGAACAATGATTAAAAAAACTGAATCAACAAATTTTTTTGTTAAAAAATAATGATAAAAAATCACAAAACGAAAAGAAAGGCAACCTCCATTCCGCTTCTTGCTTATAAAATTCAGATGCCAGCGATCCCTTTAGATTACAATTTTCAACGTAAGTAATTTAATTAAAAAATCGTTTAATTCAGATATTTTGCCAATATTCGACCTAAGAAGTTACCCAATCCCTTTTTTTAAATTTGCAGAACCTTTTTTAACTTATCATTTGACTAATTTAAAAAGTTTATTTAAACATAATTTTTAGTGTTTCTTTTGCACAACGCACTATTAATTCTTTTTACAAGGGTTGTGGAGTCGGAGGAGTTTTTTTGACTCCATCTATACAAATTTTTTTGACTTCAACTCCTACTCCGAATTCAGCTATTTAAAATTTCATGACTCCAACTCCAGAATATCTAAAAAAAAAGACTCCAACTCGACCCTAAAACATGAAACTCCGACTCCAAAACTGTGAACGCTTAAATTAACGTAAAACACTTTCAAAAACAGAAACGACTCCTCCCTGAAACATGCGACTCCGACTCCATAACCTTGCTTTTTACTAGTAAAATAAATTGTAAATTTGATAGATATACACAAAAATTGTAGGTGCTAAGATTAGCATAGGCCTATAAAATGAAAAAAAGAAGTTTAATCAGGTAAGTGCTTTTAAATTAAAATTTTAATTAACTATCAGCTTAACTAAAAAATATGAACGCACCTATACCTAATCCTATGGAAGTTATTTTTGACCATACGACTAAGTTTTGAAAAAAACAACTTATTTTAATAAATTTGTTTTTTAGCTTCATTGCTAGTGTTATTATCGGATATAATCTGACAAATCATTTTATTGGACCCATTCCAAATTCATGCAATAATTTTCCAACAGGGCATGGGAAAAAAAGTATAAAAGAGGAAAAAATTTCTGGTGTTTTATTTATAGGCAAGTAAAAAGCATTTTATTTGTCAATGTATTTCAGCAAAAAGTTGCGCTCTTGAATTTTCAAGAACGCAGAAATATTAGCCAAATGTGGCCCGCGGATCATGGATAGACAGCCCCTGTCATAAACAAGAAAAACTTTGTTTTAATATCAATGCCTTAAAAAATGAAATATTTTTGTTTTTTATCAGGTATTATGTCTGCCGATAAATATTTAAAAACCAGAATACAAGCAGCTATGGACACTTGGATAAAACATATCCCAGCCAAAGTTAAAGTTGAAGTTTTTGCTGAAAATAACGGAACTTTCGATCCCAAAACTCGAACCCGATACAAGTATTTACGCAACAGTATTCGCATTGTGCAGTTACCCGGAGTCTCAGACCGCATTTATCCTCCTCAAAAAAAAAGCTTTTCTATGTTAAAGTTTATGCACGACATGTACATTGACAAGTAAGGAAAAAACGATTTTTCGATATTCGTTATCGATTCGATACATTTTATTGCAACTCGAAAACAAACTCTTTTGAATTTTATTTTATGCTGTTTTCTTGCCTGAAAACACTTAGATTAACACTTAGACACCTGAAAACCTAACACTTTAGCCTGCAATTCTGGCCTTGTTGTTCGTTCAGCTTTTTAAAATTGTTTCTTTCAAGCAAACTTAATTACGTAATAGGCCTACTGACTTACGTATTTTCTCAGATACGATTGGTTCTTGCGCCTTGATGACGATGCTTATGTCGATGCGAAACGCTTGCAAAAGCTGCTAGCTGGTATAAACTCCTCAAAGCCGTTTTATTTGGGCCATCTTGGTTTAGGTTTACATGCTGAAGACTTTTTGGGTGAAAATGATAGTTTTTGCATGGTAAGTTTTTCTTTTAAGAATATCTTAAATGGTTTTAAAACAATTCAACGGATTTATTTTAAACCAGGATAAGCTGAAAATGTCTAGGACAGTTAATATTAATAGAAGCTGTTGTTTGCGGCTGCTACACGGAATAAACGCCTACAATTTAAAAGCTTTTTGTCTATCTTAAAAGTAGACTTTGCCCGAAAAAAAGTAGCATTATATTTTAAATTATCGTAACAGTGATAACTATAAAACTTTTCAAAGAAGTTTATGCAAATGTTAACTGTGCTTACAAAACAACTTTATGCATTTTATGTCAGGGTGGAACTGGGGTGGTTTTTTCGAAAAATTGTTTACAAAAACTGATTCCTAAACTGAAACATTGCTTGACGCATTTGCTGACGGAACATGAAGATGTCGAACTGGGAAGATGCATTCAAACAATGACCGGACTAAAATGCATAACCTCTCGGAAAGCGTCGGAGATTTTTTTCCAAGATTTCGATTCCAAAAACGGATACATAACGAATATGAAAAGAATAAATTTCGGTACCTCTGATGTATTTCTTGTGGGTTTTGCATATTATTTTCTTTCGTTTTGAATGTACGTAAAATTGAACTCAATCAGGTGACCAACCGATTTCTCGTTCTTTTTAGATGTTGCTGCGATATTTCATCCAAACAAAAATACTTCGCATCAAAATCTACTTCATGTTATTTTGCTGCACAAAAAACTCGAAAAACTTATTACAAAAATTGCCGAATTTGAAAAAGAAATTAGCCGTCTTGATCTTATGGAAGAACATAGAATGGTGTGTATAAAGCAGAGCTGTAAATACAGTATATGCTTTGAATTTAGTTTATCTGTCCTGGGTGAAAGACTTGATGAAATACTGCAGATTTTTTAGAAATTTATGAGGAGAATATTCAAAATTAGACATAACTACTAGTGAAAATTGTAATAACCGAATAGTTAATTTTTTCGCCCAATTTTAGGCACTTTAAAAGAATTTTTATATTTGTATTCGAAGGCAACAAGCAAAAAAGCAGGTATATTTTTTCGATTGCCAGGCTTCAAAAGAGCCAGATTTCTATAAGCTGTGCGAGAAAAAATTATGAATCATTATAAAACTCATGTAACGACAGCAAGCTGAAGCATTAGATGAACTTATGAAATCTCAAGTTGACATCGTGTCAGCTGATTGGTGGTGAAATAAGACGAGACGACAAAAATTTATTGAATTTTTTTAAGCACGAATGCTTGCTAAATATAAGCAATAAATCAACGATCACTACAATGCTATGGTTCACAAACGTTAAATTTTATTTAACCGGCAAAACAAAAAAATTAATTTTCATACAAACTGGTAAAGAAAATTTATAATTGGCTAAAACTAAAATTTAAAAGTATAAAAGCTGTAAATGTTTTTATATCCTATCTTATCTTTGTCGGCAGCATTGTCGAGTGGTTGAGAGCGCCATGATTGTGATCGACATGGTCTCAGTTCAAACCCTACTTGATCCATTCTGCTGTGTCCTTGAAAAAGCATTTAACGGCACTTTCTCTTGCTTGGTGGTCTTGGCAAGCAGTTCTAAAACTCGGTCATTTCTGTGTCAAACTAAAAAACCAAAATAAAAAAATTTCAACCGGACAGCAATATCTTGGCATCTTCGGAAGCAGGTCGGGATGATTGCTGACCCTTTGTATAGCGCTCCATCGCTTTCCTGCAAGTCAGGAGAATAAATAGAGAGGTGAAATAATAAAAATGTTTTAAGTGTGCCAAGTTGTGCTGAGCAATGGATAATATAAATGCAATCTAATTTTAAGACGTCACATGTTTAAGATAAATATTCGTAGAAAATAGTAAGAGTTTGTTATCCACTGGAAACGTATCTAAGCCAGAAGCTTCAATCGTAAACAACTGAACAAGTCAATTGTAAATGACCACATGGTGTCCAGGACAACTGAATGCAGCCTGACCAATCAGTCCGCAGCGGCTAGTTGATCCATTCCGGACTGCATAATCTTTCCTTTTTTTGCCCTTAATCATCATTTGTTATTTAAAGCTTTTTTAAAGGTTACAGTTACAGGGGATCTTAAAGTAACTTCGGATCGCACCTAATGAGCTGAACTGTAAAGTAAACACATTACTCTTTAGTTTTCTTTAAATCATTAGTCTTATAAATATTTCTTAACTATTAAAAAATTTACTTTTTTTCTCAGGCAGACGGCAATAAGGAACAAATATGGACTACATACCACAAAAGAAAAGTTTATAGCCACATCGGACTTTTAGAAGCCAGGATGCATCCACGCTTTAAAATGTCTTATAAGAGCTACGGTCGCGCTTACTATAAAAGGTGTTTGAAAGAAAAAAACAAAATTAAAGCGATACTCGCTCATGTCTCGTATTTTAACTCAAACCCCTTGCAGAGCAGCCACTGGATATCGAAACTATCGGTTAAATACTTAAACGATTCTTTGAAAATTTTTTTTATCAATTGCAAACAACGTTTTCCTAAAACTTTACTATTTTTCAACGAACCTGTACCGATCGAAGTTGTAAATCAAAAACAAGTTCTGAACAGACAAAATACAGTCGTGAATTTTTTGGTGATACTCCATAAGAGAAAAAACACTTTTTTAAGTTATTTGAAAAACTTTGAAAAAATTTTTTTGAAAAAGCGAGAAATCGTCAACTTAATTGTCATTTACTTTCCTAAGTCCGGAAAATTGGACAAAAGAGCTGCTAAAAAAACGGTAAACAGCGACAATGAAACCACTTCATCAACTGGTGATCTGAATATGATTCAATTTAAAATTAAAAAACTTCAAAGGATTTACCCAGAGCGCACAATTAAGTTCATAAACATGAAGGACGTGCCGTTTTGCAAAACCATTGGGTTACAAAAGGCTGAAAATGAGGTAAAAAACCCAAACGAAATCTTGTTCTTTTGTGACGTCGACATGCTGTTCAGCTCTTCCGCTTTGTTGTGGCACTTGAGGCAAAATACGATTCAAGGCAAGAGAGTTTACTATTTGGTGACCTTCAGCGAATATGATCCAAAGGTTGTGCATAAAAACACTGGACCTCCCAAATCTCGCTTTGAGTATCGAATGATCGACGGATTCTGGCGATATTTTGGCTTTGGAATGTTCTCGATTTACAAAAGCGACTTTATGCGTACAAACGGATTCGACACGCGCATCTGTGGCTGGGGACTAGAAGACATGGAAATGGTTTGTTTAGTCTTTCAAAATTCTCATATCTGAATTAATGTATACCTATATAGTTTTTTCTATGCTGATGTCACATATATTTCGATTTTGGTTAGCGGTAAACCTGCTATGTGCACAAAATTTTGTGAGTCTACAAAGAGTTGTTGGTTTTCCAACAATTTAAAATTTAATATTTATTAAAAGCTGCATGCGATAACTTCTAGTTAACAACAATGCATTAATATGACGTCAACAATCGTCAAAAGAACAGTGGCAATTAGAACTGAGATAAGCAAAGTTCCTATATAAACAGTAAATTATGCGGCTAATTGGTTTCTGTTGATACGTCACTATGCCACCCTTTTAGATAATCGTTGATACCAGGATTGTGGAGTCGGAGTCGAAGTAGGAGTCGTTTTTTAGATGTGTAGGAGTCGGAGTCAGAGTTGAAATTGTTGTTTTTTACGACTGTGATCCCACTCTAGGATAAATTAAGCTTACATGTACGCTACAGCTGGTCAAACCTACCAAACCGATAAACAAGTATGCGCATACACGGTGAATACTTTTCCAAAGACAGTGTCGCTTTTTGACCTTGAACTTGAAATGAATAAAGAATAGTTTTCGCTTTAAATCGACGGACTATAAAGGATAGATTATTTTCGGTTCAGTGACTGTTCTTCAAAATTTTTCTGAAGATTAATATATTACTTTTTTATTAATTTGATGATAAAATAACCTTTAAATTGATGTGAAAACTTTTTTGTCTAGACTTGGTCTTTGGAGACAAAATGATCCATCAAAAACTTTTGCCTGGGCAGACGTAATAAGCTTCAACTTGAATAATATAAAAAGCTTCCTCAATTTAAGATATATTTTTTCAGTTAAGATATATGATTGATTGGGTATATCATATTTAAAATATATGATTGATTGTACTTTTTTTAAAGTCGACCCATGAAAAAATATAACCTATTTAGCAAGTTTTAGTTTGAAAGGGTAAATCTTTTTTAGTTCAAAGTGAAGGCCTGTAAAATAGAAAAGGTTTTCATTGCAACAAGAACGTTCCACCTTTACAAGTATTCTAAATAAAATATTTGCCGGCCAAGTGAATAAAGCAACTCGGCCCAAAAGTGACGACCTTTGCATTTATTTATTTTGACCTTTATTAAGTTTTTTAGTAAAAATTTTTTCCAATACTAAAATTTGCGTATGTTAAGAGTATTTTTTCGATTAAAAAAGTACCCTTTTTTAAACTTTAACGTTTCCGCCCAAAAGTTTTCTGATGCACCTCTTCGTTTTTTACTTGGCAGCCGCTACTGCTTGTGAGGAATGCATACTCCATTGAATGGTGGTTATAACGTCATAAACTGGAGCAATAAACTTGAACTCAAAAAATAAAAATTTCTGAACTACAACTAAAAAAAATTCAATCCTGTTAATTATCTAGCTAATTTCTAAAAAAACTAAACCTAATAAATATGGAAAGGCGCCGAAAAGCCATTTTTCACTGGGAAAAAATTCAAAGAAATTGCTTTTAAAAAGGCAAACAATTTTTTAAAAAGATTTTTGCACTAAAAACGGTTGGAATGTCATTCTGTATTGCGATCATTCTGTATAAGCGAGACAATGATCCTACTTTCGTCCTAACTTTAAGATGCAGATAAAAAAACAAAATAAAAACCTTCACCTTGAATCGATCTGACATTTTGGTCGAGTTTCCAAATGCTTCTGTATCTGCCCACTTGTACCTTCTCTTTTTAAAAAATAAAGGAGGAAATTTGTAGGGGTGAAAAGTGCAGGGAGGGTCTCTCTGCCCTTTTCACCCCTCTCCTCCGGTGCCTCTGCACATACTAATGACGAGAATGAGAATTAAGACGAAAATTAACATAGCCCTTTCCTAAACTCGAAAAATCAGAGATGAAAAACTAGAATTTGCAAAATTTTTGTGAGTTTGAACGAGAAGTTAAATAATAAAAATCTATCGAGTTTCCAGCACTGGCATAAATATTAAAGCACTTCGGCCTACTAAACCATAGTTAAAGCCTTGAAAAATTCAATTTCTTTCCAGGTTA
Source organism: Diplosoma virens (assembly GCA_963680785.1). Classification (NCBI taxonomy): domain Eukaryota; kingdom Metazoa; phylum Chordata; class Ascidiacea; order Aplousobranchia; family Didemnidae; genus Diplosoma; species Diplosoma virens. Next base: position 28,109,029 of record OY796880.1, on the reverse strand, counting down.
ATAAAATTTCAGCCAGCGATAGGACTACTTAGCAAGTGGTAAAGGCGTGCTTCAGTGATTAATAAAGCCTAGGCTTGGACAAAATTTTCTGCACGCCAACTTCAAAACGAATAAAAAATATTTTATGAAACCTTTAATCAAATATATATTATTAATCACTAAACGTGAATATTTGCTTTTTTATCTCCACTTGCACGCAACTACGTTTTTTAACTTTAGATGTGAGAGGAAGCAACTAAAGATTAAAAAAGCTCTTCACTTTAACAGCTATGCATTTTTAAAAATTTTGACACTGTTGCTTTATTGCTTGGGTAAACCCTAACTTTTATTTATTACACCCCATTTGACCCCTTAGTTGTTCCAATCGACCTCTTGGAAGATCACTGGTCTAAACAATAAACTTGTTCAGCTACATAGCGCACAACTACAGGTATACAATATGCATTGGTGAGACAAGATATTTCGGGGAAGGTCAATAAAAAATCTAATATTAATACGTTTTCTTTATTCCAGGATAATTGCTGTTTAAATCTTCTAAGTAGGCATTTTATTTATACACACATAAATTAAAAAATGTATTCTATTGTTTCACTTTGGCTATTATAGGCCTGTACCATTAGAGAAAAATTGCTTTCGTGTTCTTGCAGAAATTTCAGCGGGAACAGACAAACCTAATAAAATACGTAAGTGTATGGACTTTTAAATAACCAATGGAATGGGCGGAACCATAACTTTTTTAATTTTTCGGTAGTCTTTAAAAAGACTGTTTACTTGAGAATTCTTTCGGCCAACTCTTGTTGAAGAATTTGTTGGCAAATGACAAACTTTAAGAAAACGGTGGTTAGATAGTATCAGAAGACATCGAAAGCAACGACGCCTCTGATTGGTTGGAGAAAGCGAGCATACAATTGTTTGACATCTCGTATGAGCAACATGCAAACAAATTAAATTAAGTAGGGAGGATTCGTACCAATTATGCAATCACTTCATAGTAATGGAAAGTATGACGTCACAATTGAAAGCTTAAAATTATTGCAAGAGACTGAAAATAAACTATAAATTTATAAATTTAACACTAGGACAACCAAGTGGCTTTTTCGATACATTTTAATTTTGTAACACCTGACTTTCAGTCAAAAGTTGCGACTGCCGCCTTAAATTTTCGGACAATTATTTTTTTCTTGCAGTCAATCTTAAGTGGGAATTTTGTCACCGCTCTATTGCAAGTAAAAAAGTTACACATGAAACTACCTAGAACGACCAAGTGGCTTTTTTGACGCATAGCAGTTTGTGTACTGTAGTGACGTAACGAAACAAAAAGACAATAGAACCTAAGAACGTCTTTGTTATGTGTGTACGATGCAAGTAGCATTTGTGTTTTGACTCTTCTCTAAGGCAGTGAGCTTAAGCAACGGCAGTCAGTTACTTCAAAAGTAGACTAAATTACTACAGAAGAGTTCATGAATTCGTCTGAAGTATCATGCAATGCTTTGCGAAAGTACTGATAACTGCAGAAGCAACGCAATTTCTCTTCTATTCAGATCTACCTAACTGCTTCTGTAGTAGGTTTGGAAAAGTGTACCATACTGCGAAAACATACATTAAGTAGACTACAAATATGATAAAAAGATTGGCAAGCCATCAAGTCTTACAACGTTTACAAGATATTAAATCAGATTGTTCTGATGGTGAACTTTCTGACAGCGAGAACCCTTTGGGAAACTGTCACAGACTTTGTTTTGGAATCCTAAAGGACCAGTTGAACAAGGTAACCCGAATATCTGCGCTGAAACAAAGCTGTGTCTAATTTTATTTTATTTCGGCTTAAGAAGTAGTTTGCTATAAGCCTGAAGCTTTTATACAGTTGGCTTGAACCAAGCTCGGATTGATTTGTCGAAGACTCGTCTCCACAAACAAACAGAGACCACTGTCTCTTACTAAAACGAATGTATTATACAATTCACGACTCACAACCGACGAAAATTTCTTTCCACGCTCTGCCATTGCAAAGCGAAAATCAGCGCTACAACTTGATTCGTCCAATACAAATAATTCTACCTCCGTAGAACCAATCTCCAAACACTGGCGCAAAAACAATTACAACACTTATCAATCCACGCAATACAATCAAAGGGGTCCTCCACCCACGCTCTGCGCCTAAATTATCACTCTCTGAAATTATTTTTTCTAAAGTCTTTTCTCTCGAGTCGTCTCTCTCTATCGAGTCTTTTCAAATCATCTCTCTCCCTGAATGCGATTGAGCGAGCGTATATATACTGTATAGACAAATATCACATGACGACAAATCGACTAGAGAACGCTGGACTCAACTCGAATCCCGTAGAGAAAACGCTTCGCTCCAATGCACCAGAATTAGAACATCAGTTCTATCGTACACGAGAACGTTCGGGAATAAAGTTCAAACTCGGTCATGCGTTAAGATAAAATAAATATAAAATAAGACAAAATAAATAAAGATAAAATAACTTGACGATGCGCATTACGTCATTACTGTCTGGCGAAAGAAAGAAAAAAAGAAGATGCGTACGAACAATTGTAAGCAAATAGCTGATATTTAAATGATACAGCACAAGAGCGATTATACCTTGTCCAAGCGATCTCTACGTTATAACAAAACTTTGAATTACTTTAAGACGGAGAACTATATTGCCATAACTTGAAATTATTACGAATGATGTGTGACAGAAACGACGCATATCCATCTGTGGTGGAGAGTGACGAAAAACGCATTGTGATTAATTCAAGTAAAGAAGGTTGTGATCATGATGCAGTCACTGATTTGGATGAAGATAATGAGGAATGTGCAGAACTTCATAAGAAAAGATGACTCTACATGATAGAAGCTATATTGCTTTTAAACGTATAAAGAGCGCTTGCAACAACAAAACGTTGTAAACATCAGGCTTGGTCCAACTGCGTTTGCAACAAACCGTGTAATCGAAGGCAGACCATCTTCTTCTTTCCCAATCATATTCAGTGAAACTTTGCTCTGAAATATTCAGAAATTTACTATTTCTGAAGCTCAGCGTGTCACAGGGAATATCAAGTGGAATGTGACACTACAAGAACTTGACAAGTTTATCGGCCTTATTATTACTAGGGGTGTGTTAGGCAAAGGGGGCTGCCTTGCTCTAGTCTGTGGTATACGTCTTGGGGGTGCCCAATGTTTGGTAAAACCCTTTCCAGGAACAGGTTTATGGAAATAATGATGTTTCTATGATTTGACATAAAGAGCGACCGAAGGCGTTGACAGGTTGAAGACAAATTTTGCCTTGCCTCCTGTTTATGAAACTGCTTCATTGAGAACAGCCAAAAATTTTAGGTGCCTAACATTTACTTGACAGTTGATGAACAGTTGCTTCCGTGTAAAGCAAGGTGTAAGTTCATTTAGTGCATGGCAAATAAGCCAGATAAATTTGGACTAAAATTTTGGATGGTGGTTGATGCTGATAGCAAGTATGTATATAACGGCTTTCCATATTTGGGAAAAGATGAGACTAGAGATACTTTTATAAGTGTTCCCACTGATGTTGTAATAAAACTAATGCAAGCCCTCTTCAAGCACGGCTACAATGTTACCTGTGATAACTTTTTCACATATCTGGATGTTGCTCTACGCTTAGCCAACGAAAAGTGCAGCGTAGTTGGGACTATTCGCCAAAATCGCAGAGAACTTCCCCAGGCTGCCAAGGCAAAGCAACAGTTGCATAAAACCACAAATTTCAAAACTACCACCGCGTCGACAAGCGTAACTTTGACTTGTTACCAATGCAAAAAAGCAAAGTCTGTAATCGTACTGAGCACACTTCACCCAGATGCGGGGATTTCTTCAGAAAATAACACTAAAAAAAGGAACCAGAGACAGTTTTGTTTTATAACAAAACCAAAGCAGAAGTGGATGTTGTTGATCAGATGACAACGAAATATTCTGTTAAGGCAGCAAGTCGAAGGTGGCCTGTACATGTTTTTTCAAACGTGTTTAATCTTGTAATTATCAATAACTGGGTGCTATATCAAGAAATATGCAGATCGAGGATTAGCCGTCGCGAGTACATGCAAAGCGTAGCTGAAGAGCTTTGTGGAATATCACCAAATAATCAAAGTGATGAACTAGTTGAAATGGAATTGGAGCCTCCCACGAAAATGCGAAGGACGTGCTCTACTTCCAAATGCCGCAATAGAACGACACTGATATGTTGCAAATGTGAAGAAGCAATCTGCCAACAATGTTCAATAAAAGTGTGTCTAAAATGTGTCAAATAACTGTGATAGAAATATAAAGTGCTTTCTGACATCATTTGCAGATCTTTGTGCTGGTTTTCAACTTCTTTCAATGCAGTAAAGCGGAAAAATTATACCATGCGTCAAAAAAGCCACTTGGTCGTTCTAAGTAGTTTGAAATTCCAGACTTTCTAGTGTTAAAATTAGAATTAAGAATTAATTGTGACGTTTACTTTGACATAATTTATTATTTCTTTCAGTTCAACGAAGTTTTGAAAGCTAAGCTTGATATTTTCCAAGCGAATCTGCCTTATCAAGTCCATGGGCACCACAACAAACATTGCGACCTTTCCGTCCCTGAAAAAAATCTGGCGGAATGTAAATCTGTGCGAGCTTTGCATTTTGGGCCGAAGTCAATTTTATCAAACCTTTACAAAAAGCAACAACTTGACAAAGAACGGTCTATGTTTGATTATCAGTTTAATTGATTCAAGCTAAAAAATATTTGCTACCTCGTAAAACAAATCGGTTCTTTTGCAAAGAGAAATAATTGTTTTTTTCCGCATACTCATTATAGCAACAAAAACTTTCTGACAAGTTCAAAAAGTTTATTCACTTTTTATTGATGGTCTCAAATAAGATCTAAATTAAACTATATCGAGCCATTGTTTTAACCGGGTCTTCAGACAGCGTTACACATTCACAAAATTTTGAACATTCTGTTCAAGTTATTCAGAAGAGACCAGTATTTGTGCTGCTGGTTGATGTTGATTAATAAGCTCTGATTCTATACTTTTAAATAAATAGTACATAAGTAAGTAAATTTGTTTACCTGCAAGTGTTTTTGCGGGTGTTTCGGTAGTTTTTTAGCACCAGATAGTAGTCTTGAAATATTTTAACAAAATAGCACTGTGTAGAACTTATATATATATATATCAGTGATGTAGTCGAGACCACAAACGTCGAGACCGATCGAGACCCAATAATTTTTCCAAGGCCAAGACCGAGATCTAGACTAGAAAATTTCGAGACCTAAGGTTCGAAGCCGAGACTAGAAACAATCGAGACCAAAATTGAGACCGAGACCGAAAGCTTTTATAAAAAATAGTCCATTTTCAATAATTCCAAAAACAATAATTTTTTAAAAACAATCTAAGATTACATTTTAAATAAACAAGAATTTTTAGCATGTTGGAAAGCGCTTTGCTCTGTATGCTTGCATCATTAAACAAATTGCTTTAAAGAAAATCTCAACTGCGGCAGAAGAAACCCGAAAAATACAAGGCATTCTATTTAAAATGTTGAAAAAAGCAGTAAATACATTACAAAATTTTTTTAAAACTAAAAAATGCTGGAAGTACGGTCATCATGGGAATATTCGATTAGCTCGGTTAACTGTGTTGGTGTGTTGCAATTATAAAGTATTCAATAAAATTTGAATCTCTCATCGATCACAAAGCTTCTCTCCAAACAAAGTGGCAAGCAGCACTTGCCCAATCCAACGTGGCATCATTCGATGCCAAATAGCCGCGCGAGAACGCATAAAAAGGCAGCGCTGATTATATTCAACGCAAGAAGAAAAGGCGCGCTGGTTCGAATCTCGTAGCCAATACCTACGTCGTAAATATTTACGCGTACGATGTAACAACAATTGCTGGATTTGTTGGCTAGAATTTGTCTAGTTAATCACCGCAAAAAGATTAAAAACAATTACGAATTATGCAAACGAGTAAAAACAGTTTAACGACTCGCTGATTTTTTTTTTGGTATTCCACTGGTTCATTTTCTGTCTATCTTTGGGTAGGTTATTCGGAGTAGTTTTTAAGACATTGTCCTTTTCTACCTCGTCATATTAACACTTTTTACTTTAAGTTTAGAGCAATTTTGTATTTTGTCGTAGTCAACAAAAAACTCATCTTTGTTTAGTTTTCTAAGTGTCACAACTTTACTCGGGGATTTTCTCATAAGACCAGTTGAACTGGGTAACTCGAATACCTGCGCTGAAGCAAAGCTGTGTTTATTTATTTTTTAAACTGGGTCAAGGAATAGTTTGTCACGAGACTTAATGTTCTTAATGCAGTTAGTTCTGGATAAGCACAACCGAATTCTCTTGAAAACGTCTCTCAACAGATAGCAAGAAACCACAGTTTTTAATTACACGTATAAAGAAGATATTATTTACAAAACCAACAAACTCGATTAACTCTCGCTAAACTTGACTCTCAGCTTCACAAAACTCCAAAGTAATTCACAGCGTCAATCAACTGCAAATAATCACTTAGATTAAATTGTCTGCACATTGGAAATACGATAAAAAGATGCTAAAGAAATGCGTTTAAAAATGACAATTATTAGGATATGGATTAAAAATTAAAACAGTAAATTTTTTACAGGGTATAATTTAAGAACAAGAAAGATTATTTGGTTCAACCCTCCTTTCAATGATGAAGTCACCACTAAAATTGGCAAAGAATTTTTTACCCTTCTCAATAAACACTTTCCACCCAGCAACAAATACCACAAAATTTTTAACAAAAACAACATAAAACTGAGCTATAGTTGCATGCCAAATATGAAATCTATGATAAATAAGCAAAACACTTCACGCCTAAACAACTCGGACAACAAAGTAGACGCCAAACAATGCAATTGCAGATCAGATAAAAACTGCCCACTTAACGGAAAATGTTGCAGAAATTCAGTAGTTTACAAAGCCTTCCTAAAAACTGGTGAAACTGACAAGTTTTATTACGGCAGCTGCGAAACATCATTTAAACTCCGATACAATAACCACAACCAATCTTTTAAAGACAGTAGAAAAATTAACTCCACCGAACTATCTAAAGCCGTTTGGAAATTAAAACAATCAGGACTATCGCCAGAAATAAGATGAAAAATCGTACAACACGCAACTCCATACTGATGTGGTTTAAAAACATGCAACTTATGCTTATCAGAAAAATTACAAATATTCCAGGCTGACCCAAATAAATTACTGAATAAACGCTCGGAGTTGGTCTCAAAATGTCGACATCGAAGTAAATTTAAATTACGAAGTTTTAATTACGCTGGCAGTTAATAAATATATTTACAAACTCGGTTTACCTTATTTTTACATCACACCTTTATCCACTTACTTGATCAGCAAATAAATCAATCCATCTCTACACTACATACTTATCGAACTAAAAATATTCTTAAATTATACCCTGTAAAAAATTTACTGTTTTAATTTTTAATCCATATACTAATAATTGTCATTTTTAAACGCATTTCTTTAGCATCTTTTTATCGTATTTCCAATGTGCAAACTATTTAATCTAATTTTAACGCATTTTTAATGCAAATTTTTTATATTTACCCATTATTTTCAAACAATAGAGCAAGCTACGTAAAAAACACTTTTTCTTTGGCAATAAAATTCATTTATCGATTAACATTACAACCGTAGTTTTTCTCTTGTTATTTTACGCTTTTTCGCCAGAATTCAAGCGCTTCGTTTAAACTGTATTTTTATTTATTTATTTTGTTTTTCAGATTTTTAACCGCCCCCTGACGAGCCCAGGCAGGCGAAACAGTCTGTTGGGGCAAATAAAATTAATGTTAAATTAAAAAATTTTGTGGTCTGTAAGTTAATTATCTAATTATATATATGCATATAACTAACTTTTGCCATCCCTCGTAATGTATTTACTGCAATATGCTTTACGTTCATATTCCTGATGAGTCCCTTAAGGACGAAACAGGGCCTTGTCGAATATTTGTATCGCATATAGTACACAAAACACGTTGCTTTTGAAAATCGTTGTGTTCAGACAAGTAGTAGCTCCTCCCGGCATTGTCCAATCATTTGTTCTAATATATATATTATACTGTATTTATTAAACACTACACTTTATTAGTTAAAACCACAACAGTCTGTTTCATTCTATTGAATCGTCAAGTGGTCACTTATTCAAAGAGAATCGTTAAACAGTTTTTACTCATTTGATTATGGTTGCAATAGAGAATATGACGTCATAATTCAAATTTAGAATCACTTATTCAAGCATATATATTATATTTATTAAACACTACACTTTATTAGTTGAAACCACAACAGTCTGTTTCATCTTATCGAACCGTCAGGTGGTTACTAGAAAACAAAAATATATAGTCATTTGTGGTAAAAATAATACGCCTGAAATAGATAACACGTAGTTAATTATGCAAATAATACAGCTCCTGTGACGTCATACAGAAATAACAACTCAAAAATATAAAATGCAAGTATAGAGGTTTGCATCCACTTAAAGGTGAGGGAAGTCGAGTTAGGCGTGTTGTAAAAATTTAAAAGGAGGAAGGGAAAATCTACAAAGCAATGAAGAGGTTACGGGAGAGATCGTATAAGGTGAAAAAGTTAAGTAAGTGAAGGACAGTGCGAATGATAGTAAGCGGATTAAAATAAAGGACAAGAAAGGTAATTTAATTAATTTGAATTTATTTTGTGGCAATGATTACCGGTAAGCTTTGGTTTTTTGTAGAGTGTTGTTGGTTTGATAATAGTGATTTGATTCAAACACAAAATAATTCTAATATTAAAATAGATGAAGTCGCAAATAATTACGAAAGGTTTTTCAATTTAAATTTGTTTTTATGACGCCATTTCTCATTTAGTTCCGATCTTTTATTTAGCATGGTGGTAGGGTCCGCTCGGAGGATGAAAAGTTTTTCTGCTAAGCAGAGATTGCACCATCTAGCTCCCGGATAGTATGGTGTGGTGCGGGTTGCGATACTCCATTCGATGACGGGGTTCTTTCCTGCGTCTTTAGCATGCCAAAAGGCTTTAGACAGCTCGCTGGCATTATATTTTTGCCGACATTTAAAGCTCTGATTATGGTTGCAATAGAGAATATGACGTCATAATTCAAAGTTTAAAAATTACTTTAAAAGACTGAAAATTAACCATAAGTTTATAAACTTAAAATTAAAATCAAAAATGAAGTGAGACAATAAGACAATCAATAGTATTTTTCCTGTATTTCAACGTTTATTTCCTGACGAGTGTCGGACAAAAACTTAGAGATGAGTTTTTTGCTGGCTATATCTAAATACTGTACCGCAAACCACTTCCACTTGTTTAAATTTTTTGTTTTAAGCAATTAGATTCATACTATGGCGTATGCAGAAATTTGTTATGACGGGGGAAGGTGGTTGAGAGCCAAAATACGATCACTACAATCCATGAATTTTTTTTAGGAAAAAGAGGCCTGGTGCAACTACAAAAGAGCCGCTTTTAAAGATTCACTTTAAAAAACAATTAAAATTATTTATTTATTTTTAATATTAAATTACATTTTTTTTATCCTCCTGACTCCCTGACTCACAGGAAATTGTTAGAGCCGCTATACGTAGAGCAACTGTTAAGCTATTACATTGACCTGTTTCCGGAGATACCAAAATATTGCTGTCGAGATAAAATTTTTTGTTTTGTTTTTTAAGTTTATTTATAATTAGAGGTATGAGTAAAATTCAAGACTGTTTGTTAAAATCACCCAGCTGAGGAAAATGCTGTAAAGTATTTTTCCCAAGGACACAACAGAATGGCTGGAGTAGGTTTTAAACCAAGACCATGTCGACAACATATCACATTACGGTGCTCTTTATCACTCAACCACGCTGCAGAAAAATGTAAAATAAAAGTGGAAAACTGTTTTGCTGCTCACTTTGTTCAAGCCCTGATTTTCTTTTAACTGAAAAAAAGTCTACATTTCATTTTAACAATTTTAAGCTGTTTTAAAGCTGCTATTAACTTTAATTTGACCATGATTCTTTATGAAATTTTTTTAACCCCCAACCCTCCCTCTTCCGTGCATACACTTATGGATTCATGGATCACAACTTTTTAACGTGGTTAACGGGTCTGGGCAGCGTGGTCGAATGTTTAGAGCGTAGTAATTGTGATGGAAATGGCCGCGATTTAAAATCTACTCGCGCTATTTTGTTGTGTCCTTGGGAAAGACATTTTACGGCGCTTTTCCTTGGCAACTAGTTCTAAAGTTCAGTCATGTCTCTTTAAAAAACTAAAAAACCAAAGTAAAACGTTTCAACCGGACAGCAATATCTTGGCATATCCGAAAGCGAGTTGGGGGTAATTGCTTGATTATACGACTCAGAAAGCGTCGTAAACTTTTTTACTTTGGTCTTTTCGTTTTTTTTGTGAAGCAGTAAAATGAATATAAAGATGAAAAATAAAAAAATAAACAAACTATAGTGGTGGTCAAACGTTGTGACTCCGAGGGCCACCACCTCTTCACTTTTATAAATAAACGGACGCCATAATTAAGAAATGAATAAATATGTTGTTTAAATTATTGCATTCATAAATTTCATTATAACAAGGACTTTTCCACTTCATTAAGAATGGTCCCCGATGTATAGGGCACGCTGTTAGTACATGGTCTGCGGTTTGCTCAGAGGCGCCACACTCGCAATTCGGTGAAGGAGCGAGACCCCATTTGTGCATGGAGGAATGGAATCGCCCAACACCAGTCCGCAGGCGGTTGAGCTTAACCCAAGCTGCTCGGAGTAAGCCCATCCCAACAGGCCTGGCACCGGTCTCGGGCACAAAAGCACGGAACCTGGAAGCATTTTCACAGTACTCTGTTTTCCATTTGTGATTTGTCCATTCAGAGGCGCGGATGCCAAGTCTGGCAAGGTTGTCCAAAAGATTCCGCGCATCTGGTACAAACGGGCGTCTGGATCTTAGTCTCACTTGGCGAGTATCTGAGAACCCACTTAAAAGACCATGCAAGATATGATCGGGGTCCAGAGATCCACGGTAAACCAAGAAGAGTGTCGCTCCCATTCGGCGAAGCTCAGCTGGCTGGATGCCTGAGAGTACAGGTAGGTGGTCCGTTGGAGTGGGACGCAAGCATCCAGTAACTATGCGCAAGACGTCATTCAAGACACTGTCAATGAGGCGAGTGTGAGCACTGTGACACCAGACTGGCGCACAGTACTCAGCTGCTGAGTAGACTAGAGACAAGGTGGCTATGCGTAGTGTTTGTATCTAAAACTATTAAGCCCTTGAAGAATATACCTCAGCACAAAAAACATAGCGCTTCCAAACTATATACATTAGTGTATCCAAAAGCATTATTTATACCATACTATGAGTATATATTAAATAATGTTACAGTTGAATGCCTACAAAGTAAAGACCTAAAAATGATGAGGATTTCAGTAGAGAAAATAAAGACATAAATTGATACTAAGCACAAGCAATTCATACGTTTGATACATAATAATTGATAGATTAAAAATATTTTTCTTATGAAAGATTTCTCACCTCTTCCAGGAACACCACATTCTTGGGCAATGGCCAGCCAAGCATTCATTTTACATTGCCTGTTGCTGTAGGTAGCTGTTTGTGGATTTTACAAGCAAGCATGATTTTGTATAGCAAATGAATTTTTCTTTTGTTTCATTGCACATAAAAAGATCACTGATTATTATTTCTTAAACTAATTTTTAAATGTAAATTATCTCTAAATTAATATTCAGATAACATTATTCGTAACAAGTTGGAATAGTTATAATTATATTAAAATAAAAGGATTATCAAATTCAATTTTAATTTAAAATAATTTAAGCACTTATGCAATGAAGACAACAAAATTGATTATTTCAAAACCATGAAATCAGCTGGTAATTATACAAAAGTAGGACATTGAGATAAAACAGTTTTACAGTTTATTTGTGAAAATTATTCTATACATATATATATAGACCCAGTATAAAATAGCAGTGAAAGGTTAAGCAAACACATTTTTAAAGGAAAATGTATATTATACGGGTCAGTCAATAAGTAATGAGACTTTCTCAATTACTTTGGTGTTCTTGGAGTTATGCAACTGAAATTTTATGTGATGATTATGAATGGAGTTGTCATCTTATTTACAACAAAACTTGTTTATTTTCAGATTACTGTAGGTGTGACGATAAATTGAAATGACTACTAGGCTAGGAAACAGCTCATGCTTGGAACAAAGAGGAGTCATCAGATTTCTGTTGGCAGAGAGTGTAAAATCATGTGAGATTCTGTCTAGAATGCAAAGACAATATGGTCCTTCCTGTATGTCTAGAGCAAACTTCTACAAATGGGTGCAAGCATTCAAAGATGGACGCGAAAGCATTACTGATGATCTGAGAAGTGGAAGACCTGTGGATGTCTCTACCCCAGAAGCAGTACAGGCAGTTGAAGACCTGATCAAATCTGATAGAAGGGTCACTTTAGATGAAATTGCTACAAACTTGGACATCTCCCATGGCACAGTGTACGCAATTGTGCGTGAGAAGCTGCGTTTTTCAAAAGTCAGCTGTCGCTGGGTTCCAAAGATGTTAACGGATGATCACAAAATGCAGCGCCTGATGGCTTCCAGAGCATCACTACGCAGATACAGAAAGGAGGGAGATGTATTTCTATCGAGAATAGTGACAACTGATGAGACCTGGGTCTTTCATTATGAACCTGAATCGAAACGACGATCAATGGAGTGGAAGCATGTTTCTTCCCCAGTGAAGAAAAAATTCAAATCTCAGAAAAGTTTAAGGAAAGTCATGCTCACTGTGTTCTGGGACAGAAATGGGCCGATCACTATCAGTTTCTTGGAAAGGGGCAATACTGTGAACTCAGAGAACTACTGTGAGCTGCTAACTCAAGTGAAAAAAGACATTAAGAACAAACGGAGAGGACTTCAATCAAGAGGTGTGATTCTCCTTCAGGATAATGCAAGGCCCCACACAGCAGCAAGAACCCTAGCCAAAATTGAAGATTTAGGCTGGAAACTTCTAACACACCCACCCTACAGCCCAGACCTTGCACCATCTGATTTTCACCTCTTCGGCCCACTCAAAGAGAGTATGAGGGGAATTCACTTCCAGACTGATGAAGAAGTGAAGGCTGCTGTGAGCAACTGGCTAAGGACCCAGTCCACGGAATTCTATGCCAAAGGAATAGACAATCTAATATCAAGATGGAACAAGTGTGTTGCAAAGGAGGGAGACTATGTTGAAAAATAAAAAAGCATTTTTTGATTACCAGTCATTGCAAACTTGAGTTATTAAAAAAGTCTCATTACTTATTGACTGACCCTCGTACCGTATTATTTAAAAATTACTTTATCATATGTTACTGCACTCCTGCCATATCGAAATAGAAAAACTTCAAAATAAAAGTTTTAGAAATCGTGTCGCAGGCTATATTCTGGGTATTCACTGGCTATACTATGCACAGGTTTAAACTATAGTATTGTATTCTATTCATTGCACTACCGATTAACAAAGTCACGTGGCGATTAACAATGGAAGATTTGAGTATCAGTGACGTTGATTTCGCAATCTTCCCAAAAACAATGCTGTTCTAGTTCGTTCGTAAAGCGCTGCAAGATGAAAAGCGAACACTATGGGACTTCAACTAAAATAGCATAATTCTAATCAAAATTAAGTTGCTTGAGCTTGAACAAAAAGATAATGACTCTATAAGAAACAATAACCAAATTACGAAATTAGAATTTCACGAAAACGCCGATCGCGAAACAACCATCTATGACATTATACAGTCTAATTAAGGTCTGAAACAACCATTTTAATTTCTTTTTGGAACAACTTTTGGCAGGCGTACAAAATTTTAAGGTAGGTTACCAGCTGTAGATTAACTGTAACAAACAACATTAAAAAATCTATGTCCACTCTCTGAAGGTACTGCTGCATTTAGACTATATTAAAACTATTTAATCTATTTTAGTTCTGTAAATCTAGTTCTTTTCTATTGTTTCCCTTGTTTTTCTGTTAAAGCTTGTTTACCAACAGAAAAATGCTACCTTTAAAAAGCATTTACATAATCAAGTTACTTTGTTTTTCTAAAATCGGATTAATTTGGTGTAATTGTTTTAACGGCCAAGGATGTGCATAGAAACCATGAACTTCTAAATAATAGTATCTGGACTGGAAACGAAATTCGCGCGGTGACCAAGATGTGACTGACGCTTGTAAAACTTCACTACAAGATTTGAAGTGTGATATACAGTAGTTTATAAATTACATTTTATTACAAATAATTAAACATCTGACTCGTATTCGCCAAAGATAGACAAAAAAACTTTTTACATCAAACGTAATCACAAGAATCAATAAGCTCACAATAATTGGCGGAATTTTATTACTTCCTACCAGTAACTTTTGTGATTTTTCGTATGCTTCCTTTTTTTGGTTTGTTCGCTAAGGGAACGCACAAGATTTTTGCACATGCAGTTAAAAAAACGAGACGAAAGTCCTTCTATAACATCATGGCCTTTACGACAATAAGCAGAAGTACGTTTAAATTAAAAAATAAGCTTTCATAAAAGGCTATAATAATTATTTTTAAAAATACTTCTCGCGGCCACACAAAAATTCAGTTTTTATATCACTTCCACATAATTTAGCAAAGGTAATCCAGCATAAGCAGTCAAGGTGAAATGTTTCTGCTGTTGGTTTCCACAGCCCACCACGATTAATTTCTTACAGGAAGTCAATTGCATTCTAAGGAATTGCCTCATTTTCTATATCAGTTTTGGCAATACTCAAAATCATGGCTTCTTTGCAAGCCTCGCATTTGTTTGTTCTTACTAAAGATTTGCAGCAATAGCCACTAACATCAGATATTATTGCACTATCATTTTCTGTAGGTAAAATGTTAAATAGCAGCTCTGCATGCAGCGATTCAGCCTTTGGTGAAACATTACGAGGAGTTGCTTTACCCTTTAATACAGCATCTATTTTGGTTAAAGAAATATTTGAATATTTCGGTAAAGATATTCCTCTATCTTTCTATGGTTTTCAATGTTTTTCGAATCGTTGTCACGTTGTATTATTTTTAACCACTTTTTTCTTTCTTCTTTGTTTTTAGGGAAAACTGAAAACCTTTTCTTTCGAATCATTGTCATAATTACCATTGCAATTTGTAACACAGTATTTTCTACTCATTGTAGGTTTATGGAGAACTGTATATTTAATAATTGTTAGAACACTTATTTATATTTAGTAACCTATACGTTTAATAAGCTGTACAGTATTTTAATAACCATGAGAATAATTACGTAATAACTATTAGAACACAAACGCATTTAAAAGGCTGGTTAATTCTAAAAAAAAAACTTTGCTAAAACAGGAAAAATTTGGCATCTCGAAAACAAAATTTGTCAAATAATTTTCCAAATTGAAGAAGTAATTACTTACAGAAACTCAAATCTCTTTTGTCAAGCACTAACAGCTTGATGCAGTTTCCGCATGATTTGGTTAAACTAAAATATCTAGAACTACCTCTGTTTCAAAATACCTTGAGTAAAAATTAACCTAAATCTGTCAAACTAAATGGATTAAACCAGCGTTACTTTTTTAGAAAATTAAAAAATTAAACGATTAAATTCATATGATGATCTTGCGAATACACATGTTTCACCAGAGCAGATTTATTGTTCACATCATTACAGATAATACAAAGAAAAGATTTTTAGAGCCTTTTTTTACTCATTCAAATAATCATGCTTTTAATGACAAAACCAATTGTTTTTATCCAGCTGCTTAAAAAAATTAAAAAATTTTAAAATAATTGAACTCCGTTAGATGTCGCTATATATTACAAAAGTTCTTTTTTTTGCACCATTATAGTTTCATTGTCGATGATGTTTATGTTTTATTTAATCTCCTGAAGAAACTTTACTGATCTTATGGCATACCGAAACATCGAGTTTTAATTATTGTTTTTATGATTGAATAAAAATTTAACAGCAGTTTAGACTCTAATTTTGCCAGAAAATGAATAACAGTTTTAAATTTTATATACCTTTAAAGATTTGTCTACTGCCTAGCAATTTACAAGCGTAGTTTACCTTTCTAATTTTCACACCGAATGCCATCTTATAGCTTTTATACGCTGAAATCGCAACATTCTATTAAATTGCGAATTAGCTGGGTTGCGAGTGTCGGCGCCACTGAACAAACCGCACACCACGTCTTAACGACGTGTCCCATATATTGGGCATTATTGGACACGTCTTAACGACGGATATATTGGACACATATTAGACACATATTGGACACGTCTTAACGACGTGTCCCATATATTGGGAACCAAATGGACTCGCGAAGCCAGACGGTTCGGGATGACAAAGCCCAATGCTGACTCAACATCATCGTTTCCAGTATCTGAGCTGGAAAGTACAGCAGCCTGAGGTAGAAAAAAATTAAACACCGGCGCCATTCCTGTTTATATCTGACCCGGAGTGATACCCCTCCGAAAAACGACGACGTAACATCTATTTATTTTGTAATGCGCTGTGTTACAAATGCTTATTTTTATTTTAGGTAAAATAAAATTTTCAAATATGAGTGCATATGAATAAACACACGTTTATCGTAATATTTGATGAAGTTGCTTGGCCTGGTCAGCAGAGTGCTCTATGTTGCTTGACCTGGTCAGCAGAGTGCTCTATGATGTTGATCAGAGCAATTTATTACAGGATTCAATTCAGCGCACTTTCTTTCAAATTTAAAGCATTGCTTTTTGGTAACATTTTGAATAATGTATAAAAATAGTTTAAATTAATGAATACTCTTAGGGGTCGTTTCCATTTCGATCTTGGCTGGAGAATTGTTTGTTTATTTTATTGATTTTTTGCTTCGCTTAGTGCTTAAGCGCGGAAAGAAGTAAAAACACAATAAAACAAACAAAGAATACTTCCGTCAACGCTCGTAGCGGAAGCCAGCCCTTAAAGAAAGGTTTTGTTAAAAAAGTCGACGGCCGACATTGAGAATCTCGAAACAAGTCAGAAGTCATCATCTTCTTCTTCGAATGGTTACATTGGCCTGTTTGCTGCCTTCTGTTTTGTGCTTGGTTACTATTGTAAAAGATTGGCGTATCCACATTGGGGAATTCATCGTAAAGTGCTTTTCCAAACAACACAACAGAAACCATTCAGGTAAACTAAACATCCAACTCGCATTATTCTTTTTCTCGCGAGTTAAAAAGTTATCATTTGAGCTATCTCGCCTGGGGCTTAAATTACAACAAATCCCTTGAAAACGACTTTAAAAAATTTACTTCTCTCAAATTTCTCAATTGGGTCACTCTGCTTAGCTAAAATGGTTAGTTCACTTAAAACAGAAAGCAACATAGAGGTTATGACCGTACAAACAAGAAACAAGAAATAAGAATCTGCTTTAAAAAATTTTTTATTTTGGTTTTATTGAATTTCTTTTATACAGGACGCCATGCGGTAAAAATTTGTTAGAGTTTAAAAAGATCTACAAAATCATAAAATGACTTTTGCCGAATCGCACAAAGAGCTTAAGCTTAATGCACGTAGCTGAAAGAAAACAGAGGAAAAATCACTTATGATGCAGTAGATAGAAATGTAAAAACTTATTCCAAAGGAGAATTAGACAAATATCATAAAGCAATTTCGTGAGAAGAAGCTTATATTTGGAGAATTGGCGATCAATAAAATATTTCTCACCCTTCTCTTAATTTTTGAATGCAATTGATAGGGTTGTTGAAAAATTGCAAGAAGTTCTAGACTTCAAAAAAATGACAGCTGTATTAGAATTTTTTTAGGAAGAAAAAATAACTTTATAAAAGTTTAAAATTAAATTAATGCGATTTGTAAACCTATGACTCAATAAAAAAACCTCTCGGCATCTGAATTTTTTCAGGAAATACAAGACCAAAAATTTCTTGCTGAGAACAAAATTTTTGAAACTATACAAATCTAATTTTTGTTCACATAAAAATATGGTCAAGATTTTGCCAACCGCTGTGGAATAATTTAAAATTTGTTGACAATAAAAGTAAGTACTGGTTACGTTTGCAGTCTATTAAACCCTAACCTAAACACTAACCCTAACACTACTCTAGCCTATTAAATCGGATGGTACACCGCATAAGAATTGTAGACTGCATAATCAACCAAATAGTAGACAGTTAAGGTTAGGCAAACTGCTTAGTGCATACTTAACCAGTGCCTAAAAGTAGCTATAGCACTCCATAATTCTTCAGTAAACAGGTTCAAAACACTTCTTGACATAAAATTTTAAAGTTTGATAAAAAAGAATTTTAACGACACCATTAAAGATTTTAAACAAAATAAATGCTATGTAACGTAAATGTTGGGTAAAACCAATCTTAATAAATAATGCATACAAAACATTTTTAGTTATAGAATACACCATCTGAGCGCCACTGAACAGTTGTAATAGATAAGAATATAGGGTAGTGATATTAAAATCTTTGCCCTGGAACGCTACCTAGCCTTGGGCAAGCCTTACAACAGAATATTTTATAAGAGTTTTGGATGCCGAACAAAGTTTATGTATAAAAGCACAAAGAAATTTGACATCTATGAAAATATGTCGGCAGCGTGGTCAAGTGGTTAAAGCGCCGTGATTGTGATTGACATGGTCTCGGTTCAAAACCTACTGGAGCCATTCTGTTGTTTCCTTGGGAAAGACACTTCACGGCACTTTTCCCTGCTTGTTAGTCTTCGCAAGCAGTTCTAAATTTCAGTCATACTTCTATAAAACAAAATGAAAAATTTCAAGCGGACAGCCATATCTTGGCATCTCCGGAAGCAGATCGGGAGAGTAGCGTATTAAGGGGGAGGGATCATGGCACAATGCCCCCCCCCACTGGAGATCACTAATACGAGAAATCAGAGATACATTCAAAGTGAAGACCTTTTTTTAAGATCACTGGGTTTTGGGCAAACAAATCGACAAAACCGACATAGATTCAAGTGAAGATTCATTTTTATAACTTGAAAATTTTTTTCCACAGAGCATATTTGATTGTGGTTGTATGCCTTCCCCTTTCCAAAATCCTCGGTACGCCACAGTGTCGGCGTAATTGCTTGCCCTATGTATTAGCACCTCCGTCGCTTTCCTGCCACTCATGAGAATAAGCATAAAGATAAAATGAAAAAATAACCATTTCAGCATCTAGCACAAGGCCCAGGCCAGTCGTATAAAACGCCATATATTAATAGAATCAATACAATATTACGAATTGTTGTCAAATAAACATAAATGTAAAATTTGTTTAAAATCAACAGTATAATTCATTAAAAGTTTAAAACAACGTCTTTTAAAGAATTTTTATGCATACTTTTATAAGAATTATTAGTGAGAAGTTTTGAAAGAAACGCTCAGTAAAACAAGAAATTAAACGCTATAGAAAGCAATAACATGACAAAAGTACAAATAAATCTAAAGGGATAAAATAAAAATCTCTGTCGTATTTTGAAATCAAAGTTTATAAAACAAGTTTCTTTTAAAAACTTAATAAATTATTTCTTGTTGTTCGCGGTCCCATTTTAAACCGTCTCTTTTTGCTGCCACCCAACGACACAATCGACATGCAGAATGGACGTGTGTAAAGTTGTATTTCTTCACAAACCACCTCGGTAACGGCTGTTTACGCCATGCATGATATTCGTCATACGCTGTGCGATTCTCAATTAAATATTCTACGTGTTTACGCAAGGCTGCTATTGACGAGAAATCTTCTACGTTCAAGATTGACTTCGGAGGAACATGTTCCCATATATTTGGTGGCCCATAGACAATTGGCAATGTTCCAGAAATAAATGCTCCCCAAAGTTTTTCTGTTACATAATCTTTTACACGACCATTTTCAAATGCGGCATAAAACATGTAGTTTTCCATAAACTTTTCTTTATTTTGCACGTGACCTACATTTTTGTTATTCATACATGATGAAACGGAATCTATCATGTCAAATAGTTCCTTAACGATTTTTTCTCGATTGTTTAAAGAATGACAATTTCTTGCCATAAACAAAATACGGGGAATTTTTCCTTTCGGCGGTGTTTGAATGTTATTATGCGACCAAATATCTTTCACGTTCGGAGGCTTATCTAAGAATCTAGTCCATGACCAATTATAGTAAGGTAATGGAATTTCGGAATCAAACGATGTTGTTCCTAATATAAAGTTATTGTCTTTTAATACAGGATAATAATGGGATCCTTCCATAGACAATTTAAAAGTGTATTTGTCCGATGTCACCGTTCGAATCAAGCCACTGGATGAGGTCCAGAAACAAGGCACATCACATGGTACTTCATTATATCTTGAAGAGGAACCTTTCACAAAAACTGGAGCTGTTTTTTCAGTTGTGCTTTTCACATTGAAAATATTTGACTTTTTTGATTTTGCGCACGTCACACACGGGAGAACAGCAGTTGAAAGCATTGCTTGAGGTTTCGGTTTTCGCTTTGAACCAATACGATATACGTAAAAAAAAGAAAAGTTACATAAAACGGTGATAAACAAGCCGATAATTAATATAAGCCGGCGTAATTGTTTTTCACGAAGCTTCATATTGATTTGTGATAAAATCTAACTGATTTGATTTTGAAATTGGCAAACCTCTAAGCTGTAAAAATCGTTTCGAAAATGTCGGAAAAACTATTTGCAAAAAGAAACTTTCACGCAGCCAGTGACAGTGTCATTCTTGTTCTTTGTTAAAAACTTTTGAATTTCATAAAGATTTTTGCGAGCCGAACTTTTGCATAGATTTAAAAAAAAAACCGTTGCATTGATTTGTTCTTCTTTTCATTTTGTCCAAAACTTCATGAACAAATTTCGCTGTTTAGCTTGTAACTGAAAAAGATCTGAGAAGCAAAAAATAATTTTTACAAAACCTAAAGTCACGCGAATGGTTTTCATAATTTAGTTGAGTTAAACTAGTATTTCTCAAATTGAGCTCCAAAACTAGTTTCAAATGGCTATTAAATTAAGACCAACAAAATTAAACTGATTATGAAGTCCATGTAATTGCAAACTGGTTTAGTTTGTAAAAAGTTAAATAATTTATTAGTATTTTACGTAGAAACACCTACCACTTGAAAACTAATCCAAGAATTTGGCAAGAAAGTTTTAAGGCAAAACTAATATTAAACAAAATTTTTCTTTGAGTAATTTTTTTCTTATTCATTTAAAAATATATTTTGCTTGAATAAATAGTTTTATTAAAAGTTTAGGTTTTTTTACTTTATTTAGTTTTATTTTGTTTTTTTCTAAAGATTTCTAAATTCGTAACCATAGAGTTTTTCCAACGACCGTTTATTGAAACTGCATAATGGGAAAATATAATGGGAAAATATGAATATGAAAATATCAAAGCTTCTCACAGCTGTCCTCTTTGATACTAATAAATCTTATTTAAAATAATAAAGAGATGGTTTAATCATAGAAATTTTCGAAGTTAAATCAACTGTCATTTTGGTAAACTGTAGTTGGTTGAATTGCCGTTCCATGAACTATCGTTCTATGAATTGTCGTAGGACCGTTAAAATTTTATTTAACAAGCGAAAATGGACCGCTGAGAAAAAGACTGGAAAACACAGGATTAAATATTGAAAAACGCGAAGTGTAATATTTTTCGGTCAACTCCTTTACACGATTGAGTATTACACAGAAGCTTAACTCATTAATCAAGATGTCTGTTTACGAAGGGAATATCGTTTAGAAGTACGCCAGAAAAATCTTATTAAATTGACTGTTCTCTTTTCGAAAAACAGCTAATTTTTTAAAATTAATCGAAGATTTACGAACTAAACAGTGCTACCAAAATGTTTTAAAAAATAACTGACAACTGGAAGCTCAGAAAATACTAAAAAGGAAAATTGTTGTGATAGTTATCTCAAAAAGATTCTCTACATTGAACAATTAAGTTTCAAAAGATTAGTGAAAAAAATGAGTACTTAATTTTTTGTTTAATGAGTAAGTCTCGATCTGAAAGAATTCGGTAGTGGTCTGCGGAGTTGTTCAAATCGTGGCCCCTGACGGTGTTTTTTGTGGTTCCTTGAAGATTTCAAGCATCAAAAGCCGTGTATGGAATATTTTTAGTCATTATCAAAACAGTACCGCATCAAAGAACCAACTAAAATTATATTCCTCTCTTTTTAGTCACCAGAAAACACACGCGACCAAATCCTATTTTGACAATCAGTTTTATATGACAATTTAAACTTTTTTTCGGTAATCACTGTTCTTATCGAGCAATAAAGCAACCTGCTAATTTTTAAATTTTTTAAAAGAGGCCTTCAAGAGTGAAAAATTTGGACCAATTTGAAGATGAATATCTTTATTTAAAACTTCACACTTCTTTTATTCAATTATAACTACGAGTATATAGGTTTTTTCACTTCCACGCCTCTCTCTAAAAACCTTCTACAGTTAATTGTACTGACTCAAAAGATTGTTTTTTCTAACCATGAAAGAAATTTTACTCAAAGAAAATTCTATTCCTTTAAGTGAAAAAATTCTACTTTGATACCTGTATGAAGCCACACACTTTTATATTAGCAGAGTATCTCTTATACTATGTGAAATAATTGTCATTGCTTATCGTGACAACAAACTTTGTTAAACAAATAAAACTACGCTTAAACTTATAGGCTCAGCATTTTTAAAGTAGATTTTTCACTTTGCGAACCGTTGTCAGCCAGCTTTTGCAAAGAAAACAAGAATAACCTTTGCATTCAGTTACAATTCGAAACGAGGAGATTGTGCTAAGTCCGTTGTTGCTCGCCTATCTGTGCTGTTCTTCATAATTGTTTAAAAGACAATTGAACTTTTAGGTCAGTGTGACTGAACTCGTTGAAACACGTGAACCCTTGACTAATTTGTGAGGCTTTATGGACTTGAGTCTAAATATTTGGCAAAAGTCCAATAAAGACCAAAAAAAAAGTCATAAACCGAAGTTTCGGTAAGTTATCTTTTCAACACGAAAGTGAAGACGTTTTTTTCGGTCTTTACTGCACTTTTCACTGGACAAAATTGGACCCGAGTCCATAAGAGTGAGACCTTTCTAAGTGAAGACCAAACAAACAAATCTTTACATTACTTTTGAAAGTAAAAACTTACCGGAACAATTGATTTTCAGCTTTTGCAGGAATGCTTTGGGAAAAGCTGCTTGAGAAATGCTTTGAGAATGCTTTGGCTGACTATATAGAAAAGGCTGTAGACTCCCTGGATAGGTGGCTTTTGTCCAGTGGATCAAAATTTAGAAACTCTGTGCTTTAAGAGAAAATAAATTGTGTGTATTCTGAAATAGTCAGCAACATAAAAAAAACTTGTTTAGACATTTTTTTAGAAAAAGTCGTAGTAAAAATTAAAATTTCTACCATTTATCAGAGGTAAGCATTTATTCTTAAATATTATAAGAAAAGGGCCAGGAGTTTTTCCGGTGCCGGTTTAGTATGTGGCCTACGAAATTCTATTTAATTCTATCGGTAGGCCACATACTAAACCGGCACCGTTTTTCCTATAAGTGGAGAGCAATCGAGTATATGGAATGATTTAGCGCAGCTCAAGTGGCGCAACGTTTATTTAAATCATATCAAGAGCAACGCAACAAGCGCAAAACATTTTAAAACTATATTAAGCGCAGCACAACGTGATTTTTATAGCGATGTTTTTTCAAATTACAAGCGCAGGCCTATCGGCTTTTTGAGTAAAAGCACAACGCAATAAATACAACATTTAGTAGGGCGGGATTTTAATGGCGACCGGGATCGACATGGTCTTGTTTCTACTCTTACTCTCATCATTCTGTTATGTCCTTAAAAATCATACTTCGTGGCACTTTCCTCGTCCTGACAGTGTCGACAAACAGTTCTAAATTTCAGTTTTATCATAACTAAAAAACCAAACAAAAACTTTCAACTGGACAGCAACGCCGAAAGTAGGTCTAGTTAATTGCTCAAGTTTCCTTAATTTAACGCTCCCAAAGTTTTTTTTTAGTAAAACAAAAGGAGATTTTTACTTAAAGCCATTAGGTTTTTTACAGACTTTTGTCAAAATCAAAAAAAAATGCACTTTAGTTGAGTTGGAGTGACAAATTTCACACGCAAATTGCTGCGGCAAAGTTAAACGATAGACACTATTTTCATGATCGGAACCAAAGTAGATATTTCTATTTCTAATTCGAATTCTACTTGGAACATCCCCCGAAGCGTGGGACAAGCATCTCAATTAGCACTGCTTGTTTTGAATTTAAATTTTAGTTACTTCTTCGGAATATTTATTACATTTGCCTCAACTGACGATCCAACCCTTTAATGGCAAAATATATTAACTACAGCAACCCGTACACAGTTTTCCGTCGATTTGACTTTTGCTGTTTGCCAAATTAAGAAACTGGTTAATTACTTTGCTTTTAAACTGTTACGAGCTAATCTTTGTATTCAAATTGCTGTAAGCAATCTTTTATAAAATAATATTATCTACTTCAGTTGGAAATTACTTTTTAAAAGCACAACTATCAACTACGTCACCCCAATATAATATTTGACCATTACCCAATCGAAAAACTCGCTAATTTCTTGTTTATAAAAGTAAAGATCCAGTAAGCCTACATTGAAAAACAACAAAAGTACATGGCGCTTTTGCAAAATAGAACTAAAGCGCAGCCCAACTAAGCGCAATTGATTTGTTTAATATTTGATCCGCAGCCTGATAAGCCAAGTACTCTTTTTATTTCTCGATGTGCAGCGCAATTAAGCGCAACTCATAATTTTAATCATTAAATTTTAATGATTAGTGCAATGCTGCCAAAAAAAGTAGGAAAGCAATTGCGCAACTTGCGTTTTGTCCTTCATTACACGCACTGCCCACCTCTGCATTCAATCATATCAGTGATAAAAAATCGACCTTTCAAGAATTGCATTTAAATCTTTCAAAAATTGCATTTAAGTATAAAATTTTTTAAAAGGCCAATTTTTTATCCTGACGTGGATCGCACGAAATTTTTGAACAATATTTCGTAATTTTTTGTTCGGGAAAGTCGACCCAGAAGTCACTAAGGTAAAGTTGTTGCAGGCCTTTTCTTTGCTCAGCTGCAAGCGATACTTGCTTATTCTCTCAACATTTTAGTATTTTTGTTTAAAATGAGCCTAGAAATAATTAATTTTTTAAAGAAGAAAAATACAGCCTAAATTTCATTCAAGACGAACTACGCAAGTAAGATATATCAGCATTTTTAAACGTTCAGAAAATTTCTTGCATAAGTTAATCGAAATGTACAGTATATTATCAGAAGATTTAATTCAAACTTAATTTTTGGGCAGTTAATAGTTCTCAAACTTTTCTACATATTGACCCCAGTTTGAGCAAAAAATTTTCTATCGACTTCCTAATCCAATGGTCTTTATTATCATGCAATTTTTTCTACTAGGTATGAGGAAAAGCAAGTGAAAACTAAAAAAAGGTTTTCACTTCGATAACATTTTTAGGCATTAGGGCTTTATTGCTCCGATAAATCCAATAGTTCTTCATCAAGCCCGTGGTCATTTATTAAACCCCATTTGACCCCTTGAATGTTCCGATGACTCCTAGGGTTGATAAAGCTCTGAAAAAAATAAAAAGAGAAAACATAAAGAGTATAAAAGAATATAACTGTCCGTAATATTGAAAAAATAAGAAAGAACAAAAGTAGAAAAAATATGAGTATACGCTGATGATTTGGCGCTACAGCAATGCTGCACCGAGCTAAAATTTAATTGCTCAAAACGGGATTCGTAGTCAAAACTTTTACAAGCATTTAATCTGGAACGACGAAGATTAATCACTCTAAACGGTGACGTCAGTCTTTCACGTGAATATCAAGCTGCCAAGCTCAATAATGCGATAGACAACTGCGCGAAACTGTTGCGCTTTCGCTAAGTTTCTTCTTTCCTTGTTATGTTGATATTTAGAAGAACTAATTGGTTCCGTTTTGTAACGTTCCTTAAACATTGTACAAAAATTATAAATCTACAATACACTGCTTAAAATATCCCGCAATCGCGTAATCGTGGTTTTTTTGTTTTTGTATTTTTGGTGATTTTCGATGGCGGTACTCAAAGATGAAACAACGAGTATCCTACGGCGGAATTATATACAAAAATGCCTACGAGTACGAGGCGGATACGAGCCGCAAAATATCAGCCCGTTCAGGTCACTACTCAACGGTTTACGACGTTGTACATGTGAAGGGTTATTATTGATATCTTCAATCACGTTGATGCCAATTTTTAAGAAACTACAACAATTGTAGTGATCCATCCGTGCAATTTAATTCGACATTATATGCTTTTTTTTCAAAATTCTTCTTTGGAGCCTTGATACTAGCTTGCCATAGTTAGCTTTGGTTGAACTTATTTATACAAAAACTGTTAAACAGTATTTTCACTTGTCTACGCACACGTATAAAGTCTCGCTCTTTCATAAAATTTCCTGTATGGGCGTTTTTAAATAAAAAGCCACATTATTTCTGTGTATTTCAAGAAGAAATGCGACATAAATTGAAAGAAGATTCTAAAGATGCCTGCTCATTACTATCACTACCGGCAGTATAACTCCATTTAAAAACTTTGTAAAAAGATAAAATTTCGACCTTGTTCCTTTGATAATTGATTTGGTGAAGACGCCAAAACAAATAAACACAAAAGAGTTTTAGTTAGAGTTTTTAAAAACGCTTTGTTTGAGAATGCCAAACGCTATTAGCTTGAAAAAGTTTTATCAATCTTGTCTGCAGTGTCGATTGCGTTTTTCCATTTTTATTATTGTATTTTTTAGAACTTAAGTACAGCATGTTCAATCAATTTATACGAATGATAAAAACAAAATATTGTGCTTTTAAACTCTTAATTCAAACAACTGTTTTATTAAAATTCAATGCATTCAACGATTAATTATATCTTCTAACTTTCATTTTTGGCTTGTTTGCCACGCTTTTTTTTGCAAAAATACGAGAGGCATTCAAAAAATACGCGGAATTCTCTCGTGACAAGAGTGCCAGCATGAAAAAACGTATTTCAGCATGCTAGCCATAAAAAGCATGTTCTTTGTGATCAAATAATTGCTATCACTCATTTTGCGCTTGTAAACGAAGTTGTCAAGAGCTAGTTTATTTAAGGTAGTTTTTTAACCCATGGAGCGTAAGGATTTCGAGGTAAGAACCAACATCAAATTTCAGGTAAAGCTTGGTTGGAAAGGAACGGAGATCATTCAAGCTCTGCAGACCGTTTATAAAGATGATGCTCCGAAGAAAACTTGTGTTTACAAGTGGATTGAAAGATTTCGAGATGGTAGAGAAGCTGTTGAAGATGATGAGGGTCGTGGAAGACCAACAACCTCAAAAAACAATGAAAAAAGTGATTTTGTTAGGAACCTAGACAAAGAAGATGGACAATTGACGGTTTATCAGATAGCTGAGACTGTGGGCATATCAGTTGGTTCAGCTCATTCGATTCTGCATGACGATTTATGCTTCAGCAAGCTTTCGGCGCGATGGGTGCCAAAAACGTTGCGCCCAAATCAGCTCAATCTCAAAAGTGAATTGTCAACGGCGATTTTGCTCAAAATTGAAGCAGATAAAGACCGCTTTTTGATCGAATTATCACAGGAGATGAAACATGGGTCTACTAGTATGATCCTGAAACAAAACAGCAGTCCAAACAGTAGCTCCCACGTGGATCATCTGGCCCAATCAAATTCAAGTCTGAGAGGTCTGTCAAGAAGGTAATGGCAACTGTTTTCTGGGACTCTGAAAGAGTTGTGCTAGTAGATTTTTTAGAAGGTAAAAAAACTGTTACAGGCGCCTATTACGTAGAAGTTTTAAGGAAATTGAAAGCAAAATTAGCTGAAAAGGGTCCAGGAAAACTCCATCGTGGAATTCTTTTCCATCACGACAACGCCCCAGCGCATTCTTCTCGGATCGTAAGAGATGTTTTGAGAGAATTTCGGTGGGAATTGCTGCCACATCCACCTTATAGCCCAGACCTTGCCCCATCTGACTTTTTTTATTCCCAAAACTCTAAGAACATTTGAAATGCGTTTATTTTAATGACACTAATGAGGCAAAGCAAGCAGCAAAAACATGGCTCACAAAATGGTCAGGAGATTACTTCAAAAATGGGATAAAAGGATGGAAGCACCGCCTGGAGAAGTGCATCGACCTTGATGGAGACTACGTTGAAAAGTAGATTGATTGTATCAATAAATTATAAAAAATTATAAAATTCCGCGTATTTTTTGAATGCCTCTCGTAAGATAGTTTATGACAATATAAAAGTTGTGCCAAAATTTGTCGATTTTTGTTCATTTTACTTTTATATTTACGTGAATTAGATTTTTTTAGTTGTTGCCTCTTAATTTTTTACAAACACTTTTTTTGTGACAAATGTTTGTTTTTGATAACCTATCGTCTACATTAATAAACAATTTCTTTTAAATTATAGTATGATTTAAATTGTCTAATATTATAACAGCACAGCTCAAGCCAAACTTTTCTGAAAATATCATTTTCTTTCCTGCGTCTTCGTCACCTATATATTTAACACCAACAACCCTGTTTTTCTTTAGCTAGTAACCCTAATAAAAGCCAAGACTTTTTGATCTTGATAAATAGATATGTTAGATTCTTTATGATCAGTGTTACTAACAACTAAAAAACAAGAAATTTTGCTCAGAAGTTTGTCCAATTTCAGCTTTCATCTTTCATCTTTCAAGCTGCGGCGTTATCCGATGATGGCATAGCCTGCAGCTATGCTGACGGAACTTTATTTTTGCCGAATACGTTACAAAAACAAAAGTAAAAAAAATTATGCTGGAAGTGGCTTTGGCCAGTAAAAATTTACTGGAAAGTTAAGAGAACCCATGCTTTGTATATAAAAGACTTTTGGACGTATTTTTAGGTTTTTCAAAACAAATGTATGACAGTTGTGCTTCTCTTATTCTTCTGAACTGTCGGGATCCTCTTTCAAGCATTGTAATAAATGCGTCTTTTAACTTAAACTCTTAGAATTTAAATTCTAAAAGTTAAGTTTTAAAAAGCTCAAAATATAATTTATTAAAACACAGATTTTTTATCAATTCAATAGGTTTTTGCCAAAAATTTAGAGCTTAACCAATCACAAAAGAAAATAATTTCTTTCAAGCGAAAGTTCAGGCAAAACATATTTTAGCCAGAAATCAGGGCGATGTCTAAAAGAAATGTTGGCTTTAAACTTAAACCAGCTCCTAAGGACCTAAAAGCGCTTTTTAAAAAGACCTAAAAACGAGGAAAAAACGATTTTTGGCAATTCATTAAAAAAAATTAGGTTAATGAAAGATTTTTACCAATAAAGATTTTTGTTTCTTTTCTTACTGAGTACAAAATCACTTTTATTCGTCAAGTTGAAGTGAAGGCACAAAAAAGCTCTTCCCTTCACTTTTGTGGAAAGTAAACATCTTTCCGCCTTCAATTTCAAGAAAAAAAATCTTTTAGATTCTCTTTCGATGGAAAAACGTTTTTTGGCCTTTCCTATAAAGTAAAAATATTTTTCAAATTTTTCACATCGCTTTCCAGGCTTTAACCAGGTTGTAAAAAAACCTGGCACCGCTACTGCGTGTAACTCAAGTCAATAAACATTAAGAATGGTCGGTGCTAGTTTAGTATGTGATCTACCTACTTGTTTCTAGTATAGTATGTGATCTACCTAAAAAATGCCACAATGAGAGAGTACGTGATAAAACAATGACTAGAGAGATTAACTGAAAATTCCCGTACAGATTACTGGCAAATTCGACCAGGGTTAGGTTAGAGTTAGGTTAAAGTTAGGGTTAGTGTTAGAGTTAAAGTTAGGTTAGAGTTAGGGTTAGGTTGGAGTCAGGGTTAGGTTGGAATCAGGGTTAGGTTGGAGTCAGGGTTAGGTTAGAGTCAGGGTTAGGTTAGAGTCAGGGTTAGGTTAGAGTCAGGGTTAGGTTAGAGTCAGGGTTAGGTTAGAGTCAGGGTTAGGTTAGAGTCAGGGTTAGGTTAGAGTCAGGGTTAGGTTAGAGTCAGGGTTAGGTTAGAGTCAGGGTTAGGTTAGAGTCAGGGTTAGGTTAGAGTCAGGGTTAGGTTAGAGTCAGGGTTAGGTTAGAGTTAGGGTTAGGTTAGAGTCAGGGTTAGGTTAGGTTAGAGTTAGAGTTAGATTAGACATTGTAAAAGAGATTAGACAGATGTTGGGAGTGGTAGATCATATTTCTTGGGTAGATCACATACTAAACCGGCACCGAATGGTCTATATCGAAAAGAAATGTTAACATAAGACAGGATTAATCATCAAAACTCTTCATGAACTTTTTTAAAAGCTAAATCAAGCCAATTTCTTTTGCTTTTGGCTCGCGAGTTTGATTTGAATTGAGATGAGAAGCGCTGACTATAGGATAATGATTATGCTTCTCAATGATATGCTTGATTGATTTAAACATTTTATTAAACATAACTCTGTACTTATTCGATGTATTTTCATGTATGTTGGCCCGCAGGGATTTCGGCCCTTAACTGGCTTTTAATCATGCAAAAACAAAAAACTGTAATAAGACTTTTATATAATGGTCTTTTTTGCCAGATGTACTTTTTTCTAGATTAACTAAAAACAAGCTTAACAACAAAGAAACTAAAAAAATTTTTGCACTCTTGTTTGCTTCCCTTTTTTATATCATTTTGGGACAAGCTGATGTCTGTAAAAAATGCTATCAAATCTAATGCTAGCTAGATTTTAAAATTTTTTTTCTAATTCTATTCTAAAAATAGACCATTGCCGTTTAATATGATTCTAGAATTTAGTGTTAGATGAGAAAGGCCTACAGTAAATTTTTCTATCTTTTATCGTTAGGAAAACCACAACAATAGACCACATCTTGAATATACTCGAGCAACAAAACCTTACTTTTTATCCAATCTTACACTTTAGTTAGTTTTACAGACAATCGATTCTAGATTATAGTTAATTAGTTAAACAAACAAAAAGGTTTTCGCTTTACTGTTGCTCTCTGTTAAAAATGATTAACAAAATAAACATAATTTTATTTTAAAGATTGGATAGATTGTTCAGCTATTTAGTCAAACTTGTGAGTACAGTGTTAAAAAAGAAAACCCGGTATTCTGCTTTCTAACTTGAGGCAAGCATATTCCTTATCTTTCAGCTACTATTTGTACAAGAAATTGCAGGAGACGAGTTGTTAAACTAAACAAACCATTCAGTTGCATAATTTTTATTTAAAAAATCTGTGACAAATTTTCTCTTAAAACGTTTACATCAAAGCCCTTTAAATTATTAGGCTAGTATAGACTTGTTAAATAGTAATTTTCTTGTATTTGAACTTTTGCTTTTCTTCAAGACAACTGCTTCAACTTTTCCAACTATTAACTACAGTCACAAGTCAGTCAGCCGTCTCTCACGCTTGAAAGATTGTCACAAGAAGGAAAACCAAAGCGTAAAAGCGATCATTAAAGAGAACAGTACAAAAACGAGATGTAAATTATAAGTGTTGAAATCTGATATCGGTTACTGTCATAGAAGTATTCGAATTTTTTCCTTTTATGTCTTGTTTGCTTTATAAAAATTTTTTAGCACACTTTATAGTTGCATTTCAAGTAAATTATGTTGAACTACAATATAAAATTTCACTCAAGCTAATTGATAAACTTAATCATCTGTTATTCGATTAGAAAGATTAACTCTTAAGGCCCGTTTCCACTACGAGCGTGGAAAAAAGCATTCTTTGTTTGTTATATTGATTTTTTTTTGCGCTCGCTTCAATTTTAACCGCTCGCTTCAATCGAAGATCAATAAAAGAAACAAAGAATGCTCTTCTCCACGCTCGTAGTGGAAACGGGCCTTTAAACGCAATTAATTTTGCTTAGGATAACAATATATGTGACTGTCTCAATAGCGTAATTCAATTTGGTGAAGGAATAAAGCCTAAAGTATTGAAAATATCTATCTGTTTCAACTAGTTAAGTACGAAAAGGATTTTTCCCACTACGTGCGTGGAATAGAGCATTTTTTCTTTATTTTATCGATTGTTTTACTTTTTTCCGCGCTCAAGCCCTAAGCAAAGCCAAAAAATTAATAAAAGAAACAAAGAATGCTCCATTCCACGCTCGTAGTGGAAACGAGCCTTTTTTACAATTTTACCGTAAAATTAAGTGTTACGTTTCAATGCAAAATAGCTGCAACATGTAATATTAGTTGTCAACAAAAACGCGGAACTAATATTAAACCATGAAAGTAATATTTAAAAAAAATTTAACGCTTCAGCTTTTAACCATATTTATTTTTAAAATCAAAAGTTTAGTCTAGTCTGCTAAAACTTTTTTTTAGTTTAAAAACGATTTAAATTGATATAGAAAAAAAAAAGTATTGAAAGTTTCGACATCAGTATAGTAGCTTTATTGTCACATGACGAGTCGTTGCACTAGCAAAAAATTTAATTGTAATTTTCAATATTTTTATTTAGGACACTAATTAGGATATGCCTGAGCAGTGTTGCGGAACTATTAATTGGGATTTGCGTGTTACTAAATCGTGGTTCCCGAAACAAAGCTGGTCCTTTACAAATTGTTTCCCAACATTAAAAACCTTTGCGTAGTAATCATTGTATTTAAACAAATAATACTAAGATAAAATAAAATGAATTTTATGCATGACTGCTGTTATTTATGCATTATCTTCCACTGAACTGGTTGCTCAAATTTTTTCCAAAATTGCTTTTACACCAAAAGCTTGAAAACTGTTGTGCTAAATTTTTATGGAAAAAGTTTTTTTAGTTTTTATAAAATAACTAATGATTTTTAATTTGAACGAAGTTACAGAAAGAATTTTAGAGTTCTTTTATCTTTTGATCAAGTCTCATAAACTCCACAATTAACAAATTTTTTTGTTTGTTTACATTTACATTGGTGTTGATCCTGGTTAGTTGTTATAAAATCAAAAAATTTGGGGACTCACTCTCTTTTTTAAAATGCAAGCACAATAGTTAGTTGGTTGCAGCAAGCTCCAGAAAGCACTAGCGGCTATTTGTATTTTACTATACTGCTTGTCTTTCATAAAGGTTTAAGAAACACAAAAAATCTCTAAAATCTATAGAAGAGCGCTACCAATCGCAATCCCAAAGCTAATGAAACGCGTACAAGACTCAAAGAGTACCATTGTTCGGTGCCCCCTGCAACAGGCATGTCATTCTCGTGCCTGTATGCCGGCTGTATCGGAAAAATTTTAACCTAAAAATTTGCCCCGAGCCGCAATCGCGTCACCAAACAAGGTGAAGACCTTTTTTTTGGTCTTCACTTTTACTTTAGAGCGAAGAAGGTGAAAGTGGATACTGAATGGAAGTAGAGACCTTTTTTTGGTTTTCACATAGGTTTCTTTAATTTTAATGTTAATTCTAACGTGTTAGTCTAAGAAATACGTGTCTCATGTTTACTGGAAGTTAAAATTGAACGTTTGATTTTTTGGTGAAGACCAAAAAAAAGAAAGATCTTTACTTCCGTTCAGTATCCAATTTCTCCATTTTTGTTCCAAATTAAAGATGAAAACGAGAAAAATATAAAAAAAACTTCAAATCAAGTCTTAGTTGTATTTACTCAATGGTCTGGATCGCTCTATGTTCAGATACTTTATCTTGTCCGAGTAATTTAAAAGACTTCGCAGGCCGCGAGTTTGACATGCCTGCCGTACAAGTCCACGGGAGGCTTATATTCACCACATCGATTCATTGCTTCTGAAGGAGGAGGCTGGTTTTCAACAAAAAAGTTCAACCGCAGCTTAAGTTGTTTTGCTTAAACTAAACATCAAGGAGTCCTGTGAAGCAAATAGAAGGACTGTGCAATCTTTGTCGATTTGACAGCTGTTATGTCACGGGCTAGCACCGTCATCTTATTATAATGCCCCTGAATTCTTTCGGGAGAAACATAGTAAGAAATTTCACGAAACTTTTTTGAAATATATTTTTTTCTTTAACCACTGATGAGTAGGCTCCTTTGCTTAAGAAACGGCGTCATATTGAAGAATCGATCTTGAGTTTCCTTTTTTAAACATTGAGACACGTAATCTATCTAGTTCCATTACCTCCAGAAATATGTGCAAACAGAAATTTTCTAATCTTCTTATGCAATCTTCTTAAGACTGAAAAATCTCGGCAAGAAAACAAGAAGTCAAGATATGACTACGACTTAAGCTTATCTTTAGGTGTTTGAACTGATGCTTAGTAAGGTAACGGCAGTTTTTTGTTTAAGCAAAAACGTAACCGAAAGTGAACTCAAAGTTTACAATAATGTTTAACTCGTACATTTTATTTTTTACCAGCTTTGGGATAAAACTGGAAAGATTTATTGCGCGTCACCACCATGAGTATTGCTCAAAAAACTATTTATAAGCAACACACCGCTGAACCCGTTTACAGTCTCAGAATTGCTGCTGATCCCAAAGCACTGCGTAAAAATAGCCTCTTTAATCCACAGACTCCATAATTGAGCACTGCACACTATTTTGGTGTCTTAGCGCATACAGTTTCTTGAACAGCGCCTGGTCCATTGTCACTAGATGCCTGCGCTCCACTCTATCCAATTCTTTATCCGGCCAGATAAGCACTGCCGACAATCAGAGACATTATTTTTTTATTACCGTCGTCCTGTCGACTCTGATCATTTACTGGATGGTTCTTGTATATGTTTTTCAAGATACTGGCCAGATGAAATTGAGATGCAGACGCTCGTTTGTGCCAGCTGTGTGGAAATATTAAACAATTTTGTGAACCTTAATCATTTCAAAACCAAACCGGGTACTTTCATGTTATCGCCCCACCATCAGCAAATAATCAACAACTTCACCCCCCCAAGGCTTTTGGGGTCTTTTTTAGAAATCACCGTAAGCGATTTTTTTCGGTGAAACTAACCCAAAATACCCCTTTCAGCACAAGGTATAATAAAGAAGAAACCAAGAGAAATGTATTAAAAATAACAAGAAGCAATAGATGATGGGGCGATAACGGGAAAGTAACCCGAACCGGAATCGAAGCAGTAAAATTTAGCTCAGTAAAACCGGAATGGGATAAAACCTCAAAAAAAAATTTTTTAACTCCGAACTCTAACCGCAGCCTTATTTTGAAAGTTCGTATCCGTGTTTAGAACAAACAATCATTTTTAAATGTCTTTAGTTTTAATAAAGAGTAAAAATTTTAAAAATTTTGGCAATTCAACTGTTTTTATAATTAGATTGGATTTTTTCAATTAAGTTTAAGTTTTAGAATTAAAACAGAAATCTTGTATCTCACGAAAGTGACCACAGCAACATTTTCGAAATTGAAGTTTATTAAAAATTTACGCTATAGAATAATGAAATCGATTTTAGTTTAAAACCAACGTCAATTTGTAAAAATATTAAATACTATGCTATTTTTAAATAATTAATACAAAAACTCGTAAAGAATCTCAAACTTAAAAACTGAAAAAAAATTAAAAAATTTCCTACATTCAAAGTCACAATTACTGTATAGCACTGTAATTAGAAACAACGCCGTCACAAAAATGGAGCAATCATAAAGACAAGACAAAAAATCAAAGTCGGTGAGCAAAACTTTTTTGGTAAACCACTATTGCGCAATACAAAATAATTATGTCATTAAATTTGCGTTATGATTGTATTATTTTTGTAGATAGTGACCTTGAGTCGGGAAATCTATTTGCTTTTTTAAAAATCTAGTTTATGAGCATTATTGCGTTCTTAGATAAGTAATGACCTTATAGCAGTCTTATAAAACTTTAGTTAATTTATTTTATGTTTTATTTTATATTGAGTAAAAAGGGCTGCGCTATCCTGTTAAAATTTATCCGGTTTTTGTTTAAAAACAATTCTGTTTTTGTCGACAGCGTAATCGAGTCATTAGAGTGTCGTGGTTGTGATCGATATGATTTGGGTTCAAAATCTACGCACACCATTCTGCTGTGTCCTTGGGAAAGACACTTTACGGCACTTTCGCCTGTTTGTCAGGACATGCTATGGAATGGAATGGAAGGAAAATTTCAGAATGGAATATGGAATTGTTAAAGTATGGAATGGAAGATTTCATTAATGAAATGGAAAGCATCTTCCATACTTCCATACATTTTCCATACTTGCTCATTTTAATGTTGTTTTCATACTAAATGCAGTCAATGAAGCCACCTTTGATCAGACGCACAAAATGATAAAAGAAAAAAATAGTAGCCAAAGGTCTATTCTAATGGAATTCTAATGGAAAAACTAAGTAAGTTACAACCAGATTAGTGATATTTCAACATTGGCGTTTAAACAGTTTGCAACTTTGTTATAGGGCCAGTTTTAAATTCAGGTCTGAGTACCTAGTTCGCTTGCGTTGTGCGTCTCACTTAGGAAATGTAAAGATAGATAACTTGCCAGTTGCTCCTTTGAAGTATTTTTCAGTCTAAATAAAATACTAATAAAGTATATTAATAAACGGCTCTGTTCTTAATAAATTCATATAGTGTAGTCTCAGAGCGGTTGAACATGAATGAAAAACACCAAAACAACTACGAAAAAACAAACAATAAAATTATTAGAGCTAATTCAGTATTGATGCGTACTATCTAAACCAGAGGTTTTCAACCGTCGGTCCGCATTATTTTTCTG
Source organism: Diplosoma virens (assembly GCA_963680785.1). NCBI lineage: Eukaryota > Metazoa > Chordata > Ascidiacea > Aplousobranchia > Didemnidae > Diplosoma > Diplosoma virens. The sequence goes on along the minus strand of OY796880.1, from coordinate 28,072,265 downwards.
CCGGTCCGCAACAATTTATTTCAATTTTACTCTTTAAGGAGGCCGTACGAGTTCAGAAGTAGAACAATGTCAGAAGAATATTAACAGTAACTATTGATTTTTACTTAATAACTAAATGCAAGATCAAGACTTAGATTGGGGAAAATGTGTATGGTTGTGTACTGACCACGCTGCCAGCATGGCTGGTTGTCATTCGGGTGCAACCGCAAAAATAAAAAAACAAAAATCTGCTGTTTACACATTGCATGTACCGCTGTGAACAATAGCTTCCCAGAAACTGTCACCCGAATTAAATGACATTATAATCCAACCAGTTAAGATTATCAATTACTCGTAACCAATTATTGCATTAAAGGCTTCTTGAGGCACTATGTGTAAGTATGGCTGCGCAAAATTGCCATCTCATTTTTCATGCAGAAGTGATGCAGCTTTCGAGAGGACGCGTTCTTACACGTCTTTTTGAGTTGATGGAAGAAACAAATCAATTTTTACCTGAATGAACATTCCCATTAAAGAATTTTTATCCAATAAAACGTGCATAAGTAATCTTGCATATTTAGTGAATATATTCAGCCGCTTGAATGACGCATGACCGCTTGAATAGCTCTCTTTAAGATTATTGCATCAATATATTTACAGTGTGCAATAAAACTAATGGTTTCAAAAAAAGTGGAGAAGAAAAAGTATGAAAACGAATTAAGAAATTAGTCTCTAGTATTGAGAGGAATGGTGCCAGACTATTCTTCAACTGAGTTAAGACAGTCATCTGCAAAGACTAAACAGAAAAAGATAAGAATTCCATGAAGTAACTTTTTTGCAAATTTGGAATTGTAATCAAAAATCTACAATTTCAAACTTAAATATGAGTAATAAAGATGAAAAGTACCGGCATTGTCATAAAAGAAATAATCAGAAATCAGTACTAATCAAGAAAGAAAATTTTGAAAGCTTAGTTCAATATAATATAACTTTTTATATCAAAAATTACATTGTACCTTCTTGTAAATTTTCTACCGCATGGTGTCCCCCCGCTTCTGGGTCCCCTGACTTTGCCATTCAAAAACTTCAATACAGCCACGTTTACTAGGTATTATATCAAGAAGACAGCAGTAAAGTTTACATTAAATAGAGTTCTTCTGATGCTAAATGCTTACTTTTGTTTTAATAAAAAAATTTTTTTATTGAATTATTGCGTTTATTACAATTTTTTCAGACATTAAAAAGATTACCGGTCCGCCAAATTTTTTTTGATGTATTACCGGACCGCAGGCTTAAAAAGGTTGAGAACCACTGATCTAAACATTTAAATGCATATATCCAAAATAAAGTCTAAAATTACAGATCTATCAATCGGACAAATTAGGCTTACAAAAACACTTATTATTATTTACACGGTATGAAATTTAGGATTGTAGCGAGTTCGTTTTCACACACAAATTAGCAAAGTTGAATTCGTTTATTACAAAAATGAGTCTCATAAAATAACTTGTAGCAGAACAATAATCACGGCACGAGAAGCACGGAATAGAACAAGATTCTCAAGGATGGCTCAGTTTGACCGTCACAGGTGCTTTGCCCGAATTCGTCTAAGTCTCTAACTCTTTTTATCTGTTCTGCCCTCTGCTTGGTCACGACTGAATTACGGTATTTAAACAAGCGATTTAGTTATTATTTTCTTTGGTGACGATTATTTTTTTCTATACGAAAAATCACGAGGTTTCATAATAAGCGATCAGATATCGCCGTCATCGTTTAAAAAAGGGCATCCACTCCGGGTTAGTCACAAACAGGACTGGGGCCGAGGGTTTATCCTTTTATTACCCCAGGATGCTGTACTGCCCGGATCAGATGCTGGCAGTGATAGTGTTAAGCCAGCATCAAGTTTCGTCATTGAAAACCCTAAGATCTCGTGCTCCATGTTTCTTTTTATTTATTTTATCTCTACAGTTTATTCATGCTCCTGACTCGCAGGAAAGCGACGGAGGCGCTAGTACATAGGGTAGGCAATTACCCCAACCTGCTTTCGGAGATGCCAAGATATTGCTGTCCGCTTGTAATTTAATAGAGATACGATTGAAATTTAGAACTGCTTGCCAAGACCACCGAGCAGGGAAAAGTGCCGTAAAGTGTCTTTTTCAAGGACACAACAGAATGGTGCAAGTGAGTTTTGAACCAAGATTATGTTGATCATAAGCACGGTGCTCTAACCACTCGACCACGCTGCTGACATGTGATGCCCAATGTATGGGGCACGCTATTAGAACGTGGTCTGCGGTTTGTTCATTCGCAATCGCAATTCGATGAAGGAGCGAGACCCCATTTGTGCATGGACGAGTCGAATCATCCAACACCAGTCCGCAGGCGATTAAGCTTAACCCAAGCTGTTCGGGGCAAGCTCATTCCAACAGGCCTGACACTGGTCAAGGGTATGAAAACACGGAGCCTCGATGTATTCTCGCAGTACTCCACGTTCCATTTATAGTTTGTCCACTGAGAAACGCCGATGCCAAATGCGGCAAGGTTGTACAATAGATTCCGCACAGCTGTACCAACGGAAGTCTAGATCTTAGTCTCTTTTGGCGAGAATTTGAGGACCCACTTAAAAGACCATAGAGGATATGATCAGGGTGCAGAAATCCATGGTAAACTAAGGAGGGCGTCGCTGCTAATCGGCAAAGCTTAGCTAGCTGGATGCCTGAAAGTATGGGTAAGTGGTCCGTTGGAGTGGGACGCAGCCATTCAGTAACTGTACGCAAAGCGTCATTTAAGAATAGTGTCTATGAAGCGAGTGTGAGCGCTGCGAAACCAGACTAGTGCGCAGTACTTAGCTGCTGAGTAGACCAGAGATAGGGCAGCTGAACGCAGTGTTTTGGCACCATCATCCCATCCTGAGCCTGCTAGTCGTCTTAGCAGTGTAACGGGCGAAGATAGTTTTTGCGCAATGCCGCTAAATGGTAACGAAACGTGAGTAATTTGTCCAGTTTTACCTCAAGATAAATAGTGGTTGTACAGAACGGTAAGAGTCCATTGTTGTTGTAGACTTTTACCTTACGTTTGGCCTCTCAGTTATTAAAATGAAAGACTGCCGTCACCGTCTTAGTGTCATTGAGCTTCAACCTACTCTGGAGATACGCCGAAAGAGTAGTCATGTCTTGGCTTAAAGCCCCTCCAAGTCTTTCCACTTTTCAGAAGAATTTAACAATGCTAAATCGTGTGCGTAAGCAAACTTTCTGGTAATCGTGGCAGATCCACCATGGATCAGATCTTTGCCCTTCAGCAAGTTTTTGAGAAGTCGTGGGAATATGCCAAAGAGGTGTATAAATACATTTTATCGGAACATTTTATCGGTACGAAAGCAAAGCTTTCTATTTTTAAAGTGATTTTTGTTCCTATCCTCGCTTATGGTCATGAGTATTGAGTAATGACCGAAAGAGTGAGATCCCAGTACAAACGGCCGAAATGGGTTTTTTGCAAAAAGTCGGAGGTTTATCCCTAATTGACAAAGTGTAAAGCCCTGAAATTTGTCAATCTCTCAACATCGAACCGCTGCTACTCAGCATAGAACAATCGCAACTGCGCTGCTGTGGCCATGTCTCATGAATGTTACACGAACAAACAGCAAAGCAACTAATGGATGCTCTTCCGAGTGGCAAAAGGGCTAGAGGGCGACCCAGAACCAATTGGCGGAATTATGCTAAAGACCTGGCCTCTTCACGTCTTCGAATTCCTCTGGCGGAATTGCCGCTAGTTGCAAAAAATCGGAATGCTTGGAGATTCTAATTCGAGCTGCTGTCCCCACAACCCGAAAAGGACAACTAGGCAAAGGGAAATACAGTACATTAAACTGATTTAATGTTTTCCCCGAAAATGATGTTGATAAATTAACAAATCATCACAAAATATTTATATACTGTATCTTTAATTAATATTTATCTGCGGTCACGAAAAAAACTCACAATCGTAAATGGGGTCGTGAATAAAAAAAGCCCCGCTTTAGACAAAATTACGTCATCCCTGCCGGAAAAACTATCTCAACGGCTTACAACTTCAGTCCGTCAATTTGCTTTGAATAAAACAGAAAAAGGACTCTTTATAATTACTTGTAAGAACAACTTGCAGACAAAATGAATTAAGTGGGGGTAATGTACCGATTATACAATCACTATGTAACAATGGAAAAGACTACGTCTTAATCAAAAGCTTAAAAATTACTGTAAAAGAGTTAAAACCAACTATACAGTTATAAAAGTCAAGATCAGAATTATGAATAAAGTGGGACAATTCACCATAATGATTTTTTACAAAAACTGATGGTGACCTTTATATAATAGACCTCGGTTAATCCAGATTCGGAATTTTACTAAACTCGGATAAAACTGAAAATACAAATGATTTCCTATACAATTCCTAACAAAAAGGTTCAGATTATCCAGATTGTTTAATCTAAATTTTCACTTATTTCGGATAAAAATTGCTTCTTTTTTTTATTGTAATCCGCATTTTCTTGCTTTCCCTTTGACGTAGAATCTCTCCTGTCTACATCACAATCATCATTTTACATTACAGTTGCAGTAAAAGCGTTTGCTATTTTACCTCTTTATAAGTGTGCTATGTACTAGTTAATTGAACTTAATGACTTTGAAGGTTTGTTCTAGTGATAAATTGCGGTTTTCTTTGGGCATAATAACTGCTTAATGGTTGATGTTAATAAAATCAAAAATCAAATTACAGTTGAAGAAAACCCCAATCAAAAAACTGAGTTACGCTGACGCAGCCATGATAACGTTGCAACGCTATGGATTTAGCTGTTCATGTCCTGGCATGGAGGATATTATTTTTCACTTAAATAAATACAGTCGAATCTGGTAAATTGCACACCGGATAATCGAGTAATCCGCTTAATCGCATGGAAATTGTAAATTCCAAACCACAGTCAATTGTTTGTTAAGGAAATATTTCGGTTAATCGCATAGAGGTTTATTTTATAATCCGCTTAATTGAATAGAATTGAAAAGCCTTTATCCGATTATTGAATAAAATATTGCAAAATTTCAGTGACAAAAACATGACTGATTGAAAAAAGTCGTAAGAGAAACAAACTGTTCAAATGTGCAAAACGAACCTGCCGACTGCCACCATCACAAAATCGAAGGCCGCCGCAACGTGAGATGTAATTGATGTTTTTCAAAGACAAGTACCAATTTAGAAAAACAACACGTGGCTGTCATTTAGCAATCGCAAACATTCGCACTTCGCACTGTTTTTGCTTCATTTAAGTTTTATGCAGTTCACACGACCCTGCAAATTTTACATTTCAAGATGAGTGAAGCAGGAAAACGCAGGCAAATAAAGCGCAAAGATTTATCGTTAACTGACAAAATCCTTGTCATTGCTGAATTTAAAAAAAACATCACAAAGTATAGCCGCAAAAAACTTTGGAAGATCGCAATCACAGGTGTCGCGAATTCTTTGTTCAAAAAAAACTTTTGTCTGCTCAACGTAGCAACATAAATCCAACTCGTAAAAGGGCAAAAAAAAGTACCCAAGGAGAAGTAGAAGACGCCTTATTACAATGGTTCTAACAAGCGAAAAGTAGGGGGCTTTCAATTACTGGTCCAATGTTGCACGAAAAAGCAAAAGATTTGGGAAAAATTGTGAAAGCAGATTTTGATCCATCACCGAGCTGGGTCAGTCGCTGGCGAGAGCGCAATTTAATCGTAAGCGTAAGCATGGTGAGAAGCAAAACCACGATTCTGAAGCAGCTGAAAATTGGACAGTATCAGTGTGGCAACAATATATGAGCTTTAATCTGCCTCATAAATTTACAACTGTGATGAGATGGGGCTTTACTTTCGTGCACTACCAGAGGAAACTTTGTGCTTTAAAAATGAAAAACTCTCCGGTAGCAAGAAATCAAAATAACGCTTTACCGTCCTACTTACTGCAAATATTGATGGTTCGGACAAGTTACACCCATCTGCTAATCCACGCTGCTTTAGGGGAAAATAAAAATTCCTGGATGACTGCAACACTCTTTCAAAATGGTCGGAATGGTTTGATCCTGGCTTGTAGAAACAAAGAAGAAAAAGTTTGCTTGCTGTTAGACAATTGTTCTGCTCACAAAATTGAAGATAATGGATTGCAGTGCATTGAACTGGTATTGGCTGACCAGGGCATCATTAAGAACTTCAAACATTATTACCGTCGTCGAATGTTACAAAAAATTGTACTGACCATTGACTACAGCAGATGAAAATAGCACGGCAACGGAAGCGGCTCGGTCTATATCGGCATTAGATACAGTAAATTTTATGAGCGCTGTTTGGAACGATGTTTCTGCAGACACAATTCAAAACTGTTTTTTTCCGTAGTCTAACATCAGCAGTACCCGATGAGCCTTTTTTTTGATTTCCATCGGATGAAGTTCCACCTTCATTTACGCAGGAAACATGCACACCAGTGGTGTATGGTGACCTATGAGACTGGTCATGCAACTTGCATGCCCAAAACTGCTCATGCAATTAGGTATTTTCTGGGTAGTTAATGGGTAGGACATGCAATATTTTCTGGGTAGCAGAAAGAATTCTGTGTGAAATTCTAAAACAGCGGTTCCCAAACTTTTTTTTTCACGGCGCCTTTTGAAGACTTAAAAATACTCGCGGCACCTTAATGAAAAAAAGGTATTCAGTTTCGTTACTTCTTTGAAACAACCTTTTTTTCTCCGAAAATCAGGGTGTTCTCTAAAAAAAAAAAAAAGGTCTTCACTTCGATTTCATCTCTGATTTCCCTATTTCCCTCCCAAAATCAGGCTGTTTAAAAAAGGTCCTCAATCGGAATCGTTCTCTGAAGGGAAGTTGCTACTAACAACCTTCACACTGCAATTATTGTGAGAAAAGCAGTAAGTACAACAATTTTTGCATACTTTCGCGGCGCACAGTTTGGGAACTGCTGTTCTAAAACATTGACCGATTATTTGTCTCTAAACCATGGTGTTCTCCAAAAAAACAAGGTCATCGCCTAAAATCATTCGCAGATTTTATACTTTTCGTCCTAAAATTGCGGTGCTCTTTAAAAAAAAGAAAAGGTCATCACTTCCGATCAGTCCCAGATTATCGTCCTAAAATTGTGTTGTTTTCTAAAAAAAAAGGTCATCACCTCAAATCAGTCTCCTAATTTTTACTTTGCATGTACCATTTCTCATTAAATTAAAAAATCTATACCTCATCGCGCAAAAGTTCGTCATGCGATCCCTACAAATTTGGTCATGCAACGCATAACTTGCAAGCCCTGACCGCACGCCACTGATGCACACAATATGTTAAATCTTGATGATGGCCTTGAAGTAACAGGTGTTCAAGATAATGCCGATATATGTGAAGAAGTTTTATAAAACAAGCAAGTTGAAAAAGACGACGTCAATGAAAAAACTACTCCCGACGCAACTGCTATGACTCCACCAGAAAATAAAAAAGTGCTACACGCACGTGATATACTCGTAATTAGGCGACGACTACAATATGAAGGGGAGGATAAGGGCACATTTCTTCGTCTGGAAAGACAACTGCAAGATAGCACGAAAAATAGAATTGAACAAATAACAATCGCGCAGTATCTCGCTTGAAGCAAATAAATGTTCGATCCTTTATTTGCGTGTTTTTGTTTACTTTTTGAGTAACAATAAGACGATTGCATTGTACTTGCTTTGAGGTCTGATGTGTAGACGTTTTTATGCGTGACGACTGTTACGCTTCAGTTGACTTCGCACTTTTGAATAAATGCGTAATTTGCTTAATCGCATAAAAAAGTTTGGCAAATCGACTTTGCAAATAACCGGATTAGACTGTACTTTATGACTAATGGCTGAAATGCCTGCGACAATTCAAAATTACTGATTTTTTTACAAGGAAGTGCGTTTGACCTGTATGTGCATTAAAAATTCGTTTATTTAAAAATATTTTAATTATTCGGTCGTCACAAGTTTAATTAAGGGAATTTTTATCAATAATTTACAACTCTGGATAACTAAAAAACAGAAAAAATAGTCTTTAAATAATCCAGATCTTTGCCTAATACGGATCATGGACTTCTAAACAGTAATATCTGGACTGGAAACTAAATCGAGAGAAAAACATTTGCGTTCCCCGAACGAATCGCGCGGCGCAATAGCGATGGACGGACGATTCTCAACATTTGGCAAATCAGTACTTTTCATAAACCTCGTTTCACAGCTGGTTGAAAGTTCTAGGTTCAGAAACTTAGAGTTTCTTTAAGAAAAGAAAAGCAAGCAGAATTAAAATTTAGTGTTAGATACATATCTTTAACCTGATGAATAATTTTAAGTAAATATATAAATTAAGTCAGCTGTACTAAATAATTTTGAACAGGATTGTCAAAACATGAATCGATGGTAAGAAAATGTGCTAATTGTGAGATTTTAACTGACCTTTAGTTGTATTGTATCTGTAGCCATTATCTTAAAAAGTTAATTTACATAATGTAAACGCAGTACAAAATCGGTTCACTTGTGATTAGTAAGTCTGATAACATTTCTACTCGCAAACAAAGGAACACAAGTTTGTTGTTTAATGTAGATGGCTTTTGTTGTTGCGCATTGGCAAAGATAGGCAACTACAAAAAAGCTGCTTACCTTTCATGATCGCCCAGATTGAGGCAAAAACATCGCAACTAAGTAAATTATAATTGTAGGAAATGTAGTAGACATGTAAAAGAAAACTATCAGCTTTAGGTAACCATACGTAAGTAATCTATATGCCTAACTTTACACTACTGCACTAAATTTTAGTTACAACTTGGTTGTTTAATTCTTGCTGTTGTTGATACCAGGTATATTATTAAAATCGTTATTTATGTTCTTCTGGTAAACGGTTGGTTGCTTTATTTAATGCTATTATGTTACTTTACTTTAATTATTAATTTTATGCCGCCCATGCTTCACATTGTAAGCCACTCTTCTTGTCAATCAGGTATGTGGCACTGTACTTATTTTTTTTTAAATCAAACTTACACAAGCGCAAAATTCTCAAAACATCCACAAAATAACGTAAGCCAGTGGTTGTCAACCTTTCGCACCTGCGGCACACTTTGGGACCTTTTCAAAATCCGTGGCACGGCTGGACCGGAGTGCAGGTTTTCGTTCCTAAAAAAATGGTCTTCACTTCGAATTTGTTTTGAATTTCTTGATTTTCGTCCCTAAAAGTGATGTCCACTAAAAAAAGGGGTTGGGAGGCAATAAACTAATGTTTTTTAAAAAATTTCGCGGTGCACTAGGAAATCTCTCGCGACATACAGGTTGAGAACCACTGATGTAAGCTTTATGTATTCTTATTGATTTTTAATAAGCATATTAAATGGGTTTTTGCAAAATTAACTCATTTGTTTGTGATGTCAAAAGATGGAAGAGTGCTGACCAACATCATTGATAACTTTTGTTTTTAATAATATTTTCATTTATGTTACTAGCTATTTGATGTAGCTGTTAATACACTATAACGTAGACGCCAAATCTCGAGTATAATTTGTGGGTCGGCCAAAAGACATGATGTCGCAGAAACAACTTGCCTTTACTGCAATATTACGGTAAAATTAATTTTGTAACACGAGTGCAATACCGGCAAGGTCGGCGCTGCAAATTCTTGCACCCTTCGGCGAAGAGTATAAAGTTGATTTTGTCTTAGAAACAAAAATTTTACATTAAGGTTTTACTAGAACTTTATAGCATTGATAACTGTAATAATAAAAAATAATTGCTAACCTAAAAAATTTACTGCGTAACGCTACATTGTAAAAATGGCGATGTTTTATAAATTCTCAACTATTAATTGCCGATCTCATTGCAACGGAGAAAAGCAGGATCAAAGGACGTTTTTTATTCTTTTCTTTTAGACAACAAGCAAATTCTTTAAACTTGGTTGATACGACTAGCAGGAAAAATTATATACCAACAAAACATTCTAAACTTTTTTCTCTTCATTTCAAGTCCAAAGATCTTGTCATTGATTTAACTGATCAAAAAACATGGCGTAAAGAAAAAGAGAAACTTCAAGTTTAATAAGAAGACGACGAAGAAAAGATGCATGTCCTTTGATGTTCAAGGATTTGCCGTCTTGTTATACACACAATAACCGTTTAGTCGGCTCAGGACTTTCAACAACTTCTTTCCGGTTTGAAAATGAAGCAGCAAGATTAGAGAAGAGCAAAATAAAATTTTTTCATTGCAGATAAAGTCAGAAGCTTCAAAGACTTGATTAAAAAACCGCCAGAAGAGCTTCAGCGCCAAAAATATATACTGCATCGCACGATAACAGAGCCGATTTAATTTGTTTGGTCTTTGATCTAAATTGTTTTGTTTTAATTTGTATCCGATCATCGACCATTCACAATATTATTAGCAGTTAAAAATGTAATAATTTTGGCTCACTAGGCATTAGTATTGCCAAAAACTTCAAATGTTCTACTGGTGATAATACCAAACCAAAAATTGGCAAGGTACTTTTATTTAAACTGACTTTTCGTACGTTAGAAATCAACCCACATTTTCAGAGATTAAAATGTTCACAGTAAGAACTGCTAAAAACTTGTCATCTAGTGATGACGAGTTTTTTATGCAATAAAGTGTTTATGCTTAAATGATTTAAAGTTTCTATTCAATAAAGTGTCAAGAAAAGTTTGCAAACTTACGAAAAAAACGTATTCAATATATACTTAAGCTACAATTTTGGCTTTTATGATTTAATACGATTTTTGATTATTATTTGTGCGTGAGAGAAATTAATTACAGCTTGCTTTTTGTTGAACCATAATTTTACGTTTATGTGATTAAATGCATTTTTATAAATTAACACAGTGTTTCTTTAAAATTTTAAAACTGGATTAAAACTAGACGTAAGGTTTATTTAAAGTCTAAAGAAGCGGTTGATGTTTTCAACGTATAAAGCTGCAACAACTGAGCGTATTTAAAATATTAATATTCACTATAAGATTTGCCTTTTCAAAAATGGCCGTCATGACAACTAGCATTGTAATTATTCTGCGGAAAATAAAAACATACAAAACTTCCTACTATTTGCTTGTCCAATTACTCGTTGTAAAGAGTTACAAAACAACTACACTAACATTAGCTTCGGCCAACTGTTGTTGGTCTGTGCGCTAAGTCAGTTTCCAGTCTAGATACTACTATTTCGAAATCCGTGTGCGGATGGTTTTGGCAGTCAAATCGAATCCGGGTTGACCGAGATCTCCTCTAGCTTTAAAGGGCTTTTTCGTTACTGTTTAGTTAGTTTTTGTGTTTAATTTCTTGATTAAATATTTGGCTCGTTAAACTTTGACCGATTTTATTAATCAATTTATTGCAATTTGACCAGTCAAATAAAATTGTCAATTTTTCTTTGATGAAAAGGGTAATAGGTTTCTGTTTAAAAACTTTTAATTTTTGTAAATTATAGCTTAAAACAATCAGCAACAAATTTATGCACTATTAGTTTTTCTTTTATATTTTTCAATTCAAAATCTTCGATAAAATAACAAGACTGATTATTGCACTGATTACGTGGTGATGTATATCGAAAAGAAGTACCGGAAAAACTGCGCTTTCAATCTCACACTTGTCAATCGCTAACGATTTTAAATGCCATTTCTTCACATCGCTGTTTCGTTCTGCGAATATATCCATTGTTTTGATTCACAGACTTTAAATTGGGACGTAGGCTATAACGTCACACAGTTGTATAGAACCTTAAACAAGCAAGCATATTGAAATTACAATCGCCAATTACTGCAAACGGTTTTTGTGTAACAGTGTACAATTTGTTAGTATAGAGTTTGTCTATTTTCTAACGAACGTGCAAAATAGCAAAAAATACCTGCAATATGTTTGGCGAAAAATTGCAATAAATGGCAAATTGTGTGCGCCTAAAAATTAACTCATTTTCAATAATGGAACAAAAATTAGTTGTAACTTAGTTAAAACATGTACAGGTTACAACAATACCAAAAGTGCTTTGAATTAAACAAAAGGTTTAGGTTACGAAGGGTGCATATCCAATTTCTGCAAAATCACTCACACGTAAACAAAATCGAACGCGGCCACCTTGCTTGTACGACCATTTGCTGATTGCAATCTCACGAGTGGACAGTAATCGTGATAGGGTTCAACTGTTTTTTGCGCAATTCCTATTAACGCTGTAAATCGTCCTATCAAACGCATAAATAACAAGAATCAAGCAAAAAGAACTAGATTTAAAGCTTTTCAATTGTAACGCATCTTATACAAATAAATCTAATCATAAAAAAAAAACAATTAACATTTCAAATAAAAGAAGAAAAAAAGCAGGCAAAATATAAAAAAACGCTATTTATCGAATTTGAATATTAGGCAATAGCAAGCAAGACGTTTGTAAAACATGGACCGGGAGCTCATTAATGTTTTTCTGCCGAGAAAAATCTATTTGTAAAATTTATTGATATGACAAATCAGTAAAGTAGTTTTGCTTTATTTCCGACACTCTAATATGTAGCTCGTTCAAGGAGTTTAAAATATCAATATCTTTGTTTTTATACGATTTACTCAAGGCAAATAATTTTGAAAAAACTCAACAGTTTGAAATAAAAACTTAAAGGGGACTCACTTTTACCCTCTAAGAAGATCGTTTCTACAATCAAGTAGCTTACTGTTAACATAAAAAAACTACGAAAAAAATGAAATCATTTAAAAATTGGCAAAAAAATAAATGTAACTTAAATCAGAATTTGTAAATACCCCACTTTGTAAGATGTTTTAAAAATAATAAACTTAATAAATTATATCTTGTTGTTCGCGGTCCCATTTTAAACCGTCTCTTTTTGCTGCCACCCAACGACACAATCGACATGCAGAATGGACGTGTGTAAAGTTGTATTTCTTCACAAACCACCTCGGTAACGGCTGTTTACGCCACGCATGATATTCGTCATACGCTGTGCGATTCTCAATTAAATATTCTACGTGTTTACGCAAGGCTGCTATCGATGAGAAATCTTCTACGTTCAAGATTGACTTCGGAGGAACATGTTCCCATATATTTGGTGGCCCATAGACAATTGGCAATGTTCCAGAAATAAATGCTCCCCAAAGTTTTTCTGTTACATAATCTTTTACACGACCATTTTCAAATGCGGCATAAAACATGTAGTTTTCCATAAACTTTTCTTTATTTTGCACGTGACCTACATTTTTGTTATTCATACATGATGAAACGGAATCTATCATGTCAAATAGTTCCTTAACGATTTTTTCTCGATTGTTTAAAGAATGACAATTTCTTGCCATAAACAAAATACGGGGAATTTTTCCTTTCGGCGGTGTTTGAATGTTATTATGCGACCAAATATCTTTCACGTTCGGAGGCTTATCTAAGAATCTAGTCCATGACCAATTATAGTATGGTAATGGAATTTCGGAATCAAACGATGTTGTTCCTAATAAGGAACTTCGGTCGCTTAATACAGGATAATAATGGGATCCTTCCATAGACAATTTAAAAGTGTATTTGTCCGATGTCACCGTTCGAATCAAGCCACTGGATGAGGTCCAGAAACAAGGCACATCACATGGTACCTCATGATAACTAGAAGGGGAATCTTTTACATAAACTGGACCCATTTTTTTTCTTAAATTTTTTGATGGTAATCGATTACGCTTTTTTTTAAAAGACTTTTTGAACGTTGGTCTAGAAGTTAAACTTTTATTAATTGTTGTTTGAAATTTTTTTTTGAGGTCGATTGAATGGTTGACATTGACGATACAAGTCAGCAATGGTGTGCCAAGTTTTAAAATTGGAATTTCTTGTCTTTTGCACCAGTTTACCCAATCCCAGTTTGGGTTATTTTTGTGTTTTCTCATTTCGAAAAGCAATAAGACAGCAACTCTCATCGATAAAGCGATCCCAGAGTTTGCGAACTGCCTCTGCAAACAATATTCGTCACAAGCGTTAGAATTTGAGTCTTTTTCTGGTGATTGACACAAGAACAAAATTGAATTCGGATGTTCAAAAGCAGCTTTTTCAAATTCGTTCCACCAATTTTTTGTAACGAGCGTTTCTGGACTCAAGTAAATCAACCATTCGTTATCGGTATTTACAAAGTTTTCAAGAGCGTTACGCAGAATCACATCAGTTGGATATTGAAATGAATTTGAGATCACTTCCGCCTCCGGATACCAAAGTTTTAAAAAATTGTTGTCATATTTTTCAAAATGTTTATTGATTATTTTCACTCGAGCGTTATGGTTTGATTGCCGTAATAACTTGATGGCTGATTTTGCGCAAGACAAGCAATCGTGAGTAGTTAACACCAGCATTCCTCTTAAGTTTGAGTTATTTGAGCCTTGATTATGGAACCAAAATAAAAAAGAATAGAAATACCAAAAGACGCAAATAGTAAGTCCAACAACAAGCAAGCAAAAAACCCTTTTTCGGAATCTCATTTTACAAAAAATAGCATCCAAAGATACTTTTATTTTCAAAAATAGTTTTCAAAAGTTTTTTTAGTAAATATTATTTTTAAGTTTTTTAAGCTTGGATTTTCTGATTCGTCATTATAACTTTAAAAACCATCAAAAAAATCTATTTCTTTGTGGTCCGACAAATACAAAGAAAAGTGCAAAATGGTCAATTCTCAGTCATTTCTAACTTTGTCCCAGCCGGCTCATACAATACTACTGTCCAAGATAGTAACAGAACAAACTCTCAATTTTATAATAATTTGGACTTGATTTTTTACGGTGAATACTTTTTTGGAAGAAGATTGTTGTTTATTATACGCACAAAAACACGTTTACAATTACCAGGTTTATTTCAACATCTATAAAATTCAATGCAAATTTAATGTAAGTTTTTGTTAGATTAGATTGAAGCAATTTCGGAAAAGAATGTAATATATCGATCAAACTCAAACGCAGAACGGAAAAAATAACAAAACAAATTTGTTGCTATTTTCTGGTGCATTAAGAAGGTGTATGTTTCTTCAAAACATAGTCTATATAACAAAAAATTATTCGAAAAAAACCCTGGAGACAATAGATCAGTGGCTTTCAACCTGGGTGTTGTTTGGCTTTCTTCTAAAAGTCGCAAAAGCTTTTGCTAAATAGCTTAAAAAATAAAATAATTAAAAAAGGTTATTAGCAATCATACAAAAAAGCAAAATATTCCATTAAAATTTTACTTCAAGTTATTTATCTATATTTGATTTATAATCACAATAATATAAAAACCAGACAAAAATCCTTCTATAAATTGGTTTTAAAAGCAGTTATGCACTATTGTTTCAATTTTAAGAGTTCTCTTCATACTACTCACATTTCCACGATCTGCTAAAAACTCTAAAAATCTGCTGAAAACTTTTTATAGTTGCTGAGGGTTGTGGATGCATGCAATATTCCACAAAGTAAAACTTGACACGTCATTTTTAAAATGGGTAGCCCAAGGCGACTGCCACACTCACCTCACCCAATATCACCCTGCGTCCAGACAAAAACAATAAAAAAATTTAGCAGGAAGCATTTTTTATGCAGCCTGGAGACTTGTACGAGTACGGATCAGTACGTCGGTCCGGGTTGACTTGCATTCGACTTTTGATGCCTTTTCTGTCAGACTGGCTTCTATGGATTGTTGAGAATAAAGTACAAGGTCAGAAATAAAATATTGTTAGAGTCAGATTCCTGGTTTGTTTTGGTAACAACAGCGCTGAGCGGGGAAAAATTTTTGGCTAAGTTGTCCTATTAGTCGCGCATTAATTTTCTTTGTTGCGTTAAATTTAATATATGAGTTTTTAATCAATAGATGATTATTTTTAATTATTTTTTGCGAATGAACGTTCACAAATGCATTAGATAGTCTGTGAACGGCTAAATATTATTATTATTTTTCAAAGAAGGGTTTGTTAGATCAGTGGTTCCCAAACTCCTTTTGCTTGCTTGAAATAATGGTAAAACCGCCCAAATGTTTAAAACAAAGAAAATCCACAAAACTTACAGACAAAACTTAAACAAAATTGCTAATGTTGAATTTTTGGTATATTTTTGACGTGGTAGATTTCTAATTCAATAAATTCGTGACAAAGACAACAAGTAAATATATAAATTTAAAACCACAGGACCTTGCGCGGCTCCCTTAACCCTTATTTACCTAGGCTGTTTTTTTCTGTTAACTACCTAAGGGGGGTCCTCGGAGGACTCTAAGTTTACATGTCCAATACTCTTAACAGACAATAGCTGTGCAGTTAATTTTTTGATATGTTGGAGAAAATTTACTCTAGTTTAGTCAAATGCCTTTACTTATGATATATTTGCTATTAGTCTTTTCTTATTTTGCATAAAGTTGAAGGTCCTCAAATTTTCGTTGATTGCTTTGTTTTGCAACATAGTCGGATTAGTCACAGTTTGCTGCAAAAATAAATAACTACTACGTGAGGCAGTAATCTTGACAAACACAGCAAGACGTTCAAAACGTTTTTTGACTTATCTCATGATTTTTGCACACAAAAAGTATATGAAAATCAAGAGGTAAGTCAAAAAAATAGCTTGCTACACTAAAACTACCCATCGGATTTGCTCAAGTAAACTACCAAAATATTCAGGAATAAATTTTAGGAAAAGTCATAAAATTTTAAGTTTTTAGCATCCAAACTTTACGAGTTATATTGTTTTTATCCCCCTTTAGGTAAATTAGGGTTAAAGATTGCTCACCGTCCCTAGTTTGGGAACCGCTGCGTAAAGTTACCAAGGATTGCCAAAGTAAAGCGCGGTACAAAAAAGGTTGAGAATCACTGCTACAAATTATGGAATTTTTTTCAAAATTAATCTTAAAATTATAGTTTAAAAAAATCTTTTGACACAAACCATAAGCGGAGTTTGAAATTAGTCTGGTGAATTGCATTAAATATAGGGAACTCTCTCAACGTGATTTTTTTTAAAAGCCCAAATTCAAGAATTTGAATCTCTGTCCAACTACTTCAATCAAATTTATATTGTTTTAAAAACTCGTTTTTTGCCCCAAATATTTTTATTTTGAAAGAAAAGTTTTAAACTTAATTACAAATTCTCTCTTATAGTCTAGACCAGGGGTTGGCAACGTTTTCTTTCCAGTTTTCCAAGTTGTGAAATTCAATGTCAAAATATACATTTGCGTGCCGATGTCTTCACTTCGATTTCATCTCCGATTTCCCTATTTTTCTCCCAAAATCAGGATGTTCTCTAAAAAAAAAAGGTCTTCACTTCGATTTCATCTCTGATTTCCCTATTTTTCTCCCAAAATCAGGGTGATCTCTAAAAAAAAAAGGTCCGTAAACGTGTTTTTGAAAAATATTCAGGACGCCGCGTGCCGTATAAAATCACCTCGCGTGCCATGATTGGCACGCGTGCCGGGGGTTGCCGACCCCTGGTCTAGACATCTTTAATTGTGCGTAAATACCAAAGGCGGTCAGCGTAATTGTTTTAATTTGTAAGCAGAAAACAAATATCTTAACAATTGAAAAAGAAAGTTTTTTTTCGAGATAATCAAAATTTTCTGTCGATAGTGTTTTGTATTCTAATTTTGACGGAAATTCGACCGAGTGAGTAGGACGGAAATGGGATCATAGGTAAGAAAGCTGTGTAATGATGATTGTGATCGATACGGTCACTGTACAAAATCTACTTTCTTCTTTATTTTGTTTCCTTGAAAAAGACTCTTTACAACACTTCCCTCTACATGGCGGTCTTAACAAGCAGTTTAGTTCAGTTCAGTTAAGTTAATTTATTTGTTTTACTGGTGATAAGCCACCAATACACAAAATCCATTGTACAAAATAAAGTAATAAGGTTTTAGAGTAACACTGCAAGGATGGTAGCGGAGGGTCAGCGACCATTATTTTCTTTTTATAACAACAGCTACATTATGACAACCGTAAATTGCAATCAAAAAACAAATTAATATTGATTTCTAAATTTAAAAATTAAAAAAACATCTTAACTCTCAACTAAACAGCAACTTTTTGGCATCATCAAAAACAGGAGGGGTAATCGCTTGAAGCTTGCCTTGAATTTAATGCCCCCCAACTTTTTCCTGGGAGTCAGGAAAATAAATAAATGGTATGAATGATGAAGGACTCGACAATATGTAAGAGTGGAACTCATTGTAACGAGTTGAATGTAAAAAAGCAAACAGACTTTGGGAGGTATTTTTGAATTACTGACAAAGATTTTAAAATGATTTTAAAGTTGACGTTGGTCTCGTAGGCGTACTAAGTTCTTTGATAAAATATCGCTCTTTAGTTAGATTTTTTTGGGCAATACCAGTGTGTAAAACAATACAAGCAACTTATGTTTGAAAAATGTGTTGAATGTTTTGGCAATGTAGGTATCAAATGAAAAGAAAAAGTTTACGATAACTTAATTCGCTTCGTTTTAAAAGTTTTACTGCTTTTTTTTAAAATAATACGTAGGCTTTGAAATATCAGGATAAAAACGAAAATTTATTTTGTACAAGCTATATCGACCGTCAAAGAAACTAAAAAAAAGTATTACTAAATTTTATAGACTAATTGCTTTTTTAATCAAACCTATAATTAGAAAAATTCAACATCAATATTAATCTTTTGTCGGCAGCGTGGTCGAGTGGTTAAAGCGCCGGGCTCGTGACCAACACGGTCTCGGTTCAAAACTCATTCGCCCCATTCTATTGTGTCCTTGGGAAAGACACTTTACGGCACTTTCCCCTGCTTGGTGGTCTTGGCAAGCAGTTCTAAATTACAGTCATATCTCTATTATATTACAAACGGACAGCAATCTCTTGATATCTCCGGAAGCAGGTCAAGGTAATTGCCTACCCTATGTATTAGCGCCTCCGTCGCTTTCCTGCGAGTCAGGAAGATAAATATAGAAATAAAAATAAAAATAAATAAAAATAAAAAAATAGTCATTCAAAGCTGTCCTCTCAAGCAACATTGCAAGAAGCGTTGGTAAACCTTCTTTTCTCTATTAAAAACTTTAGTTAACGGTATTTTTATTGGACGACCCGGTTTCAATAGAATTACACATTTGTCCAAAAAGATACAATAAGTAATTATCATTTTTGTTTTGACTAAAAATGGGCCTAGACTTTAAACATGGCAACTTTTCTTTATCAAAACATTAAAGATTGCATACATTTGGCAACTTTTTTGCATGAAATAGTCACAATCTTGCAATTTTAACTAAAATTTCTCCAAAAACTTGTTCTGGATGTGCCTCTAATCCATTACATTGTAGGTCTATAAATATGGCTGTTTGTGGAAAAGTATAATACAGTATAACGTTTTCGTTATTGAACACAGTATTGAATACATTATTGAATACAGTATAACATTTTCATCGATAAATGTATGTGTTTAACCAATTGATAGTGCATTTCAGTACAATAAAATGCTTACGTATATAGATGCATTTGCCTCATATAGTTTTTTTGAATGATTTGATTTCTTGTGGAGATAGGCCAAAACTTTTTTTATCACTTATATAAACATTGGTGTTCTGCAAATTTTAAGCCAAATATCATTGTCTGTAGCACCTGCCCTTGACAAGTTATAACCATTTTGACATTTTGGGCCTCCCAGAAATACGTTTTGGGGTGTTGCTAGCCCCCTGAAGACGACAACGGCTTAAAATCACTTTTTTTAAAGTTTTGACTTATTTTTCAGAATTTAAGAACTACACTTTTTTCAATTTTTTTTACTTCACCCTGCCGGACACATCATAAAATATGCAAAAAATGCTGTTTAGGGTTGCACAACTGGTAAAATAAACGGTCTTCTTTTATGCCATTTGCCATCCCAATGATTTGGCGTGGACCCAAATATCACTGTCAGGATTGCTATTTTTGTCTCACCAAAGCAAAGGGCTTTTCTTTTAAATAAAAAGACAAAATAGCATATTCCAATCTAGATTCAGCAAGAACATTAGTTCTACAAAGTCAATGCCACCACCAGTGCCTCTTTAAGATGGGCTTGATGCTATTGGTTGCAGTGCTAAAGAAGACAATTCCGACGAATTTATTTCTGCCAACTCTACAGATTCTGAGTATGATACCACAGAAGATTCCATCTTATTTTCACAGAAACATCTTAATTACTTATTTAGAGATTTATGTTTTTCTAAGTAAAAAACAGAGCCCCTTGCATCAAGGTTAAAATAATGAAATATGGTTGAAAAAGATGTCAAAGTAAGTTACTACAGGAAACGAAATAGGGACTTTTCTTCGGCATTTAAAGTTAAGGGACCTCTTTGTTACTGCCATGATACTGAAGAGTTATTTTAAACTCTGAGTATAGTTCACATTGTGGATGAATGAAGGCTTTTTATTGATTCTTCGAAAAGAAGCTTAAAGTTGTTTTTTTACATGTTGGAAATAAAAGATCCTCCATCCCAATTGCACACTCTGCCCAGTTAAAAGAATCTTACGACAATATAGAAATCTTGTTGAATGCGATCCACTATTCTGACTACCAGTGGAGCTTATGTGAGGACCTTAAGATTATTGGAATGTTAATGGTATTGCAAGGGGTTTTACTAAACACTGTTGTTCTTTATATTTGTGGGACAGTTGTGGCACTGCACAGCACTATAAAATAAAAGAATGGTTCACAAGAAAATTTATATGTACCTGGAGTGAAAAATATTCAACACATTCCTTTGGTAAATCCTAATCAAATTTTAATGCCACGTTGCAGTCAAGCTAGGATTAATGAAGAACTTTGTGAAAGCTACGGTCAAACACCGTTTGAATGGCTTTGAATTTCTCTGAAAAAAGTTTTCCAAACTAAGCCAAGCCAGGTTAAAAGAAAAAATCTTTGTTGCTCCACAAATTTGGAAAGTTTTTGGAGAATCAGAGTTTTTAAATACGTACATTGGAACTACAAGCTTGCCATGTATTAGGTCTAGAACTTAGTTTTTGGCTAAATTTTTAAAATTGTAATTCTCTGATATTTTGTTAACCTAAAATTTCAAATTTTAGTATGATGTTCCCCTTATACATGAGGATGTATTTTTGCACTTGAAATTTAAAATAAATTAGTTACATTTGATTAAATATTAATTGAGATGGATATAAGCAAAATATTTTTTTGTCATTTAGTCATGCACTACTTTGAAATGAATAAGTGTGCATTTGAAACCCACAAAATCTTAACCCGTGTTTATGGAAACAAAAGTCCTTCATTAAGCACTATAAAAAACTGGTTTGGCCATTTCAAAGAAGGTGATTTTTCTGTTGATGACAAGTATAGGACTGGACAGCCCAAAAAAATTTGAGGATGAAGAGCTGATTGATTTGGTAAAGGAAAATCCTTTTTTGACACAGAAAAAGATTGCTGAGCATTATTGTGTTTCACAGAGAGGAATTTCAAAAAGAATGAAAAAAATAGGAATGATCCAAAAAAAGAATATCTGGATCCCCTATGATTTGTCAGAAAACAATGAGAAAAGAAGGAAAGATTTTAGTGAAGTGCTCTGAAAAAGCAGAAAAGTCGAAATTTCATGTGGAGACAAGTCACTGGGGATGAGAAATGGATATTTTTTGATAACCCTAAAAAAGACAAATCATGGGTTTTCCCAAAAGAAACACCTTCAAAAAAGCCAAAGAGAAACATCCATGGCAAAAAAGTTCTTTTGAGTGTCTTTTGGGATCAAAAAGGAGTGATATTTTTTGAGCTACTTGATCAAAATTTGATACGAAGGAAAATGTCTATTTTTTCCTTGATAACTTTTTTAAAGAGAAAGACCCTGCATTTTTTAAAAGGGGAATTAAACTTTTAACTGAAAAATGGTAAAAAACAATTGAAAATAAAGGTAAGTTTTTTGATTAAAAAAGATTTTTGATTTCTTTTTGCATTATCAGATATTTGTTTCCTTAAATTTAAACAAAGACTAAGTTCTAGACCTAATATTTAAATAAATTTGCTCAAATTTTCTGGGAAATTTCAAGTCACTTTCATATCAAGAAGGTGTTGCAGAGTTGCTTGCGGCATAAAAAGAGATGGTGTGTTGCATATCTTTAAAAATGCATTTTCTTCATTCACACCTTTAGGTTTTTCCTAAAAATCTTGGAGTAGTTAATGATGAGCAGGGTGAAAATTTTTATCAAGTTATTCAAGCAATCGAAGAAAGTATCAAGGTGTTTGGAATAAGGGCATAATGAGTGATTTTTGCTGGATGTTATAGTGATGATCCAACCGATTCATACAAACGAAAATCGTATGCCAAACATTTTAAAATCTTTATCATGGAACTGGTATTTATTACAGTGTTAAAAGGTGCCCAGGTCGAAAGCAATAATTTTGCCATGCTATTTTTAAACAGTCTTTTTTAAGGCTACCCAAAATAACCTTTTTAAGGCTATTCATAAGCAGCCTTTGTTAAGGCTACTCATGTAGGACTAGCAGTTTTTTCAAGACCACCCAAGAACAGGTTGTTTCAAGGCTTTCAATAAAGAGTCTTCTTCAAGACTACAATAGACAAGAAAGAGTTGGCCCGTTGTCCAATTTTCATTCTATCGGTAAAGACCCACACCAGTACCTTAAACTTGTTTGTTTAATCTTTTATTAACCATAACAGCGTGCTAATCTGTTTAGCACGTCAAAATCTAAACAACTGACGAGATAGTGGCAGAGATATCACCATTTATAGGGTCTAAAATGCCCGTGTCCTCTCATATCTCTAAAATCTGATGCAATAGAAAAAAGACTAATGCCAGATTCGGAACCAGCGCTCCGCTGAAACCCAAGATAAGTGCTCTTGTTCTTGTGTAGAAAAAAAGCTATTTTTTGTTGACCAGCGTGATTATAGCAACAAGTTATAACAATAACCCAAATAATTATAACAATAAATTATAGATTGTTTTAGTGCTAAATCGCAACAAATAGCATCATTGTTTATATCAGTCGGCTAAATTTAAATATTTAGCGTCCAAGTTGTTTGACGACAGATGCATACTAGTCAACCTAACGTTGTCGTGTTTTGTAATAAAAAGCGTAAAAATTTTTTTCTTTGCTGAGAAACTCTTCTCAAAATCAAATAAATTTATCGGGAAATTCTTTTTACTAATTTTCATACAAATAAAAAAGCTATGAAAACGTTTCGCCTCAACTTTACGCCATCTTTAATACTATTTAAATATAAATTTTAGTAGTTTCAGAATAAAAAGTAAAGCAGGACGTTTCGGAATCATAACTCATTCCATCATCAACTGCGTTTGTTTGTTTATCAATATCCCAGTTATTTTATTAGTATTGACCGATTTAAAAAATCCTTGTTGTTTCTTCTTTCTTTTAGATGTAGAAGTAGAGATGTTCTGTCTATTTTGTTATTTCAGTTTAAACATTTTTTCTTAAAAATCTTTTTAAAAATATGTTTATCCTCGTAACCTAATTTTTTAAGTGACTTGTATTTAATTCATTTTGTTTAAAATAAATCTACAATGCATTCATATTGCTTTTTTTTACGCCTTCTTCAAATGCACCGATTGCTTTTTGCCGAACTCTCCTCCAGATTTTGTTCAAGTGACGTCATGATAATCATCATGTTTTGATGGCAAAGTGCTAACTTTAGCACTTTGCCATCGAAACATGATGATTATCATGACTAACAGAAACCAACAGTTCTGTTGGTTTCCAACTATACGATAAAAGCCAACAGTTCTGTTGGTTTCCAACTATACAATAAAAATCAACTAAATATGGCCTAATAGTTCTAAACTAACTATTGTTGGTCATAATAATAATAAGTTTTCAGTTAATAAAGTATTTTTTGCACTAAACAGCAGTAATAGTTTCTGGATTTTTATTCTGACTACGGTTGTAATAAGGTGGAAATACCATCTCACTTATTTTTCTCAAATTGAAGAGATTGATTTTTTTGAATTTTTCGGTTTAGCAGATAACTTTATTGGATAGAACTAAACAATAAACTTTTTTGATGTCATCACTTGAGGGCTGAAATTGTTTTTTTAAAACAACACCTTCAGCAAGCTGAAAGCACAGGGAGTAGATAAATTGACCTCAGAGCTAGTTGACACTCAGACAGACAGAAACTGGATATCAATTTTTCGAATGCTGAAACGCAGAAGTAGAGATGTTCTGAATGCTGGTGGTTGTCGAACTGATAGTTACAAACTCCTACACAAAATAAGTTCATAGTATGCGAGTTAAATCTTACCTACTCTACCCTGAGCTTTTTCTTTTATTTCCTGAAGAGTCATGTCTATGCGTAAACCGAAATGTTTTTATAACCAAACAAACTGAAAAGCTTGTTTGGTTGTTAGTTTGGTTTATGTTAACTTTATTTGATTCAAGTTAAAACATTTTTCCAAAGTGAAAGTAATTAAAAACCAAATGCATTAGACTTTAAACTTTATTTATTTAGAAAACTTATGTTTCGATAATAAACACAATTATCTGTAGTAGTCATGGCTCATATCATTGTTTGTTCTATCAAATAGCCTTCTAGTATCTTTTGTACAATTAGGCTACATCTTATCTTTTAAGCAGTTTTTACTTCTGAATTTTTTTAGAAAAATCAAAAATCTAACTGATTAATAACCAGCTATTTTTTCGTAAGTCGAAGTCATTGCGTTCGCCAATGTTATTTTATTATAAATCTAATAAACCTTAACTTGTTAAATTCATATTTTGCCCGATTTTTATAAATTCTTTTATCAAACATTAACGTCAAAGCTAAATCAACATACAGTCATAAAACTTTTGACGTAAATCAGCACACAGGTATAAGCGTCAGATTTGCTGCAGCTAGCTTTTGCTTGTAATAATGCAAAGTTTCAGCTTTTTTCAATCTATTTGATTAACATCGCACAAGTTCTGGCACACTCTGATAAGCGCGACAATTCTATTAAGATTTGGTAAATTGCCGGATATCATGATTAATGCTCTGCCATCTGTTTGCTAAACCGTCTGCTGTCAGGCCTTATGTACAGTATATTTTTCTGAGAGAATACTAAAAGCGTCACGCTTCTGCTTACTCTTTGCTTCAAATGAGCTTCCTGTCAGTGAAAAACGTTACTCGTCGTTTTCACAGTGATTTGCGTCTTTTTTATTTGGCTACTTTCTTTTTTTACGACTCTTAGCGGTAAATAGATTTTATCAAACTTTACTAAACGAAAATAGAATATTAAAAGATTGAATCCAATATTGATGTCATACTAAAGCTGTTTGCAAAAAACTTGCTGGAAAAATGAACTAGAAGAATAATTTGAAGTATTTAATTTTTTGACAAGTATTTTTAGTTAGCTTTTAAAAAATGTAAAAGAATATGATATCATGAATAAATAATTTCACTGTTGCTGGATAACTTGTAGTTACTTTCTTTACCGACATTGTTTTTATAGATCAATCAGAGCTCTGTGTGAATTCTATGAAAAAATTCTGTGTAATTTTATTTTAAAGTAAGCAAAATCATCTGATCATAAAACTCGTACAGAAATTGTTACAGGTTTCGTTTTTGTGTTTGATTTAATTTAATGTCGACCAAAAAATAAATCATGTGTCCGAAAAAATTACGTAAAATCTTTAAAGTTTGTCAATGATTAGTAAATAACATTCAATTACTTGTATTATAAACCGAATTAATACTTTGATAGCTGTTTAACAATGAATTAATTATCAAATCAGGTTTTTTTAATCGTTTTTTCGTTGGCCTAATTTGCGCCTGAGGTCTCTGATTTCAACGTTGAAATTAATTTAGATGTTGTAATCCAGAAATCTATACCATTTTTTTATTAGGTTATCAAGAAAGTTCTTGCGGTATTTCAAATTTTGATTTCACATCATGTATTAATATTTTTAGACAAGTTTTCGTTGTATTTTTGTACTGTGTATATCATTTTAAAGAACGTTTTTTGCACTATCTAATGGTTATAATTTTAATCGTTTTAAAGAACTTATGTTTTTTTCAGAACGTTAAACCAAAAATGGAAAAAAAACAAATTCGTGCCATTTTTCTTTTTCAGTTTAAATTAAGCCGTAAAGCTACAGAAACAGCTCGCGACATAAACCAAGCGTTTGGCATAGGAACCACTACTGAACGCACAGCACAGTGGTGGTTTAAGAAATTTTGTGCGGTTGATGAAAGCCTTAAAGATGATGAACGTAGTGGTCGGCCATCGGATGTTGACAACGATCAATTCAGAGCCTTAGTCGAAGCCATTACATGCACAACTGTTCGAGATCTTGCCTCTGAATGAAAAAACTTATTTACAAAAAAAATTTAAAACGAAAAAAAATTTAAAAGTCAAAACCGCAAGAACTTTCTTGACAACCTAATATTTACAAAAAAATTTTTTTTAAATATCTCTAATAAATGTCGAGAATATTTTTGAGACAATTCGTACAAAAATGATGAGAACAATATTGCGTAACAAACAAACATCAATGCAACAAAAGCAACAATAGACAATTTTGTAAAAATATTAGATTAAAAAATAATTTTCTTTGGAATCTTTAAAACTGTAAGCAACTGCTTAAAATGCAAAAAATGCTCGAGTACAAATTGGAACATTTACGAGAATTTAAATGAGCGTGGGCACTAAAAACTTCAAAGGGTTGGATTCAGGACAGATTTTATTTCTTTTTGGGGATTTCATTCGTAAGTTATAAACAATGTGAGACATATATAAATAAGATATTTAATCTAATGTGTAAAGTAGAACCTAAAACCAAGCATATCAGCTTATTATAAATAATAATAATAATACATCACATTTATATAACGATTTTTCCCGAAATAAATGAAATCAAAAAAATTTCAAATTAATGACATTGCCAGTGCTTTTGGTCCTGCACAATTTAAACAATATACAGTAATTAAATTTATTATCTCAGCAAAAAGAGCAGTAAGGTGTGAGTAGGTACCGGACTTGCAACGCCTAAGTGACAACTTTGAATATGTGATAGCAACACATTTCAATATGTTATAGCAATTTGTAGTATAACAGCTACTTACAATTAAAGCTAGAATGTTTAGAGCTAAAATCTTGAATATTAAAAAAATTAAATGTCTAACATCGGTCTGCCAACGTTCAGAAACAAGACATTAGTTCTAATGGTGATAATAATAGTCAGTGGTGGATATTCCGATTTAGGGGCCCGAGGCAAGAATTTTCAAAAATTGATGTTGTCTGAGAAAAAAAAGAGGTCTGATCTGGGCTTGCATATTTTTCTCCGAAAATTAAGGTGTTCTCTAAAAAAAAAAGGTCTTCACTTCAGTTTCATCTCTGATTTCCCTATTTTTCACCCAAAATCAAGATGTTCTCTAAAAAAAAAAAAAAAAAGGTCTTCACTTCGATTTCATCTTTGATTTCCCTATTTTTCTCCCAAAACCAAGGTGTTCTCTAAAAAAAAAAAAAAAAGGTCTTCACTCAGAATCGTCCTCTGAACAAACATTTGCAGCGAATCCAAAACTGTATGTACTGTTTTCGAGGGGGGGCCCTTAAAATCGAGGGGGACCTGAGGCGACTGCCTCATTCGCCTCACTCAATATCCACTACTGGGCGTGAGATCAAGCGAAGCAAAAACTTTTCCAACCAGCCATTGCTTGCCTTGAAATTTTCGTCGATCGACAAAATGAGCGCCTTTTTCTGGATCATCGTGCGGCTGACACGGAGCTTCTTCTGACGCCCAGTTAATGAGCTTCTCGTCAAAATCCTTGTCCTTCAAAGGAGGTCCGGCACCTTGGAGTCGCTTGCTTGAAGAGATGGAACATGACGAAGACGCCTTCAACTGAGCCTCGAGCTGTGGTTTCTGTTTCGTCCAATCTTTGACACATGAACGAGGAACCTTCTTGTCTTTTGCAGCCTTTAATTTATTGTATGTCTCAGCGTACGCAACAACTTCCAGCTTAAAGTGCATGTCGTAGTTCTTTCGTTTCAAAGGAGTCGCATCTTCAGATTAGGAACTGCTTGACATAGCTGCAAAATTTTTTATTTTCTCATCGGGCTCTGCGGAAGTTTAAATACATTTCTACTATACAAGCTCCATAGAATGGAACTTCTCAGTGTCTAAAAATAAACGTGCGATCTAGCTCCATAGAATGGGACTGTAAGATTTTAAGCTTAATACGTTTCGTTTTTCATTTTGCCTTTTTATTTTTCACGAATCAAGTTGATTTCATATGTGTACTTCGTAGTTAAATCACAATGCCCCTTGTTTGATTTTTTCCTTCGTTTTTTGCGGCACGAGGCAATTTAAAAACTCGCATGTAAAAGCTTAAAATTAAATTTAAAAGCAAGAAGGTTTTTGAGTAGCTAGTTTGTAAAGATTTAAATTTCGCTTGTGTATAAGTGTTCTGATATGTTTCGTTATTCTATTTGAATAAGGTTTTGTTAGTTCTATTTGGATAAGATTCTGTTTGACTAATATTAAGCGAATATATTTTGATTTGAAAATTTTGGATTATTGGAATTTAATTGCTGTCAGCCGTACCGACTACAGCGTTTTTCGTGGCCCAATAAGCCTGGTAAATTTATTATCATTTTACGAAACTATCAGCTAAATAATTATTTTATTAATAATAAGTACTTCTGTGCTTACAGAAGAACCGTGCTATCGTTCGTGCATTTATTCATTTGTTTGTAATCGTACTGTATGGTGTCGAATCGTTCGTACGAGCGTGCGTGTGCTTCAACAAGAAGGTCAGGCGCAGTCTTTGTTGATTTTACCGCTTATTCGAATAAAGTCACCACCGATAGTGTAGTTGGCGTTTAGGCCACCGCCATTAGTCCATTTAAAAAACTACAGGGACTTCCCAGCGTCTAAAAATAAACGTGCAATTCGACAATCCATTCTTCCCTTCTTACACCTAGAAAGGCGATTTCAGCCGTAACTATTGCCAAAATAGAAGAATTTATCGAAGTGGCGTTTAATTAGAGGGTGGCGCTCCATTTTTTCAACTCTTCCCCTATAGTAGCGTTCAAATAGAGGTTTTACGGTATATTGCGACGCAAATTGCAATGTAATTTATGAGCCGGACGAGGTGTCGTTATTTTTTGTGAGGTGTGTTATCACGCGTCTGTGCTTGTTTAAAAAAATGTATAACTTTTAGATAAAAACCTTACAAAATTTGACAATTATTGATGGATGCTCGAGGGACGCATTGGAGGGCTCCGAGGGCCGCGAGTTTGACATCCCTGGTTTAGTGCGAGCAAAAGTTTTTCCTACGAAAAAACTGGCTTCTATCACTACATTAGCTTTCTTACTAAATGACGCCATAAATTTTTGTTGACTTGAAGAAGAGACTTTCTTAGCTTGACTAATTTGTTCGTTCTTAATTAAAATTTAGGTGGATAATTCCGAGAAAAGTTTTTGTGATTTTTTTTATGATGATGTTTTACGTTACTGCCTTAATGCTGTTAGTCAGCCAAAAATGAATGTGTAATCACATAGTTGTAGCAGCCCAAAAAAATTGAGAGGGTTAATACATTTTTTGCCCAAATTTTTTGACAATTGCCCTGATCTTGATTTTGTTGCATTTTACAGAGATGCTCAAACGCTACACATATATAATGTGAAGGCTTTTTTGTCTTCACCTGATTTTGTAATTGATAATGGAGCAAAAACAATTGGTTTCCCTCTTATGAAAACCAAAAAAAGGTCTTCACATTAAATTTTAGTTGTTTTTGCTCACTAATCTAGATCGTTCTAAATCGGGTAATTTTTTCTTCTCAACTAGTTCAATGTCGGTGCCCAAAAAATTTTGATTTCGGCCAATTTTTTTGCGTCTTGGCGGATATTGCTCCCCTGTCCCCTGGCTCGTACCACTATGGTTAATCATCTTCCCATCCCTCTTTATAGCTTGTTTTCTTTTGTAATTTTGTTTCTTACTATTTTTTGGCCAAATAAATTTCTTCAAAATTCTTTTACAAAGTTGCGAATTAAGATTATACTGTAGATAAAAAATTATATTTTAGGAAAGTGGTTGAATTCTAACCAAAGTCGGCAGTAAAGATTTTTAAAAAACCAAACTATTTAACAAGGCTTGTAGTCCTTAATTTGACTTAATTGGCTACTAGTCTATTCCAAATTCAAAAATAGTAACAAGGAGACAAAAAAACGGGCCCCAAATACATTGTTTGTGATAAACCTTTCATCTATTGACTGATCAACCTTGTATTGCACCTGGTGACAGAAGCAACACTGCAAGTACCATTAGACTTTAATGGGAGCTCGAGCAAAACTATTCAAGACGCTCCAAAAAGTGTACAAATGAGCTGGTTGACGGCGTGAAAGACTCATTTCTGCAAAGTCCCAAACGCTCTATTAGTCTTTCGGATTACTTTGTGAGACTTGCACGAAAGTGCCAATATTGGATGTAAATGTTTACACATACAAAATACAGATGAAGAATGCGCTTACAGCGTCCGACAAAAAGCAGAGGAGGGTTACGGCGGACAAGATTCCAGAGAAGATCTAGAACATTCCAGCATTTCTTAACCTCTTTTTGACCTCAGATGAAGTTTGGTTTTTCTTCAAAGAAAGGTTAACTCAAAACCAAATGTCTTATGGGGCATCTTCAGAACCAAAAAGGAACAATAGCAATTAAAACATCAGGGAGGATATTAGAGCTATTTTTTGTCAATTTTTAAGGACGGCGAGGACAACTTTCCCATCACCGTCTGAAAAATGTACAGAGCTAAATAGAAGTCATTTTGTACACATGTTTTAGATTAAAGAAGAAAAGTATTTAAATTTGATTGAGCGTATCAATTCGTAAATATCGTTTTCAAATGCTACAAATCCATTATGCTGTGGTTTAATATTGGTGAGGTGATGGATGGACTTACAGCATTTGAAAACGATATTTACAAATTGATACGCTCAATCAAATTTAGGCGCGTGAATAACAGTTTCCAAAATCAGCTCTCTAAGGAATTAAAGAAATAAAAAACTCAAATCAGGTATTTGTAGCCGCAGACAAGACTAAGAACGCATACAAAATGAATTCTGATAATTATACTAAATTACTAAACGATAACATCACAGCTAACGATTCTCAAATGAATGATATAAACGAAGAAGCCAAAATCATTGCCGACAAGATTGAATCTTGACGAAAGAATTGGAACATTCCCCGACCGGCGCTCGTTTATTACGCTAAAAGACCACAAGAACAACTTCAATGACAACCCGAAATGCCGTCTCATAAAACCAGCTAAATTCGAAATTGGAAAATAAGCAAATTTTACCAAGACAAAATTAATCATAACATCAGACGCAAATCTAAACTCAATCAATGAAGATCAACAAACACAGTTATATCGTGGTTTAAAAATTTACCAGAAAAAGCCAATCGCAGATTTTTAAAGTTCGACATTGTGAGCTTCTATCCATCTATAACCAGAAAACTTCTTTGAAAAGCTATCAATTTTTCCAGAAGATACACTAATATCAATAACAACGTAGAGAGCATTATCATGCATAGCAGGAAATCTTTGCTCTTTAGCAGCAACAATATCTAGATTAAACATCAGAACCCGGAATTCGACGTAGCCATGGGCGCGTACGACGGTGCTGAAATATACGAGCTAGTGGGCCTGAACATTCTTAACCTTCTCTCAGATATAATAACTAGCGAAGATGTTGGTTTGTATAGAGACGACGGATTAGCTGTACTCCGAAATACAACTGGACCGGACACGGAAAGAACCAGAAAAGAATCATTCAAATTTTTAAACAGGAGGGGTTGCAAATCACCATCGAAGCTGGGCTTTCCCAAACAGACTTCCTCGACGTAACACTGAATTTGAAAACTCCAAATTTTAGCCGTACGGAAAACCTAACGACACCCCTTTATACATAAACAGTAAATCAAATCACTCCGTCAATATTAAACGGAGTCTTCCAAACATGATTGGTAAAAAAATATCACTTACCGTAAAATCTCTATTTGAGCGCCATGGCGCTCTATTTTTCAACCCTTCCCCTATGGTGGCGTTCTATTAGAGGTGGTGTTCAATTAGAGGGTGGCGCTCTATTTTTCGACTAGCTGGTCAGAATTTTGGGAAGATAAATTTAATTAATGAAAAGAAAAAACATCTAACACAGTTAACGTCGTCGTCGTTTGAAGGGTATCCACTCCAGGTCAGACACAAACACGACTGGGGCCGAGGGTTTATCCTTTTACTACCCCAGACTGCTGCACTGCCTGAATCAGATACTGGCAGTGATGTCATTGAGCCAGCATCGAGTTTTTTCATCCAAAACCGTCAGACCTCGTGCTCCATGTGGTGCCCGATGTATAGGGCACGCTGTTAGTACATGGTCTGCGGTTTGCTCAGAGGCGCCACACTCGCAATTCGGTGAAGGAGCGAGACCCCATTTGTGCATGGACGAATGGAATCGCTCAACACCAGTCCGCAGGCGGTTGAGCTTAACCCAAGCTGCTCGGGGTAAGCCCATCCCAACAGGCCTGGCACCGGTCTCGGGCACAAAAGCACGGAGCCTGGAAGTATTTTCACAATACTCCGTTTTCCATTTGTGATTTGTCCACTTGGAAGCGCGGATGTCAAGTCTGGAAAGGTTGTCCAAAAGATTGCGCACCTGGCACAAACGGGCGTCTGGATCTTAGTCTCACTTGGCGATTATCTGAGGACCCACTTAAAAAACCATGCAAGATATGATCGGGGTCCAGAGATCCACGGTAAGCCAAGGAGAGTGTCGCTCCCATTCGGCGAAGCTCAGCTGGCTGGATGCCTGAGAGTACAGGTAGGTGGTCCGTTGGAGCGGGACGCAGGGATCCAGTAACTATGCGCAAGGCGTCATTCAAGACACTGTCAATGAGGCAAGTGTGAGCACTGCGACACCAGACTGGCGCACAGTACTCAGCTACTGAGTAGACTAGAGACAAGGTAGCTATGCGTAGTGTTTTAGCACCAGCACCCCATCCCGAGCCCACGAGTCGCCTCAGCAGTGTGACGCGCGAAGATAGTTTTTTTGCGCAATGCCACTAAATGGTGACGAAACGTGAGCGATCTGTACAGTTTTACCCCAAGGTAAGTAGGGGTGGGACAGAACGGTAAAAGTCTACCATTGTTGTAGACCTTTAGCTCACGTTTTGCCTCTCGGTTATTTAAGTGAAAGGCTGCCGTCACCGTCTTAGTGTGACTGAACTTCAACCTCCAAGTCTGGAGATACGCCGAAGGTGTAGACATGTTAAAGTTCCCTCCAAGTCCTTCCAGTTTCCAGAAGAATGCAACAATGCTAGATCATCAGCATAAGCAAACTTTCTGGAAATCATGGAAGGAAAATCGTACGTATAGATGTTAAATAGGAGGGGAGCCAAGACCGATCCCTGAGGAACGCCGTTTTTTAAGACGGCGTAGCCTGCTTTGCTTGCTGTCACCGGTGGTAAGGGTGAAACTCCGATTTCGGACAAGCTCCATGATCATTTTGACCATGTGCTTATCCGGAAGTAGTCTCAGCAGCTTGCAGGTAAGACCACGGTGCCAGACAGTGTCATAAGCAGCTGTCAGATCGACAAATACGGCACCGGACTCCTTTTTAGCCTCGAAAGAATCCTCGATGTTCTGGGTTAGCAGAACAACTTGCTCTACGGTTGACTTCCCGCGTCGGAACCCAGCCTGCTCTTTAGGGAGCAGTGGATCAATTAATGGTTCAACCCGGGCGTAGATACGCCTCTCGAGGATCTTGTAGGGGACACAGAGCAGAGATATCGGTCGATAACTCTTTGGGTCCCCCACAAGCTTTCCTGGTTTTGGGATCGCGACCACAAGCGATCTTCTCCAGATCTTGGGAATTTTGAGTCGGCGCAAACAGGAAGAAATGAAGTCACGTAACCAGGACTTCAAAGCAGCTCCGACATGGAGTATAAGCTCTGAGCAAGGAGCTTTACTTGGTTTTTAATGTTGAAGGGCAGCAGCAAATTCTCTCTGTGAAAAATTGTCAGAGATATTTATTGCGTCTGGTGTTGTGGCCCTCCAAAGGTCAGACACTTCTTGAGAGACAAGTCGAGATGACTTGCGGTCAACAGCCTCGTATTTCCCATATCTAACCAGCTGAGATGCAATAGCATCGGCTGAAACAGGATAATGACGAGGAGAGTGTCGTGACCTACCAGTAAGGTTGTTCAAAATACTCCACGCTTTTCGACTAGAGTGTGAGAAGTCAATGCTCCGAACTGCCTCGGACCATCAATCCCTCCGCTTTCTGTCAAGCTTGGCAAGCAGATCTGTAGCAGCCAAACTTGAGTCGTCTCCCTGAGGAGACTGCAGAAAGGTTTTATAGAGGGATTCACATTCTGCATCCCAACACGGAATATAGTTATTTCGATACCCGCATGGGATAGTCTTTTTGGCTGTTTTCTTAATGGTGTTACAGAAGTCCTGGTAAGCCGCATCCACATCAAGTGAATCAGGCGGCAACAAAGTCTTTACGAATTTATTCGTCAAAGCAATGTAATGACTCCATTTGGCCTTGCGGAAATTCCATCGCTTAACAGGCATGCTTGGCACTGCCATAGCAAACCTTGGTCGTGTAATAAGCGAAGGTCGATGTTGTGACCTGGGAAACTTTTCAAGAACACGTCTATCCGGTAAGCGACTGTTTGGACCTACGCTAGCGAAAGTTAGATCTGGATTGGTGCCAGTGTTCCAGCGGCCGGAATAAAAACTGGCAGCGTCCTTGGCATTATATACGAGGGCAAGACAATTAATACTTGCCCATCCAGCCAAGCACTCACCGTCCGGACTGTTGTCGTCGTAATCCCAGTCAGCATGACGACAGTTAAAATCGCCAGCGTACAGACAGGGGTGAGGAAACACTGGGAGATCCAGGGTTCGCAATCGCGTTGGCGGTGGTTTGTAGACGTTGACTATTTTATAGCCATCAACGTCCACACACAACCACTCGATCTCCGATGTCAGTGGATATTGGTCCAAAAGCGTGTATCTCAGTCGCTCGTGGACAAACGTGGCAAGGACATGCTTCCTGCTTAAAGAAGACACCCAGCTAGTTGATAGTTTGGAAGTACCAACTTCTCTGCATCAGTGCAGTGGGTCTCCTGCAGTAGGATGACGAGTGTCTCAGACTGCATAGCGAGGTGATGAAGAACGTTGATCTTGCTTGCAGTGAGGCCTTCGATGTTCAGCTGAAGAATAGTGGGTCTTCGGAACTTGTTGGCAATGTGCCCTGAAAAGGGCAGTTTTATCCTGTCATTGCCCCGTCCTGAGAAGGACGTTTGCCGATTAGCAGACCCACACTGAACATCGGAATGGGTGGATACCCTTCCGTTTTGGTAGGTTCGGTTTCGGTCTGTCATTTTTAAAAATCAATGAACAGACTTACTCACGGCCCAGGCTGCGTGAAAGCACCTACCATCTGGGCCAGTTAACATCTAACATCTAAAGAAGAAGAAAAAACATCTACCGTAACACAGTGGTAAGTAATCAAAAATTCACTGGTGAAATTCACTGGTGAAAATCAATTAATGAAAAGAAAAAACATCTAACACAGTTAACATCTAACATCTAAAGAAGAAAAAAACATGTACCATAACACAGTTACTGGTATATAATCAAAAATTCACTGGTGAAGGAAACCTTTAATTACTAATTAGCATAATGAATGTCAAAGTGGTGGTCTATTAGAGGTGGTGTTCAATTAGAGGGTGGCGCTCTATTTTTCATCCCTTCCTTTATAGTGGCGTTCTATTAGAGGTGGCGTTCAAATAGAGATTTTACGGTATATCAAGCAGCAAAGAAGAATTTTATAAAGCAGCCCCGGAATATAATGATGCCTTAAAACGCAGCGGATATCAGAAAGAAATAAAAAATTGGCCTCAGGTAATTGATAAAGAAAAAGAAAAAACAAAAAGTAAGCGAAAACGTAATAACATATGGATCAACCCCTCCTTACAGCAAAAACATAGAAACAAAGATTGGAAAACAATTCTTGGTATTAATTAATAAACATTTTCCAAAGCACAATCGACACAACATTAAAGTCAGTTACAGTTGTGTACCGTGCATGGGCCAAATTATTTCGGCGCACAAAAAACGCGTCCTTGGCGAATCCCAAGTAACACCCAATGAAGCTCCCCCATGCAATTGTCGGAAGAAAATGGATTGCCCGTTAGACGGCCAATGCCGAAGAAAGGCCACCATCTACCAGCCATCGGTCAAGGCTCAAGATATGAATATGCGAAATTATGTGGGTTTATGCGAAACGGAATTTAAAACAAGACGGAATAATCATGAACAATCTTTCAAAAATAGAAAACTGGAAAATGCAACTGAACTCTCCAAATATATTTGGCTATGTAAAGATAAAGGCAAAAATTTTGAAATAAAGTGGAAAATAATTCGTAATGCACCTTACAAAACCGGATTCAAATTTTGTCAACTATGTTTAACGGAAAAATTGATCATTTTGACAAGCCAAAAAAAGACTTTATTGAACAAGCGCTCGGAATTATTATTTAAATGTCGGTACAAAACTAAATTTAAACTGAAAAATTTTAATCAATGAATTACAGTATTCTTTGCTATTTGCGTATTTTTCTTCGATTGTTGCAATAGTATTATTTTATCACGCTCTCAGTTGCAAATTTTGTTTTTTTGACGTCACCTTACTGTAGTACGCGCCTTTTTCTCTTTTTCCTCTTTCTCTTTCTTGTTTCTTCTTTTTCTTCTTTCCCTTCCTTTTACGCTTTGCAAACCTATTCAAGTTGCAAAACGCTTTTGATTACTTGTTATTTTGTATACATCTTTGCTGTCGGAGTTTAAACAGAGTTCTGTTTGTAGTTGATCTTAAATTTAGTTTGTTTTTTTAAAGTTTTTTTTGTTATTTATTTATTTTATTAAATTCTCTAGATGCCCCCGATGAACCATGCAGGTGAAACAATTGTAGGGGAGTTATTAGTCTGTTTTAATGTTTTAAATTTGAAAAAAGTGTGCTGAATTTTGTAATATATGCCACAATATATACGCTCGAACTCAGCACCACATAGTTCTTAACCGTATCGAAGTGCCGTTGCAAGCATTTGACGTGGTTTCTGACAACAAAATCTTTTTTTGACAAATCTAATGATAAAACGATCGTTTTTGACGTTGAAAACACCACAGCTGATAAAAAAAAACCTGTTTTTCGAGAAAACTACGATTTAGAGAAAAAAACTCAAGAAAATACGGACATATTCAAAGTGAAGATCTTTATTTTTTTAAAGATCAATTCAATTTAGAGCAGCAAATCAACAATTCCGAGTTAGATTCAAAGTGAAGATTTTTTTACAGATCACAACTTTTTGTCGAGAAGAATCAAGAAAACCTGACGGATTTAAATTACGCCATTTTCTTAGGTATTTCAACTTATGCGGACTCCTTTCTAAAAAACTTTATAATATGGCCTCCAATAACAAAAAGTTTCTCCACCTCTGTAATAAGGTATGTTGTCACATTGGGTGACAATTTTATGAGCAAAACAATATCACGATGAGAAAGTTTGGAAGTCACAGAAAAGATCTACTTTTATGCGAAAAAATATGTTGCCACAGATTCGGAAATATGCAATTTTATTTTTCAGAGAATACTGACACTTGGGCTTGCAATCATTTAAAGAGGTTGTATTTAAATTTACAATGCCCATTAGTGGACAAACGAAAAAATTATCCAAGTTGTTTACATGTTATAGTTCCCTACTTTCTACATGCAACGAGCAGTAGCTTTTAAACAACAAAAAATTTCCAACCTGACATTTTAAAACCGATTGATTTTACATATCAACGTTTAAATGTAAATAAAATTGCCTTCATTTTTTTATAAAATAATTTTTCTTTAAGAACTTTAATGTAACAAGTTACCCTAAGCTCCGATTTTGGCGCAACTTATCACGCTTAAGAGTGAAAGCAATTTATCATAAATTCGTTTTATAGAAAGTAGTTAACAAAATAATTCTTACATGAATTTCTCACATGAAATTTTTGTACAAGTTTTAGTCAGGGAGGAGTTTTAAACTAAATAAAGTCTGTGAGCAAATGATTTAAAGAGTAAATTTTGTGACCTCTAGCCTCACCTACCCCACACAATTGAAGATAAAAGTTTTTACTTTTTAACTTTATGTCTATGAAAGGTCAAAGTCAACTTTATACGTACAAATTCGAAGTGTAAAAACGATAATAATTTTCTGAGAACGATATTTGTCAAAATTCAGCGGAAGTCTGGTTCAGAACAGTTACATATTTTATTATTTCAATCCCACGGTTTTACTCAGTTAAAAAAGTTTAAGTTTGTTTGTTAAAATTTATAAAAACCAAAACAAAACTTTGTTTAAAGAAAGCAGAAAAACAATTTATATTTTAACAGATTCGTTGACCAAGAAAATGAAAAGTCGCAAAAAGCCTATTTGCATATTTGTTGTTGGACTGACTTTTTGCATCAAATTGTGTCCGAGTTTGCTTCCTTTTCAACAAAATGGTTCCAAATACTTAAAAGTTAAAACAATGCTAGTGCTAACTACTAATCCTTCTTGGCCGTGTGTAAAATCAGCCATCAAATTATTACGACAATTAGAGCATCACGTCAAAGTTTGGATAATCAACAATCATTTTGAAAAATACAAAGAAAAGCTTTTAAAACTTTGGCATCCGGAGGCTGAAATACTTACAAATTTATTACGAAATCCAACTGATGTGATTCTGCGTAACGCTCTCGAAAACTTTGTAAATACCGATAACGAATGGTTGATTTACTTGAGTACAGAAACGCTCGTTACAAAGAATTGGTGGAACAAATTTGAAAAAGCTGCTTTTGAACATCCGAATTCAATTTTGTTCTTGTGTCAATCACCAGAAAGAGACTCAAATTCTGACGCTTGTGACGAATATTGTTTGCAGAGGCAGTTCGCAAACTCTGGGATCGCTTTATCGATGAGAGTTGCTGTCTTATTGCTTTTCGAAATGAGAAAACACAAAAATCACCCAAACTGGGATTGGGTAAACTGGTGCAGAAAACAAGAAATTCCAATTTTAAAACTTGGCACACCATTGCTGACTTGTATCGTCAATGTAAATTACTCAATCGACGCAAAAAAATTTCAAGTAACCAAGGATAAAATTTCACTGGAAGGAGTTTTAGATTTGCGCAATTGCCTAAATAAAACATTATACAAAAAAATATCGAAAAAGAAAGAACTGTTTTTTGAATCTAAAACATTAAAGAAAATGGCTCCAGTTTATGCAAAATGTTCAACCAGTAGTTATCATGAGGTACCATGTGATGTGCCTTGTTTCTGGACCTCATCCAGTGACTTGATTCGAACGGTGACATCGGACAAATACACTTTTAAATTGTCTATGGAAGGATCCCATTATTATCCTGTATTAAGCGACCGAAGTTCCTTATTAGGAACAACATCATTTGATTCCGAAATTCCATTACCATACTATAATTGGTCATGGACTAGATTCTTAGATAAGCCTCCGAACGTGAAAGATATTTGGTCGCATAATAACATTCAAACACCACCGAAAGGAGAAATTCCCCGTATTTTGTTTATGGCAAGAAATTGTCATTCTTTAAACAATCGAGAAAAAATCGTTAAGGAACTATTTGACATGATAGATTCCGTTTCAGCATGTATGAATAACAGCATTTTGCATTATGTCGAAAATAAAGACGAATTCATGGAAAACTACATGTTTTACGCCGCATTTGAAAATGGTCGTGTAAAAGATTATGTAACAGAAAAACTTTGGGGAGCATTTGCATCTGGAACGTTGCCAATTGTCTATGGGCCACCAAATATATGGGAACATGTTCCTCCGAAGTCAATCTTGAACGTAGAAGATTTCTCATCGATAGCAGCCTTGCGTAAACACGTAGAATATTTAATTGAGAATCGCACAGCGTATGACGAATATCATGCATGGCGTAAACAGCCGTTGCCGAGGTGGTTTGTAAAGAAATACAACTTTACACACGTCCATTCTGCATGTCGATTATGTCGTTGGGTGGCAGCAAAAAGAGACGGTTTAAAATGGGACCGCGAACAACAAGAAATTATATAGAAGTAATAAGCGCGCATTAATATATTTTTTAACGCGTCTTAACCGCGAACACTTGATGTAATTTCATTCTTATACGCAGTATATTTTGTTTGGACTTTTTCGTTGGTCTTCGTTTTTTATTTTAAGCAGTGGGAGAGTTTTTGAAAGACTTATCGCAAAATTGGAATAAATGTCAAAACACGATCAAAATTACTTTAGATCAACCAAAAAAATTGTGGCTTTTAAGCTATTTTGCTTAATTTTCAAAAATTTCATCACTTGACGTCTGCTTAAAACTGTCGATAAAATTAATTTAACCTTGCCACAGACTGGAAGCGTCTGCTCATGCTCAGGAGCAAATTAAACATTAATGAAAAATATTATTGATTTAACAATCTTTTCCTGCATTTCCATTATTTGTTATCCCGAATAAAAATAAATTAATAATTTTCAAAAATACGCACAACGTTAATCAGATTAATTTTTTGATAATTTAGAAATGCATTGTTAATTTGGATTAGGACAGTGGTTCTCAACCGCCGGTCCGCAACAATTTATTTCAATTTTACTCTTTAAGGAGGCCGTACGAGTTCAGAAGTAGAACAATGTCAGAAGAATATTAACAGTAACTATTGATTTTTACTTAATAACTAAATGCAAGATCAAGACTTAGATTGGGGAAAATGTGTATGGTTGTGTACTGACCACGCTGCCAGCATGGCTGGTTGTCATTCGGGTGCAACCGCAAAAATAAAAAAAGTTGCAAACAAAAATCTGCTGTCTACACATTGCATGTATCGCTGTGAACAATAGCTTCCCAGAAACTGTGACCTAAATTAAATGACATTATAATCCAAACCAGTTAAAATTACCAATTCCTCGTGACCGGATATTGCATTAAAGGCTTCTTGAGGCACTGTGTGTAAGTATGGCTGCGCAAAATCGCCATCTCATTTTTCATGTGATATGGTTTTCGAGAGGACGCGTTCTTACACGTCTTTTTGAGTTGAGGGAAGAAGCAAATTAATTTTTACGTGAATGAACATTCCCATTACAAGAATTTTTATCCAATAAAACGTGCATAAGTAAACTTTCATATTTAGCGAATATACAGTACAGTATTCAGCCGCTTGAATGACCTTAATACCTCTCTTTAAGGTTATTGCATCAATATATTTACAGTTTGCAATAAAACTAATGGTTTCAAAAGAAGTGGAGAAGAAAAAACTATGAAAATGAATTAAGATATCAGTCTCTAGTTATTAAGAGGAATGATACCAGACTATTCTTCAACTGAGTTAAGACAGTCATCCGCAAAGACTAAGCAGGAAAAGATAAGAATTCCACGAAGTAACTTTTGCAAATTTAAATTGTAACCAAAAATTTACAATTTTAAATTTAAATAGGAGCAGTAAAGATAAAAAGTACCGGCATTGTCATAAAAGAAACAATCAAAAATCAGTACTAATCAAGAAAAAAAATTTCGAAAGCTTGGTTTTAAAGAAATTATATTAAAAAGTGCCTTGCACCTTCTTGTAAATTTTCTACCTTACTGTGTCCCTCCGCTTCTCGACTTTGCCATTCAAAAACTTCAATACAGCCACGTTTACTACGCATTATATCAAGAAGAGAGCAGCAAATTTCAGATTAAATAGAGTTTTTTTGATGCTAAATGCTTACTTTTGTTTTAATAAAGAATTTTTTATCAATTTATTGCGTTTATTAAGTTACAATTTTTTCAGACATTAAAAAGATTACCGGTTTGCCAAATTTTTTTGATGTATTACCGGTCCGTAGGCTTAAAAAAGGTTGAGAGCCACTGGATTAGGGTTTATTTTAAAGCTTTTTAAAAGCCAGATTTAATAAATAAATTGTTTATTTGCTATTGATAAACATGCGATCTCTTTGATGACTCCAGAATATTTAAATAAAAGATATTGATACACAGTTCTGATTTATTTGCAAACGTCATCACCAGTGATGTAGTCGAGACCAGAAACGTCAAGACCGAGACCCGATGATTTTTCGAGACCAAGGCCGAAATCAAAACCGAGACCAGAAACAATCGAGACCGAGACCGAGACCGAAGATTTTACCAAAATACGATTTTTGAACTACATTTAAGCTCAAAAAAGTGCGACTAATACACGGGTAGCCTATTTATGGTAGTATATTCATTAAAAATTTTTTTCAAAACTTAAAAATGCTGACGATACGGTCATCACGGGAATGGTTGGAACTTCATACAAATATTTGATTAGCTCGGCCATTTATGTTGACGTCTTGCAGTTGTTGGATCCATAGCCGTACCTGCCGGGGGGGCAGGGGGGCAATTGCCCCCCAAGTTTCGAAGATTTGGGCAAAATTAAGATTTTTTGGGCAGTGAGAAAAAAATATTTGGGCAAAACCATAATTTTTCGGGCAGCGATACGAAAAATTTGGGCAAAGTCAGGAAATTTAGAGAGGTGACGATGAGGAACTGCAAAAAATAATAACCCAAATTTAGGTGAAGACCTTTTTTTTTTAGAGATCACCATGATTTTAGGACAAAATTGGTTTTTCGTCTGAGAATCTCAGACAATTTTTTTGTCATATCCAAAATGTACTATAAAATCATAATTTGGGCAAACGTCACAAAATTTGGGCAAAACTTCATTGCCCTTCCAAAATTTTTTGGGCTGGTACGGCTATGGTTGGATCTGTTGGCTATTTTTGGCTTACAAAAAAATAGAATTTGTCTAATTAATCACCACAAAAAGATTAAAATAATGACGAATTATGCGAAGTAAAAACTGTTTAACGACTCGCTGTTTTTTCTTTCCGTCCTATATCTGTTTATTTTCTGTTTATATTTTGGGTAGGTTAGTTTTTAGAACGTTCTCCTTTTCTACTTCTTCATATTAATACTTTTTTACTTTTGTATTTTGTATTTTGTTTTAAGCAATCAGAT
Organism: Diplosoma virens; assembly: GCA_963680785.1. Lineage (NCBI taxonomy): Eukaryota > Metazoa > Chordata > Ascidiacea > Aplousobranchia > Didemnidae > Diplosoma > Diplosoma virens. Next base: position 28,029,249 of record OY796880.1, on the reverse strand, counting down.
TCATACCTTGCCGTATGCAAAAATTTTATTGGGGGTTGGGGCGATTGAGAGCCAAAAACACAATCACTGTAATTTGTGATGTCTTTTACAAAAGGAAGATCTAAAAAAAAGAGCCACTTTTAAAGATTTACTTTAAAAAAAATTAGTTATTTATTTTTAATATCAATTATTTTAAATTTATTTTTATCCTTCTGACTTCTTGACTCACCAATAATTGTCGGAGCCACTATACATAGAGCAACTGTCAAGCTATTACATTACAACCAGCTTCCGGAGAAGTCAAGATATTGCTGTCCAGTGGAAATTTTTTGTTTTGTTGTTTTAGTTTTTATTTTAAGGTATGGTCAAATTTAAGACTGTATGCAAAGACCTCTAAACCGGGAAAAGTGTCGTATAGTGATTTTGCAAGGACAAAAGAGAATAGCGAGAAAAGGCTTTGAATCGCGATGGTGTCTATCACATTTTTCGCTCTTCACTTTTTTCCAGCCCTATTTTTCTTTTAATTAAAAATTACTTTATTTAGATAAGTTGCAAGCTGTCTTAGCTCTGATGGACCAAGAGACTATAAACCTTTGACCATCAATCTTCATGAAGGTTTGAACCCCGATCCTCCTCCTTCAGTGCATACACGGATAAAGTCAGAGATCACAAATTTTTAACTGGTTGTTAAACGGGTTGTCGAAGCGTGATCGAGTATTTAAAGCGTCGCGATCAAAACGACTGCGTTTCAAAACCTACTCGCGCCATTCGGCAGTATCTTTGGGAAAGACATTTTACGGCATATTTTTCTTGCTTGGCGGTGTTGGCAAGCAGTTTTAAATTTTAGTCGCATCTCTTTAAAAAAAACTAAAATAAAAAATTTTAACCGGACATCAATGTCTCGGCATCCTCGAACGCAAGTCAAGGTAATTGCTTATCCTCGATTGTTGTAGCTTGGGGATACTGCTCGACACAAGCTTTTTATATATTTCCTGCAAGAAAAAAGGTTTTTAGAAAAGTAAATTTTTTACTAATTCTATCACAGTTTTGGCATTGCGATTTGATTTCGACAAAAATCTGATAGAAAATAGCTAAAAATTTATAAGCTTATGAGTAATAAAAATTTACAAATTGAATAAAAAATTTTAATTGCCTCTTTTTTTTGCTTCTTGAACGGTTAAAGAGTTTTCTCAGTAAACAGCCACTCATGTACGCAATGATTTCTTTTTGATTTTCATTTATTGGTTTTAGGCAATGGGTTAAATTTTTTTGAAAAATTGGGGACCGAAAATCTTATCTTCTTAAGAGTACAGGGAAAAGCCTTGCTGAAAATTCTTTTCAAATCTTTGTCTTAAAAAATCTACAAATAGAAACGGCCGTGATTGTAAGCAAAAATAAAAAAGTAGAGTAAAAGTAAAATTTTTTACATATTAAATGAACTAATTTTTATTATTTATTTTCTATTATTAAGCATTAAGCTATGGTTTTTTACCTTAATTTTTCTTTCTCCCAGACAATAGGTCCAATCTTTGCACAAAATATTTGATGTCTTCCTTAGCAGTGCTAATGAAGAAGAATCTTAAAAAAAAAATTGATTTCTTTTGAAAAATCTGATGGAACTGTAATGCTTATGGGATATCCTAAACTAACTGCGGCACTTTTAAAATCTTTCAAAAAATTTTTGGAAATTGGTGAAAATTTTGTGTGTTTTAAATTTTTGCCATGAAGTAAATAGTTTACCACAAATTTCACATAAAAATTTTATTTTAATATTTGCAATAAATTCTGGCGACCTATAAAGAAACAAAACCAGTAGGCTAAGGCAAACGCTGAAGATCTATGCGAAAAACGTTTATAAATATCCAAGTATAATTTTTATTACACATAAAACAAATTTAAATATTTAAATCTAGATTTTTTAAGAATTTGTTTTAAAAGAAATAAAAAAAATCTATAAATCTCGTTTATTCACTAGTCTAAGTTTTTTACTAGTTTAAAACCGCAAGCTATTAACCTTTATTTTACGCTTATAGTTCCGCTGGTCGGATTTTTATGAATTTTATGTATTTCGCCATTGTTGTGATGAATACCGTAACTTTTTCGCAAAGTTTTAGGTTCGTAACAAGTTTTTACAGGAAGTTACGTCATGTTTTCTTTGTGGAACATTGGAGGTTTACTATGCAAGTTTTTTCAGTTTTTACTGTAGGCTATATTTCTATATTAACTTAGAACTACGTTTTTCCGTTAAAGGTTAAAGAAAAACTCAAGTTGTGTGAAAAGCATGTTTTATTTGTGCTTACGCATTAGCACAAGTATGATAAGTTTTGAAACAAGTCTTGCCACGCTCCCCATGGAGACGAATGTTGCATTTCGTGCACATACTTCTTGTATTTTTTTTGCACATTTTACATCGACCTTGGGTTGCTACAGGTCCAAGGAAGTGATTTACTCTATCGAAGCGTACATCTAATGGTAGTTCAGCAGCAACACTACTTTCTATTTCACGGTGTTGTTGAACTTTAAGTAATCACAGAGTCACTTGCCTTCTAAAATCGATGTGGGTTATTTTCTTATCTCCAATCTGACAGTGAATCTTCCATGCAGCGACAACCGTAGTATTGAGAAAATTGACAAAAAGTGGCCAGTACCATTTTTTATTTTTTTTTATTTTTATTTCTATATTTATCCTCCTGACTCGCAAGAAAGCGACAGAGGCGCTATACATAGGGTAAGCAATTACCCCGACCTGCTTCCGGAGATACCAAGATGTTGCTGTCCGCTAGTAATTTAGTAGAGATATGACTGTAATTTAGAACTGCTTGTCAAGACCACCAAGCAGGGGAAAGTGCCGTAAAGTGTCTTTCCCAAGAACACAACAGAATAGTGCAAGTGGGTTTTGAAACGAGACCATGTTGATCATCAGTCCGGTGCTTTAACCGCTCGACAACGCTGCCGACTCTACCACGTATTGTTGGGCGGTAAGCTTCCAACAAACAATCCATGAGATCGACGCCCCCATCCCTTTATTATAAGAGTTTATTAGATGGGGCTGTGTTACTTCTTTTACACCTCCCTTTACCCGGCGTCTAACCTTGTGAACTGGAGTGTGACTTTCCCAGTTGCTTGCAATCGTCACAACTAAATTATCATGCCAGTTAGCAATGTAAACGGTCCCATCACAGCAATATTTAAAACATCCACACTCCTATTTTTGAAGCTGTTTTGAGCTGATCATCTTTTGATTGGCGCCTGCTGTTCTGTTTTCTCTTATCGTGCCAGTCGCTCGCACATCAATCTTCGCTAAATCAGACATTAAACTATAACTTGTAAAAAAGTTAACGAAGTACAACTCATGCAGCAAAGCACTGGAATTTACAGTGATAACATCAATCATGTTGTTGATTACGCGAGATCCCAAAGGCTGATCTTGCAACTTTTTCTCCTTTCCTTGATAAATCTTCATGTTGTATGGATAACCATCGCTGCCACATAAGCACCAAATTGAAGTTGCCCAAGTTAAGGTTGTCCTGTTGAATTTTTTATTAATCCTTAAGGCACCGATGGCTGCCTCAGCCGCTGATCGGAGGACGACCGATGACAGTCTGAGCCGCTAAATGCTGCACAACCGAAAATTGCTGTAGCAGCATTCCAGCGAGTGACGTATAATTGCTATATGTATAATTGCGTGATCACTGCCTGGTTCAATTATGTGTCAGCGTGTGGTTGATAATGTAAGCACGTGCCGTGCACAAACGCGTGCCGTATATTAAACTTGAATTGAATGAAATGGAACTGAATGAATCTGAAATCGAACTGAATTTCAAGTGAATGAACTGAACAAGAACTTGAATTTGAACTGAGTAAACTGGGCGTCCCGAATATTGAACTTAAACTGAGTGAATTTGAACTGAATAAACTTGAACTGAGTAAATTTGAACTGAATGAATTTGAATGAGAACTGAATCTGAACTGAATTTTGAGTAAATGAACTGAACGAGCACTTGAATTTGAACTAAATGAACTGAACGTCCCGTATGTTGAACTTGAACTTTAACTGAGTGGCCTATATAGAACTTAAACTGACCTTGAAGACTGAAAAGTGTACCCCCTTTTTTTTGGAAGTGGGCTTCCCCTGATTGTAAGGCCATCACTGATTATTTTTGCACGTGTTTTTATGGTTATACATTTATTATAATGTATATTATTCGGGTGAAAAGTGGCCCTCTTATTTTTTTGTCGCACCGGGTCTTCCCTGATTTTAAGGCTATCACTTGATTGTAACGTCATCATTGATTATTTGTATATTTATTTTTACTGTTATGTATGTATATTATTTGTGTTTGTGTATGAAAACTAAATGTCTTCCGATTTTGTACTGTGTGCTTACGACCTTGAAGAGGGAGGTCTAATTTCCCCATTTTCAGCCTTATCTAATACCCTCTAATGCTCGATTACTGGAATAACGCATGACCTAGTGTAGCACGATAAGTAAATGTTGTTTTTAATGCATTTTTATTTATTTATTTCATTTTATTTAAGTAGCAAAAGCATCCAAAATTAGGCTTTTTTCGTTACACAACTGATCTGCAAAAAATTTGGCGCCGCTGCTTTAAGGGCTAAAGGATATAAAAAAAATTTTGGGCTGCTTTTAAAAACAGCCAAGCAGAGGAAAGCACCGTAAAGTTTTTTTTTTCTTAAGAACACAACAAACTAAGGCGAGTAAAATTTAATCAATGGCCAATAAAAATTAAATCCTATAAAAAATCTTAATAAAAATTAAATATCTTACAAAAAAATTAAAACCGGACAGCAATGTCTTGGCATTTTTAAAGTAGGTCGGAGTAATAGTTTGAAAATTACTCTAAGTATAACACCCCGTTGTTTTTATGCAAATCATGAAGATAAATAGACATAATAAAAAAGATTACTACACAATATTGGCTGTAAATTTGTTTAGATTCAGGAGCAAAAAAATATCTTTTATGCTAAAACTACTCAAGCAGAACTTTGACTTGGTTACCAAAAAAAATTGGGTGATTTCCCAATGGGCAAATATTGCGTGTTTGGGAGGATAGTGATTGTTGGAATAAAGACTGACTAAATATCAAATAGATACCCTACAGATCTTTTGAAATATTTTTTGATAATTCTTTACATTCTTAAAATGGGTGATCAAACCCTTGACAATTAGTAGGTGTCTAGAATATTACCGTATTAAAAAGCTAATGAAATTAAGCACAAGTCGATAAAGTTAGTACTTAAAAATTAATTAAAGAAACTTAAACCGTTTTTAAAGCAAAGAAACAATAAATATACAATAAATTATTTGTAATTAGAAGATGGAAGATGTGATTAAGAATTTCTCCCAGTACTTTGTATTCATTAATTTACAAACTTGCTTCAGTTTTATAAAGTAGTGCTTTCCTAAGCAATAAAAACTAAAAAAAATGTATTTTGAATTTTTTAATGTAGTTGCAAATATTATTAATTCTCTTTAAGAAGTCACTGTTAGCTTTCTATTTTTTTGTTTGTAAAACTTACTTGGAACCCCTGTGGTTACTATCACTTTTAGAAAAAAAATTTTACTTTTAATTTCTTTTTTATTCTATCTGGGTGCTGTAGGGGGATTCCAGGTTAGTGTTACCAAAGAATGAATGCTTACAGTGACTTCTTGAACAGACTTTCCCCAAAGCTTGCAAGGTTAGTAATGGCAAACAATGAACAAAATCTTAAAATTTTAGTAATTGTTTACTTTATTTATTAATTTTTTAGTTTGTAAAAAATACTTTTAATTTTAAACTATTTGTTAATTAATTGACATAGTGATTTCATTTGTGAGAAACTTCTAAGAATGTACAATTTTTTGTTTATGAAAATCTATTTCCACTTGAGCATGGAATGGAACATTTTTTGTTTATTTATTTCTATACTTTTTACTATGCTTATGTGCTAAGCAAAGCAAAAAAGTCAATAGAAGAAACAAACATTACTTTATTTCACACTCATAGTGGAAGCAAGCCTTAATTTTCACTATTGTATTTAATAATCTCATTTTAAGCTCTGCTTTACCTTTTCCTTTTATCTCTATAAGCCTATTTATCCTCCTGACTTGCAAGAAAGCTATGGTGGTTGTAATATATAAGGCAAGCAATTACCCTGACCTAGATATGACTAAAATTTAGAACTACTTGGTAAAACTGCCAAGCAGGAGAAGTGTTGTAAAGTGTCTTTCCCAGGACACAACATAACAGCATGTGTAGGTTTTGAACTAAGACCATGTCAGTCACAAACCTAGCATTGTATCCCACTTGACCACACTGTTGATGAAATTGCTGAGATCATGAAAAATTTAGGGATCTTGTTTATTGTATGCAGTTAACTAACCTTGCAAGGTTTGGGGATTTTCCCAAATTTAAAAAGTCTTGAATTATCCTTGAAAAATAGTAAACAAGAGTCAAATTTTGAAACAAGTTTGATTGAACTATTACAAACCATTTGAACCTCACCACTGAATCAACAGTTGCACACAATAACTGTTACAAGTTTGTTTGTAAGCATTAACAATTTTCTCTTGTGCTTAAAAAATAGTTTAGTTAATAAAATTATTATTTGATAATGTTTTCTTGCTTATTAATAGTTTTGTTACCTGTCAACAAAAATTTTACTTTTTGTAATTTTATAACAAAGTCTATTATCTAACTTTCCAGCATTAATTTATCAACAAAAAAGTTTGATAAACTTATAATCAAACAATTAAAAAGTTCTTATTTCTTAAGCAAATGGCTTTTTTAGTTTCATTTTATTGTTTGCCATTATTAACTTTACCAGGTTTGTCTTTCCCAAAATTTTAAAAATATCAACTAAAATAGTGAACAAAAACAAACTTTTTTTCATCTTTAAAAATAATAACACTGAAAAAAATTTTCTAATATCAAGTAATTTTGTAATTGTAAAATGAAATGAAAAATTTATTCACAGTTACCTGTACAACATTAAAGTAAATTAAAAGCAGTTGTGATAAATTTTATAGATGTAATTTGGTAATTTGTTGAACATTTGCAAAAATATATCCCAATGTTTTCAGATGCAAAATATTTGGTTTACTGTTGTATTTAAGATGCCTTGTAAAATTCTTTGTTCAATATTGTATTTATCATTTTTTATACTATCTTTGTGACAAATCATTAGTTGTTGACACAACTTTTTAAATAGTATTTGTTGTAGTTTCATGTTATTATTTTTTCTTGGTTAGAAATGTGCAATTTATTTCATTTTTAAGATAATGTGGTGTTAGTTATGGAAAAACAAATAAGTCATCATCTTGTTGTATTATTTATTGGAAAGTCTTGTGAAAAACTTGAGCTTGCTGATACAACTCATAGTACAGCATGTGTATTATATCATAGGTTTTTTCAACTTTGCAATCATAAAGCATATGACTTATATACTATTGCTGCTACTGCAATTTATTTGGCAACCAAAGTGGAAGAACAACATGTTCGATTACGAGATATTGTTAATGTGTGCCATCGAACTAAACATCCTGATAAACCCTATCTAGAATTAGACTCAGAATTTTGGAAACTAAGAGACACTATAGCTTCTGCTGAGTTGTTGATGATGAGAGTTTTACAATTTCAAGTCACTTATATCCACCCCCATAAATACATGCTGCATTATTTAATGTCACTGTCTCAAATGTTTGGTAAAAGAAAGTGGTCTCGAACTTCTGTCTGTGATGTTGCCTGGAGTATATTAAGAGACAGTTATCTCAGCAGTTCATGCTTAAATTTTATACCTCAAATTCATGCAATCGCTATTATTGATTTAGCATTAAAAGCATGTAAAATGAAAATTCCATTTTCTGATTCTTGTGATATTTCTTGGTGGAAATCATTATATGATGAATGTTCCAGTAATGATATAATACAAGTTCAGCTAACTATAACTGAAATGTACAATCACCTTGATGATTTTAAATCGAAAAATTAATAATAAATAACATTAGTTTAAAAAAAAACTAATTTTTTACCAAAACCAAGTTATATCTATAAGTTTTATTGCCATTAATAATTCTTGTCACCATTACCGATAATGCATAAGTCTAATTTCAGGCAGTTTTTTGGTCTTATTCACCGTTTGCCATTACTAACCTTGAAGGCTTTGCAGATTTCTGAAATTTATAATGTAATAAATTAACTCGGTAAATATATATTTTATATATTATTATTAACTCATTATATAGAATGAAACCATTTTTTTAACATTCATTTTTAACAAAGCTTTCTTCGATGAATTGTGTATATCTAATCTTTTTCCCAAGTTGTAAATCAAAATCCCAGTTATATTTTGGCTTATTAAAACTTTATTTTAAGTGATTATTTTGAACTTAATTTGAAATTCTCAATTTAAAACTTTTCTAAGTTTTACGTTTAAATTGCTTTTGATTTATTTTCAAACATGCTCTTATTGTATTGAACTGTGGGATGATGTATCACTTGAACCAATCAATAATCTTGTTTGATGTTTTTCATTATGTTTTAAAGAAGCTTTAAAAAGCAATTTTAAATTCTCTTTAGCTTTACTAGAAAATACAGGGTGTCCCAAAAAATGTATGCACACTTTAATTACTTGTAAACAACATCATTATTATAGTTTTATATATTTATACTGCTATGATTATGATTGTATAATATTATTATTAAGGCCATTGCATAATGAAATATTTTCAATGAAAAAGTTTATGCTAAGATTTGGAACAATAGTAACACAGTTGGAAAATTGCATCTTTAGATTTTTTCTTGATGTGATCTTGCCAAACGGGTGGATTGGATGGAGGAGTTTTGTTGAATAGTGTTTGCATTCTCCAAATCTCACACCATTAGGCTTTTTTAAGGACATATATAAAAAAAAAACCTATGCAATGAAACCTTCATCAGTCAATGAATTGAAAACAAACAGTGAACGTAAATGCACTTAAATACCTCATCATGTGCGCCATTTTATTACATTTTTGGGTTGTCAGCAGTGTCTGAACTAGAATAAACATAAGTTTGAGAATAGGCAATCACAAAAAAATAAAATTATAAATTGTTTTAAATCTTAAAAATTTTTGAAACTACAATAAACTTTAATTTGCAAAGTAAATGTTTAAATTGTGTGTATATTTCTTTAGGACACCCTATACAACCGAACCGAACTAAGTTTACTGATTCAAAGGCAGATGCTAATATGGGTTATAGTTTGTTACACCAGTACTGAAATTGTGATGTTTTTCAATGCACCTAGTAATACTTTCTGGTTTATTAATTGCTTTCTTTAAGCCAGATAGAGCTCCAAAAAAAAGTGATTGTTATACTGCACTTTCAGTAAAACTTTAATTTTCGTTAAGACATATTCAGCATTTTAGATGTACTACATAGTTCTGTTTTAGAATTTAATGGTATTTACTTAAGCTTTCCAGTAAAAAAAGTGTTGCATAAATAATAGTGCTGCTGTATAGTAAATAGCATTTGTGAAATTAGCATAATTGTACTTAAAAAAAAATCGAATTAAGCTAGAACATGCCACCATCTGTAATGATTGTCGTTACTGCTAATCACGCAGTAAGTCAAGTTAAACACGGGCCTGGTTGTAAGGCAAATGCTTCTTTTGATCCGCGAGAATTCGTCGTGACTTTTGAAAATACTTTATGGGAAATACATCGTCAATGCCACTATGGCATTTTCCTTCATAACGATCTTGCAAACCAGCGAATACAAACTAATATTGCATTTGCCTAAGCCAGGGGTTCCCAGTCTTTTTCGATTTCATACTAGTGTTTCCAACCCGGGTTTTCCCGAACACAAAACCCGGTTTTTTTGCTATTTTTTAACTACCCGAAACCCGGGTTTTAAAAATTTCAGTGTCACTCAGGAATATTAACTACGATTTGAGCACCTGCAGGCCGCACCCGCAGCGTACGAAATTGGACTTTGGAACAGTGAAAAACATCCGCAGTGTTAGCTCCACTTGCCGTTATTAAGCAGACGCCGATTAAAGTATTGGCTGAACATCAAAGTAAAAGCGATCGAATGATTGTCGCGTGTGGGACTAATAATGGGTTTATTTTGTGCAAAATCGCTTTCTCATCAAAACCCGAAAAACCCGAGTTTTCCCGGGGTTTTTCTTTCAGGTACCCGAAAACCGGGTTTTAAAATTTTGCCCCGAATTGGAAACACTATTTCATACCACTAGGACACACCTACTGTCAACGCGTACCGTTTTTCGCCGAACAACTAATTTGATCGAATATTAGTTTAATCACCAGAAAAATACTATATATGAAAATAACAATATAAAGACCACAACTAAATTTAATGAGATTTTAAAAGTTGTTCACGTGCCATGTAGAAGACCTTCGAGTACCACAGATTGAGAACCCCTGGGTTGAAAGGCTAAGAGCTCGTTTCCACTACGAGCGTTGGCTGGGTTATTTTTTATTTTATTGATTTTTTTTTACTTTTTGCTAAAGCGCCAAAAGAAGCAAAAAAATTAATAAAGAAACAAGGAATGCTTTTGCCAACGCTCGTAGTGGAAACGAGTCTTAAGCGTCGAATTCTTGCATGCAAAATTCTAAACGCCGTCCTTTTGCCGCTACTGCTGCGATAATACCGTATGAATTGATGTGTTGTTTGGGCTCAGTTTAGCGGAAATCATGACGACTCGAGACGGCTCGCTTCGTCGTATGAAACGAGTACAATAAAGGTGTAGCTATAAGAATAGAATCATTAAGAATCGTAACATTTATTAATGTCATCCACTTAAAGTGCCTTGATAACTTTCAACCCATCAGTGTAGTGCTAAAAATCGGCACATATATTTTTAGTTTACACACGTGTGTTTAACGTTGTAAAGCTCTTCATTACACAATCGCTTTGTTGTTCTGACCGGATCAAACGTAACTTCGACGTAAATCGTAGCGCTTCCCTTGTTGCGAGGTACTGAAGTCTTTTATTGTAAACAACTTCTACTACTATTGATGTTAGTATCAAGTTTTTGCGTTTTAACTCGAGTTGCTTTAGTTGTTTAATTTTAACTCGAGTTGCTTTAGTTGTTGTTTAGTTTGTTTAAAATATGCAAAATTGGTTTTTGCTGATTTTTTTTAATAGTTAAATTGTACGTTTAATTTCTTTAATTAAAGTTAAAGTTGCAAACATTTTATAAAGTAACCATTTACTCAATGGTAAGCAATGTCAGCTTTTTCAAAAGCCTTGGTTTTGATTTTAAAAGCGTCATGATTGCTATAGCCTGAATCGTTGGGATTTATCAATTAGATATGAAGTTTTGTTTGAACTTTCATAAACCAAAAAGACAATTGCGAAGAAGGTTTTTCATTTGCTGCCGTCGTGAAAACTTATTGGAGCATGTTTCTTAAAATAGTTGTTTGAATAAAAACTTGTTATAATTATCATCTAGTTGTACTGTATTACTATTATAAGCGATAAAAAGTCGCGGATGGAGTTATTGATTTTGCATGTTATATTATAACGCACTGATAAAGTCCTTGTTCGTACTCGCACCACTTTCCGTTAAGTCGGTATTTCATGCGCTGTGACACTTTGTTTTGGCATGATAAAAAACCGCAACAAAAGTTTCTCGTCTTGTGAACAAAACCGCTATTATGTGATTCAACATTCGACATTGAAAAACTGAGTATCAGGTTTAATTAGACGGCTTTATCTTTTTATTTTTATGAGTTGATTCAAAGTAATCGCTTGACGGTTGGATCGAGTTTAATGCCAATGTAGTGTTTGCTTAAAATAATTACAGGATGGTTTGCGTATCGTACATTAAAAACCTTCTATCTTTCTTCCACTCTATTAAATAACTGTGCTAGTATGTACGCCATCGTTTATGCCGCGAAAAATAGTTTTATAGAACTCGTGCTAATATTAAGACACATAAAAACATTTAAAAAACTCAGTTTTTAATCAGGGGTGGGAAACTTGCTGCCCGCCGGCCAAGGTATCTCAATGCGGCCCGCTTGTGGTTGGGAAACTGATGTGCCACGTTCTTTTGGTCAGCAACTCGACTTTAGTGTAAACAGTTTTAAAATTAACTATTAAAGTTAACTTGACACTTATGTTTTCTTCACTTTGTATTCGGCGTAAAGGGTAAATAAATTTTTGGAATTAAAATGAAAAAAGTTATTGATATGACGAAGTAGATGAAGAAGCGTGGTCTGTCGAGTAGCTACCTTTTTTCTTAAATCAACAAAAACTTTAATGCGGCCCGCCAGTGCAATCAGGTTCCCCCACCCCTGCTTTAAATCATGACATTTCGAATTCTTCGGCAATAGAATGAATATAAAAACACGTTTTTTGTAAATTTTGAAAATAGCTTCATGTGAAGAAAACCTTGAAATCATTGTTTTTTCTTTAATTGCGTTTTTGCAATTATTGCTCTTTTTAAATTTGTTAGATTTTTTTTCAACTTTCTGTTGAACTTTTTATACAACACACTAACTTGACTTAAATTTATTAATTATAAACTTATTTTTACTTGGCGTTATACGAGATTCTCAAAATAATGCTTAATTTTATCTTAATGTATACAAATTTTATGGAACTTTAATCTTTTTTAAAATTTATAGTGGTGATGAATAGTAAATTTCAAAAAATACTCATATTGTGTATTTATTGACGGGGGTACGTATGTATAGCTCAAGGTGCTAATACTTGCGAACAGTAGGATTCGAATGTGATGCTTATCCATCTTTTGAGTAATTTTTATCCTGTTTGGGCGTTAAACGACAAATTTTTAAGCGGGCTCACGCTGCTTGCTTGCAATAGTGACCCCACTTAAAATAAATGACTGGTAAAACCGAAAACGCCGAAAACGTTCGTGGTAGTTCACTGTTATTATTATTTTTTTATTTTATATTTTTTTACTCTGTTATGAATGAGTTGATGTTGCTGAACACACAGTAATTGTGATATGGTTGAAAAAAGCTGGTACCGGCTTATCTGATGATACAAAGAAGATTGTATAGAAAATAATTACTGGAATTTTTAACTGCAATTTTTGTATCGTTAACTTTTTGTTTTTAAGAAAATCTTTAAGGTTTTATGCATATTTTTTTCATAAGATAAACCAGAATACTTTGGATCTTAACAAAGTACTTTCTATCAAAAACTTATTTGATTTAATGTTTTGCGTTCGCGTTTTTTTAATTTTTTATATATTTCAAGAGTTCTAGATTGTATTAGTGTTTTGTTGTGTATAGCCTTGTTTATTTGCATTGAGTTTAATTAAAGCAATGGAAACCTTGTTTTACGGTAAGTAATACGGTATATATTAAGTATGCAGTCTAAGCAGCCAAGCACTCTAAAATGTTCTGTCTATTACTATAATTCAATAAAATAAGTATTTTGGATTGCCTTTTGATTGTGACTGGTTCAACTGGTCGAATTTGCGCTTTACGATTAGCTTTTGTTGAAAAATCTTAGTCTACTCAAAACCAAAGCTAATTAACGTGCCAAGTTTTGCTTCTTCATTGTACGATTCATCAATTGTTTATGACCAAAGCACTTCGATTCAATGATGTCTTACGGCCAACGATTGAATACAAAATCTATCTGTTATTTTATTGTTGATTATATTAAGTGAAAGATTGTTGTTACTTATTATGTTTAAATAGAACCTGAAAATGCACGCCAAGAATAGAATCTTGAAAGTAAAGCAGTCGACAAGTTACTCGAAAAGGTATACCTTGAGCAAAGTTGCAATTTTTTACCGCGAAGGCGAATGGTTTTTTTGACGTGTGCTGAAAATCGCTTTCGTTCGTTACTCATTTGATTTTGCTTTATTTCGCGCAAAAAAATAATCAAAACAATAAAGTTATTAGGCACAAACCTGATTTTTATAAAGTACAAATTTTTTTTATAAACTACAAAACAGTGGAAACAAACCTTAAGCCTCGAGCTGGTCTACATCTGGCGTATATTGCTCGGCGTTTTTTAGTTATTGAGCTTCGGCGAGCTTCTTCGCTGAGCGTAGACACCCAATTTGAATTTAAACAAAGAAAGAAACGATGTGACAAAAGTTCAATTTCGCTGTTAACGTAACTGGACCTTTTATGAATACAGCGTATTCCTAAATTATCGCTTCAATTTTAACAATGCGAAAAAGAAATATTTTTTCAAAATATTTTGATGCATTTGTCGCAAGTTGAACGGTTTTTTTTACGTATTAGTACTGCACTTCGACGTGTGCACCATTAGTCGCCCGTAGGATATCCAAACCGATATTCAATTTCTTTTCTTGTTCTTGCTGACATATTTACAAGAAGTCGCAAGAGTTCGGCATACGAGATTTCGGCGCCCATTAAGTTCGGCGAAAAGAAATTTTAGCCCTAGAGAGTTCGGCGCTCGATCTTTATTTATTTACTCGTTTTCTTAAGCACGTGTTCTTGTAAGATCGGGCAAACAAAGTTGATCCGATAATAACTCTGGTTTGTTAGGATCACGCACCTCGGATTATCATTCACCTTGCTTGCTTCTATGCTGCATGTAAAGTATACAATATACATAGAGTTTTAAATTTTTAATAAAATCATGCCTTTCCCATCCTTTTTTTCGGTTGATGTAAACGGCATCTATAAAACTTTTTTTGTTATAATAAGTAGTTTCATAGCTTTCCCAACTAAATGGCGGCCGCAAGTTAAAAAGATAGCTTTGTAATGCGGTCGGCAATAAGATTGTGCGCTCTTGCTGTAAACTTTCGCTTGACTTTGATGTCTAACTTTGTCTCGTTAAACTAGAAAACGCACTGGGCTTTTTTCTGTGGAGTACTCATTTCATAAACAAAACTTTGGTTTTCAATTTTCCCAGAAATATACCTAATCGCTAAATAAACTATAATTTCAAAGCTGGTTGTTTCAACAAGTATCTATTAAAGAGAAGTATTTTCCGTTATTATAAAACAATCCGAATAAAAATATCTCAAAAAAGAATTTTGAAAGTTGTAAGCGATAATTTATGGACAATCAGAATTACTTTAATTCACTTTTTTAGAATTATTTTTTATAAGGCAATTTCAGATTTTTGAACTCTAGCTCACCAGTGAGAATTTTATTTTGGCTATATAGTTTTTCAACTTAACTTATAATGTACTAAGCAAAAGTTATATTATTCAAAAGCGGTGTTCAAAATTGGTTATAGTTTTTTTTTAATGTATGAATTTTTTTACTTTTTTTAACTTGTCTTGTAGCATAATTTTTTTTTTAATATCATAAAATTTTAATATTTAAAAATATCATAATTTTTTTTTAATAGATTGTTATTCCATTTAACATGCACCTTCATATATTATCTTCAATTATTTCCTTTTTTATTGTGTTACTATTTTTTCAGAAGTATTGCAAAATATTTTTCTTCGGGACGTTGCAAAGATACACATACGATTAAGAAGGTAACTAAAATAAAAGCAAGTTTTTTTTTCGAAGAAGTTCTGTCTATTCAGGTTTTTAAAGGTAATATTTTGCGTAAATTTTAAAAAGCAGTAAACCGATTAAGAAACACATTTAGTTCATGATAATTGCCATCGTCGGGCGTTTAGGTTCAATTTTTAACAAACACAAACTCATTTAAAGCCGCAAAACCTATTTGGCCACAAAACTGGGCAATATTTTTATATGACAACACAACAATCATGATTTGCACTGATGAAGGTGTATCTGTAATATCACAGTTGTTGGTGAGAATGCATTTATTTTTTTTTTTTATTTTAATCTCTATATTTATCCTCCTGACTCGCAGGAAAGCGACGGAGGCGCTATACATGGGGTAAGCAATTACCCCGACCTGCTTCCGGAGATGCCAAGATATTGCTGTCCGCTAGTAAGTTAGTAGAGATATTACTGCAATTTAGTACAGTAACAGTCAATATTTTAAACGACGCATAAAAACAAGGTTAAAATATTAAATTATCTGATTAACTCAAATGCACTTGAAAAAAAGTTTTGAAAATCAGCATCTAAGTTTTATTTGCATTTTTCATGATCTTTGAATATTGAATATAGGGCTTGGGACTTAGCAAAATTTTTTTTTATCTAGCCTTTCTCGATTTGTACATGCATCAAGAGTTCATGAAATTCTCGATCGATTTGTTTAAAAAAATATTGACTTTTTTTTTGCAGAATATTGTTGTTTTGTTTGTTTTTGCTACCTTCTTTCGAATCAGCTTTTGTTATATTTTTAAGGATAACTAGTTCTTTTTAGAAAATAGAGATTTAACAAAAAAGTCACTATAGTTGAGAATGATGTCCAACTATAATCACCTTTTCGTAGTTTTTTAAAATTTGGCTCTAGGGCAGGGGCGTCCAACCCGTG
This sequence comes from Diplosoma virens, assembly GCA_963680785.1. Lineage (NCBI taxonomy): Eukaryota > Metazoa > Chordata > Ascidiacea > Aplousobranchia > Didemnidae > Diplosoma > Diplosoma virens. The sequence goes on along the minus strand of OY796880.1, from coordinate 28,012,897 downwards.
GCCCATGGGCTACATGGGTTATATTTGGCCCGCATAATGCTTTTCGAAGAGCTCTGTCCCGCCATTTTGGCTCACATCCAGCCAGAAATTGAAGACAGATTCCATGTGCAGACCTTTTTGTTTTTTCCGAGATCGCTAGTTTTCAGAGACGAAAATCATAAAATCCGAGATTGATTTGTAATGAAGATCTTTTTTTTTTGGAGAACACTGCGTTTATGGAATGAAATTCAGAAAATCGTAGAATGATTCGAAGTGAAGACTTTTTTTTTAGAGATCACTACGATTTTGGAACAAAAATTGGGTGTTTTATTTGTTTGGCCCGCCAATATTTTTGATGAGCCAAAATGGCCCTCGATTCAAAGAAGATTGGACGCCCCTGCTCTAGGCATAGGTGCGATTGAAAATTAAAAATTTTTGTTTCAAATGATTTTTTTTGTGAACAATTACGTAAAAGAAAGTTTGTTTCTTTTTACTTCACTTTTCACTGCCGGAAGTTTTCGAATTTAACTGGATAATACGTAATTTATTAATTATCTTTGATGTAGTTGCGCAAATATACTTGCAGTAGCGTTTTTTTCTAAATTCATATTAGTGGTCCGCCAAATAAATAATTATACAACTATACTTTTATGAAGTTCAAAAGGTTGGTGACCGCTGATCTACCTTTGCCGAACTGCGATTGTTTTAAGGGTTGCGTCTTTGCTTTCATCATTTTTTTACCAAGAGACATTTCATTTTGTTTTGACTACGAGATCCTAAATCAGCAACAAAGCGAATTTGAAGGCCTTAAAAGAACTTCTAATTCAAAGTTTTTTATATTGCTTTAAATGATAATAAGTACCCAAATCATTGCAAGTGTATATTGTTTGACTCAATTATCTAGGAAGAGTTGGAAATGAACCTAATTTTAGCGCAGGAAAAATACAATTTGGTTATATCTAATTAGTTTCTCCCCCCTTTTTTTTTATCTCAATTTATGTTGTAATTGAATTTCGCCTGACTTCGAGTTTTGAAAGATATTTAATTCAATTGAAGCGTATCAACTTAATTTTCGGTTCCTTTCGTGCGATTATTCTGGATAAAAGTCAACTACAATAGACCGCGGTTAATCCTGATTTGGTTAATGCGGAATTTCGCTTAACTCGGATAAAACTGAAAGTGCAAATGGTTTATATACTGTAATTCAAATAAAAAGCTTGGGATTATCCGGATTTTCGCTTAATTCGGATGGCTTTGTCTGTCAAATCGAATCCGGATTAACTGAGGTTTATTGTATTTTGCTTTTTCGAACTTGATCGTGGTTGTTTCGTTACTTTTTAAAAATTGTGATTTGTTAGGCTTGATCTTCACCTTTTAATGTTCGCTTATTTACTTTACAGAAAGTTATCAAATCTAACCAAGAAAATTTGATAACTAAAAACAAAGGTAATTTTTTTTCTATCATTTGTTTTAGTTTATTTGTTACCAGATTTCATGTTATTTTTCAGGAAAACATGGCAAACCCAGACTAAATTTGGCTTCGGGATTAGAAAATATGGCAAATTCAGACAACCGATTTAAAATGATATCACGAACACGAAACTTATTTTCGTCGATGGACATGTACTTTTCCGACATCAGAAACAAAGAAATTAAGTCTCAAAACGAACTTGTTCCGCGAACGCGAGCGCCAAGCATGTGCGGCGAAAGCCCTGTCAAGCTTCAAAGTTTCTCCCCGACCAATTCGTTCTTTGGATTACATACCCCGTCATCGAAGCGCAAATCAACTTTGACAAGTGAAGCGAGACGCAAGAGAAAGCAACAAACCATAGACGTTTATCTTTCACCGAAAAAAAAGCAAAAATTCCCTGATGAGAACTCGTCGACTTCCAGAAAAAACCTCGCTGTGGCGTGTCGTTCGACTTCGTCGGATTCAATTTCAAAAAACGCAATTATTGACCTTACGAACGACAGCGACGACACTGAAAGTAAAGGACTGCTGTTAAAAACGAGTACGGTAAAAGAAACTACTCTCGAAAGTAATAACCAAACTTCTGCATGCCATACCTTAGATTCCAGTAAAAAATCCTTGATTACTTTTTTGCAAACAGCAAAAGACGAACCTTCATTTAGTGGTCAAAGCAGCAAGTCAGTGGCGGTTGATCATGAAATCAACGATATGTACAAGCTTTTCACTGATCGCCAATCGGTTTCCGAAAAGTCACCTGATGTCGATTCGTCTTGTGATGAGCTAGAGATTCCTGTTTTCTCCGTTAAAAGTCACAGCAGCCGATATTCGTCCGCTTCAGATGAAAATACGAAATTGAACCTTTCCCGTGACGACGAGTATGACAAGTTAAAAGTAGCATCCAGCTCGAATTCTTGCCAATTAACCCCTTTGAAAACCTCCGCGTCACCATCCTTTCGTCAAAACACTTCTGCTGTACCAAAAAATTCTCCTATGGTAAGAACTTTGCAAAATGATTTCAACTTCGATATTATAAAGTTTGTTGTCGTCCGTGTGTGGTCGCACTGCTTTTTAGAGCTCAGATATCAATAGAAACAAATTTTACCTGAATGACGGGCAACTATGTCTCTTTAATCAACTTTTTTGTTACAGCTGATCTGTTGCTTTAGTTTTTGCAATTATTCAGATTTTTCTGGTCTCCAAAATTTGTCACCATTTCGAGTTTTTTAGACTCTTTAAAAATTTTTTCAAAATATCTTGCAGTTTGATATTTACTTCAAGACAGACAAAACATTTGCTACGGTTTAACGATAAAATAGTGAAACTATCATTAAATCACTTTCTACATCACTATTGAGCGAGTTGCTGCTTTCATTATAAAAAGAGTGATCGTTATAGGCAAGTAGCACGGACCCCATTTAGGAAAGTATGGTAAATTGCCTTTTCCAGTCCTAACAAAAATAGACTGAACATCGAACTGACGTTCTTCTGATCGCAAGTCAAAGTGTTATCACTGAGATACCCCGCCGGCAACTCTGACTTCAAGTAAATATGATTTAGAAAAAAATCGAAGTCGAAAAACAAGTGACATTCTATTTCGAATCCGAAAATTCGACCAGGAAGAAAGCGTCTCTTACAGACACAAGGAAGGCAAGTGCAGGACGATGTTGTCGTTGAATGGTTCCGCAAGAAGGTGATTGATCGTGTTTTTTTTCAGTTGCTTGACGGATTGCTGAACGAATGCGCTCCAATCACTCCTCGAAAAGTCAAACGTGATCATAATCGTTCCCCTTCGTCGTCACTTGTTTCCGAAAATGAAGAGGTTTACTTATCTACAGTTTGTTTTCTCCGTTTTCGTATGCTTCAATATTTTTTACTTTTGCATGGCGGTTAATGTAACATGTTTTTTCTCATTATAAAGACGACAAACAATGACATAAATTATTTTTTCCCTTGGAAGAAAAACATTGCCTTAAACTCTGACTACCATAAAATAATTATTTACGTTGTGATGCATTTTTTGTGTCCTTAGATTTAAAAAAATTTCACAATTTAAATTTTGTTTAGGTTGTAAGGTTTTTTCTAATTTCAGGAAACTGTAAAACCTGAGCCGAAATTACAAAAGTTGACTTACACTCTCAGCAAAATACTGAAAGAAAAACAAAAGAAGTGAGTAACCAATGAAAGGTTAAATCGAAAAAGTTTTTTACGTCTTCATTCTCGAACAATTTTAGCGAAGAGTTTAAAAACATCGAAGTAAAGTTACTGGAAGATTTGAAAAAGGGCGGGTTCGGGCGTTTTGTAAACAGTAGCGACAGCGAAAACGAAGCAGACAACTTTTCTGAAGACCCGGTATATGGTAATCTTTCAAGGTATGCTTTTTATTCCGCTCATATATAAGCTGACGATTCGCAGTGCCACCTCGCATTGTTTTCTTATATCTACGTCAGTTAAAGTGGCGTAAGCAATATCTACTTATCTTGGCTTGATTGTAAAACTGAAGAGGCACAATTATAAGCTACTTGGTTTGCTTAATCATCAAAGTGGTCACATGGTGTTACGCGCACCAATTTACGGTAACCGCGCCAGCATGACAGCTTTACGTTTATGAAAAGAGTTGCATACCTGTAGTGTTTTTATTGGTTGATCTGATCACGTGGTTACAGTCATAGTTTTGTCATGTGATGAGAAAATCACTTGAATTTTTCGTTTTAAAAACAAGTTGGGTTAGGGTTATAATAATCCACCACTTTTATTCTCCCTAAACTAAGCTGAATATATTCTACTGGGTCCAAACTACCAAGTTCGATTTTGACGGGACCAAAAGAAATGTATATACTGTAGTTATTTCGAACTTTGCAAGGAAGCAGTCAGAATTTTGCAATTTATTACTCGAACCGTTGAAATTTTTTTGCGCTCCCGTAGAAAAGGCGCCTTCTTCCGTATGGTTAAAAAGCATTGATCTAAAATTTTTATTTTATCTCTATATTTTTCCTCCTGGTTCGGCAGGAAAGCGACGGAGGCACTAATAGATAGGGTAAGCAATTACCCCGACCTGATTCCGGAGATATCAAGATATTGATGTACGCTTGTAATTTAATAGAGATATGACTTTAATTTAGAACTGCTTGCCAAGATCACCAAGCAGAGGGAAGTGCCGTAGAGTGTCTTTCTGAAGGACACAACAGAATGACGCTGTAGATTTTGAATTGAGACCATGTTGATCATAAGCACGGCGCTTTAACCACTCGACCACGCTGCCGACAATTACAATTCCGATACAGGCTTAATATTTTACATTATAATACAGTTAAATTCATTTACATTATATTATTTATGTTACAGTTCCGGTACAATTCCACGCTGCCGACAATTTAAATGCATTAAAAATGTTTACAATTTAACATATATTTTTAATGGGTTTTCTGCAGCATGCTGGCTGTACGTGAAAGATTTAAGTTTTCACAAATTGATTTTTGCCACCAAAAAGAGTTTGTTGACGACTTAAAAATTCTGTGCCAAGTGCTTGGGGGAGGGGGGTGTTTGTTGTTTCGGTCGGGTGCCATTCGACCAATACGACTTCTCCGTTTCAGCCAGGCAATTCTCGAACTAACCTCATCCGATAAGTGTCGAGCGAAAAGTCATGAAATAAGTTCGGTTTATGTCATCGATTTCCAGAGAACGTCATTCATTGTTTTAAAACGAAGCCTGCTTGCCACGAAAGAGTGTTAACCTGTTTGTGTTTGAAATCACTGTTGGTATAATCTTCGTGTCGTCTTTTGTTTGGTTTGTTCAATAAGCGGTAAAGCTGGATGACATAGTTCTTTTCTCGTCTAGCCCAGCTCGTGACATAAATGCTTTTTGTTTATATGCATTATTTTTGCTTGGATACTGATGGTAAACTTAATGTTAATACAATTTTTATGAAGCAACTTTTCGCATCAGTTCTTTAATATTTTTCGACTATCACCTATAGCTGAGATTAATTTAGTTCGTACAATATATACTAGTTGGTTAAATATGTGCAATATGCCTTCTTTTACAAGACTATTCTTCAACCTTATCATTAAAAATGCTTAAATTAAGCCTATACCGGAACTGTAATTTATTATCGTCTATTTTCAAAGTAGAATAGACGATAAATGCCATTTCAAAAACCGTGCATTAATCATAAGTTGCAACGTCATGCAAACGAGTTAATTTCGTCGTGTTTTTTTGGAAGGCTGCTTGTTTACGATTAGAACTAGTTGATTACCGCAAACAAATTAATAAATCTACCACCGACTACCTGCACTAGTTTGTACTCGCCAAGCTAAAGGTCGCGGTTTTTTATTTTAGTCAAACACGTTATAGGCCACGACTTGAAATATTATTTATTAGTTATTTATTGAATGATGACCGATATTAAGTTATGTCTCTTGAACCTAGTCAATCATTTATGATGGCTACAGTTTTTAAAAACTTCTTTTCAGAGTTCTTTTTTCGACTGAAGATTGCTTGGGTATACAAGAAACCAAACAAAAAATTGGTTTGTTTAGCAGGAAGAGAATGTTTTCTTACTTTTGTTGCCACACGGTAATTTGTGACGAAAGAATATATTCATTGTTCCCGTCAAAGTACGTATCAACGTCATTGATTTGCAGTTTTTTCTTGAGCGCGCGTAGTACCTGCTCTTGCGTCAGCGAAGCCAGTGCCCTTCTAAGATTGAAAAAGACCATCGGCCTTTACCAAATCTTCATTACAGTTGCTTCACAGGCCGAAGCTTTTCAGAAGTTTGCCGGTTCATTTCTGCAACATTGCATCTGTGCAACATCAGTGCTTACGTAAACTGTTGCAACAAATCGATGACAATTCTGTGTCAAATTTGACCCGAAATCAAATTTCTATCTCATGAATGAGAAATAATAAGCTGTAGAATTCTGGTCGTTTCCAAAGCGCGAATCGAAAGTGGTTTTGCGATATAATAGCTTTTCCGATGGTTTCCGAGTCATTGTTTAATGTTATAATTGCATTGGTTGCAAGAGAATAGCGTTGTTTGATGCTTTTTATTTTCTCTTCTATCTTCATTGCTCTGCGAGTTTCCGCAATTCAGTCATCAGTTAAATAGACATGCACTAATGACGAAGTCAAGAGTGTCTCGCATTGGACAATAGACACGGGCCTGACGTAATACCGAAACTGGAGTTTCGGCTTTTAATACGAGAAGATCCCTAGTTTAAGTTTGTAAAAAAATTGAATAATTAGAAATCAGCTTTTTACGGACCACAAATCTAAGATCGGCGGCCGCGATTTATGCCGAGAGCCGCCAGTTTGATCCCCCCTGCTTTTACGGGTTTAAAGCGTTTTTTTGTTAACCCGAGTTTCTTGATGTTATTACACGCCTCAAAAAATACGATGTGATAATATACTTAAATAAAAGTTTTAAACGTTTCCTGTGTTTATTTTGCTTGTTGTAAATCTGCAGAATGGATGTACAATCGCGGTTAAACTTTCTCTTGAATCACATAAGCGTACTGCTGGGTACCGATGAAGAAGCCAGTCAAAACAGTTGTTTCTTAAAAGAAAAAATAGAATGTCTCGTTTCTTGGCTTATACAGGTTGGTGCTTTTTGTGGTAAAAAAGGAAACAAATACTGTAGGTTTATAAAAAAAAAACGAAATCGAAGAATCCAAACCAAAGTAAATTTACCAAATCTTCTAACAATCTTTTCTGTTTTTTTGGTGTTTGTTTTCATTTGTTTTTATCTGTTTTTTTCATTTCTGAATCATTTGTGGTGATCGAATTAAGTCGTAGCGCCGATTTTCGCTTTGCAGTTTGGCAAAGCACGAAAGAGAATTTTCGTGAGTCGTAAATTTCATAATAAATTCGTTTTAGTTAAAGACAGTGGTCTCTGTTTGTTTGCGGAGGGAAGTCTTCAACGAACCAATCCGAGCTTTCGTTTAAACCAACTGTATAAAAACTTCAGGCTCATAGCAGGCTACTTCTAGAGCCGGAATAAAATAAAATTAGACACAGCTTTGTTTCAGCGCAGGTATTCGGATTACCTAGCTCAACTGGTCCTTTACGATTCCCAAACAAAGTCTGTGACATCCGTATCGAAAGTGTTCGTGCTATTTGTTAGTAGAAACGTGAAATTAGAAAGTTGTTGTTAGTAGCTTTAGAGGCGTTTTATATTTTAGCAATTATTTTCTTAGTTTCCTTCAACTAGTAGTGTGATCTCAAAATGTCAATAGTTTTTTTTAGTTTGTACCACACCCAGAAGTACATTAATAAAGTTTGTTTTGTTTTTTTTTGAAATGATAAACGATTACCGGCGACATTTGAGAAAAACAGAAAATCATTAAATGTCATTTTTCAGATCCTTTCTTGTTATTCCGATCCTGTGGTCTTACGCATGGCGCAACGATGCTTGACGTCATTAGCCAGTAATTCGAAAGTAAAAATTGAAACAAGGACGACATTCCATCAAGCTTTTTGCAATTTAGGAATCAAAAAAAAGTTTCTTCACCAAGACTGGTAATGACATTATCAACTTGTTTGCTTTATTCACCAGCGCCGGAGCAGAGTTGCCTCCGATATGTGTGTTCAACTGTTCACATTAAAGGATGCAGCTGAAAAATTGTGATGTTGTTGAGAAACTGTCGGTTTGTTTTTGCTCTTTTAAAACGTTCAAGGCCAAACCGAGAGAGCTTTACGTGAAAATGCAACTTTTGGTTTAGCCGAATCAAAACTGGTGCAACTGCACAAAGTACACAGCCAGACGCATTGTAAACTAAATCATCTGAAGAACTTGAAAAAACCGCATGTTCGTTCTCATTGAATTGTAATGCATATTGACTAATGCTCAACGTTAACCGTCGACCCAGATATTGACAACTAGTTCAAATTAAGAGCAATTTCTGAATTCACCCAACAGCAACCAGGCGAAAAGTAATGATAGCAGGAGTCACCTCGTTTTCATGCTCTCCGCCTCTTTGTAGCAGTAAAAGTCAATGAGTTCGTGCTGAGAAAATAATCAAATTGCAACGTCGCATTCGTTTCGTTTTCCTGTTCTATTTTGTTTTTATCAATAAAATGTCGAACAATGTTTTCGAATTACAATTTGAATTGTATTGCAAGCTTGTACAGGAAGGAATCTTTTTACTGAAATTTTTTTCGGTCGTTTTTTTATGACAGAACTGATTTTTTCGTAGTGATTTCAAGAGAAATTCATGCAAGAAATGCGCTGGAGGTAAAAAGTCGTACAGCTGCCCTGCTCGTAATATCGACCAGCTAATTCAGGTATGTTTTTTTCATACAAGTCTGGTAGTTAACTGCTTATAGTGCAGTGGTTCTCAATCTTTTTAATTTCATAAACCTCTTTAACCGATATTCGAAATTAAACTCCTCCCAAAAAAAGTCTTCACTTGAAATCTGTCTCCAATTTCTCGATTTTCGTCCCAAAATTATAGTGGTCCTTAAAAAAGAAATTTACCAAATAAATCGAATTTTTGAACTGTTCTTCATAAAAAAATTATAAAGTATTAATATTAAATTAATATATAAAAAATGTTCAATTACATTCAAAAACAAATTTCCCCCTGAAAATGCAAAATTCTCCCCTAGTGGAGAATTCCCCCGCTGGTTGAGAACCCCTGTGTTAGTCTATGACACTATGGCAGTGTTTGTAACCTTTTTCATGCCGTGATCGACTTTCCAACCTAAGGTAACTTAACGACCCACTTCTATGAAGGAAATTTAATTTTCGTCGCAAAAATTAGGTAATCTCAAAAAAAGAAAAAAAGTCTTCACTTGGAATTTGTCTGCGATTTCTCAATTTTCGTCCCTAAAACATAGGAAAAAAAAGTCCTCACTTGGAATTTGTTTCCGATTTATCGATCATAATGACATCATCTTACAAATCTCACATTGCTTTCATTTTGATTCATGCTCTGTGGCCCCCTGAAAACAGCGCCATGGTTCACCGGTTGAAAACCACTGCTCTATGATATCGTTTAAATCGTTGAACGATGCGGTATTGCTTCCGGAAGTGTGATATATGACCTGCTTTTTGACGTTTTTGTTTGAATTTCAGGCATATTTAACGGTGATTTCGAAAAATGCGCTCGTGAACGATGTCGAGTTATATCGCCTGCTCTCCACCGCGCTTTTGCTCTTGGCGACGCAAGAAGACAAAGCCGGACTTTCTCTTCCTCCTTTGTACCACTTCATTGACACAACTTTGAACAAAGCAAACGACGTCACACTCTTGGTACGACTGCTACTGCAAATCTCAATCTTTTGCTTGTATTTAGAAATGTAGTTTCAGAACTGGGAGCATCTAAAAATTTTTAAAAGTCCACTTCAGTTTGTTGGCTGTGCTTAATTAGTTTTCGGTTAACAATCATAATAAAAAATAAACAAGGAAATGAGCGGAAATAATTCGGTGTGATAACAATGCGTTCGGGAAAAAGGTCAAACGTAGAGCAGCCATGCCAAACTCGTGGCGATTTGTTAATCACATGCTTAATTCGAATTACTACTTAATTCGAATTACTACTTAATTCAAAAGCTGTTGGAACGGAAAAGCTTTTGGTTTAGTTGCGAAACTTTTTTAAATTGAAAAGTAAAAAATAGAAGCGTTTTAATTTATAAAGCAACTCGCTCAGGTTAAGCGAAGACTTTTTTTGTCTTTACTCAATTTGCCTTCTGAAATCTAGCTCCTGGATAAGTAGCTTCACGAAATTTACGTTGAAGTCAAAGTGAAGACAAAAAAAAAGAAACGGATTGCGACCTGCGACCAATTCATAGGCTAAAATTTCACCAATGCGGCCCCGATAAGCTGGCGAGTTTGACCTGCCTGTTGTAGAGTTAAGTTTTTGTTTAGGGTGTGTGCGCAAGCGCCTGTCTTGGATTCTCTACTATCATAGCAATACTTCATGATGCTTGTGTAAAGTCCTGTAGTTGGCTGTCGTAGATATGTTTATCTGCAAATTGGTTCTTTAAAAAAGGTTGTTCGTGACAAAATATTTCATAAAAGCACGTTTCGATTTTAATCGGAATCGTTGTTTTTTGCGTTTTAATCGCGACGATCAGGTTTATTTTGGGTATTGCGTCTGTGTAATCAAGTTTAAAAACAAGGGTTATACGTTTCAGCAGGTTAGTTTACAAACTGTTATCTACAGTACAGCAACGTCGCTTCTTTGTTTAGTTGCAAAAGACAACCAATTACTTGCTGCATCATATCGATGACGTTAATACCCTGCATTATCTCGTCACTATGCTGCCGAGCCGGTGCAAACGAACGACGTCGCTTCGTCGTTGCATCGCTTACTCCGTTCTCGCCCGATTGTTCGGTGAAGACGAGAAGGAACGCGACCGGCAGATCAGCGATGGTGTATCGGTTAGTTTGCGATTTTAATGTTTATTCTTTGATCCGGATTCATTCTCTGTCTGCACTTTTCGGCATTTTTCGTCCCGTTCACACAACGTAATTCGAAGACTTTTGTTGTAAGGTTCTTGCTTCGCGACTTTACACCTTTTATACACCCGTTCAATAGATTTTCATAGCTGCAATCAAGTCTGCCTCGCCAGAGCCTACAACTCGGTATTGTAGTGGTTTCATGTTTATTGCGGAATCGGGAAATTACTTCTGGTGTTGAATGATTTTGATCGAGAAAATGCACTCACAGAAAACCTTTTACTATCAACCCAATTCACATATTACTGTCAAAAAAAAAAAAGAACAACTAAGACTTGTTTAATTTCAAGACGAGTTTTGCATTCTCGAGACTTATTTATTTTCAATTTCAAAACAAAATTTTTTCAAAACGAGAACAAGCAAAGAAAAGACAAGAGTGGAGGCGCGACTGCAAACAACAGCGAACCCCCGCCAGAAAAAATGTCGTGTCCCATATTCGGGACGAAGATAAAAGAAATGGCATACTTAATTTCAACCAATATCACATGGTACTTCATTATTTACTAATTACTACCACATTTTACTTTCTTTTTCTGTAGCAGCCAGGACAATGCAGGAAAAGTTTGTAAAGTTATCTACTCCAAGGATGCCAAGCCTTTCGCTGACGGATTTTTATTTATTGAAATCTTGTTAGTGACAGCAGGGGCTCCGGAGTTTTTTTGCCGGGGGGAGGGAGAATTAGAAAAAAGGAGCACGTTTTTTGTTGAAAGGGTACTCCCAGCAAAAGCAAATTTTGGCAACCTATTGTTTTGAAAAGGCTCCTTTCGTAATCGTGACCGTTTTCAGGGCAAAAATCTAGCGCTTTCTAAAAAGAAAGGTTATCGCTTTTAATCACTGTCAAAATTTTGATTTTCGTTTCAAAATTATAGTGATCTCCAAACAAAAAAAGGTCATCACTTTCAATCGGCCTCCAAAAAACTGGATTTTTGTCCAAAATTTAAAGTTTGGACAAGAACCACGATAAAAGCTTTTACCTTATCGATCTGATATTTGCATCGAGTTTCTAAGATTTTGGGCAAATCTAACCCGTTGCTTCTGTATCTGCCAACCTGTACCCTCCCTTTTACAGAAGGGCATATTTTCCCCCTTTCTTCCCGCTTCCGGCGTGCCTGAGTGACAATTTAATTTTGCAAAATTAAAAATCGGAAGCTGAAAGTTATGGTCCGAGAGAATTTTTTTTGGAAAATCGGAATTTCAATAGTTATATAAAAAGCAACTGTTAAATAAAAGATGCACAATTGTACAACTTAATCAAAAAATTATTAAATGAGTTTTTTTAGGTTTTTATCAGTTTGGTCTAATTTGCCTCGATGGTAAAAGGTAAAATTAGTCTCAGGGTGTGCATTTTCGCAATCGGTTGAACCCATTAAACATCATAGAAATGATTTTGTCGGTGTTCTCCAAGGCAGCGTTTTTTCGAACTCTTTCCCGAAGGCAATTGCCTTCGGCAAGCTTTTTCGAAGTGTTCCGCTGGACAATAAACATGGCACACACGTTTAAGTGGGTCTCAAAAGAAATTCTTTTGAATTAACCTTTCGTGAAATGAAATAATATGACTTGAAATTTTGTGAGTAAAAAAAGTTTTAAAAACTCTTTTGTGAAGTAGCAGAATCGGCAACAATTTTTGGACCACCTTTCATATAAACCACCAAGAACTTAATAAGCGCGCGACCTATTATAACAGTGCCTCCCAACCATTCACGGACTCCTTTAACAAATTATCAAGCTTACGGACCCCTGAATTTTAAAGATTGACTCCGACTAATAAATATGTAAAGATTTTATTCTGTCCGACTTTCAGTGCGCCCGTGGACTCCCGATTGAAAACCACTTAAATTGAGGGCACTGTTTTTAACCAAATTGTAAACCGCACTGAATTAGAGCATCTGTTTTTAACCAAATCGAAACTTTGTTAAAATTGACGACACAACCGTACTGAGCAACGTTAACGATTTCTTAACATGAGATGTAATTTGAATTAACTCCTAGCATCAACGTTCTCGGCCACCATCAGCCCGCTTCAGACGAATGAAATCGAAAATAAACAAATCCACAAATTTTAAGCTAGATGTCAGTTAAACTTCATAATGTAAATTGCTTATCAAACATTTTCCAAGTATTTTCTCGCATTTTATAGAAGGGAGTTTTAGTAAGTTTTCTTGTACTAAAAACCACGAAAGATTTGATTAACGAGCGACATCATTAAAACAGCTGTTTCAGAAAATCGAAGCTTTTGAAAATGAGTATTCTGTTTTGCACTCGATCAAAACGCGAATATTATCACGGTTTCAGTATAAAATCGTTTCATAGCTTTTATTATGCTCTTGTTCATATCTCTTATTTTTTTAATATGTATTTAGACGTTAACTAGCTTTTATTTCATATCAAGTATTGATAAGCTATTTTTACTTCATAAAAGCTAGTTAACGTCTAAATACAAATTAAAAAAATCTATTCACGTAGATCATAAAATTTTATTTTGCTGGGTAACTTCCTCTCCTCATTGTAATTGAATCGGTTTAAACGGAAAAAATCCGACAGTAATCAAAACGTTGCTTTACTTCCTCATCAAAAGAAAACTACATTCACTCGCTTAGTAGCGCTCTATTCGCATTCATGCTTTAATTTTTTATTTTTTGCGGAGGGTTCGTCTTTGCCATTAAGCGGTTGGCCACGTTTCACCGGGCGTTTCGGCGAACCCCTTTTCTCGTTGTTACTGTTAAGAGAAAGCAAAGAAAAGCCTCGAACGGAAGTGCAAGTGAACAACCTCTGCACTTTGAGCGGAAAAGATTGTTTATATTGAACTTACGTCGAGTAACAACTCGCGTGTTCGTTGCAGCTCGATCGTATTCTGAGGTTTGCGTCGTCGTTGTCCGTTTCGTTGGTCCGGTCTTCGATCAAGCTTCTCGACGCAAACGCTTCGAACAGGGATGTCCACGTCGCGCTGTGGACGTGCGTGTCTCTCGTTCAAATTTGCAACGAAACTTTTCGAGGCGAGAGAACATACCGGGTGAGACTTGAACTTCTTTCGCTGTTAAGCTTTCCAATAATGGTTTGATAAAGCTTTTTTTTTTCGAGCATGATTCTGGAATAGTAGATTCATAGGAACAATGGTTGTTTATGACGAAATTGCGTTTTACATTCGTAGATCATTAGATCGCACCGTATGCTATATTTTTAGGTTAGCGTATTGAGTTTGAGTTTGAGTTTATTTTACCAAATAAAAAATTCACGAAAGAAACAAAATGCAAAATAAAGCAATTTGGAATGTTGGTAAGGAGCACCGAGGAACCTTTCGGTTTTCTAAGTCAAGGTATTCCAATTGAACTTGTTTAAGGGATGTTAAAATATTGAAGTCTGAACTGACCTGACAAAATAAACGCCTCTTTTGTTACTGTAAATCGCTTGAAAAAAGCTAAGTTATACAATGGGCTATTTTGGCCCTTCTATTGAAAGATGATTCCATTTTTAGCATTTTTAGGTTCCAATTGCGGTGTTATTTTAGTTGCAAAAACAAAAAGGAAAATTTTAAAATTAAAGCATTGGGAAGTGTGACCAAGGGTATTGTTGAAGCAGCAGATATCTTTTGTAAAAAAACGTCCTCTTGTTAACTTCTCAATTCTCACTGCTTAACGAAGCAATAAAAAAAGATTTGCCTCAAAAAATTAAAATCAATAAAAACTAATCGTCCGTCTAAAAATAGTTTTTAAACCCCGTGATCCACCATGCAAAAGTTTTTCTAGATGAGGGCATTTTATTTAAAAAAAATCTTTGATAGGTACAAGAATATAGAAATGCTTATCTGTGTAAATATTCTCATGTTGAATGAACACATGAACACATTGGACCGACCAAAGACATTTTTGAATTAGTGCTTGATTTGATTATAATTTTGGCGAGACGTGATAAGGATACCTGGAAGGGTTTGTGTTTAAGCTTGAAATTTATAATGTCCCTAACTTTTCCATGCTTTAGGTTAGGGATATTTAAAATCCCGTTTTTTTCCCAAACCAAGCTTCATTTTTATTCTGCTTTAAAATCGAAAAAAAAACACTCTCATGGGTCAAACGATAAACAGCAAATATTTGAAGACGAATCAAAAATGTACAGCACGTCCACGAAATAAAAACGTGTTCGAAAAGAAGCCAATATCACTTCTTTTGTGCAATGCGTTCGTTAATATATATAGGAATGTTTGCTTTTACGTGACGCAGAACTGTTTGAGTTGCTTGTTCGCTTCGTTAAAAGTTCGAGCGCAATTTCACCGTCTGTGAACACAACGCTGCTTGCGGTCGTTTGAAAAAGCGTTTATGACGCGCTGCTTTGTTCACGTGACGCACTCGGTTTTGTGTCTGTCTGCGTCGTTTATTGATGTTAAACATTTTGTCAGGACAATTTGGAAACGCTCACCGAATCGATGCGAAACCTGAACATGTCGATTCGAGACAACGGCTTCCTTTACTGCTCCGAAGTTAAATATTTCATTCGCTTAGCTACCGCTCTGGCTGAATTCCAACTGCAGAAAATGCCCAAGTCTCAACTGGTACGTGATTAAACGTGTAATAATTTTGCTCACCAGGCATTAATATTGCTAAAATCTTCAAGTGTTCTTCCGGTGATAAACCAAACCAAAAATTAGCAAGGTATTTTTATTTACACTGACGTTTCGACGTACAACGTTCCATTACATACCAAAGACCGGATCAATTAGCGCTTTGTGAGCATTTAATGACTATAGACCACTAGATAGATTGGAAAACACATTTAATTTAAAAGTTGAAACTGATTATAAAAAAAGATTAGTTGTGTAAAATTGGTTTATAAATTGAAAATCGAATATAATAAACAAAAAAGAGGGCAGTTCTTTTCCTTAGCTCTATAACAAAATTATTAGATTGCAATTGATCAGTTTAGTTCGCGTCTTTGTTAAGTTTATTATGTAAACAGTTACAATTAATTAGTTATTTTGGTTTGAAACTATATATTGCAATTATACTTTTGACTACTGTGTCTTTTAAATTAGAGTGTTTTCGGGCTTGTTTTTCGCTGTTCGTGAATGCGGCATGCGTTTGAATTTATTTTGTTTTTTCAATGATCGATATTTTATTACTTAATCTTTGTTGCGTAACGATCAGTGAAGTAACCCACCCGCTGTTCGACGTTGGGCGCATTTCTACGAGTAGTGATGACGAGCTTTTAGCAGTTGTTACTGTGAACATTTTAATCTCTGAAGATGTCAGTTGAATTCTAGCCGTCGAAACGTCAGTTTAAATAAAAATGCCTTGCTAATTTTCGGTTTGGTATTATTACCGGTAGAACATTTGAAGTTTTTAGCAATAATACGTATTTGTTATTTTGTTATAATAGAGTTTTTGTATTGTTTTGCTTCTGAACGTTAATCTTTCTCTGGTAAAAGCGATCGGATTGTATTTGCGATTTCGTTGAACGAAGAGTCATATGGCAGTGTGCAGCGTGAATTTTCGCAATGCTTGCCCGCTTGTGTTGTGTTAAATTTTATCGGAAAAATCAATTTCTTTTATTCGCTGGATGCTAAGGATGCAAACATTTACTCGCATTGAGAATGCAGCAAATAACAAATGAATTGAATTCGCTCTCGCGTTTAAACGACCGAATATTCCTTTCTAATTGTCGACTTCTTTTCAAAGTATCAACAAGGAATTTTCAAATATCTCCGAGAAGCAAGCGTCGACGAAGAGGTGGTCGAAGTGGCGCCGTGCGACGATACTGACAGCGCCGAACAGTCGGCGCCCGAAGACGAACTTGCGAACAGCGACCTTGCTGCTTCTTCGTCTTCCGATCCCGGTTCGAGCGGGCGCCAGTCGTCTCTCCTTACTTCTTCAAGCTGCTATGTCCCGTTGGTCGATTGCGAGTCGCTGCTTCGACGCCATCAAATCGGTTCCGATCGAACGTCACCGACGTCGCGATCCGCGATCGAACGAAATAAAGATTCGGACGTTGAGATCGACTCGCTGTTTAAGTGCGGCTTTAATGTCGCACGTTTTTCTCCCGAAACCCATCAAAGTCGTGAAAAACTTAGCGATGTCACTTCCGAAACAGATCCGATTTACGATTCAAAAACGAACGTTTCTTCTTTCGCGGTTTCGGGCGTCTGTTTCAAAACCGAATCGATTTTAAAACCGCGTGCACAGTCTCCAGTAGTAGAAAACCCGAATTTAACCCGGCAAGAACCGCCCGTAACCGGTTCTACTTGTGATAGTAACCAACCAGAAGTTTCTTCGACTTGCAAGCGGAACGATTGTCTTAATGCCGACGCCGACGCGAAGTTAAACGCGACGGATTCGAGCGCGTTTCTCGGAAACATTGATTTGGTTTCGAAGGATCAACAACCCGACTTGCAATTTTCGACAAGAGAAGATTATTTCGAAAGTGTTTCGCAATCGCCCGCTTATTCTTCTTCATCCGAGACACGATTTCATTCAACGGGTGAACTACCTCTCGTTGGTGACGCAAACAATAGCAGGACCGAGGCAAAGTTAAAATCGGATTTCCCAACGGGCGCAAATCTGAATTCAAACAATAACATGGACCAGCCATCAGCAACGACATCCAAAAACGAGCATTTGTCTTCCGTGAATTCTTTGCGTCAAAAAGAGTTTTTTTATAAGGCTTTGCAACCAGAAGCAAACTCGACTGCCCCGAGCACCCTGCAAAGCATTTGCTTGTCGATGTTTCACGCCATCAGTCAGTCGCCCAATGATGTTCTCGCGACATAACATCGGCCTCACGTCGGTTGTATTTTCACCAAGTCATCTGCGAATGTGCAAGCAAAGACGACCCAGGTTCTGTTGGTCGTTGTTCCGCATTTGAATTAGTTGATTAGTTCAATTAGTTTGCGTTAAACAATCTGTAGTATTAGGATTTTGAATGTCTTTACAGCCTATTTACAAATTTCAGTCATCCGTAGTTGTGACGTGTGCTTGCCTCAGTTGCCAGCAATCAGTAAAGTAATGCCATTTTAAGATTAAAAAAAAACTTGCACCATATTTTTAGGTTCCGATTATTTTTGCTTTTCAATAATTTCTTATTTTTCGCCCTCTATCGGTAGTCACGTGGTCGATAGTTAGCTCAGCGTTGATCAAAGTTCTTTCTTTGTTGGTTTGCTTTGTCACGTGTCGAATTGTTGATGTGTGCTATTATTTTGTTTATAAAATATAAAATTAATTGTTTAATTTAAAAAAAAATTTCTTTATTTAATTTTAAAGTAGGTTTTTCCTGTCCTTGCGGTTGGAATTTTTTTACTTGAATAGTAAGGTGAAACGTTTTATATTTTACCGCATTTCTTTCCATTTTTTTTGTTTGGTTTATAACTACAGATAAAAGCAGCAAAATTTAATTCAAGTTTTCCTAATGACTGTGCTTTGCTTTATGTCGTCAAAACGATTTATTTTAGACAGCTTTTTCTTTTCTGGCAAAAAGTTTTTATTGGGTAGTCCTATTTCATTCTTAAAAAAAAGGCTGATGATTATCTGATATCACAAAGATAAGTTATTTATTTTCTAACACTTTGAACCTTTTTAATCATCGTTTTTTTATTTAAAGAGCTTAGTTCACCCCAAGGCCCGTTTCCACTACGAACGCGGAATGGAGTACTCTTTCATTCTTTTATTGATTTTTTTTGCTTTGCTTGGCGCTAAAGCACGGAAAGAAGTAAACAAATCAATAAAACGAACAAAGATTTAATGCACGCTCATAGTGGAAATAAACCTTAAGGGCCCATTGTAAGAAATGCTTTTGAATTGAGTTATTGCAATTAAAAATTGACTTTTAACTGTAATATAAATTTTGTTTTGTCTTTTTGTGCATTTTTAAAATCTATCCATAGGTTTGCTTAAAATTATTTGCAAAGTTCGAAATCAGCCAGGTTTAAAAAAACCTGACTTTAGGTTGCTCTTTCGTACCTTTATTTGTTGAATGTTGTTTGGGGTCAAGGGTGTGGTATCACCTGATTCCGATTCAGTATTCATCGTGCATTGTTCATACTTGATATTAATACATGTTATAGTGTTTTGTTAAAGTATGTATTGCAAAACGTAGTGTTTGTTTGTTTGTTTTTTTTACTTCGCTTTAACTTTCAGTCTGGAACTGCATGTCAATCCTTCTAACTTTTTGGGTATTCGGTATTTCTTTTTTGTTGTTATTTTTATATTGTTTTCGGTTAAAAATATTTTTCGTAATTGTGAGCTTCAACTTTTAGTGTTTTTTTAAATTAAATTTAAGATTTCGTAAAAGCTGATGAATATTAGACACAACGACGTGACCAGAGCATCAGTTAAACGGAGGCCTCGACGATCGTGCTCAACATTTAACGGCGCTTTTTCGATATCGGCAGCGCTGCTGACATTATCATACTCTTCTACATCGGCTTTCTTGGTTAATGAATATTTAGTTTTCCCAATTCGATTATATATCAAGCGACAGTACCAACTCAACATAATCAAGTTTCAAATATTTGGAATTTTTGATGTTTCTGCAGGATAGCTTGGTGTGTTAGCATCCTGATTTGCCCAAGGAGGGTGCGAGTTCAATGCTTGATCCACCAAAGTGATTTTGTTGCTTTCCTTAAAAAGTAATTTCTATCAAATTTTTTTGTCAAGATATTCTGTAAACCTATAATGGTAAATCCGTTTAAAACAGAAAGCAACAAACCGATCATTAACAAATGTAAGCCGAATGAAGTAATGACAAAAGACCCACAAGCAAAGCCGGACAAAAGAATCATCATTTAAACCAGACATGTTAAACTTGCGACCAGCAAAGCAGTTTGAAGAAATTTTTAATAAATGCTCAATTCGAAATTGAAATAACAATGAGGCTTAGGACTAGGTTTCATCTCCGAAAACGACATCGAGTTTTAGAGCTGGTTGAATGCGGACCTTTGTTTTTGGACCTCACTTTGATTTCGAGATAAAATTAAAAAATTTCAGTATATGCAACTCCCTGCGAGGCCAAGATTTGTCACCCAATTGCAGAAGTTAAAAATAATCATGGAGTGCAAGTTTTTGAACCTTGGGAGAGAAATTTGCCGAAAAGAAAGACCATTATATTGTTTACTAACCGGATTGCGGCCTGTAGCAAACTTTAAAATAAAATTTGACCGATGCGGGTTCGACCTCCCAGGTTTAAACAACGACGTTGCGATGCAATAATCGGCAGATTTTTTATACTGTATATAATTGTAAATTTTTATGCCCAAGATTTGTTTATATTGTGGAACAATCAACACACCTCGGCAATACAGGTCTTTTTATTCACAAAATCGTTTCTGTTGCCATTCCTTTTTTTCTTTCTTTGGGGTGAGACGAGAGCTAAATAGTCCGCTAAAGGGCCGGAGATGTTTCTTTCAGCCAGGTCACCAAGCTTTTGTCACCATCTGGTGGCCTGGCTGACGGAAACATGTCCGGTTATTTCGTGGACCATCCAACTCCCATCTCCCCCAAACAAACAAGAAGAAAAAAAGGAATGACAACTGGAACGGTTTTGTGAATAAAAAAAAACAACTTGATAACTTTCAAAAAGGCCCAAATGCGTTCCATTACTTAAATAGGCCTGCATTGCTGAAGTGTGTTGATTACTTTCCTTTATTATCTTTATGTGTATTAAGTTTTGTCAACTTTCATGTAATTTTTTAATTCATCGCACTCACTAGTGGCGTGCGCAGACGGGTTTTAACGAAAGGTTTTGCAAGTCGAAAACACAATTACCAAAATTGTTCCTGGTTGTGGACTAAAAACTTTTCCAAACTTACATTTAAAATTAAATTAACTTTATGTTTTTTGCATCACTTTAAATTGCATAATTTTTTTCCATAATTTTTTAAAACCATCAACGCAACTATTAAATATCAATAATATTTTCCAAGAGTTTAGCTCGCAGATATAACTGAATTAATTTAGCTTAAACCAAACTCAATTTAATAATGGCTACGATCACAAGATTGAATTCTATTTAAGTAAGATATTTGAACTTTCACTAATGTTCCTAATTAGTTAATCAAGTTAAAATTTATATTTTTAATTGTCGTCATCATTTGGAAGGGCCTCCATTTTGGGTCAGACACAAATAGGACTGGGGCTGAGGGTATATCTTTTTACTATACCAGGGTGCTCGATCAGATGTTGACAGCAACATTGTGCCAGCATCGAGTTTCGTCATCTAAAACCGTCAGACCTCGTGCTCCATGTGATGCCCGATGTATGGGTCACGCTGGTTTGTACAGTGGCACCACACTCGCAATCCGGTCAAGGATCGAAACTTCATTGTGTATGGACCAATGGAATCGCCCAACAACGGTCCGCAAATGATTGACTTTAATCCAAGTCGTTTGGGGCAAGCTCATTTTAACAGGCCTGTACTGGTTATGGAAATAAAAGCACAGAGCCTGGATGTGCTCTCCAGTACTCCGTACTCTATTTACGATTCGTCCACTGGGCGAGATTAGGCTAGCGCGCAGTATTCAGCTGTCGAGTAAACCAGAAATAGGGCAGCTGTACACAATGTTTTGGCACCAGCATCCTATCTCCTCAAGTCGCCTCAAAGCAGTGCGACGCGTATAAAGATAGCTTTATGCAATGCCACAAAATGTTGACGCAATGTTGATCTATCTAGTAAAGGTAAAAGTTTATTGCTGTTATAGACCTTTGGCTCATGTTTCCCTTTCGGTTATTTAACAATAGGCTGCAGTCACCGTCTTTGTGTGGCTGAGCTTCATCTCCAAGTCTGGAGATACACAGAAACTGTAGTCATATCTTAACTTTAAAATCCTTTCAATCTCAAAAAAAGTGTAACAATGCTAGATCGACAGCATAAGCAAACTTTCTAGAGATTGTGCAGGCAGATCTTACATAGATATTAAAAACAAAGAGAGGTAATAGGCTACCGATGGTAGAGGAACGCCATTTGTCTGACTTCTGAACTTGCTTCGCTTGCTGTAAAGTAATAGGAGTGAAAGTTCTGTTTGGGACAAGTTCCACGATCATTCTAATCATGTGATTATGCAACAGAAGCAATAGCGTATTTAGGGGAGGGGGCATTGTGCCATGGTACCCCTTGGAGATCACTAACACGTAAGCTTATTATACGTTGTACAGTAATTTTAGTGCCATGGCCCCCTGTTAGAGATTCATGGCCTGCTTTGGAGATCTTTTGGGCAGAAAATTTGCAAGAAAACAAAGACAGATTCCATGTGCAGACCCCTTTTTTTGTTTTTTAAGAAATCAGTAGACTTCTCAGACGAAAATCATAAAATCCGGGACCGATTTATAGTGAAGACCTTTTTTTTACCACTTGTATAAATTTCTCCACTAACCATATTTGGTTGTGGTGGTTTGGCCTCCTCTTTCAAAAACCTTCGTTACGCCACTGGACAGAAGTCTCATGCAGTAGCTTGCAGGTAAGACCACGGTGCTTCACTTTTTTATAACAAAAACCATAAAAGTTTTTTTTACTTAATAATAAAAAAGAATTTTTCTCAAAAAAACTTTTGTCATATGATTTTAGGAAATGTTTATTATATAAATCTTGAAAGGGAAGAATTCGACGTAAACTTTGAGAATCACCGATTTACGAAATAATCTCAGTAAAAATAAAGAACCATTTTTATAAAATTTTTGTATAATTTTAATTATTTTATCATGCATTTCAAGAGTATAATCAAGTTTACCTAAGAGATCCTTTTTAGATGCTTTTAGAACTTGTTTCGCTTTTCGTAGCAATATAGCATACAGCGGAGTAAAAGAGGCTTACACCTTACGAATAAGCATTGTGATAAAACAATAGACATCAAAGGTGAACTATAAAAAAATTAACTTTATGTTAAAATATTTTGGGGTTTTAAAAATTTTACTTAGATTTGCTAACTTTCACGCAATTTGAGCAATAGAAAACACGATCTTTATTAAAATTACTAATAAAATTTAAAAAGACCAAAGTGCGATAACGATAAAAATTTATACCACACTAGGCCTATTGTAGCCTACTTGACGCTAATATGCTCTTACGTATGAGTACATATCTCTGATCACCATTCTTTAAGGAAAGTTTGACCCTCAACCTCCCCCCCCCCGAATGTACGCCTTTGTCACATACCGCACTGCTTTGTTTAAAAGGTACAACGGTCAGTCACAACTGACGTTGTGCGTGCAACAACACATTGTTTAATCGCTGCCTCCTTAATCAGGGGAGCCGAATCAAGGGAAATACAATTAGAGAATTTAAACCGGAGAAATACAGTCTTGCCTAAAATTTTGCGACGATTGTCGAAATCTTGATCTCGTAGCGTTTCACCGAGCTGTCACTTTGAGTCTACAAGCATTTTTGGCCGAAAAATCTAGTGTTGACTAAAAAAAAGTCTTCACTTTAGAGCAGAGTCAAATTTTTTAGTTTCGTCCCAAACAAAAGGCGATGATTAAAAAAAAACGAACAATTTTTTAAATATTAGTTTGGATAGAAAGTCTTGTCGCATTTTTTGCATTAGCATTTTCAGTCTATATATTTTGGATTTGGTTAATCAATATTTATTGTCATTATATTAATGTTTTAATATTTTATTTCCGATTAATTTAATAGCATTTTCTTGAGTTTTACAATTAAATTACCCTTTTAAAATGGGTTTTGACCAGATGCATATTAGACATTGCATTTTATATGAATTTAAAAAAGGTTCAAAAGCATCCCAAGCAGCAAGAAAAAACGAGGCCCTGAGTATCCGAACTTGTCAACGATGGTTTAAACAATTTGAATCAGAAAACTTTACCCTCGAAGACTCCCTTCGATCAGTAAGACCAAGTTCTGTCCCTCTTAAGGTTTTAAAGGCTGTGGTTGAAGAAAATCCCAAACAAACTGCCAGGGAATTGGCTAAGCAGTTCAGTACTTGTCAGCAAAGAGAGCTTTGAGACCTTTCCAAGCTTGTTTAGCTGTGTTATGATAGTCCTGTGACAAGTACTAAACGAATGAGCTGAATGAGTGGCTGAGTGTTCAAAACTAAAATTCGTAAGTGTCACATCATTGCATTTCTCTTTGCTTCAGTGGCGTGCGGTCAGGGCATGCAAGTCATGCGTTGCATGACCAAATTTTTAATGATTGCCTGACGAACTTTTGCGCGATAAGTTATAGATTTTTTAATTTAATGAGGAATAGTACTAATTTGGAACAAAATTAGAGGAATTTGAAGCCGATCTGAGATGAAGATCGGCTTCTGTACACAGTAAAGTAAGTAGATTATGCGGCCAAACATAAACAGTACAAAGATATAGCAGCAGTAAGATTTACAAGAAGAATAAAACATTCACAAAATTTATTTTCATCTCCATATTCATTTTCCTGATTCCCAGAAAAACGTCGGAAGCGTTATATTTAAGGATATTACCCTGACCTGATTTAAAAGATACCAAAATATAGTTGACTAGTTAAAAAATTTTTCCTCACTTTTTTACTTTTCATTTAGAGATATGATTGAAATTTACAGTAAAGCTGCTTACTAAGATCGCCGACCAAAGAAAATGTCTCACAGTATTTTCTAAAGGATATCGTAAAATCGAGAGTAAGTTTTATACCGTGGCCGTGTCAAACATGTTCGCGATTAATAGACGGCCTCCTAAGTACTGGCCGAGCTATTGACTAGTTTTTTTAAAACCATTTATCTGCACAGACTGAATTTTTGAAAGCCATTTACCCTAATTAAAAAAAACAATGAACGACT
The DNA here is from genome assembly GCA_963680785.1 of Diplosoma virens. Classification (NCBI taxonomy): domain Eukaryota; kingdom Metazoa; phylum Chordata; class Ascidiacea; order Aplousobranchia; family Didemnidae; genus Diplosoma; species Diplosoma virens. The sequence continues at coordinate 27,988,252 of OY796880.1, read as the reverse complement.
CAAATAGACAAATTTGAATTTTTAGAAAGAAAAATTATTTGCTAATTTTGGTAAAATTAAGGAAAGTATTTTAAGCCAAAACAAAAGTAAACTACTCACAAATTTTGTTTACTGTAGTCAATATAAAGTTGCAACACAGAACAATAAGTGGAAAAGTGAAAATTAGAAATCTAAGGTGGTAAGATATAAAAAAAACTTAAAAATTCTTTCTTCAAACGTGGTAAATCTCAATTTAATTTTGCTAAAAAGCAGTTTCTAATAAAAATTCTTTACTTTCAAAGCTTTTATTTATGGCATTTTTAATAAAAGGTTAAATATTTCAGCCCGGGACAACCGAATGCAACTTCTTTTAATATAACAAAAAGTCGCCTGATCAAATTTGGGATTTCTAGGTGAAGCTTGCTCTCGATCTCGCTCTCGATCGCAGCGATCGCACCTGAATTTATTTTTTGTAAGAATTTCAGTTATCTGTAGATGAGGGGTTTCCAAAGTTTGCAGAAGTAAACTGAACCAGAAAAGAGTTTCCAGGATGCGGTTGAACACATTTTCAAAGAAACTAAGACCTGCGAAAAATACTAATTTTTCTTGTTTTTGTTTGATTTTTTTCCAGATAGTATAGCCAAACAATTGTAAAATCTGGCTTACAGTCGTTACAGTTATTCGTTGTCTGTCCTTTTTTTGGAAAATGGTTGGTCAAACAAGTCTAGAAGAAGTGAAAATTGCATGACTTTAGCATTGCGAGAATTGTGTTTGAAGTTAATCTGTCTGGACTAATAAACGTTAAAAAAGTAATAAAATTTTAGTGCGCAAGTGCTCTCGCAGTAAATAAATCGAAAATTCTTGTTACGCAATCGCATTGTTTGTGCAGCGGATTAAGAGTTGTGATAAAATGCAAAGCACCTTTTAATTTTACGAAGAGAAGCGGTTGAAAACCGTTTAATTTGATATAAAAGATCGTCGTCGTCGTCGTCGTCGTTTGAAGAGGTATCCATTCCAGGTCAGACACAAACACGACTGGGGTTGAGGGTTTATCCTTTTACTACCCCAGGCTGCTGTACTGCCTGAATCAGATGCTGGCAGTAATGTTATTAAGCCAGCATCGTGTTTCGTTATTTGATTTATTAAGCCAGCATCGGGTTTTGTTTCCAAAACCGTCAGACCTTGTGCTCCATGTGGAGCCCGATATGTAGGGCACGCTATTAGAACATGGTCCAGGGTTTGTTCAAAGGCGCCACACTCGCACTTCGGTGAAGGAGCGAGACTCCATTTGTGCATGGACGAATGGAATCACCCAACACCAGTTTGCAGGCGGTTGAGCTTAACCCAAGCTGTTCGGGGTAAGCCCATCCCAACAGGCCTGGCACCGGTCCCGGGCACAAAAGCACGGAGCCTGGAAGCATTTTCACAGTACTCCGTTTTCCATTTGTGATTTGTCCATTCAGAAGCGCGGATGCCAAGTCTGGCAAGGTTGTCCAAAAGATTCCGCGCAGCTGACAAAAACGGGCGTCTGGATCTTAAATATGAAATAATCACTTAAATATAAAAGATAATCTCTTTTTATAGTTTAACTCTTTTCCTACAAACTTGAATTTGAGGCTTGTCGTGTTTGAAAAGACAATCAAAGTTATTCTAAAAACTAAATTTTAAAACTTTTTTTTTAATATTAATAGCTTTTTAATACCTGTGTGTATTTTCTACTCTATTTTAATAGCTTGCTTTTCCTTTAATAGTTGGCAGCGTGGTCGAGTGGTTGGAGGGCCGTGATTGTAATCGACATGGTATCGGTTCTAAACCTATTCGCACCATTCTGCTGTGTCTTTGGGAAAGACACTTCACGGCACTTTCTCCTGCTTGGCAGTCTTAGCAAGCAGTTTAAAATTCAGTTGCATCTTTATAAAATTTCAATCGGACAGCATTATCTTGGCATCTCCAGAAACAAGTCGAGGTAATTGCTTGCCCTATGTACAGCAATGGCCTTACAAAAAGGGGGCCACTATTCGGTGTTCCAAAGTAAAGTAAACTCTAAAAAAAGTTTATTGACATGGCGGAAGCCATTTTCAGTGTACGAAAACAAAGTGATCTCTTAAAAGGTCTTTATTTTAAAGGGGGCCACTGTTTAGTATTCAAATCAGTGTAGTCATTGTTTAGAAAGGCCCACTTTTTAGTGTCTCAAAGCAAAGTTATCTCTAAAAATAAAAATAATTTTTTTTATTTTATTTTAGACATGCCATCGACGTCCTGGTGCTACTATGAAGAAATACAGCAATATCTTGTGTAGGGGGGTCCACTTTTTGATGCATTTTAGGGTGGGCCAGTGCGGCTGCACCGTTCGCACCCTGTTAAAGCCATAACTGCCTATGCATTAGTCGCTTTTCTGCGAGCTAGGAGGATAAATAGAAAGATATAAAATGAAATAAAAAAATTTTCCAAAGCTTAATTTGGCGTCTTTTTATTTTACTTCTCGGCAGCGTGGTCTTCTTTAAATGACAACAGCAATCGACATGGAATTAATTCAATTCCACTTTTGTCATGTTTTTCTCCCGAGAAAGGTCCTTTTCGACTTGGCAGTTTTATTAGCAAGTTTAAATTTCAATCATATCATATTATAAAAAGTGCTAAAAAATTGAAATAAACAACATGTTTAGTTTTGTTTAAAAGCAAGTCGGAGAATTCAGTTGGCGGTTGCTTTATGTTAAAGAACAATTTTTGAAAATTGGTGCACAATATTAAACTTAAATTCATAGAAAACATAAAAAAAGACCAAAAAAAGACTTACTTTATTTTATGACCTACTTAACGATACGGCCAAACAGTCTGCCTTCGAGAGAAAAAATTAGATGGGTCACTTTTTGCTTGTCTTGCGGCAACAGCTGCAACAAGATTTGTTGCAATAAATGTTGCATGTAATCAGCTTAAATTCGTTTAATATCATTGTTATGATTAATTTATTTCAGTTTGAAAAAAACATACAACGACCAAAACATTCATAAAAACACAAACTATGACCGCAAAAATTTAGGCCACAGAATATTCGTACAACTGAAAAACCAACTTCAGACGAAACACCAAATTTAACAACAGAAAAACGTATGTAAACAGTGATGGCTTTAGTAGGGTGCAAAAGGAGCGGCCATACCGGCCCCTCCCTAAAAATGTCAAAAATGGCCCCCTAAGCAAGATATTGCTCTGTTCCCTCATAGTAGCACCATGGCGGTTGCACCCCTAAAGAAATGACTTTTTTTTTAGAGATCATTTTGTTTCAGAACACTAAAAAGTGGCCCTTTTAAAACCATGATCTTTCTTTTAGAAATCATCTTGTTTTGGAGCACCAAATAGTGGTCTCCTTAAAACGAGATTTTTTTTCTTTTAGAAACACTTTGTTTCAGAACACTAAAAAGTGGCCTTCCTTTTTTTCTTGCACCGGGCCCCCTGTTGTGAGGCCATCACTGTATGTAATATTCGTAGCAATGATATTTCAACTGTACAGTATATCCGAATCTATTAGATTTGTAATAAGATCATTTTTGAGTGAAAGCAAGAGATTGCAAATGAAAGAATTCGTTTTGCAACTAATTGCAGTGAAACAATCTTTGCTTCTTGTAACTTCTCCTTACAACAGGTCATCACATAAACTTTTTTTGTTGCTTTAATTTTTATCCTCCAGCATATTTATTGTTAAATAAATATAATTTGAATTTCTACTATGTGGGGAAGCATTATTAAAAGAAAGCTGAGCTGAACTGAACTTGAGTCGATATTACAAGTGGCTATAAATTTGATAGCAGAAATAACCAAACTTGACAATAATTTCAATATTTAAAAAACATTATCTTTTAAATTCCCTGTTACAATTTCTTGCTTAAATTGTTGCAAAGCATTTGACGTATTACATTAAAAGAGAATTTTTGAGTGTTATTTTAAAAACTAGTGCGAATAATACGGTGTACAAATTAAGCTTGTCGCATAATAATAATAATAAAAATAATAATAATAATAATAATAATATTTATTTGCCAAACGCACATACATAAACTTTATAATACACACACACGGTAATGTTAAAAGAAAATCGAAGTATGTGTAAAGGCAAGGAACACTGAAGAACATACGTTATCAAGTCAAGTGCCTCCACATCAAATACAGTCAGAAAACAAAATTTATATATATATTAATTAAGTATTTTAATACATATACTGATACAAATCTTATTGATGTAAAACCAATGCAGTAAAAAACGAATTATTGAAAAATAACGAGAAAGAAAAGAACAACTCAGGAAAAAGCGACAATGAATAGAGTAAAATTTAATACTGATCAATTAGGTGCTGTTTGTACGTTTTTTTGAAAGAAATCCAATGCCTGTCTTTTATTGTGTCGTCAATCGAATACCAAAGTTTGACTCCACGGAAAGTAAGGAGCTGCTGTCCAATTGTTTTAGATACACTTGGAAGAAAATAAGTTAATTTTTCTGTTTGTCTAGTGTTGTAAGAGTGTATTTCTTTTATTTTTTTGAATAGCTGAGCAAAAACAGCAGGTAATCTATCAGAGTAATATAGTTGATACATAAATTTTCCTAATTCAAGATGATATATATCTAAGATTTTCAAAATATTTTAATTGCTTGTACATCGTGTTGATTGATATGTAGATAGAGCTGAAAGTTGCAATTCTAACAATGCGGTTTAGACGAACTTCTATTTTTTTTGTTAACAGTTTTTTGTTAGCAGTACCCCAAGTTAATATGCCACATTCAATTCGTGAATAAACTAAGTTATAATAGAGCAGGTAAAGAGTTATTCTCGGAACATAATTGTGCAATCTGCAGAACAGACTGGAGCATCTGGCAAGTTGATTAGATAAATTGTCAATGTGGTTTGCCCAACACAACTTGTCATCAAAAATTACACCTAAATACTTAATGGAATTTTCTCTTTGCAAGCGGGTTTTGTTCATAACTATAGTAAACTATCTTTACACGTTTTGTGTAATTGGTTATTGTAGATGAGTAGTTAGTTTTAGAATAATTTAGAGACAATTTATTCATTCGAAGCCAAAAATCAACTTTTTTTAATTCATTATTAGTTTTATATTTTAAGGAGTTTAAGTCCCTATTCGATAGCATTAATATAAAGCAAGAGGCAAGAGGTAAGTCATTGATATAAAGCAAAAACAATAGAGGTCCAAGACAAGATCCTTAAGGAACCCCCGTTGTTATTTTTAATTTATTCGAGTAATGACCTTGGACGTTTGTGTATTGATAACGATTGCTCAGATAACTTTCTATAAGATAAAGAGCTGTGCCTCTAATACCAAAATAGTGATGCAATTTTCATAACAGATTCGTATGATTAACCGTATCAAACGCTTTTGATAGGTCTAAAAATATGCAGCAAGTATATAGACCGTTATCAATGTTTTTGATTAGTTTATCATGTATTGTGCTTATAGCAAATTTTGTTGAGGAATTAGGTCAAAATCCAAATTGATTTTTGCTGAGAAGTTGATTTTTATCAAGATACGAAAACAGTCCAGAAAATAACATTTTTTCAAAAATTTTATCAAATTGAGATAATAACGAAATGGGTCTATAATTAGTAGGCATATTTTGATCCCCTTTTTTATAAATGGGGATAACCTCAGCTATTTTCAAGCAGTTCGGAAATACACCTGTTTTTATACACAAGTTAAATATGTTACTTATTATCGGAGAAATAATCAACTTGCCATATTTAATAAATTTAGTTTCGACATCAGTGTACCTTTGAGCTTTTTTAGTTTTTAGTCGATCAATTACACTGGACAACAAAAAAAATTTTTTTCTGTTACGCAACTAACAAGATAGTGATTTTGACTAATTTGGGGTCCCTGATTTCAAAAATGATATTAGTTTTCTTCTATCACGTCACGTTTTTAAGATAACCACATGTCCCAATTTTCTCTGATTCCATATAATGCACGTAGTCAAAATTTATCATTTCGCAATAAAGAGACGACTGCAACAGACAACAAATGTAGTTTATTTCCCAATATAACTTGTTAAATGGCTTTAGAAATATTTAATGCATTTGGCTTTTCTCGTATATGACGAGCCTTTGCTTTCACGTTGTAGGTACCAGCAGAAATCTCCCATCATATTGGCATCAAAACGGCCATGGTACCGCCTTTCTATGACGGATATATCCTGGTGGAATCTCTCTCCTTGTTCATCACTTACTTTGCCAAGGTTAGGGGCAAAGAAGTCCAAGTGGTAATGCAGAAAGTGTATTTTTAAAGACATACGAGCTCCTAATTGCTCATATGCCTTCAGCATGTCATCAACCATATCAGCATATTGTTCATGACGGTGATTTCCCAAGAAGTTAGCAACAACTGATTTCAAAGCATTCCAAGCAGCCAGTTCTACCGGATTGAGTCGTGAATCAAACTCTTCATTCAGCATCAGTTTTCTAATTTCAGGACCCACAAAAATTCCAGCTTTTAATTTTGCATCACTTTTATGGGCTCCAAAGAAATCTTTAAGAAATTGGAAGCCATCGCCTTCCTGGTCCATCGCTTTTACAAAATTTTCATTAAGCCAAGTTTGATATGAAGAGGCGGTAAAAAGACATTTGCAGAGCTAACCAAAGGCTGGTGATGAACATTATGTCTTTCGATATGGGGGCTTTGTCGAGTAGGCCATACTTTAACTGCATAGTGACTGCTGTCTTCCCGACTGTTTCATAGACATAAAAAACACGTATGTTTTGTGTACCCTAACTGCAATCCAAGGAGGAGAGAAAGAACTTTCAGATTACTACAAATTTTCCAGTTATACTTGGGATATTCCAAGATATCAAGTAGAATCTTCATTGTATCATAGGTCTTCTTTCTGAGAATGCTGTAGCCCACGGGGATTGATGGTTTGATGTTACCATTGTGCAACAACACGGCTTTAAGGCTTGTTTTGCTGGAGTCGATGAACAACCTCCAGTGAGCAGGATTATGTTCACACCCCAGTTCAGTGATCAACCCTTCAATATCCTTGCAATAGCATATATTTTCTGCACTTGCATAATAACGAGCAAGGCTTTGATTCCGGACACGAAAAGAAGAAATGGTTGTTCCTGGTTCCAGTAGATTCCACTGTTGGAGCCTAGACCCTAAAACTTCTGCATTCTCTTTGGATAGATACGGATCACGCACCAGGTCATTCAGGCGTTCCTGATTGACGAGAAGTGGGGCAGACTCATGTTGAAAAGATGGATCTGATTCAATAAGATCTTCCTCACTTTCAGTACTGGTACTCGCACCTTCATCAACAGACAAGGTATCTTCCTTTTTTGTGGGAGGCTGAGGTACAGGCAGATCTGGGTCATGGGGAACGGCTTTTTATATTTTATGTTAGGGCTTGAGTTTAGGATTAAAGTTAGGGTTAAGGTTAGTTAGGCTTAAAAGCATAGTTAGGCTTAAAATACGATTTAATAATGGCGAAAAAAAGTTTCGGTCTCGTAACTCTAGCCACAGCCTTTTAATTTAGCTAGATAGTTTTAGCTACCGTACTGGGTTTCAGTTGAATTTCCTGCAGGTAGGAATTTTAAAGAAGTGTTTAATTTTAGTTGTATTTTTTGCTTAGATTTGCTATATAACTATTGAAATTAGCATATTGATTGAAAACAACTTGTTACAATGATGCTTTCAAGCTTCAAAAGTGGTTTTATCAATCACCCTGACAACTTTTGTTATGTCTGCGGCGAATACACTCCTCCTGCTCACCGTGTAAAGCTGAACAGCAGAATAAGATATGCATATAAGCACTATTTTGCATGCCAAGTAGGTGACCAAGATAAAAAATGGGCCCCCATATTTGCTGCAACCGTTGCAGAACAAATCTTCTGTTTTGGCTGGATGGTAAACGGAAGCAAATGTCTTTTGCTGTTCCCATGGTATGGCGTGAGCAGAGTGATCACGTTACTGATTGTTACTTCTGCATGACAAACATAAAAGGATTTTCTCGAAAAAATAAGTCCAAAATTTCTTACCAATTTGCAAAAATTTTGCAATTTGTAATACTACATCTTCACCGTCATCATTGTTATTATTAGTTTCCGGAACGCCTAAATTCTTAAATTTTTTCTCCGACCGTATTGTTCTAACGTATCCAATTTTAATAAAGTTAAATTTGTTGCTATTTTCAAACGCGCATTTTCAATTTCAAGATTTTTAACTTTTAAATTACTAACTTTCAAATCCTCTTTTAAAGTTTTTACTTCTTGTACTAAAGTTTTTATCAAGTCGTTAATTTCATGCAGTTGTTTTCTGTCATCTTCATTAAAAGCACTGTCAACATTTTCTTCACTGCAAGATTTTACATTTTTGCTATTTTGCTTGTTACGGGTCATTTTTAAAGAAAAAAAAACACACGTCCTCTCTGCACGCTGACTGACTTTTTTTTTATTTTAAGTTAAGATTTTAAGTTACGTAGTTAAGTAGCATAAGATACGGTAAAAGTCCTTTAAAGCAGGGTTTCTCAAACTATGGGTCGCGACCCCAAATGGGGTCGCCTAAAATAATTTTAGGGTCGCGAAAAAAATTGGCATTTTGAGAGGACACCTAAAGTTGGCGACGAAAATAAATAAATCGCAGTTCGATTCTGAGTGAAGACCTTTTTTTTAGAGATCACCATGATTTTGTGAGAAAAATACGGAAAAAGGAGATCGATTCGAAGTGAAGACCTTTTTTTTTAGAGAACACCCTGATTTTGGGACGAAAATAGGGAAAACTGAGAGCAAATGGAAGTGAAGACCTTTTTTTTTTTTTTAGAGAACACCCTGATTTTGAGAGAAAATATGCAAGCCCAGATCAGACCTCTTTTTTTCTCAGGTAGCATAAATTTTTTGAAAATTCTTGCCCTAAATTGGAATATCCACCACTAATGCTGTACATGATTTTTCCTGCACACGCCTGGTTTTCCACAGGAAAAATTAACGTAAAATTAGCCTACACATATAGGGGTCGCACAAAAATTTATTTTTTAAAATGGGGCCGTAGAACAAAAAAGTTTGAGAAGCCCTGCTTTAAGGTAGGAATAAGTTTACTAGCGTCTTTCAAGTAATCCACAGTCAAGTTAAAACCCAACGACGCAAAACATTTAATTACATCTTGCGACAAATCAACAGAAGGAATGATCAAACCAACACGGGATAGCTTTAAAAGACAGTCGTATTCTTGCAATAAAGGCTGCAAACTCGATACAGTTAATATTTAACAAAAGTCGGCGCTTCAGAGTTTTTCCGTAATCTTTTTGGCAATGTAGCCAGCTATCACAGCTGCAACTTTCTTGGTATTATAATTTAGAGTGCAATGTTTTTCTTTCTCAGGTTATATTCCGTTTTGCAATGCATAGCACAGCTAGTATTAATATTAACCATGACATAATGCCGGTTCCCAATTATAATACGGTATCTACCAAAATTATTCACTGAAGCTGTTGTAATAAAAGGATTTTTAAGGTTTTTAAACTTATTACAAAATTGTAATTATTTTGGATATATACCACAGGGTTTTTCACTTGGGGCTATAGCGACCTATCCAGACGGTCCATAAAATTTTTATAAATTTGCGATCTACATTTATCTAATCACATCAATCATCACCAAAAAAGGTCCTCATTTGGCATTTAAATATAAAAAGTATTAATTTAAAAACTTCACAATAAACTTTTTATTTTAAACTGTAAGTAAAAGCCTTTTTTTGATTTTCAAAATAAATTTTATCTTAGAACGTCAAAAACACCAAAAGCTCAGAGAATAGTTAACTCTCGTATTTTTATAAATAAATCGCTTGTTCCCTACACTAACCTGCGTTAGAAAAATTATGATTCAGTTTTTCGAAAAAAAACTATGCAAAAATTTCAGTTACAAAAATGTTGCTACAATAAAAAAGCATATTTTTTATTTAAACTTATTATACTAAAATATTGCGACAATTTTAACTTTTGGCTGCTTTCAGTCAAGGTTATGGTAATATTAAAGTTTATATAAAAACTATGCCATTTGTAAAGATAGAAAATTACAACTGTATTAAAAAATTGCTAAAATGTAGTTTATATGCTGACCAATAATTGCTTCTTTACCATCTTGCCTTAACATGTTTCTTTGCATTGCTTTGTTTTACGACGTGCTATAAACTAGATATTGTCCGTTAGTTGGAGTAAGACAGTGCTAAAATTCGTTTTGCTCCTACGTAATTTAAAACGAGAAAAAATCGGCTTCACTTGAGCTACGAGTAAAAAAGCAATAATCTTCAATTAAAGTTTTATGTTGTCTATTAGCCAGGAAAAATTCGTTTGACTTAGCGATTACGTGACAACACAGTTGTAAAGTTTAAATAATATCTCGTCCCATTGGCAAGAAAGTGTGAGAAATTGCAGACCACATATTTTCGACGGTTGGTTTAAAGGTTTTTGTTTGAGCTAAGTTGCACGTTTAAAACAGCAGTTTATTAGGTTAAGGGTTAAAAAAGAACGAAATACATTTTTTTACAACATTGTTGTATTACAGACAGGTTTTTTAGGGATCAAACTTCAAAATTTCAGAAGACGGACGAAATTCAACTTTACTTGCTGTTACAAATCTGGTTTAGATAGATTTTAGCTGTTTTTTTTGGTAAAAAACGTTTATAAAAAAAAGCTCGTTGTTCTAACTTTTCGAAAAACACAAAATCAGAAAACCATGTAGCCTAAACAGATATGATACCCAACTAGTGACTTTCTAATTAAAAAAAAATTCTCCTTAACACTTTGACGAAATTTTCAAGTAGTTTTGACACCAATTTTTTTAATGACAGTGATGATTTGTTTCAGGGCTTTGTCCAAGCAATATTGGTTAGAGAAAAAGAATATTTGGTATCTAGCAAGTTTATAAGGCAAACTTGAACCAAATACGCAAAAAAACCATTTTGGTCTGGGGTAAAAAATTTAAAAATCGGGCTGGCAGTCAATGTGTTAAAACGAAAGACATTTTGTTGCAACAATTTGAGCCCCAGAAGGACACAAGTTCAAAACTAAATATTTTCGTTGTGTTGCTAAAGAAAAGCAACCAAGCGTAAATGACATAAGTAGATTGTGCAGATATAAAATTATAGTCCAAGTTGAGAATCGACGAGGTCATAATGTAAACGTGTAAAAAGTTAATCTGCTAGAATTGAGAAAAGAAAATTATAGAAAACTAATGATAAACGTGCCATAGTTTTTAGAAGTCAGTGTCTATTCAGCACAGACAAAAATCGTTGCGATACAAATTTTGTTAAAGGCTTTTATTATAAGTTGGCTGCGTAATTTAGGAGTGTCAATACGATCCACATTCAACTCCTACTCCAGTCATTCTCTTGTGTTCTTGATTTTTTTTTTTTTTTTTCTTTACAGTCTTAGCAAACAATTCTAATTCTAAGTCATAACACTAATTAAAAACTAAAGAACCAAAAATTTCAAACGAAAAGCAATATCTTGACATATTCAAAATTAGTCTCAGTGATCGCTTGTCAATTGCCTCAAGTATAACAACTCTGTCATTTGTCCTGCCAGTCGAAGGATACTCTTGATGAGTTCTCGTTTAAGCCAAAAATCATCAACATTTAAAGCAGGTTAAGGTTTTATTAAAAAATTATGACTTTGAAAGTTTTTGTTGGCCTTTTTCTGTGAACAATTAGCCTGCTTACCTATACTAAACTATAAACTATTACATATCGCTTTCCTGCGAGTCAGGAGGATAAATATAGAGATAAAAATAAAAGAAATAAAAATTACGTTTGTCTTTAATCTATTTTCAAAATTAATTTGGCAATAGTTTTAAGAGTGGATGTCAGCATCATTTATTGTTAATATAACTTTTTCAAAAACCAAGTTGCATAAGTTAAATTATTAACAACTATAAAATTGACATTACGAGCCTTTTCAAATCTAAGAAAGGACAGTTGTTATTAAGTGATTCCAGAAGAATTTGCCAATGATAAGATTTTTGCATAGTAGTATAAGTGAGAACTTCCGAAGCAATACATAGTCAAATAAGTATGCTCGTAAACTTTTCTATCTAATCAAGCTTTATCGATCTAGCTTGACTTATCAATCGGTTTGAAAACTTTTGAATCAGATTACTTTGTTACGATTTAAAGTAAAGTGACACCTAACTGCTTGTATTCACACAAATAGGCTGTATTTAGAATTGATTGATTGATTTGCTACATTCAACTGGTTTTGTATTAAATTTTCTTTGAATTAGATGGCACTGATCAATAATCTTGAGGACGTTGTATTGGCTAATTACTTAACATTTGATCAGTTGAATGAGTGTTAATCAGGTTTTAAACAAGCTCTAAACAACGTTTCACTTCTTACGATGGTTTCTTTACAAGCGATTTATTTTCAATGATGGCTTTATTTTAGATTGTTTTCGCAGCTATAAAAAATTCTTTGCTCCTTTCTTGGCATTAAAAATTATATATCTGGTGTTAAATGAAACGCTTTCTCCGTCTACCTTATTAGAATGAGGATCTCGTAAATTCTTTTCTTCGACAATAAAAGCGAAAGATTAAACCTATTTTTAAACCCAAAGAACAGTAAAATATTCTTTTATCCAATTCATTCAGACGAAACCTGTATAATATCCTGAAGCCCGTGCTTTTGTTTCCTGGGGAGAGAAAAGAGCAGATCTTTGGCCAAAACAATAAATTTTAAAATTGTGGCCTAAACTTTCTCTAAACAAGAGCAAAAAAGCAATTGAAACTGATCGACGCGTTTAAAATTTTCTATAGGCTGCATCATTGTTTTTCCTGCTAAGTCCCTGAAAAAATAAAATTTGATTTCGGTAGTTATAATTTAGGCCAGTAAATATCATTAAATTTAAATTTTTTGGCTGTTTGGGAAGTTGTTAAACAGATAACAAAGATATGCAACGTCGCAAAGAATCAAGAAAAACCTATAAAGAGACATACTTTCATTTAAAAACGAAATGTATGACTTGTTTTTGACTTTTTTTGCAGATATTAAACAATTGACCTTAGTAGATGCAGTTCAAACAAAATCTTAAAATAGTAATAAAATTTGAAATTTTCTGAATGATTAGGCAATAAAAGTTGCAAATGCGAATTTTATGATGTATTAAAAATAACATTTTCGTTAATTTTAGGTTTATTGCACTGGTTGTGTAAACTTAATTTTGTATTTTTTTCAAACTCCAAACATTTTTCGCAGCCCGAAATCTCGTCTAAGAATATTTAAAAACATTTGCTCTTACTCGACCCGTGCCAAATACTAAAGAGTCAAGAGTAACCAAGTCAGAGCCAAAAATCAGTAATAAACAGTATAATAACGACAGGGCATCACTTTCTATTTTCTGTACATTTCGTCGTTGCGCGTGATATGAGGCTGACCGCCATGTTCTCGTCCCTTCAGAACCTGTTTAGCATTCGTACTTAATCTTAAAAATTAATGTTCAACTTATGACTTTTGCTTTTTTGTTTTCAGCCACCGGTTGATCTTTTAAAAGTATAATAAGAAATACACTGCTTTAGCTACTACATGCACAACTCTAGGTAGATTTTAACAAAAAACTACCTTTGATTGAACTTGGGTTACTTATCCTTACATTAATCGGTGAACATTTCTTATCACTCGGATAAAATGTAAAAAATGTCTTTTTGTCATTTAGCAATTCGGAAGAGATCTCTAATTTGTAAGCCTTTAAACATCTAATGTTATATCACTGCTACGGACTATACAAAAGCTTCTTTATGGGTATATTTATAAAAGCGGCATAACAATAAACTGGTCTTAATGTAACTGGGAAACAACAAATCGCAAGGATAAGTAGTTTTATAATGCGCCATGGCCTACTAAAAGAATACAACCGAATTAGTTACATTTTAGAAACGATTTTTAACGGGCCAATTGAATCGCCTAGAGAAAACGCTTGTAATACTGTGTGTGTGCGTCGTGCATTAAAAGCAATGTTTATGGCACACTAACTCTTTTTAAGCAATACAGATGCATGTTAGTCTACGCACTTTTGGTTTACTGCAAGATAGAAATCACAGTGAATAAATTCAATATATGTTTAATTATGAACAACAAATAGCTTAAAAGCAGTAATTGAAAATTAAACAAAATCAATTCAAACAAAAACCACAACGACGGAAAAGATGAAAAAAAGTTTTAAATTTTTTACACAGCTCTCATAAACTGGTCACAAGATTTTTCAAGTAATTAGGAAAGTAAAAGTTAACTGGCCTTAGTTCGATGGTTTTTTCAATGTGCATAACCGTTTTTTTCTTACAACCCCATACAAAATTTTTTGCTTGTTATTACAAATGTCAATTAAAAACTAATTTGCAAAATTTTTGCTGCTATTGTTGTGAAGATCACTCCAATCAAGGTTGCAATCAACGAACGATTTATGGGGAGCGTATTCAGCACTGTCTCTGGTTGCAACGCCAAGAAGCAACTGAATTCTAGAATCCGCCGTATTCTATACTCCAAAACCAGTTTAAAAAAACCAGCCAAAATATTTGAAGGTACAATTAATCCCCACATGAAAAAATGACTTAATAAGTCATATTGCTATCAAACCCGTTCAAAATTTTTTGCAACCATTTCCGCTCATTTAATTTTTCTTCTGCATAACCAAAAAATGCGGGGGCAACAATTGTTATTTGTTATGAAAAATGATAATTTATTGTTTTAGTGGAGGATTCGCTAAATAAATTTCACAAAGATATTCATTTAAATGTCTTCTTTCCAAAAATTTCAAAAATTTTCTTTAAAAAACGAGCAAATGACTACCAGGGTATTCTCTGTTACTTGCATTTCTCGTAAACTAACAAAAAATCCCCAAATGATTAGCTGCAGATGCTGAATGAAACGTCTTTCATGATGGTTACTTTAAAACCGCCTTAAAATGACATATGTAAACTTTAGAGATTGCATACAAGGTTGTTAGATTGAGTTCTGAGAGACGAACAAAGCACGAGCAGTTTTTCGTGAAAACAACATACATTTTGACTAATCTGCGATTATTCTTTTACCAATTTAGGAAGGAACATAAACAGTGGCAACTATTATGAGTGGCAAAAAACTTTTAACATTTTGTCCGGTCCCGACTTATTTTGGAATAAAACTAGACAAATCGCTCAGATTCCGTCACCATTTTGTGGCATTGCGTAAAAACTATCTTGACGCGTCACACTTCTGAGGCGACTTGCGAGATGGGATACTGAACCAAAACTAGGGTTTATGATTTCCGGGACTTAAAATTGAACTTCCCGGGATTGCAAAATGTAGCACGGAGATGGCAAAATATTACACAATTTTGTCTAAAAAATTAATGAAGACTGAAAAAAGGTCTCCATTTACAATTAGTTTCCAATTTCGTCATTTTCATGCCAATATTTGGCTGGTGATTACTAAAACAAAAAAGGGGGTTTTCACTTACATAAGTATATAATATCTTTATTTTTTTTCCAAAAAAGATCTTCACCTGCACTCTCAAGCCTTTGTTTGATACATAGGTTGCGATCAACCGATGTATTAAGCACCCCTGCTTTAAATCATTACTTTCAACTCGAATGCAATAGACCGAGATTTCCCGGAAAGTTTGTCCAGGATGAAAGAAATTTAAAACTTGAATTGAAAAACTTTTTTTTGTTTTCACTGTTTTCTTTCCCAATTTCCTTGTTCTCCTTCCAATTTCACTGTTCTCCTTCCAATTGGTCTACGTACATTGTTTAGGAATGGTTTTGACCCTCAAAACTCTCCCCCCGTGCGTATGCCTATCAACACAAAAAGTCTACATTTCTATCATTTTTGACTTAAGCACTAGCCATAAGATTGCTAAAGTATCGACTTCTTGCATTTATAATAGTCCACAACAAAAAGTAAAACAATTGTTTTCAAAGTTAATTTAATTGCAACTTCATTTGGTTTGTCTAAAAGTAAAGTAAAAATTGACATTTTTTCGATACTAGTAGGCAATAATCTAGATTTATATTGAAATACCACATATTCATTTATTAAAATTATTCAATATTCCAACAGTAAAAAAAAATTGCAGATTTCTTATAGAAATTTTTATATAAAAATTTTTCAGGTAAATTAACGAAAGAGCTCTAACGTAAAAAAATGTATGGTTTATGGTTGAGAGAATCAAGTAACAACTTGCATTCACCTTGATCCACTTGCTATAAATAACTTATTGCTCAAAAGTCTAAAGCCACAATTTGTTTCACTAGCTAAAATTTAATAACTGTATTACTTGTGCTGGGAAAAGCTTTCAAAAAAAAATTCTGCATTATTGGATTAATAAGGTAGTGAAAAATTTGCTTATACAATATCTAAACAGAATTGTTTGCAAAGCGTACAAAAATTGTATTGGGCCATTTTATTTAGAAAACTGTTTGTAATAAAAAAACAATGAACACTGAACCGTATTTTTAAATCGTAGAAATCAGTGGCGTGCGGTCAGGGCATGCAAGTCATGCGTTGCAAGGCCAACGAACTTTTGCGCGATGACCTTTATTTTTCAACTGAATAAAGAACACCACTGTTTTGGGACTAAATTAGAGAAATGTGAGGCTGATCCGAGGCTAAGACTTTTTTTTTTGTTTTGAGAATACTACGATTTTAGGACGAATAGTGTAAAATCTGGGACTGATTTTACGTGAAGACCTTTTTTTTGAACACCATGATTTTCGGAGGAAAAGTAAGAAATCTGAGACTGATTTCAATTGAAGTTATCTTTTTTTTTGAAAAACACCATGATTTTGCGACAAAAATCGGTCGATGTCTTAGAATCCCAGACAATTTTTTGTCGTACTCATAAAATACTCAATTACATGACCAGCTTTGGCATACCAACTGTGTCACAGACTTTGTTTGGGAATCCTAAAGGATCAGTTGAACTAGGTAACCCGAATACCTGCGCTGAAACAAAACTGTGTCTAAATTTTATTTTATTCCGGCTCAAGAAGAGTCTGCTATGAGCCTGAAGCTTTTATACCAGGGATGGCGAACCACTGACCCGCGGGTCACGTTGTGACCCACTAGTTGAAATTCAATGACCCACCTGATGTTCTGAAATTTCTGGCATTGACAGGCCCTCTGTCCTGTCAATTTTGGTAGAAGTCAAAGACAGATTTACGGTGAAGACCCCTTTTTTCTCGTTTTTATCAAATTTTAGAGGTAACTGTAATTTCGGGACAAAAAGTGGGGAATCTGAGACTAATTTCAGGTGAAGACCTTTTTTTTTTTAGAGATCACTATGATTTTGGTACAAAAAGTGGGAATTCCGAGACTGATTTCAGGTGAAGACCTTTTTTTATATTAACTTTTTTTAGAGAACATCAATATCTGAAAATTCTTGCCTCGGGCCCCTAAATTTGAATATCCCCGACAGGTAAAGGCTTTTCTTTCTTTAGTCTTCAACTTTTTTTAGCCAATGACCCACTTAATGTAAGTTTTAAAAAACTGTCATTTTTTGACCCGCCCTATGAAAAAGTTTCGCCAACCCTGTTTTATACAGTTGGTTTGAACGAAAGCTCGGATTGAAGAAGCTATTTACTTGATGTTTGTTTTATGCTATTCAATATGCTCTGTATTTATCATATACAATGTACATTACAATCAGGATATCATCGTATAATTGTCTTGACTTTTAAAAATCGATTAAATTTAAATAGCCCAATATAATTTATGTACAATCTGCCTCCTGTGCCCCCTCGTTTGAAAAATACTACAAGTCAGGGGGTAAATTGTCCTCTTCCCCTCCGCTTCCGGCGCCCCTGCTTATAGCAATGCTTTCGTGAGCAAAACTCATTGCTTTGTAGCTTTAGACTTGACACGTTTGCAGTTTGGTGAGAAAAAGCGAGTGTGCGGAGGACGTTTGCCTTGTATGAATAACGCACATACAAGGTGCAACAAGCTTTCGCTCCCGCGATTCAATCGACCAGTTACAAATTCAATTTTCAATTCAATTTTATTTGCAATCAAGTTATTACGTTTTGAAGTTCTTATTGAAAAAGTGATTACGAAATAGAAAACAGCGGCGAAACGATATACGTTATTACACGCACAACGCCAATTGTGTGTTGTCGCCGTACCTTTAAAACGAAGTAGCTACTGTGTGTTAATTTTTTTTTTTTAAAAAGAGAGAAAAAAGAAAATAATTAACTTAAATTAAAAAAAAAAATAATAAAATAAAATAAAAGTGTATATCAAAACGCAAAAGGTAGTAAAGATACTTTATCACAATAAAGTATAGACATCCGAGCCATATAAAAAGAATGTTGCATAATCATGGGTGGGAGAAACAACAAACTTTGTGACCAATAGGGTCAAGACGCAAAAGGGTTTAGGCAGGCAAAGAAACCCACCAAAAGAAATCCTGCCGTGGGTCAAAAGGACCATTTCAAATGTATATGGCCGGCAAAAAAACAATAACCAAAATTAAACTACAAAAACATTAAAAGAACGATGTGCATCACATAAAAAATTTATTGAATTTTCATCGTGATCGGCAAATTTCGTCATTGATATATTAACTTGATTTTCTTGTGGATTGTCTTGAGCTCGTACTTAGCTTCTTCATCAAATTATTTGAAGTTTCCAGAAAAAAAGAACCGCAACCAGCAAAAGTTTTTCTAAGAGTTTGTTAAATTCGTTTTTTTTGAAAGCTTATTTTTCTATAAGATACTTTAAAAATTCTTTACGAAAATTTTTATAAGACCCAGATTCCCTTAATCTATGTGGGACATTATTCCAAAGGAGTGGACACCTATACTTGAACGGATTCCACGACAATTAACCGGGCGCAATTGACCGTGAGCAAGTTAACCGGGACCAACTGACCCGAATCAAAATTGACCGGCAGGTAAATTAACCGTGCCAAATTGACCGTGCGTGGAATTAATATAAATTAAAAACGTTTATTCAAATAAACAAAAAGACTTCAAAAAAACACATATAGCACTACATGATTAAGGGCACTAAAATTTACATTAACTGTTATTTGACAAATAAGGAAGTTTATTGCACAAATTGTAGGTTGTGGGCGATGCCTCTGAGAAAATCTAATATGTCACGGTTTGCAAAATCTTCAACGATGGTTTTAAGTCGCGCATCCAGATCCTTATATTTTCTCCTTTTGGCAGGCGGCCCTTGGGCACAGAGTGCCTCAATCTTGTTTTTGTTTATGTTCTGCAATTTCCTCAAAGCTTCTATAAATTTCCAAATGGTTGGGTGTTGCATTGATAACATTTTGTTTATTAGATTGTGGTGACCTTCAACTTTGTTGTTGGTTCTTGCGTCGCCATTTGACACCCGAACATGAACGTTCCAGAAGTCATGTGAATATGGCGGGTCTCGTCGGCGGGCACGCAAGCGACGCCCTATGTAAGTACGCTCAAAGTAGTCCAGAAGCGGAAGCATTTCATCAGGCATGACTTCCTCTAATGTTTCAAAAGCTTCAATCAGATGCTGTATTGGAACAAATGCCAAAGCCGGTATGTGACGCAAAAGTACTGCAAATTCTGGATCATTTTGATACCTTCTTTGAAGTCCGATTTGCTGCATGTGCTTCCTGACATTTTCATTTAGATGAAAAAAGCAACCACTTACTGTGAGGTCAGCATACTCAAACACCATCCGAATTGCATTTATTGCAGACATTTCAAAATCAACCAAAAAACTTGTTGGATGTGCATTTGGCATCAGTTGCCGCACTGCGCGAAATAGCCGCTCATATGTTTCTTGTGCTTTGTTCGGTAGTAAACAGTAAAACGCAGGGACAAGGTCGCCATGTCGTGAAGCGTGGATAGAGTAAACCTGTGCAAATATTGGGGGAGTAACCTTGAACGTCCCATCAACTTGCCAATTTTCTGATAATTCTAGTACTCTTTTGCTTTCTTCGGTGCCAAAAATTAATATCCTATTTTCTTCAGCTCCCGAGTCATACTGCAAAAAAAGTTCTGGCCCCCTAGCATCATCTAAAAGGATATGTTTGTACGAGTCAGGTATTTCTAAATCTGCGCAGTTCTGTGGATTTACAGGTGCTGCCGCGGTCCTAAGTCGTGTTCGCTGTGTTGTTCTTTTCACATTTTTTTCCACAATGTGCGCTCTGACGGCGCCTGGCAATCCCACTGTCGCGTCGGATATGATATTTGCTGGTGTGGACATATCGTTAGCGTTTGCAGCGCGTTCCTTGACGACCGTAAGTACTTTGGCTATTTGAACATGTCTCTCTTCTTGCAGGTGACTGTGTTCGTGCAACTCTTTCGTAACTAACCCATCTACAGTATGGAGACGTGCCTTACAAAAACTTTTGTAGCGATTGCTGCATCTCCAGAATGTAATTTTCCCGTCTGAACTTTGTCCATCTCTCCAGAAAATGTAATGGTTGTAAACTAATTTATTCTTCCCTCTCTCAGAGATAACATCTGCCATTTTCAGACTTTTTTTCTAAAAAAATGGAAATGCCTGTAAATGCTTGTAAATACCTACAGATACAATGCGGAGTTGTCAAAGCTGAGAAAGCTGATTTGTGCCGCCGGCCAATTTGTTGCCGATTGGTTTGTGTTGCCGGCCAATTTTTTGCAGGTCAGTTGATCAAAACTAATTGTCGCCGGTTAATTTGTTCACGGTTAATTGACGGGATACCACTTGAACGATTGTTTGGTCACATTCAATCAATAAAATGATGGAAAAAATTTAGATTGACTTCTTGTGTTTATTTGTGAGTCATTGCCTACGATGTTGTGTTGAAATAAATTGAAAAAGCATGGTGGTAACAAGTTTTTTGTGTATTTGTACATAAAACTACATAGTTCTAGTTTATTTATTTGATCAATTGTCATTATACCATTGTCTTTCATTATGTTCGTGACACTTGCTCTATGATGTAATCCAAAAATCATTCTAATAAATTTATTCACAATTCGTTGAATTTTTTGAACTGTGGTTTTCTTACCATTGTACCAAGTTCCAATGCCATATCTTATGTGACTAATTATTATCAAGGAGTTGTAAAGTAGTAATAGTATGTTTTTGTCAAAGTATTTTAAAATTTTCTTAATAGTACCATACGTGATACAGAGTTTTTTAATATAAACTCCATGTGTGGTTTCCAGCTTAAATGTTCTTAAAAAATTATTTCCAAAAACCTTGTTTTTGATTGCTGAGAAACAAGATTATTTCTCATTGCGAGGGTTAAGTTATTTGAAGGAGGCTTTGTTTTAGCTGTGCGAAATATCATATAATGTGTTTTATCTGTATTCAAAATTAACCGATTTGCTGAAAGCCAATTATTAATATTTATCAATTCTTGGTTTGCAATTTTGTAAAGTTCTTCATAGCATTTATTTTTTAAGAACACATTAGTGTCATCTGCATACATGATACAATTACCAGAGTTTAAACTTCTATTAAGGTCATTTACACAAATAGAGAAGAGTAAAGGACCCAATATTGAACCTTGGGGTACACCGGATTCTATTATTTTTGTATCAGAGCAAATGCCATTTACCTCAACCAATTGCTTTCTGTTTTAAGAAAACTATCAAACCACTTATTTGCTACTCCTCTAATTCCATAATGCCACAACTTTGCCAATAAAATTTTATGATCTATGGTGTCAAATGCTTTAGATAAGTCAAGAAATATACCAAGTACCTGTTCTTTTTTTTCAAAAGCATCAGTAATATTTTCAGTTAACAAAGAAATCGCATGAAGAGTTGAATGATTTTTTCTAAAGCCAAATTGATATTTATAAAAAAAATTTTGCTTGTTTAGAAATGAGATTATTCGATTATACACTAATTTTTCAAGTATTTTAGAAATTGAACATAATAAACTAATAGGGCGATAATTATTTACATTAACTACATTACCCTTTTTATGAATTGGTACAACTTTTGCAGTTTTAAAGCCCGAAATGAATCACCATTTATCAAAAAAAGATTAAACACATGTGTCAAGGCAAACGGCACATTATCAGGAGTGGTTTTTAATATGCTTGAATGTATTTCATCTGTGCCAAAACTCAAAACTGTTTTTTGGGTTGAATGTTATTCACTAATTTTTTTATTTCAAATAAAGTTGTGGGCTGAAAATATAGTGAGTTCAATGTTGGACTAGGTAAACATGTTTGAAATTTATGGGGTAAATTTGATACTAATGATACTAATTTGCTAGCAATGTTAGCAAAGTAGTCATTGAAGTGATTAGTGATCTGTTCAGGGTCATCAATGGTTATGTCATTGATTGATAGAGAAGCATAGGATAAAATCGCTGCTGAAACCCGATTCAGCCGCATTCTTTTAGTAGGTCGTGGTTGTACCGTGAATCAATTGTTTACAAAAGGGATAATAGTTCGAGAAACTTTTCTTCTGCATTAATCAGCTCTTTAGTTTGTACGTGATTAGTTTTTGAAATGGTTTTTGCGAAAACGATAGAAAACGTGAATTAAAATTTAAGTTGAAGATTTGGTATAAAAGCGAACTGTCGCAGATCGGTCAAATCAGAAACGTGACGGAATAGTTTGCTGCATTGGTTTTTCAAGAGCGTCGCCTCATAACTTTATCACGTGACTGTACAAAATTGTAATTAAAGTAAGGTGATCAGATTTCACTGTTAGAAAAAGTGGGACGACATTCAAATTAAAACAAACATCGGATTTCAAAAAGTGAATTTTGAATAGATTTGCGCCGTGAAGATCCTAAAGACCAAAATAAAATAGAGACCCAAAATCAAATAGGTCTTCATTTTGAATCGAAGGTCAAAAAACTACACATTGGCGCAATTTGCGCCCTAGATTTTATCTTAAGACCAAATATGACTAAGCAAAAAAATTCGGGACAAGGCGAGTTTTCTCATGTTTATTTGAACGCATTATTTCAAAAAATAGCTGCTTTGTAAAAACGTTATATCTGTTTGCCTTAGTTATAAAAGTTGCTTTGACAATATCATTCAGTTCATTTATTGAAGTTCATTCTAAAGTTTTCTAGACCATTGAGTAAAACCTCTATTACTATAAAAATACTTGAACTTTTTGTCTGTTTGTCTGGTTTGGTTTATCTGGCAGAATACATTTTTTAAAACACTTTTTAAAATACGTCAATACCTTTAAAAGTTTAAAAATCACTTGATTATTGCATTATTTTTTGTAGTTAGAGCTTTCATATATTTTATTACGATACCAAAAGAAAAATCATTTTATCTTTTGCTGATTTAAATATGAAAATACAGTCACAAAACAAAAACATTGAATAAGCTTACCAAGTTACTCAAATACAGTAAATTTTTGGTTACTGTTCATCAAAGGATCAAGCAATGATGTCAAAAAATAGAAAAATTTCTTACCACTATAGCGCCAATTAATCCTTCGTACAAAGATTCATTTGAAAAGAATCAACCTATTGCTTGTAAAAAATATTTTTAGTATGAATGGGTGTACAAATGCTTTTTATTTAGTTGTTTAAATGTCAAAGTTGAGTTATTTGTAAAGAAAATAAATTCAACTTTTATTCCTCATCATTTGTTTTGTTTTATTGCATTTTTTTAGAAAAGCATTTCGTTAAACCAACTGAATGCAGCGAAAGGCTTTGTTGCGCTTTGGTGAAAACGTTAAGTTTTACGTATAAGTTTTGCGTTGAATTAATAAAAAAAAGTGAGAATAAAAACTTAAATAAGATTTTTACAAACTGAAGAGCAATATGATGTCTTACAAAAAACTTTATGTTTGATTAGTTCAAATGCATTCAACTAAGATCATTTGGTATTAGCTAGTTTGAAGCAATTTCCAAAGTACCAAAAAAATTAAACGAATTGAAAACTGTACTTTTTCTTGTTTTTTCACCCACAACAAAGTAACCAAAGCAGATGGTCAACCGTCGAGCAATAGCTTTTAGAATTGATTTCAAAGATGTCAAGGCAGGCTGATTGATAGGGTTTTCTTGGATAGCTGCTTGTCATTTCCTCAGCTTCTCGTCCTTCTCAAGCCAGCAACACAAATTTTATGCCATTGATAATTTTCCTTAACGGTACTATATATGTCGTAAGATCCAAATCAAGAAATCTGATTAAGATTTCAAGTAAAGACTTTGTTTTAGTCATCAGTAGTTTTTTGGGATGAAAATGGAGAAACTAGACACAATTTCAAAGTGTTGATATTTTTTTTTAGCCTCCACCAGATTTTCAGCCTATTAGCTATTCTTTTTCACTTTAAAACCCTTGCAATGTTGGGAACCACTGCATTAAGCAAAACAGAGTTAGTTTTAGAGAGAAACTAGTTGGTTAAAAAGAAATTAAGCTTTTCTAAAGCATCTTAAAAATTAAAATAAAGTAAAAAATTTTGCGCCCGTGAGTACAATTTGTGCGGCGTTTATTTTTCTTTTTATTTCTTATTACAACTCTTATTTTTTTTACTCTCACTCTAATCGTGTTTCTTTGAATTAGACTCGACACCTATAGAGGTTTATCAATGGTTGATTGATCAATCTAAGCCAGTGCTCTTCAACCTTTTTGTTATCGCGGAGCACCTGAAGCAATTTCACTTTTGTCATGGAACCCCCATTAACAAAAAGTTAAAAAACACGAGTTACATGTAAAAAAAGCAAATGTTTTATTATTAGACACTTCAACAAACAAGCAGTTATTACAGAAGTTAAAAAGCAAGAAATTTAATGACTCGGTTGTTCTAGAATTTCTTTTACAATCTTCGTAAATTGTGGCTGCTCGTTGCTCAGTGCATTCCTCATACACATATCTACACTCTTCAAACAACATCTGTTTTTATTCTTAATAGTGGTTAAAACAGAAAATGCTGTTTTACACAAATAGGTATTGGGAAATTGACACAGAAGTTTCAGTGCTTCCTTTGCAATTGCTGTTCCCTCTTTGCACAGAAAAATCCAAAAATATTCCTTTCCATTTCTTCAAAGATTTCCTCCAAATTGATATCATTACGGATGTCCAGAAGTTCTTCTTGTTCTGACAAAGTGAAAATAAAAGGATTAACTACCCACTTCAGCAAACGGAAAGCCTCAGATTCTTCTTCAGGAAAATACTAATTAAAATTTTTCTTTAATAGCTTCAAATGTTCCAACACCAATTCTTTTATTTTAGCTGTATCCTTAACTTCAGAGTCCTCGCTCAGAAATTCATTCAAAAACTGAAAAGGAGAAAAATCATTTTTTGGCACTTTATTGGCCCAGCAGTCAATTTTTCTTTTAAATGCATCAATTTTTCCAACCTGGGAAAATATATCTGAACTTTTCCCTTGAAGACTGGTGTTAAGTATGGACAACACATCGAATACTGAAGCCAGATATGCCAATTTGGAGACCCATTCATGGTCAAGAAAATTCGTTGCATATTCATGATTTTTCTCTGCAAGAAAAACTGCTATTTCCCGTCTTAATTTGAACACACGAGTTAAAACTTTGCTACGAGAGAGCCAGCGCACCTCTGTATGTAGCAGAACAGTGACATTCTCAGAATCCATTTCTTCACACAGTTTTTGAAAAACTCTAGCAGATTTGCCTTTACCACCACATTTTATGTAATTCACAGTTTTCACAACAATATCCAAAACACTTTCTAGTTCCGTTTTTCTCTGCTTATCAGAACTAAGCGGTTTTACAGCCAGAGCTTCACGATGAATAATGCAATGTTTTAATATACAGTTTGTAGCAACTGCCTTGGCACGAACACCAGCTCCCGAAAAGCGTCCAGTCATCATAGCTGCTCCATCTGTAGTTAGGAACAACATTTTTTCCATAGTATTTGCTTTTCAGTTATAAATTCGTTGAGTTTACTGAACACTTGTTCAGCACTTGTGTTCACTTCCAAGTCTAGGCAGCAGAAATATTCATCGACAATATTATATGAATCAGTATCAGGAATTCTTATAAACACAAGCAGTTGTGCTCTTTTCCCAATATCAGTTGATTCATCCAATTGCAGTCATAACAGGACAAGGAAACTTTTCCGATTTTACACATGTTGCAATCAGCCAAAATTGACTACAACGTGGTCCGGGGGAACTCCAAGGCCTTCACAAACTGTACTTCCAAGAATTTCAACTATAACAAAACTAAAATCTTTAACACCAAATCTAAAGTCAACTGTAAACAGAAATCCAAGAACAACGTCACTGCTAAATGCACTACAGTTGGGCAAATTAAAATAGTGATGGCTCTTCCCGGCAACCAAAACAACAACTGAAGTCAATAATAGGAAGTCAAAGTCCAAAGCAATAACCAAAGGAAAAATCACTTATTTTACCAAAAACCAATATCAAACCAAAATGTAAGCGCGGACTATTATAACCTAAATCAAAGGCCGGGATGAAACCGAGTTCTAATGCTATAAGTTTGCGAATTAAAAAGCTGATTTTCCAACAACACAAAAGTTGTTCCAACAAATCTTCAGCCATATGAAATCTCTTTCTACTTACAGTGGTATCGGAAAGAGGTATGTTTTGAAACTTGTGTTCAGTTTCTTTGTCTAGGAGCTGCTCTGCCACAATTCGCAACGCTGGTTTGATAACTTCCTCACCCAAAGTAAACGGTTTCTTTGTTTTAAGAATATGATGCGATAGTCGATATAAAGTCAACAACAAATCTTGATCAGTTTTAACTACTCCTAAAGGCCCGTTTCCACTACGAGCGTGGAAAAGAGCATTCTTTGTTTCTTTTATTGATCTTCGATTGAAGCGAGCGCAAAAAAAAATCAATAAAACAAACAAAGAATGCTCTTTTCCACGCTCGTAGTGGAAACGGGCCTTAAGAACAAATTTTTCTGCTTGCTTACGCTGCTTTTCATATGTTTAAAGAATGAGATAGTCTTTGTCTGGTACGCAGCATGATTGGCTTCCAAGTGCCTTTGTAACTTAGCTGGAACCAGGCAGAATTAGAAAGTCTCTTACAGCAAATCAAACATTCGGGCTGAGGAGCTACATTCGGAATTTGGTTATCTGGCAAAAAGAATCCGTATTTTAAATATGTTTCATCCCATTTTCTAACTTTGGCAGTTTTATTATATTTGGTCCGCTTGGAAGGAGGTGCCTCTTGGTCAATACTGTCCATACCTTCGCTGAAATTACTATTTCGCTTTCATAAAATAATATGCTACTTTGCTTCATCTGACCTGGATAATAGTAAAAAGTTGGTTTTCGCACTACTTTTACTTTATTCCCATAAAGGCTGAACAGCTGCAGCTATATTGTTGTCTGTTATTCTATTCTCTATTCATTGTCTACTTAACTACTGTAAATGGCAGCATCATGCATAACTGTGATGCAACAATAACATTTATTCGTTCTGAATAACGTTCTTGTTAACCTCATAACAATGAACATCAAGTTGCGCCGTTACGCAACAAGTATCAATATTTTCGGCTATAAACTGCACTCAATCTCTTATTTAACTAACTGGCCTACTTGGAGTTTGAATGCGGCATGGTGATGGTGATCTAAAGCAGGGCTCTTCAAACTGGGGGTCGCGAAAGGGCTCAATGGGGTCGCGAGATTTTAGATTTTAATTTTTGGAGATCACCATGATTTTGGGAGAAAAATAGCGAAATACAACAGCAAATTGAAGTGAAGACCTTTTTTTTTTTTTTTTAGAGAACACCTTGATTTTGGGAGAAAAATAGGGAAATCAGAGATGAAATGGAAGTGAAGACCTTTTTTTTTTTAGAGAACACTTTGATTTTTGGGGAAAAATAGCGGAATCAGAGATCGATTCTAGGTGAAGATTTTTTTTAGAGAACATCTTGATGTTGGGGGAAAAATAGCAGAATCAGAAATGGATTCTAGGTGAAGATCCTATTTTAGGGGTCGCGAAAAAATTTGCCTGTGCAAAATGGGTCTCGATGAAAAAAGTTTGAAGAACACTGATCTAAAGAAACAAATTATTAATGACGCATCAACGTACTGAAGCAAGAAATCATTTTCCTTACAAAACAAGGAACCCTAGCGGAATCCTAGCGGAACCCTTAAAACTCACGAAACCCCATTAAATGTTTTGCGGAACCCCTGTTGAAGAGCACTGATCTAAGCGATAAAAGCGTTCAAAAAAGTTTGCTAATTAGACATGATTTTTTCTTGGAAATGAAGACAAAAAACAATGATAAAAAAGTTTGAATTGTTCACTGTTTTTTATCCAACACAAAACAAATTTATTTTACAACAGATGTATTTGTTTTTTTTTTTTTTTGAGGGTAGGGCCATTGATTCTTACTTATGCAAGTTATGGACTTTTAATTCAAAACCTATCGCCCAAAAGTTTTACTTTTAAATACAAGACGGTTAGGACCAATCTTAAATACAACTTTTTGTCAAAAATAAAGTAACGATTAAAGAAAAACAAAATAAAAGCTATTTACCTCAATCCAATAAGTTTTTCTTATTTTGATTTGACGTTTTAAACGAAAAATATTGCTTTAGACTAGCAATTACCAAACGTTAAAATTTCACAGACCACTAAATGTATATATTCGTCGGAATATTAATATAAATTTAAAAAACTACGGGAAATATATTACAACAACCTTCGAAATTTACGTAGGAGGTAAAAATCTAGTGAAGAGGACAAAAAAGTTCTTAACTTCTAAAATTATCTGGAATATAAAACTTATGGATAAAATTAGAATGTAGTTGAAAATTGTCTCGAGTTTTTCAAACGGTGGACTCACTACAACTTTGATTTTTTTTGCGAACTATCAAAATTTTCCACGAACTACCAGTTGGCGACAGCTGCTTTGAATTGTCCGACTAAATCCGGATTTTAATCATAAATTTTTTTCAAAGAATTTTTTCATCTGAAGGTTTTTTATATGAGGTTATTTTATAGCTGTTAAATCTTTTTAGGGTCCTTAGAAGGGTTTATAAACGTATGGTTAACAGTGTTTTAAGAATTAACATTTTTTGAAATTCAGAAATTTTTGAAACTCAAGTTATAAAAAAGAAAAGCAAAAGAGTAATAATCTTTTGAAACCTTTTTAAAATGTTTGATCAAAAAATAAATTTTGAAGAAGCGCTTTAATTAAAAATAACTATATGGCTCCCAACAAAAATATTCATAAACCATCAGTTCAAAAATTGAATTTTTATCTTAAAAAAATAATTAGATAGCTTTCGCCGTTGGACAACAAACCTACAGGGAGACAAATTGCTGATGCAACATCTTCTCAACGCAGATATCGTGGACTATTAAAGTTATTTGTTCTTTTTTTGGGTGACTAAAATAACTGTCCCGGATGCACTTGACGTCATGGCACAGACAATAAGATTAAGGGTATCTGAAACCGAATGAAGAAATTCGTAAAATTGCTTAATATTTTCACGCTATGCTAACTTTCACACTTACACATCCTTCCTAAAGGTCTTTGAAACAAAACTAATCTTTAAAAAATGCTGTTCATTGTTGCAATTTATTTTAAGCCCCGTTGTGCCAGGTTTTCGTAAATATTGTCGCTTTTGAAATGTGACTAAGTGGTATTTGTCGGTTGATTTTCTTTAAAGCAGAAAAAACGCCTTTTTTTGCAGGTGATATTTACGTGTCAACTCAGTATTATTATTTTAAAACATGATCTTTAAGGAAAACAAATTTTAATGAGTTTTCTGTTTAAAATCTTTGTATTAGCATTGTTTGGTTCTAGTGACGTTGCTTTTTTACTTATGCTTTCTTATTGCTGTCTTGGAAATGTTTACAGATATTAGTTGAAAACGAAAAAAATACTTTCTCTGCTTTTCGACATTATTCAAATCAGAAAATACTAAAATAAAAAAAAAAGAATTAATTTTGCTAGAACCCAACAAATACTATTGTGGACGCAAATTGTATCCAAAAACAAAGCAGACATACGTCTTTACCTTCTAAAACACTGTTTCTCAACTTGTGTGCCGCGAGAGATTTCCAAGTGTGCCGCGTGACTGTTTAAAAACTATTAAGCCATTGCTCCGCAACCTTTTCTTTTAGTGTGCCTTGATAATAATAAACTTAATATATAGTCACGAATGTTCAACCAGTAGCCAGGGTAGTGACTCAATGGTATTTTATGAAGCGTAGTTCTGCGTTTTTATTTATGAAAAAGATAGATGTCTTCAAACGGTCACACACTTTAAAAAATTAGTCGTTATTTGCTACCTCGGAAAAACGCAGCCAAAAGGTTTGACGATTTGTGTTTGAGGTAAGGTCCTTCTTCGGCTTTTTTGACTTTCAGATTGTGGCTTGAATGAAAATAGACATCTATTAAAAACTAGAAGATTTGAGGAATGAATTGTTGAGTTTTGTAAATGAAAAATGAATCGGTTGAATTTTGCGATTGGACATCTAGAACAAAGTTTAATGTTCCTGGTCTAAGCAAATCGTTGATTCCGTTTTTGTATTGAAAAAGTATTTCCAAAAAATCATATTTACCTATGTACAACATTTTTTGGTCTCGCTCATTAAATGAATGTTAAATGACTGAAAACGAGAAGACTGTCAAACTGTGTCAAACCTTTTATTTTTTCGAAAACACACTGGCTTGCCAATTCAGATTTTTTTGAAAGCGCTTGAAATTTTTAAAGAATAACTCGGAATGGGTTACATTGGTTTATATCTTTTGCTTCAAAAATTAACCTAGACAGATAAATACCTGTATTAAAGTCGTACGATCATAAAAAAATAAAGAAAACTAAATTATCTTTTGAAAAAGCCAGTAAAAATAAAAGTTGGGTTAAACGTTTAGTTGTTTATTAGTTAACCTAAAGGCTCGTTTCCACTACGAGCGTAGACTAGAGCATTCCTTCTTTCTTTTATTGATCTTTCCGCGTTTAAAATTGAAGCGAGCGCTAAGCAAAGCAAAAAAATCGATAAAACAAACAAAGAATAATCTTTTCCACGCTCGTAGTGGAAACGGACCTTAACTTACTCACTTGTGTCAAGTGTTCAAAAGAAAACAAAACTCTGTAATTACAACATCTTGTCACTGATTTTTGTCCTTTTTTAAAAAACGAGTTGGTATACAATATGATGTTGAGTACGGTCAATGCTTTCAAGTAGTTTATCATTGTTATAATGCTTAACTATGGTTAAACGTTCTTGAAGCAATTACAGATTTTTGCTGTTATTTTTTGCAATTACAAAAGTAGTTGTGATTGCGCGTTTTAAAACAGCTGCACTCTTATGATTGCTTGTCAAATTTTACACAAAGAGCTTAAACAAATATCATGCACCTGTTTGCAGGCCTATTTCAGACTCTGGTTTAACAGAATAGTTTTGGTTGAATTGGAAAAAATAGGTTGAAGTGGAAAAAAATAGGTTGGATTGCGTTCGCAATGGCAAATTTCAATGAACTTGATCCAAGTTCAGTTAATATGAAACTGAACTCACACGTTTCGTTGTCCTCGTTAAATAATTTCAGAGGATGTCACGTGTTTGCGATTTCAACTTCGGCGACGTAGCGCTTCGGTCACAGAGCTATTTACGTGCTATTGTCGCAATGACAACAAACCATTCGCAATAACAAATCGATTTTGTTTCGGCCCAAATATCAAAGATATAGAGCTCCTGGACTGAAATCAAAGTTGATCGCTTTTTCAACGCTGATGCGTAAAACTTTTCGAAAAACCCAGTTATCCTCCAGAATCACGCATTAAGGTTTGCAATGATAAATTGTGCAAAGCAAAATGCCATGCCGTAAACTCCCCTGTTTTTATATCGTCAAAAAAGGTAATTTCTTAAAAACAGCTTAATTTCAAGTCTTTTATCTTTAGTTGGATCGACCTAAAATAAAAAACGAGACTCTAAGTCAATGGTTCTCAAACTTTTTGCGCCCGCGGCATACTTTGCTACCTTTCCAAATTTCGCGGCACACTTGGACCAGAGTGCAGATCTTTTTTGGTCTGCACTGAGTTTTCTACGTTTTCCTTTACCTGATGCATTATAATGTATTACATAAAGGCCTCGAATTTTTATGTAAATTTCTATAAATAAAGTGAAAGCTTTCTTTTATTATTCTTTACTACATTTTGTACTGTTTGTTATCATATACAGTATTTAGGTTCCGCATATCATGTACGACAGGCATGTCAAACTCGCGCGGCTATGTGGGCCGCACTGGTGAAATTGTTTGCCTGAAATTTTGCCGCTGGCCGCAATCTGGTTACAAAAGAAACCGAAGGCCAATAAAAAAAGTCTTCACTTGAATTATTTGGCTGATCCAGGTTATTCTTTTAAATTTTACGTTGAAACAAGGTGAGAACCAAAGAAAAGGTCTTCACTCAATTAGTTGGGTAATTTCGGTTAGAAAATCAAGTTCTTGCTGATAAACCTTGTCACTTTAATTATTTAAATTTAGTTCTGAATTTATCATTAATTTGATTTCGTATTGAGCATCTGATCAAAAAATTCGTTGAAAGACTTCGCGGGCTGCGAGTTTAAAATGCCTGATGTACCAAACCGAGCCTGGAAGACGACTGATCACCAAAACTTTAAGTAATAGGAATTATATTTAAAATTTTTAAGGTTTTTGGCCGCAGCAAAAAAAAAAACATACTTTTCCTCTGTTATAGAGAGTGTGTTTAGGTTGCTGTAGCGGAGCATGGATTAATGTATTTTAAAAAGTTTTTGCGGCACACTTAGATATCTCTCGCGGCACACTATTGTGTTTGAGAAACACTCTCTAAGTGCTTAATGCCAACGAGTCTAAGTAGTTGTGGTATTTATTGGTAGCAACAAACACAGTCAATTTGAGTGAAAAGTTTGGTTAAAAGTTCCCGAATCTTTACAAAATAAAAGCTTGGTTACAAAGGAAATGTTTCTGCCTACCTTTAAACGGTAAACCAACACTTGACCTTTTTTTCTATTGTGCAGTGTTGTTAGCGCTGTGCTAACTGTCATTACATTCAATTTAATGCATTGTTACGTATTTTGTCTGGTTTTGTCGATGTTTGTTCCAAAACAAACGTAAAGAAAATGTTGAATTAAATTGTTTTAAAACCGAAATTCAATTGACACGAATTACTTTGGTTTCCTTACAGAAGTTGAAAATAAATTAGAACAGCGAATATTTAGAATCTCCCCATATTTCAAAAAAACTCTGTTTCTGTATTTTGTTTTACAAAATAAGATGCTTTCAAAGAATTAAGCTCCAGAATTCTGGTGACTTATTTTGCCACCGACTTGGACTTCAAAAATTCGTTTGAAATTGCAACTTCGGTCGAAACGGTTTCTCAACATAAACTTTTTTTAACTGTTAATATCAAACAAACTCTTTCACTTGAAATTCAGCTTGTTGCTGTTTTTTGTTGTTGTTTTTTTACAAAAATGCAACTATTTGGGGACCACCGCCTAAAGGGGTCGCAAAAACATTGATTTTCACAAAAAGCAGTTTTAAATATCAAATGGTCCTCATAGAATTGTGCTTTTGAAAAATGCTTGTTTAAGAACCGTACTCTGACTTATTTATTCAACTGAAGCGATGTCATTTTTCTGGACCGCTTTCAAGGTTAAATAAATTTGAATTAATTGAACTTTAAATTTAGGTGAACACTTTTTCTTGGGACATTGAATTATTTTTTGAATAAAGTAGTAGTCATTAGGGTTCAGGATCAATTTCTGCTGGAAGTAAAAATTTGTTTTTAAAATTTGTCTTGTAGGATATTCTGAAGGAAGGTGAATTCGGCTTATAGCTTAAAAGCTAGGGTTTCTCCAAATAATATTTTGCAAAAAATAGTTGTCTTTAGTCAAAATATTTTAGATTGAAAAAAAGAAAACAAAGCTCAATATAGTTAAGTTTCGACGCAGAATCAACCAACTTAAACACAGGTTATTCGACTGTTATTTAATTACACTATAAAAAATATTATTAAACCAAAGTAAACAACCGTGGTACTTATTTAGAGATCAGCCTAACATTCAAATTGGCGTGTTATAATGGTTAAGCAATTCAAGCAACAAAATGACTCTTATAATCCAAAATTTTTTTGAATTGAATACGGATAAAAGACCAATCGGCTTGCGCAACGGTTATTGTGAGGACCCGAAAAATGTGAATGATGTCATTAGTTTAACAGGTTGAAGGATTAGGTCAACGTTTTTGGTGAGATTATTTCTTCAGTTAAAACAGTAGCTGTAGGCCTATATCAAAACACTTTATATCTAAAAAAAAGATTGATAAAGGTGTGTAAAGGCTTACAGTATTGATATTTTATTTTGTTGATTCTTTAATCTTGTAATATAGCTTTTTCCAAAAATTTTCCGAATCATTTTCAAGGTTTCAAGCCTGCAGATGCTGATGCTAATTTAAATTGTAAAGAAAACTTTAGTGGTTATTTCTACGTACGTAAAGCTAAGCTAGTACATAAAGAATTGAACCCAAAACGTCCATTTTTAAGAGATATTAAATCAAGAAGTGAAAAAGGATTTGTGTTTCAGTAAAATAATCCAAACCAGTTGATAACAAAATCAGGCGCAAAATGTGTTAAATTGGTGTGAATTCGACTTTGAGTGTGAATTGGTGCTAGCTGACTTTGGTGACCTTAACGGTATTTCGCCAGCATCATGTCATGGCGACCAAGTGCTTCTTACTACGTATAGATATGCTATATAACTTCGAGTTTTCATTTTATAGCCGTCGACAAAACAAAATAAATTGTTCTGCTCTGTGCAATGAGCAGTGCATCCATTGTATAATATACTAGAAAAAATTACTTTAAATATTCTTGTACTTTGTAAAACCCTCAAACCGGTATCGGAAATCAGAGAGAAAACTGGGATCCTAGTTTCAAGAACTGCCGGAAAATAATGCCTTTTTGCGTTTCTCATTTCCCGGTTTTAGCAAAAAATATTTTCCTGTTTTTTTTATGGTGAATAATATTTAACAAAAAAAGCATAGCCTACTTCTACAAATTTTTTTTTAAACGGCTTCCGAAACCTTTACAAATTTTTTGTTCTAAACCGTTTACAAATTTTTTTGTTCTGGATTTGATTAAAATTCTTAATAAAGTCAAACAGTGATATAACTGATAACACTCAATTTTATTTGGCTAATTTGTTGCAACACGTTGATTATATTGTAATGTAGCGTCAGTCGTTTTTGCGAATTTGACTTTGAGTGTGAAAATCACTGTTTTTGTTATGTTAAACGCCGACTGACGTAATAATTAAATCCACTAATTTTATTAATTGTTTTATTACTTTTTTATCATGGAAATAAGAAACAAATAAAAAATCGGAATAAAATTCAAATTTTTGAGTAAATTTTTAAAATCCTCTTGTACCTTGGCAAAAAGAAGCATGAATTTTTATTGTTTATCATTCTGTAGTTTATGAAAGAACAAGAATCATATTGGCGTGAAAAAACAGTATGTTTTGTTCTTTTATTCAATTTTTGAGCAAATTTTTAAAAATTGACGAATTTTTATTGTTTTTTTTCTGCAGTTTACAGATGGACAAGAATCGTGAACAGCAAGCTTTTGCTTATCACTTTGGCGCGAAAATTTCTCTTAAAAAACTTTGATTTAACAATTGAAATTTTTGTGTAAAGTTTCTTTAAAATGTCTGTTACTTAACAATGTAGAAAAAAAGCGTTTTAGCTAAACGGCAGAGCGAGCATAAAAGCGCGAGTACAACTTTGTTGGTATTGCACTCTTCGAAATAATAGCTATTTTTTCACAATCTACTCAAGAAAATTTTCGTATATCAATTTTGAAGATCAATTCGAAGATAGCCTGAATGATTTCTGACATCTGTCTTTTCAGCTGCGCATCGTTTAAATCAACAAACAAAAAGATGATTTTAGAAAAAAAAAGATACGTTAAACCAAAACGATCTTACTGCGACGTTAAATTTTGTCTTATTGATGTTTGTTTGCTTTTTGAAACAGTGCAAATTCTTAAACAAAAAGTTTTAATTGGACTAATATAAGATGACTTGTTTTTACATAAATGTGAAAAAATTACCTTGAAAGGCTTTTGTTTTAATTCATCAGCATTTATACTGGATGTTGCGTTTTCATTATTTTAGTTCTTAATTTCTATCTATTTTTATTAAGTTTAATATTTCAAATATAAATAACAAAAATCTACACAACAGGAAAATTAATTAAGGAAAATTAAAAAAACACAAAAAAACAATGAGCAAAGCTAAAGCAAAATATTATAAATAAAGTGGTTTTAATTCTCGCAGTCGCTACCAGGACTCCTAGCAATGAAAATTGTAAAAACTCAGATTGGATAAGAAAAAACCTAGAAGTTACATTTTTCTCAAAAATATATAAAATTTGAAACGAGTTTGTTTATTGTTGCAAATTGCTATAGTTAAAAAAATATTATATGAAATATTAATACCCATAAGCATTACTATATTAAAATATTAAGATGTCGAAGAAAGTAGAAAGTCGAGAAAAAATTATCAACAACGCCCTTCAATCCATGTGCTCAGAACGCCTTGCCAATTCTTTATCCTACATATCAAGGGTGCTTTTTTGGTAAAAAAAACTATCACTTACAAAACTATTAAATATCTATTTATATTAGATTTATGAAAAAAATTGTTTTCAAAAACATTAATATTTTTACGCAAAATGAAACCTTTTTCGTATCTTTTTATGTTGATGTGCGGAGAAGAAAGGTTTTATAATAAATAATTATTTATTTTCTCAAAAAAACCCAGATTAGAAGGGATTTTTAAAAAAATAAAATAACGATCCAGTTCTGGGTGGAGAAACCCAGGACTGGGAGCCCTGATCGCAACACTAGCCAGCTCCACATAAAACGTACTTTGAAAGGGACGTTGAAATCGGTTATTTTCACGGTGTTGTGCGAGTTTGTAAAAGTTCACAGCTGGCCAAATTTCGTACAACATTTCATTTCTTGTAAGCACATTCCACAATGCCTCGTTGCCATTTCCTCATGAGCGCCCTTGTTTAGTCTTCAAGCAATAACTGCGGCGCTTCAGTGGAGGTCTGCAGTGCAAGAAACTGCTTTTTGTGCACAGTTATTGATATTCTGCACTCTATCCACAGTGGAACAAAACCGCTCTCAGAAGTATCCGTTGATATGAAAACTACCTAGAACAGGGATGGCAAACCTTTGTTGTGGGGCGGGTCAAGAATTGACAGGTTTCTGAAACTTACATCAAGTGGGTCATTGGCAGTGATGGATATTCGAATTTAGTGGCCCAAGGCAAGAATTTCAAAAATTGATGTTGCCTGAAAAAAAAGAACTTTGATCTTGCCTTCCACTTTTTTCCCCAAAACTCATGGTGTCCTCTAAAAAAAAAAAGGTCTTCACTCTCAGATTTCCCTATTTCTGTCCCAAAATCAGGGTGTTCTTTAAAAAAAAAAAAAGGTCTTCACCTAGAATCTTTCTTTACATTTCCTGCTTTACGATCATGCCCTCTAAACCAAGGATGGCGAACCTTTATCACCATTCAATCCGTCCTAAATTTCTTGCAGACTAAAAATGCCAGAAATTTGAGAACATCATTTGGGTTTTCAGATATGGGTCCCTGAATTTCAACTAGTGACCTAGAATGTAGCCAACGAGTTCAGGAAAATTTGCGCCTTTTTTACAGCATGAGGCGCCGTCTTTTATTGTTCAGTTTCTCAAGACGATGTTTTTATAAGTTTCTTTGTCTTTCAGCGTCGTGACTCACCGACGTACAGTCTTCGTTATTGCAATTTCTAATTTTTGTTTTAAAACAGAAGGTCCTACGTCGCCACAACATGACGTGCTCCAGCTTTTAGCCGATCCAATTCTCTGTTTTTCTTTCTTTTTATCTAAGCTTAATGTTCAAAAATAAATACCAAAGCTTGTTTTTAATTAAATGCTGTATATTTTTAATTCAAGGTTAATTGGTTTTAATTGAGGTAGTAATTTTTAATGTGACTTCAACCAAGCGGATATGGATAAAAGTAGCGCATTGTTCCTGCCAGTAACCACAGGAAAGCTAGAAAAAAAAAAGCATAACAATTGGCAACATTGGAAAGATTTGATTGGGTGAATATATTGTTCTTTTGTTTAATTGTTTTTTTTAATTCTCATGTTCTGCTATCTAAATTACTAATTTTAATACCTTCTTAGTTATAGTTCTTTTTTTGACAATTAAAAGAATTATTATAAAAACTGTATACTTTTTCGGAATAAATGTTTATAAATTTAATTTAAAATAGATTAACTAGAGGTGATCAAACTTCAAAATTGAAAATATGAAGAAAATTTTTTTTAATGATATTTTTTTGGGTGTTTTTTTATATCAATTAACGAGATTAAGAAAATTTTCTATTAGTAAATACAATAAACCCGTTTCTTGCAGTTATACATGAACAAATAACCTTTTTAATTTTATGTGGTATACTGTTCATCAGAGTTTCCCAAACTTTTTTATTCACGTAACTCCTTGTCTTATCCTTTTAACCCACGGAACACTTGGACAAAAAATTTCTAATCACAAATTAGTCAAGAAAATAAATAAAATTTCAATTTTGCACATCAAAAAACTAAAGTTGCCTAAGTTACTGTCAAAAGAGAACGTAACTTATGAAATAAAAAGGTAAAATTTAAAAAAAATATTTTTAAAGGTAATGCACGCTCATTGTGAATTTCTTGCAAACCGTCATATTCATTGTTCAGCGGAATACAGTTTAAGAAACGCTGCACTACATAAACCAGCAAAAACAACACAAAAAGATACCGCGCAAAATAAACAAGACAATATTCAAGTACTGAGTTATATGGAAACTCTTTTTTATTTTAGAAACCTTCTACCATTTGACAAGAAAATTGTCTTTAATTGTTGAATTACACTAAATCAAAGCAAAGCTGTATCATAATCAATCAATCAACATACTTTTATTTGCGGGGAAAAAATAATACACATAACGAAAATGAAACACTAAAATAGAATAAAAAATTTTGCCGTAGGGAGACTGCGATTTGACCTTTCGGTCATCTACAGTAGTCAGCAACCATCCTTGAGAGCAAAACTACAGGTACAACTACTTGTAAAATTTAAGTGTTGCAGAGAAGAGGGTTTTTCATTTTAAATAAGAAGGTTTTTTTTATTTTAAATATAAGGTTTCAATAAGTACTTTTTAAATTCATATTTAGAAACACTGTAAGAAGCATTTTGAATTTGAATGGAAATTTCGTTCCATATCTTAACTCCTTGGTATTTTATACATCTTTGTAATCGTGAAGTTTTATAAAAGGAAATATGCAAAGTTATTTTGGATTTTTCATTTAATCTAGTGCTTTTTTCCGAGGTCTGGCTGGTTAAAATAAAATAATTAGATAAATTTTTGGGAATCATTTTTTTTAAATCGGCATGAATAAATTTACCAACTTCTAGTTTATAAAGATCTGTAAGTTTTAGAATCTTAAGTTGTTTGTAATAAGGTGAGGAACTATCACAAAATTTAGCTGCACATATAAATTTAACGGCTTTATTTTGAAGAGTTATCAATTTTTTAAGATACGTCGGGAAGGTAGACCCCAACAGTGCTGTGCAGTGCTGTTTCTGATAGATAGTGTCTAATTTTAGAGATAATTCCAACCGTTCTTGATATTTTATATGCTATATCTGAAATGTGGAAATCGAAATTTAAATTCATATCAATAGTTAAACCTAAGTATTTAATACTTATGCATTGTGGGATAGAAATATTATTTAAAAAAAACATTAGTTTGTGGAAAAGGTTTATTTAGTTTGGTAGGTATAATTAGGAAGTTGGATTTAAAGGGATTAACCGGGAGTTTATTAGAATCAAACCGAATTGATAAATTTTGAAGTTCTTTATTCATAATTGTAGAAAGGGAAGCAAGGTTAGGGGCCGTAAAAATTAAGCATGTGTCATCAGCAAAGAGTATTGGCATACAGTTAACCGCTTGAAGCATATCATTAACATACAAGAGAAATAAAAGAGGGCCAAGAATCAAACCCTGAGAAACACCATAATTATTTTCTAACAGCTTAGATTTCGCACCCTTAATGGAAACGAATTGCTTGCGAGATAAAAACGATTTAATTAGTTGATTTGCTGAGCCGCGTATGCCATAGTGTTCAAGTTTGAGAAGGAGAATGTCATGGTTTACTGAATCAAAAGCTTTTGTAAGGTCAAGAAAAACTAAACCAGTGTATTGATTAGAATTTATATTGTCATAGGAGTGTGTGATAACATCAACAAAAGCATGATTGGTTGAGACTTTATTTTCAAAACCATATTGAGAATTTATAATTACATTATGTTTATTTAAAAAATTATTTATACGTTTGTATAAAAATCCTTCAAAGATTTTTGAGAAACAAGTAAGAATAGAAATAGGGCGATAATTTGTAGGTTTATCACGTTCTCCTTTTTTAAAAATTGGAACTATCCTTGCAATTGTACAATTTTCGGGAAAAGCGCCTTCTGTGAAACAAAACTCAATAAAAACTTGGAAGATACGGAATAAAAAAGCTGGAATGTCGTCATGGCCAACTGCTTTATTATTTTTTAGAGAATAAATAGCGTTAAAGATTTCTGTGGGGTTGGGTATATTGAGATAGATAAAAGAAGAAACTCGTTTGTTTAGAGAGGTAGAAAAAGACTTAAAGGACGTATTTGAAAAATTATTTGCTAAATTTGAGCCAATTGAGCAAAAAAATTTATTAAATTCATCAGCTATATTTTGATAATCTGAGATTGTGCCACGGTCAGTTACTAATGAGTCAGGAGTATCTTTAATTGGTTTAGAGTTCGGAAGCGTAGAACGAATTACATTCTATACTTTACG
The DNA here is from genome assembly GCA_963680785.1 of Diplosoma virens. Lineage (NCBI taxonomy): Eukaryota > Metazoa > Chordata > Ascidiacea > Aplousobranchia > Didemnidae > Diplosoma > Diplosoma virens. The sequence goes on along the minus strand of OY796880.1, from coordinate 27,947,468 downwards.
AGCATCCTTCTGGCGTTCATCAAATTTAGAAGTATAATATTATTTTTTAGACAAAGTCTTTAGTTTAGTTGATTTGTTAGAGTAAACTTTATAAAATGATTTTTTTTTCTTCACCACTTAAAAAACAAGATTTAAACATCCGTCTCTTTTTCTTAATTGAAGTTAGTAAGCCTTTGGTAATCCAGGGTTTTTGTAAGAGTTTTCTCATTCTTCTTGAAATTGGCCTCAAAGGCGCATGGGTGTCAATAGAATGTGATATAATGTGGACAAAATTATTAAATAGTTCATTAAAATTTTCATCAGACAGGGTAGGTCGATGGCTAAAATAATTGTCTAAATCAGTTTGAAGGTCTTTACAAAACGGTTCTGAACAAAACTTTGTTTTATCACGATAAAACAATTTCTCTATATTTTTTTTATTGTTAGTGAAATTTTTATCGATAACACAAAAAATTAGGTAGTGGTTAGTCAAGTCAGATTTAACTATAAAAGATTGCAATTCATGCTTTGAATCATTAGTGATAATATGATCGATTATGGTTGATGAATTATTAGACATTCTTGTTGGTTTAGTAATTAAGGGTATAGCACCGTAACTTAAAATTGAATTATTATATAAGTTAGCACTATTCATACGGTTATCTCTATGTAAATTAATATTAAAATCTCCTAGGATATAATAAACTTTTTTTTTGTGAGAGAGGTCTGATAAGAAATTTGAAAATTCTTCAATAAATTCAATTATCTTAATTTGGTCTGGATGACGGTAAACTGCACCCACGGTAAGCTCAATCTTGAAGTTGTTTTCAGAAATATCTAACCATAAGCATTTAGATTTTGAAAAGTTATGTTGTGATAGATTTCTTTACTTGAAACTTATTTAAAATGTAAATTCCCACACCGCCAGCGTTAGTTGTAGAATCAGTATGAAAAAAGTATAATTAGGAAGTGAGATGTTTAATAGAGGGTGTAGTTTAATTCGTGTTTCAGTTAGGCATATTACATCAGATAAAAAATTTAATTCAACTAAAAAATCATAAAGATTATCAAAATTTTTATGCAATGAGCGAATATTTATATGTAAAAGCACCAAGGAAAGATTGGGATCAAAAGTAGGTCGTTTTGAGTTTAATTCTAAATAATGACATACTTTTATATTGAAAACGTTTAAAAAGTAGTCGTACGCTTCTTCAGGAGAATGATCACTTATTCGCAGGGTGGCTGCTTTATTCGGCTCAAGGAATTCATTTAACTCCTTGTTATTTCCCAAAAGCGCCGTATCTGCTTTTAAATGAGCCATTTTTGCTGTTGAAAGATAGGACTAAGCAGTACAATTAGCAAGATAGGTTACTAACACTTTGATATAATATAATAATTTTGATTACAACACTATATTGAGTAAAAAGAAATGAAAAGAAATTAAAAAAAGAAGATTTAAAAAATATTTAGCTTTACAACACTACACTGTGTAGTTAATGAAGGACATATCTGAAACATAAAGCATCATCTTAACATAACGTTTGTTCAATCAATAGACATAAAATGTTTTAGTTAAAATATCACACTAGCAATTTTGATAAAAAAGTTGCACAATATCATTGGACCATTTTGTAAGCTATCTCAATTTTGCGCGACTTAAGATAGAAAAATTTAAACGGCTACTCCGATGAGGTTCGAAGTTTCTTCTATTTTGAATTGTTTAATTAAGGTATTTTTACTATAAAAAACGAAGTAATTTTTTTTTTATTTCTAGGTTTCAATTTAAAATTCAATTTAAAATTTCAATTTAAAACCAGCGTTTGAATAAACTGCAAAAGACAATTTAGAAAATTACGAATTACCATTGCAAAATTAAAAAAGGAAACAATTTAGTAACTCATTTCCTGTATTATAAGAATAGCACAATTTAAAAAATAAATGAAGTGAGAAAAGCAGCAAAGCACATTGGCAATGTACGCAATAAGTAATTGAATGAATAATAATCAATAGAGAATTTACATTCATTTATGACATCAAATCAACTTGTTTATTATCTATGAAAAGAGTATAATTACCATCAAGTGCTTTGCAAATGGTTTTCTTTTTATTCTTCTTAGCTTCTTTATAATATGGTAATAGAAGTTTTTGCTGTTCTTGAAACTTAGCAGGCAGATGATCAGTAATGTAAGTATTTAGATTGGTGCTTCCACTTTCTTTACGCATAGCGTTACAATGTCCAAGATTTTTTGCTGATTTAAAAATTAAATTTTTATCATGAATTGTAAGTAATATCAGTCGATGAACTGATCTACCATTCTTTGTAATCGGTTGTTGAGGAAGTCGATGAATATCTGAGAGCTTGATTTCATTTGGATTAATTTTCAAACCATTCTTTAAAAAATCTTAATTTTTCAATAGTTTTTTCTATTTTTTCCCAAACATTATTATTGTCTTCTTGGATACCATGAATTAAGATATTTAATCTTTTATCACAAGATTCTTTCATTAAAAGTGCCTTTTCATAGTTTAACGCTAAGTAACATTACAATTACGAAATCAAAAAGTATTTTAAAAATCCAAGGCAACATCACACTGTAGCAGTACCTTTGGATATGAGCAGGGCGTTTGATACAAAGAACAAAAACAAACTTATACTAACAAACATTCCGAATACCATCATTAAATTCAAAGCCAACTACATTTAAAGGACAACAAGCATATAATCAATGCTATAGCACACTCTCAAAATTCAAATAAATTCACAAGATGGAATTCGGTCTCCAACATTATTTAAAATTTACATCTCTGAGATTACCCTCCTTCCAAAATACGTACAAATCTCAACATAAGCCGATGACCCAACAATCACAGCATCTCACACTAATCACCATTTAAGGCCCAACAGCTCATTCAACAATATTTTCAATATTTTACAAGGTATTACACTTTTTACACCAGATCCAGGTGAATATGGCTCAAGTCTATCGCTTAATTTAACCCTAATTTACCTAAGGGGGTCCCTAAAGGACACCCCTTATATAAAAACGTTATAACTCTCATTAAAACTTTCATTAAAAGTGCCTTTTTATAGTTTAACAATTCTTCAAACAATACAATTTTTTGGTTTAACCGTTTAATTAAGTCAATATCAGCTTAGGTATCTAGTATAGTATCAGCTTCTTCTATTTTAAAACTTTACTTCTAATAAATTTAATCTTTCACTGACAGCATCGATTTTGGTTTCAATGTTTGAAATTTTTCTTCAATTTTATTTAATCTTTTTATAATTTCATCAAGTTTCTTTTTCTAAGTTCATTATTTTATGCTATTTAATCCTTTAAAAAGTAATTGACTAGCGTTAGATTAAGTATTTTATCAAAATCTGCTTCAGCCACTATCTGTTCAATTTAGCAAATCAAGTTTGATGTTGCATCTAGCATGACAAAACCAAGAAATTATAAAACAAGGTCAAGTAAAAAGAACCATTTCTATATAAAATTTAATATTATTTCTTCTTAGTCATATAAAAACGAAAGTTTGTCAGTCGATTTGGCCGTAAAGACGGATTTTTAGAAACTTTTAAACGATGAAAAGCTGAAATTTTTTATTTTTTTATTGTAATGCCATGCAAAAAAATATATTGAGATTTAGAGTATGGCCCTTGTAAAGTCGTCAAGAGTAAATTTTATACTTTTTGACTCATATAACCTTTCATTTTTTAAATAAACACGTCAAGATATGTTTGATTATTCTGTTGGGGCAAATTTCACTCAGCTGAAAACTAGATGGTTGCGATCAACATTTCACATCTGGATCACCAACACAGGAACAAAACAGTTTTTATCTGCGGTGCAACAAACGTTTTTTAACCATTAAACCAAGGGTGCACAAAGTGCAGCCCCTGCAACGAATTTTTGCGGCCCGCGTTTGATCTCGTAACTATGGTTTATTGAGAACCGCTTTTGATTAATTTTTTTAATAGAAAGAAAGTGGCTGTTATAAAATGTAGATGGTGTGTAATTAAACATAAGAAAACTTTTTGTGATCAATTTAACGCTTAATCTGCAATTTTAGGATTAAGAACATGGAAAAGAATTTATTGTGCGGCTTGCGAAGGTTCAAGAATAGTAAAATGTGGCCCATACCGTAAAATTTCGGGCACCCCTCTAACACCATATTTTCCAAAAACCAAAGCAGCTGCAAACTTGATATGCAAATGCATGACTCGATCAAAGTTAAAAGCAGACTTTTGCTTTTTTGCACTCTCAAACCTTTATTTGTTTTTGTTGATTTACCAGTTTCTAAAATCCATTAAAAAAACGAAGAAAATAAATAGCTAGACTGGAACGTAGTTGAACTCGATTTCGCTCAGGGGTGCCCTACATTTTTGGCTGTGTGGAAGGCAGTAAATTATGAAAAAGAAGTAACTTGAACTGGAAAAAATTTTTATCCATAAGAAATATAAGTTTTACTATATATTGTTACATTTACTTAAAGTTTCTCGCGCAATCGGGTCATACGAATCCGCTGTCCGTCCGCGTATAAAACAAGTTAAATAAAAAGTTAAGTTAGTCGTTTAGAAATATAGCATAAGTCTCAAAAAATTACTTAACTGCTAAATATAAAACTTATATTATCATTATAAGGTCTTAACTTTTTACATCTCGTCGGACACAGGTCAAGCAACTTTTATTGTTCAAAGATCAAAGCATAACCCTGTTATTAGATAAGCCTTTTCTTACGCAATACCAATGATTGAAAATCTTTACTAGTTGCGCTTTATTTTTTTGTAAGCTTATAGCGACCCACAGTGATGAAAAAGTCTACCTACAAAACAAAATAAAGGACAAGCTCGAAAATATAAAAACTTGTCGAATTTCGGCATTTTTTATTTTCCAATATACGAGTAGCAATATTCAGAAGGTGAGAAACGTTCTCAACAAAGTAATTTGTTCAGTTTGTTTATTGGGATCGTCGTCGGGTACCAGATCAAGAATCAAGTTTTGTCGCAGAACAGCATCGGCTTGTCATGTTCGAAGCAACTCGCTCTGGTCCAGTACAAGCACGAAGTAGAAGAAGGAATAAGGCTCGCGATGGACAAACGCGCCAGTGGATCCGTTTACATTGGTGGGTTCAGCGTTTAGCGTTTTCGTTCTTAGACAAAAGTTTTATTTGAGGGAATTGTTGGGTTAAACGAAGACTTTTCTGCGAGTGCCAGCAAGCGACGCTGTTCTGTGCAAATTTAATAAAGTACAATTTACATAAAATTTATTGCGACAAGCTTTTTCAGGGTAGAGGTTTGTATTGAAAAGTTGGAGTTTGTAACGGGAAAACTTTTTATGAAAGAAAATATTTGAAGATGTTAAATACGAGGCTGTAACGTCTTAAAATTATCGCTAAACACAACGCTATGTGGCAATGTATTTGATCACTGCACGAGGTTATTGCGCTGTAAGGCCTGGCCTACATCTGCCAAACACTTGCCCTAACGCTCGGCGCACTTGCCTTATTAATTTTACGTTAGTTATCATGAAATATCATTTCCTTATAGGTCTAATGTCGGCTCACAAGTACTTGGACACTAGGATTGATGCCGCCATGCACACCTGGATGAAGCGTCTCCCACCAAACGTCAAGGTGGAAGTCTTTGCCGATAACAATGGAACGGCTGTTTCCGATCTCAGGATACGACAAAGATACCTTGCGAACGGAGTCCGGGTCATTCAATTGCCTGGTGTATCAGACCGATTTTACCCCCCGCAGAAAAAAAGCTTTTCAATGATTAAGTTTATGCACGACATGTATGTTGACAAGTAAGTGGCAAAAGTTTGAAGTTATCATCGACAAACGCCTTTTATGCTTCGTACATACAAACATTAAACGCGAACTATGTTTATATGTTGGTGGTTTTCTTCGTTAACTTATTGAACAAAATTTCGTAACATCTTGAAATTTTCAAGAAATTTTTATGCACAGTAGTACTTTTTTCAGCTATTTAAAAATTTTCCGGATCAAATGATAGCTAAAACACAGTTTATTTCAAAGTATTTAAAACAAATAAACGCAATTGTAGAAGTTTTCGAAACTGTTCACAAGATTATTTCTATTTCTCATTAAAAAACATTGATAGAATAACCAGCTGTTGAAATTATTTTTCGAACATTCTTCTAGCTTTTGGATACAATTGTGTCACACTTCTTCCGGCTATTAGTTTTTCAGTAGATAACACTTTTTAAGTTAGATATCATCGTTTCAGGTTTTTTAATTTTCTTTTGTACTCATGTTGAATAACGGAACGCGCTCAAGCGGCAAATTTAGATACCGAATGTGAGTTAGGACTTGTCTTTGAAATTTTAGAAAGGCGAAAGACATGCGAAATGTTGGTTGCTAGTTTTGTGCTCTCTGTGTTTTTAATTTGCATAACTATTTCAAAACCATAACGAACCACAACAAATCACTTCATTTATCGTTAAATCACTTCATTTAACGTGGCTAATATTTCCAACTGAAAGCAAAGTGGTTATTCTTAAGAACTTTGAGGGTAATTGATATTCTACTTAGTTTTCAGAACAACTTTTTTATTTTGGCTGAATCATACCGATTAGATCACTGATGACAAAAATCCATAATCAATAAACTCGACTATCCGAATTCCTTTGTGTTCTCTAGGCATTACAAATGATAAAGTTTCGTTTGTATTTTTAATTTATCAGCTTTTTACTTTATAGTTTAAAAGAATGTTTTTGTATGTAGATGGCTACAGAGTTTACTATAGGTAAGAACTGCGGGTCGCACTGTGACCCGACTTTTAAAATTCAATGACTCATCTTCGGTGTTTCAAAATTTTTGGCATAAAGAAAACTCAATTTTCTCTTTTTTCAAAAAAATTAAACAGAGCTTATATATCGTTACAAGCATTTTTTAGACAATGATTGCAAAGTAACTAGGCAATAAAAACTGTATGTGATTATTATTACCGCTGATTTCCAGACAAAGACAAATATATTACGCAAAATAACTCTCATCAGGATTAAATGTTTTTCAGAATTAGTAAATGATTTTGGTCATTTTAGTTTATGATATGGTAATTTTAAAAATGACTTCTTTCTGGCAAGAGCAAAGCAAAACTGCAGCACATTATGAAATGGAATTTCCATTGTTAAGGTGCAGTGATGGGGGCGCACGTTTAAGGGTAAGCATACAACACTACGTCCGAGATAATAAGAAATTGCCGTGCAAAATTTATGACCACAGAATATGTACATGATAAAAGAAAAAGCGTACTTACCTCCAATTGTTCAACGCTAGGTAAGTTGGCGAAAATGCAGGAAATGTTCAATCAGAAACCGCAAAAATCAACTCGTCAAGCAGCTCGTGAAAGTGAAATGACAAGGCACTCAATAGTTTACGTGTTACCCCAAACATTAAACTATCTGCCACGGAAACCCCACCATGCGCAGGAACTTAATCCTGAAGACTGTGATCGAAGAATATAATACGGAGAATTAATGCTGGGTCAGCTGAATTGTTTGAAAATATCTTTTGAAGTTACGAGGCAGTGTTCCGTGTCAGTGGTTTGGTAAATAGCAACAATTTCCATTCAAAAAATAAACCGATGCTAAAAACTTTTTCTAAAACTACTGTTGAAAAAATTCAATTGCAAACTCAATCAAAATTGACCGCGTGGCTCTAAATAACGGCAAGAAGAATTATTGCTCCATATCTTTTGCGTGATATTATAAATGCAGAGCGCTACCTTCAAATGCTTGATAGTTTTGTGTGGCCCATAGTGTCTGCGTTGGATAACATTGATGACTTTAGATTCATGCATGATGCTGCGCTACCTCGCTGCCACTTTGCTCTCTATGTGCGTGCGTGCTTAACCAACACTTTTCAGGTCGATAAATGGTGGGCCTCACAAATAGGCTTTAAGAAGCTCAGTTTTTACTTCGTTTGATTTTTACCTGTGAGGTTACGCAAAAAGGAAGTGTACAAGACAAAACCTCACACATTGAAAAATTCGGAGATACCAATTCAACAAGTCTGAAAGTCTCAATGATAACTGAAATGGGATTTTACTAAAATTTTTTCATTCTATCCCCGGTCGTTTAACAGAGTTAGTTGAAGTCAAAGGTGTATGCTTAAAAATAATAATATTTAGTTTTATGTATAAACTTTAAGTAATTGAACTGAGTAATTATATTTTTCATATTTTCAGAAAAGGTTTCCCGACATGGTGAAGTTTTTTTTTGGGTGATTTTTCTTTACTCACCTTGCTCAGTTGGGCTAAATTCCCATCTTCGACTAGCTGTGTCACCAATCATCATTACGCAGACTTGCCATGCACTAGTTTTACAATTTCAAATTGTTTGACTATTTTTCTCGTAATATTTTATATATTCTTATCTTTTCTTTTTTTTCTCTCATTTCTTATATTTTACTTGATCAAGATGTTGCGGCCATGCTTTCCATGGCAATATTTCTACACTCTTCTAATTATCTTGTGCATGTTTCAGCGTCTGACGTTGGGCTGCTTCTTCCTTTTCTTGATTTTTTTTTGGTATTCATAATTTTTTTTTGTGACTTATTTAATAATGATCGAGGATAAAAATAAATAAAAAAATGAAAAAAATGCTTTCCTATATAATATTCAATATGTTTCGTTATACAACCCTGTATTTCAGTGAACTTATAGTCAAAAATAGAAATTATTTTAATGTAAAACTGACAAAAAAATTGAAAAAGTCGTATAATTGACAAGTCAGTTTCGGCACTCTGGGAAACAAAATCAATGAAAACACACCAATTTAAAAATGAAAACCTAAACAAATACAAAATATTCACTTGTCCAGAAGGCAAAAACAAAAATTTTTTTAGACTTATTCTTACTCATTTAAGCCAATAGCCCACTTGTTTGTAATCTAAATTAAATGGTCTTTTTGACCCGTTGTACAGAAAAGGTTTGCCATCCGTGCGACAGGTAATTGAACTGAAATGCTACAGTATATAAAAGTGAGTGCGTAGCATTTTAATGATCGTTCACAGTAATGGCGTGCGGTGACTTCTGAGACTAGTCATGCAATTGGTATTGAAAAAGCTGGTTATGCAATTGGGTATTTTATGAGTAGTTAATGGGTAGGACATGCAATATTTTATGGGTCGCAGAAAAAATTCTGTGTGAGATTTCTAAGACCTAGACCAATTTTCGTTTTAAAGTCATGGTGTTCTAAAAAAAAAAAGGTTGTCACTTAAAATCAGTCCCAACTTTTACACTTTTTGTCCTGAAATTGTAGTGTTCTCTAAAAAAAAGATCTTCACCTAAAATCTCTCTGATTTTTTACTTTTCTTCTCTAATTTCATCTCACACCAGCTCACCTTTCTCTAATTTCGCTCCAAACCAGCGGTGTTCTTTATTTCGTTCAGAAATAAAGGTCATCGCACAAGAATTCGTTGGTCATGCAACGCATGACTTGCATGCCCTGACCGCACGCCACTGGTTCACAAATCGTTTACAATTGCAGTTTTTCGTTTTTTAAGCGATTGAATAAATTTCGGTGAAAGCATACGACATACAGTATATTATGTTCTCAAAAAATCGAAAATCTAACCAACGTTTTAAAATACTATTAATTTTTTCTAGATTTGATTGGTTTATTCGACTCGATGACGATGCTTATGTAGAGACAGAAAATGTCTTGAAATTGCTGATCCGACTAAATACTTCCAAACCAGTTTTTATGGGTCATGTCGGATTCGGTCTTCATAATGAAGATTTCCTGGCTAAAGAAGATTCATTTTGCATGGTAAAGTCTAAAAACGAAGATTTTTTTTTATTGCCATGTTTACAATCCGAGAAACAGTTTTACTTTACATGTAGCTTTAAAACTGACAATTCTTATTCGAAACTTTTATTTCCGTAGTTTTTTGTCAAAATTGCCTAATTTCGTATGACAATTAAAATTCTTTAAAAAAAACATTGTAGTACTGTAAATGAACTGTACGAAAATAAGAGTTTTGAAAAGTGCCAACCGTTTGAGCAAATAATTTCATTTTTGAATTTTAAAAAAATTATAATAAAACAAAAGGCGTTTTTTTCTTTTTTGCCAATCGACGAAATGTTGCTAAGACTTCCCAAAAGCATAGTTTGTTTTGTTTATTTTTTATAAAATTTTTTTTCATTTTCGAAATACTGACAAAATAAATCGCGTTAAAAAAATATTTTAATGATTATGTAAAGCCAAGATGCCTATTAAACGAAACAGTTCAAATTTTTTTTTGTTTTTTGTTTTTGTTCAGGGAGGTACAGGAATCATCTTTTCAAGCTCATTGCTACGTTCAGTTGCCCCAAAACTGCAGCACTGCTTGACCCACCTTTACACCGAACATGAAGACGTTGAACTGGGAAGGTGTGTCCATCGATCGACCGGCGCCAATTGCACGACATCCTGGGAGACAAGCGAGGTCTTTCATCAAGAATTCAAAACCAGCAAAGGCCACATGACCAATTTTGAAGATCTTAACTTAGGTATTGGTGTAAGCGGTGTTAGAAGCTTCAAGCAATAGTAAAGCCGTTTACAGAGTTTTTAAGAATGTAAAAGGACATGCCTGAAAATAATTATTGATGAATTTTATTTTCTTAAGCAAACTCAAACAACTATTGTGTCAAAGTAGCCTACTAGGTCTTTCAAGCTTTTCAACTGATATTCAATACGAAAAATGTTACCCATACAGATTTTTTTATTTTTATCTCTATATTTATCCTCCTGACTCGCAGTAAAGCGACGGAGGCGCTATACATAGGGCAAACAATTACCCTGACCTGGTTACGAAGATGCCAAGATATTGCTGTCCGCTAGTAATGTAGTAGAGATATTACTGTAATTTAGAACTGCTTGCCAAGACCACCAAGCAGGGAAAAGTGCCGTAAAGTGTCTTTTCCAAGGACACAACAGCATGGCTTGAGTGGGTTTTGAACCGAGAACAGAGACCATGTTGATTATCAGTCCGGTGCTTTAACCACTCGACCACGCTGTCGTAATCAAAGAAGAAGCAGAAAATCAAAACAAAACAATTAAATCTTAATTTCAAAAAGGAAACGATTTTTATGCAAACGATAAGCATTAATGTAGAAAAGTTGCTTTTATTTCGTTGAAGAGCAACATCAAAAAAATTTAACTGCACTAAATTAAATGCATTTTTTGAATTTGGTTTTCTTAAAACACAATGAATTCAAAAGCCTTTTGATAACAAAAAGTTTATTGTATGTAATAGACTGAAACCATTACAATCTTTTAAATACACATTTCTGTACGCTTACTTCACTTTTTGTAAGTTTGTAATAGCACGTCTGTTGAATACTTGCGCAAATGAGTTGGTCTCCTCTTTTTCCTTCTCATACTGCCGTATTGACCCGTTAACTGCGAATTGTTTGAAGAGTGCTTTGGCACAGATGACAGGTGCTTTCTTGCAGCTTGACCCGTGACTAAGTCTGTTTTTGCTGTTAAACATGACAGACGGAAACCAAACCTGTGAAAACGTAAGCGTATCTATCCCATTCCGATGTTCAGCGAGGGTCTGTTAATCTCTAAACGTCCTTTTCAAGACCAAGCAATGTCTGGAAAAAACGCGCTTTTTAGGAGACATTGCCAACAAGTTCCAAAAACCCACTATTTTCCAGATGATTATTGAAGACTTTACTGCAAGCAAGATAAACGTTCTTCATTATCTTTCTCTACAGTTTGAGACACTCGTCATCCTACTACAGGAGATCCACTGCACTAATGCAGAGAAGCTGGTAATTCCAAGCTTTCAACTAGCTTAGTCTTCCTTAAGCAGGAAGCATGGCCTTTCCAAGTTTGTCCACGATTGACTAAGGTATGCGCTTTTGAACCAATCTCCACCGACATCGGAAATTGAATGGTTGTGCATGGACGCTGATGATTATAAAATGATCCACGTCTACAAAACTCCACCAACGCAACTGCAATATGATCTACCAGTGTTTCTTCACACCTGTCTTTATGCCGGCTATTTCAACTGTCGCCACGTTGATTGGGGTTACTATGATAACAATCTGGACGGTGAGTGCTTGGCTGGCTGGGCAAGTATTAATAGTCTTGCCTTTCTATACAATTCCAAGGATGCCGCCAGCTTGTACACCGGCCGCTGATACATTGGCACCAATCCAGATCTAGCGTCGCTAGCGTAAATCCTCACAGTTGCTTACTGGAGAGACGTGTTCTTAAAAAGTTTTCCAGCTCACAACATCGACCTTTGTTTATGACACTACCAATGTTTGCTTTGCCAGTGCTAACCATACCTATTAAGCGATGGAAATTCCGCAAGGTTAAATTGAGTCATTACATTGCTTTGACGAATAAATTCGCAAAGACTTTGTTGCTGCTTGATTCACTTGATGTGGATGCGGCTTACCAGGACTTTTGTAACATCATCAAGAAAACAGTCAAAAAGACCACCCCACGTGGTTATCAAAACAACTATTTTCCGTGTTCGGATGCGGACTGTAAATCGCTCTATAGAACTTTCCTACTGTCTCCTCAGGGAAACGACTTGATTTTGACTGCTACAGCTTTACTTGCCAACTTGACAGGAAGCGAAGGGATTGATGGTCCGAGGCAGTTCGGAGCATCGACTTTTCACACTCTAGTCAAAAAGTATGAAGTATATTGAACAACCTTATTGGTAAGTTACGACACTCTCCTCTTTACTGTCCCATTTCAGCTGATGCTATTGATTTTCAGAAAGTCAGAAATAGGAGATACAAAAGTGTTGTTGAGCGTAAGTCATCTCGACTTGTCTCTCAAGAAGTGTTTAACGTTGGTGGGCAACAACACCAAACTCAGTAAATATTTTTGACACTTTCTCACAAAGAGAATTCACTGCTGCCCTTCAACACTTAAAACCAAGTAAAGCTTCGGGCCCTAATTCCATCTGTTCAGAGCTTATAATCCATGATGGAGCTGCTTTGAAGTCCTGGTTACGTGACTTCCTTTTTTCTGGCTTCTGCCGACTCAAAATTCTTAATATCTGGAGAAGAGCGTTTGTAATCGCGATCACAAAGCCAATGAAGCCTGTGGTAGACCCAAAGAGTTATCGACCGATATCTCTGCTCTGTTTCCCTTACAAGATCCTCGAGAGGCTTATCTACGCCAGTGTCGAATCAATTATTGATTCGCTGCTTCTTAAAGAGCAGAATAAATTTTGACGCGGGAAGTCAACGGTGGATCAAGTCGTTCGGTTGACTCAAAACATTGAAGGTTCTTGTGAGGTTGAAAAGAAAGCCGGTGCCGTATTTGTCAATCTGATAGCGGCACATGACACTGTCTGACATGGTGGTGGCCTTACTGCAAGCTGATGAGGCTTCTGCCAGAGAAGAACATGGTCAGAATGATCACGGAGCTTGTCCAAAACCGAGGCTTCACCCTCACTACCGGTGACAGCAAGCAAAGCAGACTACGCCGTCTGAAAAACGCCGTTCCTCAGGGATCGGTCTTGGCTCCCCTCCTTTTCAACATCCATACGTACAACCTGCCCTCCACGATTTCCAGAAAGTTTGTTTATGCTGATGATTTAGCATTGCTTCACTTTTCTGAAAACTGGAAGGGCTTGGAGGATATTTTAAACCGAGACATGACTACACTTTTAGCGTATCTCCAGACGTTGAACCTCAGTCACACTAAGATGGTGACGGCAGGCTTTTGTTTAAATAATCGAGAGGCCAAAAGTCAGCTAAAAGTCTACAACAACAATAAAATTTTTCCGTTCTGTCCAACTTCTTCTTATCTTGGGGTAAAACTGAGCAGATCTTTCACGTTCCGTCACCATCTAGTGGCATTGCGCAAAAAACTATCACAAACAGATGCGATTTGCGGACTGGAAGGGACACTCTCTTTGGCTTACCGTGGATCTCTGGACCATAATCATATCTTGTATGATCTTTTAAGTGGGACCTCAGATGCTCGCCAAGAGAGAGAGATTAAGATCTAGACGCCCATTTGTGCCAGTTGCGCAGAATCTTGTGGACAACCTTGCCAAACTTGGCATCTGCGCTTTTCAGTGGACAAACTAAAGATGGAACGCGGAGTACTGCGAAAATACATCCAGGTTCCTGTTCTCATACCCAGAACCAGTGCCAGGCCTGTTGGAGTGAGCTTGCCCCGAAAAACTTGAGTCAAGGAAGGACTGGTGTTGGGCGATTCCATTTGTTTATACACAAATGAGGTCTCGCTCTTTCAATAAATTGCAATTGCGGCGCCGCTAAACAAGCCGCAGACCACGTTTTAATAACGTGCTCCATACATCGGCCACCATATAGAGCACGAGGTATGACGGTTTTGAATGACAAAATTCGATACTCGGTTAACATCATCACTGCAGCATCTGACCCGGGCTGTACAGCAGCCTGCGATAGTAAAAGGATAAACCCTCGACCCCGGCTCTGTTTGTGTCTAACCTAGAGAGGGTGTCCTTCCAAACAACAACCACAACATTTTAAGAGGAGTCATTCTTCTAGGTAAGGAGCGTAAGTGTATTTAAGGATTTGTAATGAAGCTTAAGAGCTTTACGAAAATCATTGCGGTAGACTGAACTTTAAATTCACTTCCTTCTGCTCGTAAGTCAAAATGTTAGCGCATTATGCTATTGGCCGATAGTAGTAAGCTAGTGATACGTTCCTTTAGATGGTTAAATTGTTTCTTAAACGCTTATCTCCGTTTAATTTTAAGGCCAGAAATTTAAAATTATTTTTTACACTAACGATTTTTTATACTGAAAATTAGAATTTGTTGTATTGCATAAAATTCAGCTATTAGGCAATCTAATTTCATATGGGTTAAATGAATATCAGATTAGGAATACAGTAAAACAAGTAAATGTGTTTCATTTTTTTGATAACATAATGTTTTTTTATTAATCAAGTTTAAAGTATTTTTGTTTTTTCAACAGAAAAAGGTTTAACATTTCATCCCAACAAAGACCCAGCTTATCAACGAAAGCTTCACTTGACTGTGCTAAAGACAAAACTGCAAAATCTCGTAACAAAAATTGCCGATCTAGAAAAGGAAATCCACAACATCTACAGAACGAACATTGCAGCCTATCACTGGGTAGGTAAAGGAAGAAAAAAATTTCTTTAGACACTGAGCATTTAAAATTGTGTTATCGAAGCGAATTCCGCTGCCGATCAAAAAAATTTCGTGCTTAGTACACTATCGATGCAATGTAAGAAACCTCATGGCAACACACCTATAACCACTTAAAAAATTTTTACTAAAGTAAAGCACTTTGATCATTCTTGTTTTATGGTAAAATTATTGTACTGCATTTTTTTATAGCTTTTGCTTTACCGTAAAATTTTATTGTGCGAAACGAACATCCCTTAAGTGAAAAATTGTCTAAAAAATTGACGGAATTATTACTGATGAAAGAAAGCAATACCATTTATAACTTTAAACTTCATCTAATTAAATGAAAATTATATATAAGTAACCGTTTAGATGGTCTTGGTACAGTATACTAGGTTTACTATATTTGTTTAAAAACTGGGTTTGTTTGCTAAAGCTACCTAGCACTTGTTGCAAAGCGTGATACCCATGACGGTTTCTTGTGATTTGAAGTATAAGCGCAAACCGTATATTTCAAGCTAGTGAGCTAGTAAAAGCGAACTAAATTCAATTACTATTTACGTTTTCAGCTTTTGTATATGTTTGTCGGAAAAGGTGTTGTCTACTGTAAATGTTTGTCGGTAAAGATTAAACAGCTTAACGGAGATAGAAGTAAAGTTACAGTAGAATATTCACCTATGAAAATGAATGTAATAATCGTTTATATTCATCCAACTATTGATGCACTTAATTCTTATGATTCTTACGGTATAGGTATAACAAAAAAATGTTTTTCACCTGTAAAATTTGGAGGCAATGTTTTATTAACTTCAAATGTTTTAATAAGCCAAAAAAAGTTTATCGCTCCTGTCGTAAGTGAAGATTTTTTCGACCTTTACTCGTCTTACCAAAAAAAATTCTCGCCTTCAAACTCAAACGAAAACTTTTTTTGGTCTTCATTAATTTTTTGTAAAAATTTTCTCTGATAAACTAAAATTTGTTTGTTGATAGTGTTTTTTGTTGAATATTTTTTGGTCATAGCGCATAGTTATTAATTGAATAGGCACTCTCAATGAAACCAATTCTAGATTGTTATTGAAAATTTTACAAAAAAACTTTAGGACCAAAAAAAAGTTTTAAGTTATAAAATTGGGCCCCAGTGTTTCATTTACTTGACCTGCAAATACTTTTGATAAATCAAATTGGCATTTGGTTAAAAAAGATAGAATGCTTTGGATGCAATTTTTTTCTTTTTGTTTGATCTGCACTGAAGAAAATTTCTGGCTTTTACCAAACTTTTTGTAAAAATTTTCTCCAATACAATAAAATTTAGATTTTGTAAGATTGCTTTTGCAACAAAAAAATGCCTTTTTAAAAATTTTTCTCTTCTGCTAACTTACTTTACTTTCTGCGTGTATTTTTTTTTAAAGAGCTTGGTGACTCCTTGTTTAAATCGATATTGTTTTATACTTTTTTGTATTTTATTTTGGTGGAGATTATATTATTGTAAAGATAGATCTAACAATGTTTTTGTCTTGCCGATTTTAAAGGGGACTATATGCTTTCTGTGCCCCCGCATTTTCAAAATATTACAAAAAAGGGGGGCGGTTTTCTCCCGCGCTTCGGCACCCCTGATGACATGTAAAAAAAGTTAACAAAATTACGTAGTCTACATGAATTTTAATACACTTTAAAGCAAGAACAGAAATTTTACGAATGAACAAAAATTATTTTAATCGCTATTGTTTCAATGGGGTAGTTTAAATCAATCTTATTTAAACATAAATTTTCCAAAATGTCGAGTTCGTTAACGTTGGGTTTTTCTCAAAATTAACTGCATAGCAGTTAGTGTAGGAGTTTTTTGGTGCATTTGAAAGCGGTAAATTGTGTAATACTTGCAAGCCTCGCTTGATCAGAGTTACTTGTAATGTAAATTTGTTTAAAAACTGTCTGCGGGAATTCGAACCAGAAAAGCCTAGCGAGATAACAAAGATATTACGACCCTCCGAAATAGAATCAAAGTGCTTTGAGAAAATATTTATAAATCCAACTAATTTTTTCCTGTTTTATATTTTTATTCCACATCCTGGAGTCATTGAAGCTCATTGAAGCTCACAATCGCCGCAAAATAAAGCCATGTCAAGGTTGATTTTAATTTTTGTTAATTTTAGAAAAACCAATTTCAAACAACAGTAGCTTGCTTGAAAGAATTTTAAATTAATCCAATTTTTTTGCTTCTAACTCCATGTAGGCCTACTTACTTGATTACTATAAAAATTGTTAAATCTGATTCGATTGGAATTTTACTCACACTCGATTGCCAAAATAATTTTTCCAAAAACAGAAAGAAATGTCCTAGTTGTCCCCCAGCGGATGCTGATGAGCAAACCCTGCTTTGATGCAAAAACGTTATTAGTATGGGTGCAATATTGTACTTCTTATGCATGCAAAAGTTAAATTACTTTTACTTGTTTTAGAGTGCCAACTCGAAATCTGAAATTTTATGGGAAAGCCTGGTTCAAAAGTCAGCTTACAAAAACTTTGGAAACTTAAAGTTTGGTTTTCACGGAAGTTGGAAGAAGCTCTTCAGTGACTACGAAAAAAAATTCCGAAAACCCATTTTTGAAGCGGGAATCACTCTTCAATCAGTGGTTCCTAGTTTCAGTTATCGCAGTGCAAACCCTTTGTTTGCTGTTGATACCATTTCCAACTTGACCGTCACTTACATGTACGGTCCGACCAAGTATCGCCATTTTATCGTCAACTACAGACAGTATTTTCCAAAGCATTTGCAGTTCTTTCGCGAGCCTTACGCGATCGACGTGGGCCGAACCAAACAGCAGCGGCAAACGGATCAAAGTAAACCCAATCGTTTGAAGTTGAAACAATCCGCTATTGAACCATCGTTGAGCAATCCTAACGATGTCGTCGTGAACTTTTTAATGATTTTAAGCGGAAGAAAGGACTTTTTCCTTCGCTTTTTGCTAAATTTCGAAGACGTTTTTTTAAAGAAGAAAGAAAATGCAAATTTAATCGTGGTTTATTTTCCTAAAAAAGGAACGTATAGCAAAAACCCGTCCCAAGATCCTTTGCTACTACAAAACGCTACAAGAGAAGCTGAAATCGTTCAAGATAGCGTCAAAAAGCTTCAAGCAAAATATAAGAATCGGGTTTTAAAAATCATAAACATGAAAAATGTGCCGTACTGCAAAACAACAGGTTTGCAGGAGGCAAAAAATCAAGTAAAAAACGAAAACGAAATCTTGTTTTTTTGTGACGTCGATATGATTTTTAGTTCTCCTGCTTTTCTATGGCACGTGAGGCAGAACACGGTTCAAGGAAAGCGAACTTACTATCCCGTGACTTTTAGCGAATACGATCCCACCAAAGTTTATAAAAAAACGGGAAAGCCAAAATCTCATTTCGAGTATCGAGAAATCGACGGCTTCTGGAGATACTATGGTTTCGGGATGGTTTCCATTTACAAAAGCGACTTCAATCGAACGCGCGGCTTTGACTTGAAGATTTGCGGCTGGGGGCAAGAAGATGTTGAAATGGTGAGAATGCTTTTGGCGGCTAAGATTCTTTGATACTTTACAAAATACACGCAATCACAGGCGTATGTTTTGGGAGTCAAAACCTACTTTGAAGAATCTACGCATATTACTCAAAAAGAGAATAAGGGTTTGAAAAAAAGTAAAGACCAAAAATATTTTTACTTGCCCATAGGCAAAACCTTTTATGACAAATTTCCGCGTATTTCGCAGCATGCAGTAGCACTTTATGCAAATTATAAGCCCAAAAGTGTTTTTAATTTAAAAAAGGCTTTGATAAGTCAGATGTGCAAATACCGGCGTTTTTATATGATAGGATTCAACTGTCAAAGAGTGATGAGCGGTTTTTTTTGCTTTTAAGCGAAGCAAATGGGCAACAGTCAGATGACGATAAAACTCCTAAGCATGTATAGTAATGACGCTAACACAGTTCGTTTGTTTATTTTTTGGATATGTTCAGAATGTATGACTAGAACCGACCAATCAGGTCACATAACTTAATTGATGAATGATTGAAATTTATGGAAACTCGAACGCGTTTGTCTTCGGAGTGAGGCTCGTATATGAAAATGTCGACAAATTGTTTATTTGTCCACGGGCAGTTTTAACTCGGACATTGTTCTCAATTTCAAGTGAATAAAGGTGAAGTGGTCCACATTATGCACTACAGCATCCATTGATACGTAATAACAAATAGAGAATTTTAAGAAGATTGTGCCTGAAATAAATTTGGTCTTGCTTTCGCACTTTTTTTTTCCCAAACCACACCTTATGTGTAACAAGCTGTAGCGGCCTTTTGAGGTCTTTTTTAATTTGTAGTTAATTATGTTAGGAATAACATTATTTATCTATTCTACCGTATTTTGCTGTTTATATCAATTTTTTAATCCGCCACACTCGTCTTATATCAAACACTTTCATAAAAAAATTAAAGGATAAAAATGACAAAATATAACAAAATAATCGTATGTTTCAGGTAAAGCGAGTCTTTTATTTGCAGGCGAATGCGATCCTCGACGCCGGGTTAGATATTTTCCAAGCCACGATCCCTTATCAAGTCCACGTCTACCACGACAAGTACTGCGACAGCTCGATTCCAGAGAAGCGACTGGATGCTTGCCGGTCTGTTCGCGCCCTGCATTACGGTCCGAAGCCGTTTCTTTATAAGCGTTATCAACTTGAATCGGAAAAGCAATTCGAAACCTTTTAAATCTAACGAGAGAGCGAATTGCCTTAATTGTTTTTTTTTAATATTTTTTATTATCCATTTAACAAATCAAGATATACAGTAGTTATATTTTTTCGGAATGAGATGTATCGTGAAAGTGTTAAAGTTCGATATTCTGATGGATTGCTTTAACTTACATTATTTCAGAAAAAACTGTTCGGGTAGATGAATAAATAAAAGTTTTTGGGAATATTTTTTAAAAAATGCAGCATTGTTATATCATTAGTAATAAGTTCATTTATTTATCTAATATTTTGTCGTATTTTGAATTTTTCAATGCGTTAGTTCAATTAATCCAATATTATTTTTTACAAAATAAAGCAAAATACTGCAGCTTTACTTTTATGGGTTAAATTAATTTTGACTATAAACCTATGGTAAGCACAAAATATCATCTCTTTTTCCTCTCTCTTCCTCTGACTTTATTCTCATTTCACTAGAAAGAAGTAAAAAGCGCTATCAATGTTCAACCCAAGATGGTTTATTGCCTTACGATTACAGATCATTTAAAAATTTTCGATTAAATTAGCTAAAAATTGCAATTTAGATGTTTCCTGGCAGCCGATTTATCCAAAAAAAAAAATGAATAAAATTTACTTGAAAGCAGCGGGAGTTGATGTGAAACTTTTTCATAATCCCGAAACAACGACGAAAACTATAAAGCTCGTTTCCACTACGAGCGTGGGATGGAGCATTCTTTGTTTTTTTATTGATCTTTTCGCGCTTAAAATCTGAGCGAGCGCTAAGCGAAGCAAGAAAATCAATAAAACGAAGAATACTATATTTCATAATCGTAATGGAAACGAGTCCTAAATCATGATGTTATTTCTTCAAATTGCTTTTTTGAAAACCAAACAGTGGAAGTGTAGAAATCAAATTTCGCGACACTTTATTCTTTATGGCAGTGGTTATTCCATTAAAAACAAACCTTAAAACTTTCAGCAAAATATAAAAAAAATTTTTTTAAAGTTATACCCTTACAAACTTTTAAAAAAATTTTGGTGGATCAGTAATAACTCTTTTGGATAAAGATTTTACGACGATTGCTCCTGAGACGTATCACAATTTAAATTCTTCATTTAGCACACGAAAATCTTTTAAATTTAATTAAATCAATTTTGACTACATACAGTACAAGCCATCTTCAGTTGAATCTACAAAATTTCAACAGAAATTGTAAGAATAAAAGTTTTCAAACAAAGCAATATTGAAAAGTCATACATAAAAGTTTTTAAGAAATGTTTAGATTATTAATTGATGATTAATTAAACTTAATTTTCAAATTCAATTGTATATCATAGAATAAAGGGATATTTACTTGACAAAAATAAAATGTTAAAATGTAAATATTAAAGTAGCCTAAAAGTATCCTATCGAAAAACTTTTTTAAAACAACTTATTAAAATAAACTTAAACTGTCAAATGATGCTAATTCCCTCAACTGCTAATGCAAATTAAAGTAAAAAAAATACACTGGTTTACCTAGGAACTGACCAAAAAGTAAGCACAACAGAATGTTTATTTTTGCCAAAAAAAGGTCCAAAAAGGTTTTCATTAGTGACAAAAATCTCTATTTTCTTCCCAAAAACGTAGTGATCTTTAAAAAAAAGATCATCACTTTCAATCAGTGTCCAAAATCTTTATTTTTGTTTCAAAAACGTTTGGCACAAGCAATTGCCCCCTGTCCCCCGCTTCCGACGGCCCTGAAAGTAAGTACATTAATGTTTAAAAATAAGTACAAATTTTTGAAATAAGCACGAAATGGTAACTCTGATTATACATTAATAAACAGCATGAACACAGCTGCTTTCTTGTCCATAAAGGCAAGTGTGAAGTCTATGGAGAGTTAAAAGTTGATACTGAATAATTTCTAGTAATGCCTAACGTAAAATCAAATCAGGAATAAATTAACGGTGAAATAAATATTGCAAAGTTGTCATAAGAATCTCATAAAATAGTGAAAAAGTGAAACAAAACTAAGTTTATTTTTTTAATTACAAATATGAAGAAAAATGCGTGGAAAAAAATACAAAAAGAAAACATTAAAAAAAAAACGGTATGAAAAGAGAAGTATTTAACGTTGAATAGGGAGGACAGTAGTTTGAATAATTATAGAGGCATCTAATAAATGGATCCATTATAATTCACAAAAATCTTTATTGAAATCTGTAGGTTGCTGTAGGAAAGTAACTGTGCAGCAGTCGGAAATTGGTTTATTGTTATATGGAAACTTCGTGCGGTTTATACGCTATATACACTGTATAGCAGTCGGAAATAGGTTTATTTTTATATGGAAAATTCATGTAGGTCTTGTGGTAGTGTATGAACTACCACAAAACCCACACGGATTTTCCATATAACAATAAATCAATTTACAACAACCTTTAAGCTTTAGTTTAGACATTTGTGAATCATATTGGATCCATCTATTAGATCAGTGTTTCCCAACCTATGCGCCGCGGCACACCAGTGCGCCGCAAGATGGCATCAGGTGCGCCGCAAAAAAATATTGAAGTTAAATTCAATCAAGTAGGCTTTAAAAAATTCCACGCCGCCAACGTTAGTCAGTACGGCACACTAACGATATTGTTGATAGTAATTGAGTTGTTTTTGGTTGGTGAATGTATCATTCAAATTTATTTACGCTTGAATAAGGTTCATTGTGTGGGTGCATTGTGGAAAATAAAGCATGAAATAAATAGCGATTGTGACGTATACAAACACTGACGCACACCTAAGCCATTCGACTGTGCCCTAAATACTACCGTAAGATATTAAACTAAATTGTTTGCACTCGGTCAAGATATTATCTTGTCGCGCTTTAAGTTACCCAATAAAATGGATAAATTTATCAAGAGGAAAAATAGTATTGATGATAATGAATCAGAAATTAAACGTTGCAGGGCAGCAAATCCCTGTGATAAAGCACCAAAAGCTCGACCAAAACGTCAATACTGCGATGATTATTTGAAATATGGATTTCACTGGACTGGTAGTGAGGATCAACCTTTCCCACTGTGTGTCATTTGTGGCGAAAAAATGTCAAACGAAGGTATGGTACCCAGCAAGTTAAGTAGACATTTTGTAACCAAACATTCGCAGCTTCAAGATAAAAATCTGAACTTTTTTCGAAGACTACTAGAGCAACAATCCAAAGAAAAAACCGTTTTTAAAAAATGGCTGACTGTTTCTGAAAAGGCACAAGCTGCTTTGTATGATGTCGCCGAAATGATCGCACAGCAAACAAGATCACATACTTTGGCTGAGTCGATCATCTTGCCTGCTTGCAGAAAGATAGTAAAAAGAATTCTGGGTGACAAAGCCGAACAAAAAATATACAAGACTCCCCTCTCAAATAATACAATCCAAAGACGTATTGTGGATTTGTCTGCTAATATCGAGGAAATTGTACAGACTAAACTTCAGAGCACCGTTGAATTCGCTTTACAAGTTGACGAATCAACCGACATCAGCGGCAAACCACAGTTACTTGCGTTTATTCGTTTCGTTGATGAAAGTCAAATAATAAATCAATTTTTGTGCTGCAAGGAAATGTCACTCACTACAAGAGGCCAAGACGTCTTTGAAATATTATCTGCTTACTTTGAAAAATGGAATTTATCTTGGAACTCGTGCATTGGAATATGTACTGATGGGGCACCATGTATGGTTGGCAGTATTAAAGGTTTTGTATCACTCGTACAAAAAGAAAATCCTAATGTTGTACAAACCCACTGCTTCCTCCATAGGGAAGTACTTGTTTCAAAAACAATACCAGATGACTTAAGTCAAGTTTTAAAACAAGTTGTTGAAATGGTGAATTTCATCAAAATGAGGCCGAAGAAGTCTCGTTTTTTTGAGAAAATTTGTGTTGATATGGATTCTCGGAACAAACGTTTGATTCTGCACACTGAAGCGAGATGGCTTTCAAGAGGAAAGGTGCTATGGCGTGTATATGAACTGCACAAAGAACTTTATGCATTTTTCAAAACAGAAGAACATGAACACTTCTGTGAATATCTTGAATGTGAATTTTGGCTTTCAAGGCTAGAATATTTGGCAGAGATATTTGCACATCTCAATGGTTTTCAACACAAGCATGCAAGGCAGAGAAGAAAACATTCTGACTTCATCAGATAAGTTGATCGCATTTAAAAAAAAAGTTGCAATTTGGAAGAACAGAGCTAAAGATGTAACCTTGAGATGTTCCCTTTAGTACGACAAAACTGCATAAGGAAGATGAGCCCTATTGTATTTCAACACTTAACATCTCTCGAAGAAAAAATTAACTTTTATTTCCCATCACTGAAGACCGATGACTATGACTGGGTTCAAAATCCTTTTATAGAGAGTTCATCTAGCACTGGTCTTTTATTATGTGAAGAAGAGGAGTTGGCATGTGTTTCCAGTGATTGTGGACTTAAAATTAAACATGCTGGGGTACCAATAGATACATTTTGGATTGTTGTCAAAGAAGAATACCCTTCATTAGCTAAAAAAACTTTGACCATTCTGATGCAGTTTTCGACATCATATTTATGTGAGCTCGGATTTTCAACTCTCCACAATATGAAGTCCAAAAAACGAGAGCGGCTTTGTTGCATTGAAAAAGAAATGAGGGTTTGTCTCTCTGAAATACGTCCTGATATTGAAATGGTTGCTAAGAAACATCAAGCACAAGTTTCTCACTGACAGAATTGTTGCGATCCTGTGATAAAGATGCAAGTACAGTGAATTTCCTGGAAACAGGCTAAATTACGGTTATTGCCTTAATTTCTTGTTGTGATATGTAAAAAACGGACAATTTAAATAAATTTTGTATTCAAAATATTCAAGGTGTGCCGAATAATTTTCGTTTTTTTCTAAAATGCGCCGCAACAGAAAAAAGGTTGGGAACCACTGTATTAGATGCATGAATATTCAACCCTATTGAACATTAAATACTTCTTTTTTATATATTTTTCTCTTTATGTTTTCTCCACGCATTTTTTCTTCATATTTGCAATTAAAAAATAGACTTACTTTTTGTTCATTTTTCTATATTTTACGAGATATTATCACAACCTTGCACTATTTATTTCATCGTTAATTTATTCCTGTCTTGATTTTACGTTTGACATTACTAAAAATTATTCACTATCAACTTTTGACTCTCCTTTATGAACAGGACATCAGCTGTTTTCCATGATGTTTTATAGTATATTTTTTAATTTAATTTTGCATGAGCAGTACAGAAAATTAGCATCATTTGACAGTTTAAATTTATTTTAATAAGTTGTTTTAAAAAAAGTTTTTCGATAGGATTCTTTTAGGCTACTTTAATATTTAAATTTTAACATTTTATTTTTGTCTAGTGAATATTTTTTATTCTATGATATACAATTGAATTTGAAAATTAAGTTTAATTGATCATCAATTAATTCTAAACGTTTCTTACAAATTTTATGTATGACTTTTCAATATTGCTTCGTTTGAAAACTTTTATTCTTACGATTTCTGTTGAAATTTTGTAGATTCAATTGAAGATGGCTTGTATGTAGTCAAAATTGATTTTGAATTAAATTTGAAAGAAAATGTTGAACAAGTCGTAGATTGATTTTCGTGTGCTAAAATGAAAAATTTATACCCTTAGAAGTACTTTTTTTATTTTATAAAACGTAGATATTTTTCACGGCTTATCCGTATTTTTTTATGTCAAGAATATCGATTTTAAAAACAATGTATTGTGACCCTTATCAGTGCTGTGCCAAGCTATAGCAAAGTATTTCAAAAAACTATAAAATAAAAAAATTTTTGAGGATGTATCCATTGTTTTGATCGTTTTACAAATAAATCTTTTTTGACTTGATTTTTTCACTTTTAGTTTTGCCTGGCAATCTTGCAAAAGTGCGAAAAAATTTACTTCCTCCTTCTTCTCATAAGACTTTTCGCCAAATCTGTTGTTTGTTCAAAAATTTAAAAAAAGCAGCTCCACAATGTTGGAAGAGGAAAAAATTGTTTACTGATTGCTGTAGATCTTTTATTGATGCCAATTCATTAATCAAGAACAAATTTGATTTTACATAGCCTACTGTTGATATAGCTTCGGTAGAGAGGTTACTTTTTTATACCATAAAATTGCTATGGAAAGCAGCCATATTGGATTAAACATTTTTTAAATTGGTTTATTTACATTATTAAAGTACGACAGTAACAATAAACAAAGAATTAAACAAACGTTTTCGGTTAACTTCAGCCCTCATCAGGTTTCATAGTGAATAGCCTTTCCTGACTTTACCTCAATTTAAATTATGATTGATCCTCTATTTAAATTGAAGTAAAATCAGAAAAGACTATTCACTACGAAACCTAATGAGGGCTGAAGTTAGCCGAAAACGTTTGTTTAATTCTTTATTTTTTGTTTCTGTCGTGCTTTAATAATGTAAATAAACCAATTTAAAAAATATTTAATCCAATATGGCTGCTTTCCATAGCAATTTAAAGCCTACTGATGAGTTAGAGAACGTTTTTTGAACTGCTCGAATCAAAGATAAATACGAGTAGTGCTCAAACATTGAACATGAGAAGGAAATTTTCTGTAAACATTATTGAAAAATAGATGATCGTAATAGAAAATCTATAACTGAACGATATCTGGTAAATCAAATTTATCTCGAGAAGGAGCTAGAGCACTATCTAACGAAGAAACAATAAAATTTAAAATTTGTAAAATGTAATCGAAATTCTAAAAATAGATAATTTCTCATACTGACAAATCATAAACATTGTTTGTTTAAAAGATTGTTTGTTAAGAATAATATTTGTTAATTAAAAAGATTGTTTTAAAAAAAAATTTATTTTGAACCACTGTACTTTTCTACCAGTTTTTTGGGCGGGAAAACAGACAAAAAATTGATTTTATAAATTTGTAAAGTTGACCTAATTCAATTTCAGCTAGACGTTTTCAAAGAGAGTCTTTCCTGTAAAATTGCAACTTTTTTTAAAGCTCAAGCAAGCAGCAGCAGCAACAACAATTAACCTATTATTACTTAACATAGAGCAATGTTTTTAACTTAAATATTTAGCTGTAGAATACACTTATTTTAACTGTTTATAGATGATGTTCTCATATGGGAACATTGGAGGTTTCCCCTGAACTTTTGTTGAAATTCGATACCAAGTAAAAGTCAAGAGAAAATAATTAAAAGATTAACTGTTTAGGTCAGTGGTTCTCAAACTTTTTACAGTCTGGGCGCACTTACGATACTACAAATAATTCTGGGCACACTTTATATAAAAATGCACCAGAATGTCATAATTAAGTCAAATACATACCACTTAAAAATAACGAAATTATCTTTTTGTTAATTGGAAACATGTGCTTGATGAGCCTGTGAGATTTTCTCAATGTTCGGTCTTATGTTTGAGAGGCAAACTCTCATTTCCTCATCGATGCATTGCAGAGTTCCTCTCTTTTTACACTTAATTGTGGCGAGGGTAGAAAAGCCAAGTTCACATAAATATGACGTTGAAAATTGCAATAAAACAGTCAGTGCTTTTTTAGATATCGCGACATGTTCTTTTCTGATAGAAATCCAAAAAGCTTCAAGAGACCACTCTTTGTATTTCATCATCAATCCACGATCTGTGGACACAGCTGCCAGTTCTTCTTCTTCTGTCAGTGTTAAACTATATTCAGAGGTACTTTCTAAAAAAGGATTTCTAATCCAGTCATATTGCGCAGTGTTAAGTGATGGAAAGTAAAAATTCATTTTTTCTTCTAAAGTTGATAAATGTTCAACTACAAGTGGAAGGATTTCAGTTTTGCAAGTATTAGTTACCAATGGGAACATTTCTAAACTACCTTTAATCGCTGTACTTTTCCAAACGTGTAATTTTTTCTGAAACGCTTTTATCTTGTCAATGGATGTAAGAACGTTTTCCCCTTTCCCTTGCATACTGGTGTTCAAAATATTGAGATGCTGAAAAATATCTGCCAAATATTGTAATTTAGCAATCCAAAATTTACACTGCAGGAGGTCACAAAAATGTGATTGCTTCATTGCTTCAAAAAATGCAAGAAGTTCTTGTCGTAACTCGTGTACACGAGTAAGCACTTTGCCTCTTGACAGCCACCTCACATCGGTATGTAAAAGTAATCGTTTGTGTTGAGAATCCATATTGGTACAGATTTTTTCAAATAGCCGCGATTTTGCAGGTCTTACTTTTATAAAGTTTACCATCTTAACAACTTCATCTAAGACCTCTCTTAAATTCTCTCCTAAGGTTTTTGACATCAAGGCCTCTCTATGCAGAAAGCAGTGAGTTACATAACATTCTCGTTTTTCTTCTTTATAAAAGATACAAGTCCCTTGATACAACCTACCATAGAAGGTGCTCCATCTGTGCAAATGCCTACACACGATTTCCACGATAACTGCCACTTATCAAGGTAGTCATTCAGAATGTTAAAAACGTCCTCACCTTTAGTAGTCACACTTAATTCTTTGCAAAAAAGAAACTGGTTTGCTATTTCGTTTTCGTTAATAAAACGAACGAATGCTATGAGTTGTGCCTGGTTGGTAATGTCCGTAGACTCATCAACTTGCAGAGCAAAATCTGAAGACTGGAGTTTATTACCACTTACATTTTTCTCAATATCAGAAGACATTTCCAGAATACGCCTGCGAACAGTGTCGTCGGACAGAGGTATCTTGCTTATTTTTAATGCTGCTTCGTTTCCTAACATCGTACTGACAATCTTTTTGCAAGCAGGCAAAATAATTGACTCACCTAAAGTATGAGGTTTCATATTTTGAGCAATCAGTTCAGAGACTTGGTAAGAAGCAATTTGAGCTTTATCAGAAACAGTCACTATACTCTTAAAGGAACTTGCTGTTTTTTGTTGTTGCTCAGACATTCTCTGAAAATAGCTTGTGGGTTTATCTTGTAGATTAGAGTGTTTATTTTTAAAATGTTTAGCAAGTTTACTAGGGACCATTGATTCATTGGCCATCTTCATTCCGCAAACTAAACATACAGGCAAAGGATTATCATGACTTCCGATCCAGGAAAACCCAAAACTTAGATAGCTATCATCGTATTTACGAGTCGGTCGTGGTTTTGCTTTCTTACTAGTACATTTTTTTACGCTTAAATTTTGGTCACTTTCGGCGTCAACTTCATCAATGCAACGCTTTCTCTTAAGAAACTTATCCATATGTAAGAGTAAATTTTTCTAAAAAAAAAGATATTTACATCAACGAAAATTATTCTTAACTGATAAAATCCACATTACGTTTATTTACAACTATACTTCATTAATGACTGCCTACAGTACACTACTATTAACACCTCTACCACCTTTTCTATGAACACTAACTCAGCAACTAGCAATTTCTTTCTGCTTTACAATTACATTCTAAATCTACTCCAACAGTAAAAAACACACATAGACAATTGCTATTGTGAGCAACAATAGAAATACAAGTTTTACCGAATGTCTGCGACCGTGCCTGAAATTATCGTAATAATGCTGTTAAACGGAAGGAGCAGATAAGAAAATTGATCTAATATGGTAACTATTCTTTTTGTTTTTCATATTAGGATACTTTTTTAGGAATGCTGCTGGGCACACCTAGACAACCTCTGGGGCGCACCAGTACGCCCGGGCACACCGTTTGAGAACCACTGGTTTAGGTTATAAACAGTATATTACATTGTTATAAACTTATTTTTTGATCTAATTTAGAATAAAGTGAATTATGATGTAATACAACCAGTAGGATAACTTTGGCTAATATGTTACAATAATGGATCCCCAAGCATTCTAATGGTACGTTTTATTATTGCTGCGATAGAAAACTTTACAAGTGCAAATGGCATGATAACTCTGTTGTTGGAATCGCTAGAATTTTTTGGCACATGAGCCATTACATTAAGTTTATCGACGAGTACGAAATGCATCGATCGTTAAAGTACTAACCAGACTTATCTTACGTATTCCTATTACAAAGGGTAGAAAGCTTTTTGGGCTACAATAATTTTATTAGCTATCTTTTCTAGTCGAGCCATATAGAAGCTTTTTTTTTATTAAAGGTATGGGTGGTGTAGACGTTTATGACAACTTTCTCGGTAGCTATCGACCGCAAATTTCAAGAAAGAAGTGGTACGACCCACTGTTTAACAGCATTCTCAACACAAGTGTGATCGCAATTAAGTTGGCGTATTTAGAGAGAAACTCATGGCAACAGCATGTCAAATCAAAATTCCTTCGCAAAATCACGTGTTTAGTCAAATCAATGAGAGTTTCTAGTCTATAAATGAGAGGCATACACATGTCATGTCCTCTAAAATCCGTCATGATGGATTACATCGCTTTCCGGTATCCATCATCCAAGGGCGATCCAAGATTTGCCACAAAGACACTCGTGCGTGTTGCACAAAGTGTAATGTCCGGTTACACTAAAGCAGAGATATTGTGTGCTGGGACATGTACCACGATCCCACAAATACTTGAGTTACAAATGGGATAAACAGTTAAAATTTTTGTATTATCATTCTTTAGTTATTTCGCGGAAACCCTCCAATGTTCCCATATGGGAACATAGTTATATTTTAAAAAATATAAGATTTATCAAAAATTGTTTTTCATTTTTTATCTAATTAACAATAAACAAACTAGTTCTGTAGCATCAAAAAATTTGCAGCTTCAAAACATACAGCGGTAAAACACAGGCCAATAAGCAAGATTTGATAAAATATTGATGGCGAACGCGATGTAAACGGCCGCGTTCGAAACCTACTGGCGTCATTTCGTTAAGTCCTTGAAAAAAAAGACAATCTTAGATACAATAAAAAAAAGACAATTTGAATTTTACAAACGCTATGTATACCCTAATTTTTCTCTTACGTTTAAGAAATAATTTAGATTAAATGTTTATTCGCTTTAGCAGTTCGCAAATATATAACAGTGCAGACAAAGGGCGCTTTCATTAATTCATTGATCTTAGGGTGCCAGGTCAATTTTTAGGCTTGCAAGCTGTTTATTAAAGATGCAAAAGCTCTCTAGCCGATTTGGCCGAAGCGAAAAGTCGACACGACAAACGTAAGCCCAATGTGGAATAACAAAAAGCTAATCACCTGGAATTAATTGGCAGTTGATTAGAAATAAAATGGTTTTATTCTCCAAGCAAAATTTAAGTGTAAAACCGGAGCGTCAAAAATTATACAAGTATAAAGAACAACAATGATTGCGATGTTCTTGACGTCTCAGCAAATGCCACGTCGCGAGAAGACTTTGGACTGCGCCGATCCAAATAAAAGCACTATAGCAAACGTGACACTTTGTATGATTACGCCAAGCAGTGATGGCTTTAGTGGTGTGCAAACGAAACGACCGCACCGGGCTCCCCCCAAAAAAACGTCAAAAAGTGCCCCCTAAAGCAAATTATTGCTCTTTTTCTTCATAGTAGCACCATGACGGTGACAAGTCTGTCTGCACCTTAATATCGGACAGACAGACAGACAGACAGACAAGTTTATTTCATACAATTCCGTATTAATATACGTATAATGCACACAAAACAATAACAGTAAAAATAATTATAATGAAGAAAATGAGTGCGTTTAATTGACGTAATTTGTTACACGAAAAAAAAAAAGATAATAATTATACCGAATGTATGCGGAGACTGCGAAGTGACCAAAAAATAATTAATTGGGACAAAAGTAGGGATAATGTACTCGATTGAAAGCGATGATCTTTTTTATTTTAGAGATCACTACATTTTTGGAACAAAAATGGTAATTTTGGACTTAAATTGAAAGTGATGACCTTTTTTTTAGATATCATTTTATTTTTGGGACGAAAACGGAGATTTTGGACCTAAATTAAAAGTTATGGCCCATATGTAACCAAACTGTTTATGCAAACAACATTATTCTGTAACCAAACTTTATCAGCTATACAGCTTGTGGGGTGAACAAACTCATTATTTATGTGGACTTTAAAGTAAAAAGTGAAGAATTATAAGTTTAATCATACATAAAGAGTAAAAACTATTAGGAAATCGAAAGTTAATTTTGCAAAAGATCAAATTCAGTAGTGCCTGATAACTTTAACAGTCTTTCATGTGCTATTGAATGGCATTTTTCAAAATAATTGAGTTTGTGCTCACGACAAAGTTTTTCTGATTGTTTTTACAAAAGTAAGTAAAATAATATAACTGCGGAATTTAAAAAATCAAACCATTTTTGCACTCCCTTCACGAGTTTGCGGTATTCATTTTCGAAACATTTTACTAAGCAACACAGTCAACTCACACATTCTATGATGCAGTAGATAAAACTGTATCGGACTTGGCCCCGAAAATCAATCCCGAATTCCAGAGCTTAAATCATAAGTATTCAACTTTTTTTGCATGTTGACTCCCGATTTAAGTTTAAAATTTTCTATTGACCCCTTTGCATAGCCTATCAGTTATTAATACAAGGATAAAAAACCTCAAAACAAATTTGAGGAATTTTTCTTGAAATGCATGATAAAACAATATATAACCGACAAATACGCTTAGAACTACAGATGTAACCATGGCATAAGCCATAACTGTCAATGCAGAACACCATTTTCCCCACTTTCAACTTTATTTATGTGCATGATGTGTCTTATAGATTTCTCCAATTAACAATAATGTTGAATTGGAGAATTATTGTTCCAGTAAAACCTAGCAGCAATTCATCAACGCCCTGATCATTTATTTACCCCTATTCAACCCCGTGATTTTTTATTGACCTTTTGGATGACTCAATTCACCCGTAAAGGGTCAATATCGACCACTTTGAGAACCACTGACTGAGAACCTGCCCCAAATTCTTGCGTATAGCAAAACACTAAAAATCAGTCGTCTACAAAAGAAATATAAAAGCTGAAAACATCGCACATGTGTTTAAAACTTGTTTATGAAATAAAAGTCAGGTTGACTTAAAAGTAAAAAAATGTTCTGTAAGGTTTTTTCAAAACAAGCTCTTCATCTAAATTTTAATAAAAATTGTTATCGAAGTTTCTGTTATGTTTCTATTTTAATCGGAAAATTATTTTCTTTTGTCAAACACTAAACTTCTGGCCTGACGACAAAATACCTCCTTACGTAATTGCTTTGTTATCGCTTTTATGTTCTTTTACGTCAGACTTAATTATACGTCATCGTATCAAGCACCAAATTATTTAAAAAATTTTATTAAAGGCACACTAAAGAAAACGTCGTTTTTTGATCGTGACCTTGAAAAAACTTAACTGGCGCATTTGGTTTTGAACAAACTTCCGGTCACAAAGTTGACGATAACAAAAGTTTGAAAGTAAAAAGTTACTTTTATTTAACGCCATGATAAAAAAATAATCTTGTATCAACGTCTATAACTGTTCCGCTTTCACTTTTTAAGATATACAGTTTGTTTAAGCAGAAGGTAATGTAAAGTAAACAATAAACTCAATTTCTAATCAAATATGATTAGCTTATGTGTAGGTTAATGTTTAAGCGTTTTTTTTTAAATCAGCTTTGTCTGCCAGCAAACCCCTCGTAAAATATGAAGCACTAAATACGGGAGTAACTGCCAAAAAATTCGTGAGTTACCTATTCTGTGTATAATCTATTGGATTCAGATTTTGCAGAAAATCAAGTTATTTCGCTAACGTTTAATTTTTTTTCAAGTAGCAAGCAAGAAAACTAGACTTAAATTAGTTTTAACTTACAGTCAAGAATATTGAAGCATCAAGGCTTTTTAAAAAAGTAAAAGTAAATTAAGAAAAAAGACAAACAGGATCTCTTCTTGAACCTTAGTTTGCTTTTCGTTCTGTTTTTGTTTTCGTTCCGATCAGTCAAGTAAACCATAAGGACTGTGTTATTATTTAAATGTGCCACGAAACTATTGTGTCAATGGTGACTAATTGTTTTTTTATATTTTTTGCGGCCAAGGCCAAAGGTAGGGCCATGCCGTCCACCATCCGGCACTGCCTAAATAATAATTTGACATTTTCTAGTATTGCTCTAAAAAAAATTGTTTTACAATTGAATACGAACTATCCAAAATTCTTAAGTAGGTTTGATTTGACTGTTAATAAAAACAAAAAACAAAAACTTTTAGTGAACAGAAATAATTGGGCAAAATTATCTGATTTTTAACATTCTCCTATCTATATACAGTATACTGTATAGTTTGAGGTCGCCATTCCCGGCTAAAAATTTTTTATAAAAGACTCACAGTGACTGTTCAGCAGCTTTAAAACAGTCGAAAAAAATTTTATTGCTGATTACACAAAATGTTAAACTCCTTAAGGATGAACTGGAGTGTTTATATAAGTTCAAGCATCACTTAATTTGTCGATTGCTTGTCTCAGCAGAATACGACAAGAATGCAGAGCTGATAAGCTGCTGAGAACCTTGAGCTTATAGTAAAAGAATTCAGTGAAGAAGATAATTGCAGGAAAACAAGATAAATTTCTATAATAAAGCTATTAAATAAAAGGAATTTGGATAAGGTTTAAGAATCAACCTTCTGCATATAAAAAAATGATTCCAACCAGTGGCGTAAGCCAATATTTGTCAAGGGGTGGAGTTTTGCAAGTCGAAAACACGATTACTAAAAGTGGTTCGGGTCATGAGTCGAAAACTTTTCCAAGCTTACATTCCAAATTAGAGTAAGCCTATTATGCTTTTTTGAGCGTCTTGTAGTTACATGAGTTTTTTGCCAAAGTATAAGCGTAACTATTAAATATCAATAAAATTTTTCACGATTTTAGCTCGAATTAAATTGAACTAAATTTTAATAATGGCTACGATCACAAAGCACTGCTGCAATAGTATGAAGATAATTCTCCTACATATTGAATTCTATTTAAATAAGATGATGATTGCACTGGGTGAAACAGACTATTGAGTTTTTTTAATAAATTATATGTTAATTGCATGATAGTTTGATTCAGAAATATTCAGCTCTAACTGCCTTATCGAGCACTCTTTAAGGGAACTGAAATCAACTATATCTGGCTCAGTGTTTCTCAAAGTTTTCTCACTTGGCTCCGTAGCAAGGATTTTGTAATCTGTAGAAAGAAATAATTATTGAAAAAGGAATTTGAATAAAATGGTAATTTAATTCAAAATTATTAATTGATAGTATAAACTGGCAAGTCTTGCATAGTTGCTCCTAGATAGTTCATAAAAATTGTTTCATTAAAGTGAAGACCGAAAAAATGTTGTTGTTATCGTAGTATGAAAACCCATTGACTCTAGGTCAAACACAAACAGAACTGGGGCCGAAAGTTTATCCTTTTACTACATCAGCCTGCTGCACTGCCTGGATCAGATGCTGGAAGCAATAGTGTTGAGCCAGCATTAGGTTGCGTCATCGAGAACCGTCAGACAATGTACTCCATGTCATGCCTAATGCCAGCCGTGGGGCACGCTGTTAAGACGTGGTCTGCGCTTTTTTTAATGGCGCCGCAGTCGCAATGCGGTAAAAGAGCGAAACCCCATCGTACATGGACAAATAAAATCGCCCAACGCCAGTCTTCAGGCGATTAAGCTTAACCCTAACCGTTCGGGGCAAGCCCATTCTAACAGGCTTGGTATTAGCCATGGATGTTTTTCACAGTACTCCGTGTTCCATCTATGATTCGTCCGTTGGGCGACACCAGACTGGCGTGCAATATTCAGCTTTCGAGTAGGCCAGAGATAGTGCAGTTTTATAAAATGTTTTGGCCCAGCATCCCATCTTCGCAAGTCGCCTTAGAAGTGTGACGCGAAGAGATAGTTTTTTTACACAATGCCACAAAATGGTGACGGATTGTGAGCGATCTGTCTAGTTTTACCCCAAAAATAAGTCGGGACCGGAAAGAATGGTTAAATTCAATGCTGTTATAAACCTTTGCTCACGTTTGGCCTTCTCATTCATTTAAATGAAAGGCTGCCCTCACCGTCTTTCGAAAGACTGAGTTTCAACTTCTTGATCTGGAGACAACACAAGACAAAGTTTATTTCGTTTAAACTGTAGCCATGTCTTGTCTTGCAAGTCCTTTCAATTTCCAAAAGATTGCAACAGTGCTAGATCGTACTGCAATAGCAAACTTTCTGAAGGTTGTAGAAGACATATCACATGTATAAATATTAAAAAGAAAAGGAGTCAATATCGATCCCCGATGAAAGTTATTTCTTTGACGGCGAAGCTTTCTTCGATTGCTGTCAAGTAGTAGGAGTAAAACCTCTGTTCCAGAAAAGCTCTATGATCTTTCTAATCACATGATTATTCAGTGCTTTCAGGTAACACCATGGTGCTTCAATTTATAACAAAAACCAAAAAAAAAAATATTTACATAATAACATAAAGGAATTTTTCTCAAAAAAATTTTGTCATATTTTGGGGACTTTTGGGGAATGGCTGTACCTATGTCATTAAAGAGAAAAATACGACCTAAACTTTGCGAATCACTGATCTACAAGCATATTGAGATAATTTTTGTAAAAATGAAGAAACATTTTTATTAAATTTTGGAATATTTTTTATTTTTATTTTTTATCGTCTTTTCTAGAGCATTGTCGAGTGTCTTTTTAAGATTCTCTTTAAATGCTTCTAGCACTTGTTTTGCTTTTCATACCAATGCGTCCTTCAGCGGAGAAGACTAGCTTTGCATCTCATGCACAAACATTGCAATAAAACAATAGACAGCAAACGTGAAGGATAGAAGGCCTAAGTTTATGATAAAATATTATTTGATTTTGGAAGTTTTAGTCAGGTTAGCTAACTTTGACGCAGTTGAGGCGGTAGAAAAGATGATCTTTAATAAAATTACAAAGTTTGAAAAGTACAAAGCGCAAAAACGATAAACCCTTATAACATACTATTATAGCCTACTTGTCGCTAATATGTTATTTACGTATAAGTGCATATCTCCAATCATCGTTCTTCAAGGGGAGGGAGTTTGAGACCCAACGCCCCCCCCGCCTGTGTGTACCCCTATGATTCCCAGCGTTTGCAATTGCAGTAGCAGCGTTCAATTACTCAACATTTACATCAAGACGAGTTTTTGTAAAAACAGCTGGTTTTAGAGAACGTTAAAGATATTACATAGTAAAAACACGGAAAAATATAAAGCTTTTCTTCTGAAGCAAAGTAAGTCTCAAAACTCTTACCAAAGATTCGATGATTGTAAAATTTATAGTCGAACGATTAAAAGTAAAAAATATCGATTTATGTTTTGTAATCTCGTAAACATTCGAAACCAATCGCAATTTAGACTTTTATTTGTCAATGTTACGACTGTCCATTTAATTCTTTTGCAGAGAGACCACAATCTTACCGAGTTTTGCTACTTGTGAAAGTTTTTAAAAAAGTTCAAAAAGCCATTTTTTAATTTTTCTATTTTGTATACAACTAATCTCAATGATTATCATAATTTAAAATTTAACTCAAATTAACTCATTCATTAGGATTTGTAAATATTTAATTGAAGAAGTTTTGGTAGCATAGCTGGGGGAGCGTCACTTGACCGACAAAAGTGAATTATTTAAAAACGCCACTTGACCGACACAACAGCTGCAGCTGTCACATATTTTATTCCTTGCTTCCTACCTCTTGCCTATGAGGTTAGGGTTAGGGAAGCTGACTGCTGTTTTCGGACAACTGACTGTTTTGAAAAATTTCTTTGCTGTCGGTCAACTGCCGATTTGAGGAAATTCCACAAATTTTTTTGTGTCAAGTGACGTCGACCCGCATAGCTTTAACTTTTTAGTACCGACGAAACAGAAAAAGCAGTTTTTAACCTACTAGAGAACTAGAAGGAAAACCTTTAACTGGTTGAATTGGTGATTAAAAATTATAACAATAATAATAAAACAATTATTTAAATAAAAAGATTTCGAAACAAAAACTTAAATGATAAGCGCCAGCGTTATTAGTGGTTAAAAATGCCATTTTATAGACACCGTGGATAATCAGGGTCTAATTTCCACTCCTGCTGTCGTCACTCTATGTCTCCTTGGACATAAAACTTTACACACTTTAACTTTTTTAAAAGTTTTAACAAGCTGCTCTAAATTGCAGTCATACCACTAAATATAAACTAAAAGAAAAAAACGTTTAAAACCTTTTAACCGAAGACTAATATTGTGGCAGCTTTAAAAGCAGGTCGAAATAATCGTTATACAATTCCTCTTAGTTTAACGCCTGCGAGTTAGTGGAATAAATAAATGTTATAATAATCAGAACGATTATTTTTTTACAAGTTTTTTTAACGATTGCATCATGAATGTCATCTTTTTTATTTATCCTCCTGACTCATAAGAAAATGTTGAAGGCGTTGAAATTTGACCAACCGTCATGCAATTGCCCTGATCCTTTTTAATGGATGCTGAAATATTGCTGTCCGGTTAAAAGTGTTCAACTGATTTTTAAGTTTTTTTTAATAGAATTGAAATTTTCAGCTGCTTGCTAAGACCACCAATCAGAAAAAGTGCCATAACCCACGTGTTTTTACCAAGGACAGAACAGAATGACGAGAGAAGGTTTTGAACTGTAATCGTGTGGATCGCGATCTTCATCAATACAGCGCTTCTGTCTTGCCGGCCACGCTGCCCAGTATATTTAAAAATTTTTTTATTAATTAGTATTACTGCAGAGCGTAAAACTGGAAAAAGTTTTTTATATGTTAGTCTGTTAAGATTTGATTTTCGTCAAGTTTGCTACCTACCTTTATAACGGTGAAAAATATCAAGTTTCGGCAATTTATTCAATTAATCAAAGCGATTGCGTATGAAACACTTAAAAAACAAAAAACTGTTTAACTCAATAACAGCCAACAAAGGGGCTACACAAATAAATAAGTAAAGTCTTCCATCTCCGCAGCCATCAATTGAAAAAGGAGTTTTGGTTTTCACCGTTATTTTTAGATATTGTTCCAATGTGTAGAGCCTTGCTGGCCCAGGCCAAAACCTGCAGGAAACGTCGGCTTACTATCAAAACATTCAGAACAGAAGCTGGAAGCAATTAAGAGGCAAACGACTTAACTGTTCAATTGACAGACAATTACTAAGCAGAGAATCGCATATATTATAAGCTTGATTTTGAAAATTTTTTTTGAAAAGACTAACTTTGAGTAAAAGCTATAGCCCAGTAAAAAGTGTAAAATAAACAAAGTAACTAAATTTCGTATTTTTTTAAAAATTATTGTTAAGTGCTTATTTTTGACTCGTCTGTTTCTACTGTAGTTTCTTGGTTACGTAAGCATTGGTAGATTAAGCTTCAAAGCTATTTTAAATTTTAGCAAAATCCTCTACAATTTTTTCATTTTGATTCGTTAATTTTTGGGTTTTGTTTTAAATTTCAAATTATAAATGTATGACAGTTTTGAGTCTTTTTAGAATCTGGCTCAAACAATATTTTAAGAGTCCTTATGTTTAGCTTTCTTGTTGCTTTTGTGAAAAAAGTTTTTCAACTTACCAGATAAAGGCCAGAGTTATACCATATCATGGATATTTTTAATATTTGTGCTAATCATCGTTTCAAACACTGTTTCAAAAAAGTTTTTAAAAATCACTTCTTTTGAGGTCAAGTGAAACAGCTTAATGGACTTATCACGTTCTGTTGGATAGGTAGGAGTACAGTATTGGTGCCGGTTCAAAACCTGCTCTCGTCATTCGTTTGTGTCTTTGAAAAAGAAACTATACAACACTTTCCTCTGCTTGGTGGTCTTAGCCAGCAGCTTTAAAATTCAGCCATTGCCGTGACAAAAACCGGAAAACCAAACGAGAAAATTTCAACCGCACACCAATAATTTGGCATTGTGAAAGCAGGTTGCGGTAATCGTTTAACGATTGTTTTAAGGTAGGTAGAAAGGCTCGTTTCCACTACAAGCGCATACTGGAGCATTTTTTCTTTCTTTTATTGATCTTTTCGCGCTTAAATCTAAGCGAGCGCTAAGCAAAGCAAAAAGAATCAATAAAACAAAATAAGAATACTCCATTCCCCGGTCGAAGTGGAAACGAGTCCAAACGCCTCCGACGTTCACTTACGAATCAGTCAGACGGGAAAAGATTACATTTGACAAAAAAATTAAAAACTTTAACTTGCAAGCAGAAGGACACCCGTGCGACGATCTTTGTTGAGAAGAATAGAAATAATTTTGTTGAGCTTTCAGCTAAGGCAATGTTTCTCAAAGTGAGCCACTTGGCTC
Source organism: Diplosoma virens (assembly GCA_963680785.1). Classification (NCBI taxonomy): domain Eukaryota; kingdom Metazoa; phylum Chordata; class Ascidiacea; order Aplousobranchia; family Didemnidae; genus Diplosoma; species Diplosoma virens. Next base: position 27,907,385 of record OY796880.1, on the reverse strand, counting down.
CCTAAGGAGGAATTTGAAATCTCCAAGGAGGAAAAATCACTAGAGAGGAATCAGGGAGGAATTTGAAAATTTTACTACAAAGTGAGGCAAAAAAAAATTGGTACTTCAAAGTGAAAAGCTTTTTTGGAATTACTACTTTTTAGGGACAAAAATAACAGCAGTGTGGTTGAGTGGTTAGAACACTGTGATTGTGATCTCGGTCTCGGTTCAAAATCTTCTCACGCCATTCTGTTGTGTTCTTGGGAAAGACATTTTAAGGCACTTTCCTTTGCTTGGCAGTCTTGGTAAGCAATTCCAAATTTCAGTCATATCTCTGTACAAAAAAAACAAAATAAAAAAATTTCAACCAGACAGCAATATCTGGGCATCTTCGGAAGCAGGTTGGGTTAATTGCTTGCCCTATCTATTGTGTTGTGATGCTTTCTGCGAGTCAGGAAGATAAATATAAAGATGAAATAAAATAAATAAAAATTGAGAAATCTGAGAAAGAATCAAAATTGAATGTTATTTTTGAACTTTTTGGGATAACTGGGATTTGGGTCACAAATTTGGATGAAGACAAAAAAATTCTTCACTTTGATCATCGAGGTATTCTTTTTTTAGAAGGGGGAAATGATGGTACCCAAATCCTGAAAGGGAGGAATGTAGGAAAAACTTTGGAGAACCACTGGGCTAAGGGATTTTAAAGACAATCCCTTAATCAAGCCGCCATCGGGCCACCCGGGTTATATGTTCAACGGTGAATCCGCTAAAAACAAGAAGCTCCCGGAAATGTGGCGTGGTAAATTATTTTTAAGTAAAACACAGTCTTAAAGAATTGCTAGAGAATAGTTACATGCAACAACGCGTAAAAAAATCTATTTTGTTTCATTTGAAATAACAACAAGAAAACATTGAGCAAATTTGAAATCTAAACGGTTCATAAACCTTAACGCTTGCCGCTTGCTATTACAATAAAATGGGAATTAAAAGCAAAACGTCACGAATGAGTTTTATTAACTATGAGTCGATTGTTCACAAGACATTAGATCAAAAACATTTCTTTATTTTTTCATGAATTCAGTTATCGGCGATAAAATTTTCGTGGCATTTGTAGTCTATTCATAACAATTGCTATAAACCTGCCAAGGAATAAAAATGAAACAGCTGTAATTGTTCCTTACGCGTGTAATTGCTTGTGTCAATATTTGTTTCGGACAAAGGAGATAAAAACTGACGAAAAATGAAGAGGCCATGCGTCAGCGTAAAATAAGAAACACTGTTTGTTAATTATGAAATACTGACTGTATTAAGCAGTGGTGGATATTGGGTGAGGCGAATGAGGCAGTTGCCTCGGGCCTCCCTTTTTTGGGGAACCTTCCCTCGATTTTTGGGGCCCCCCTCAAAAATAGCATAGAGATCATTATAAAGTCGGGACGAAAAGTGGGAAATACAAGATCGATTCGAGGTGAAGAGCTTTTTTTAGAGAACACTGTGAATTTGAGAGCAAAAGAGGGAAATCAGAGATGAAATCGAAGTGAAGATCTTTTTTTTTTACAGAACACTGTGATTTTGGGAGAAAAAAGTGAAAGACGAGATCAAAGCTCTTTTTCTTTTTTAGAGAACATCAAGTTTTGGAAATCCTTGTCTCGGGCCCTTGAATTTGAGTATCCACCACTGATATTAAGTAATAGTTAAAGTGATAGTTATTGTGCATGACATGGTTTTCGAGGATTGTGTGTGGGAGAAAATTTTCAGAAAAAAACACAAAATGCAAGCGATTAATTTTATAATCCTTAACGGTCGGGCTTCTAAAAAATTTCTGATTAATTAGTTTTCTTTGGATAAAATCATAATATTTTCTGAATTTTTCTGATTTTACGTACTGTACAAGATGCTATTAATTTTATATTGTTAATATAAAAGTTTAGAGTTAAATTAGAGATTTTTCAGCAAATTTAAAAATTTTACAGTGTTGTTGCAAAATATCAACTTTCACTTTGAGTTGCTATTGAATGACTAGAGTTTGGTTCAGCGTTAAAACATTCAATATTGTCGTGCGCGTTAATGTTCGAAATTACCGCGTCCTAAACCTAAATATTGAGATGACTTTCCTTTCTTTTTCAGCAATTTTCAATTAAGTTTTTTGTTGTTGTTGCAGTTAAATACTGATCCTGACTCGGCATAAATTTCAAAAAGACAGCTTAAGTAGTTTGGGAGTTATAAATCGTCAAACTTGGATGAACTTCTGAAATCCAAGTTGAAGAGCTAATTGCTGAAAATATGTTTGAGAAAAATTGGATTAATATCACATAGCTCTTGCATATTTATTGCTACTGATTTACGTATAGAGCCGTATTTATCAAATTGTTTACCATCCCATTTTGTAAATTTTATATCTGCATTCATAGCCGTAAAACCTGGTTAGGGGCTGCACGAGAATTTGAGCAAAATTAGTTTTTCGGGCATTAAGTACGTTTTTGAGGCATAAATAGTACCTGTAGAAACTTTTTGGGCAAAAGTAAGTCATTTTGTGCTCAAATAATTTTTTAATATGCTGTTCACGAAATCCAACCACAAAAAATTTTTTTTGGGGCAATGATATATATTTTAATGCATAAATCTTTCTTATAAAGATTTAAAGAAGTTTTTTGTGGTAGAGAATTCGGAAACAGCCGACACAAAACTCATCTCTAAGCTTTTCGTCCGACACTCGTGAGGAGATAAATGTCGGAACGAACTTTTTTTTCTTCATTCCGACGTTTATCTCTTGACAAGTGTCGGACGAAAAGCTATCTTATAAAGATGACTTTTTGGCGACTAGGAAGATTTTCCAGCACTGAAGAAAGTTATTGTGCTTTGTGTAGTAATATTTGTTATATTTTGGTCTTTTAGTTGAATTATGTAAAACTGGGTATAATCGTCACATAAAATTTCTGCAAAGTAGTTTTATACCCAAAATATTTTGGTCAAGTGCACTTATGTGCTCATCGATAAATGCTTTTGTATGGTTTAAGATTACGTATTTAGGTTGGCAAATTTTATTTTTACGCTACTACTACTGTGTTCCCTTATATTTAAAAAAAATTTTTAGAATATACGATCTACCATGTAAAAATGGCAGACTAATTAAGCAGCAATAAAACTTGAATTTAATATTTACTTTAATTGCTAGAAATAATATTCTTTTTTACTAAAATTTTGTTGTCGGCGGACTACATTTTACATCTCCCCATATGACGTTCGACATCTAAACAGATTTTATGCTTTTAAAAAGTTGTAAACTTGGTTCCTACCCTGATAACACCCTTGTCAAAAAATTGCTTGTTGAAGAAAGAACTGCCGCAATGTATGAAGAATTGAGTACATTGATGTCAAATTACAAAAAAATTCTCACATTTTGCTGCATTTTAAAAATGTCACAAAGAAATACCTGTATTTGTTATTTCATACAAACTGAATTATATTTTAGTAACTATCTGAAAAAGTTGATAAAAAGAAAGTTTCTAATCTGAGTTGCATTCATCAGAAGTTTATATGTAGTTAACCTAACAAGTTTAGAAAGCTTTGATCTCTATCAAAAATCTATACAAGAAAAAAATGTAGGGCCCTGACATAGGTTAGAAAAAAGTGTTGGTTCCCGTGAAAACAAATGCACTCCAACTGAACGAAGTTAATTTGATGTCGCAGCACGATCAACTTTTACTTCATTGGTAATGTGTTTTACGACGCATTTCACTTTACTGCCAAAAGGTTGCATTCTAATGAACGGCAGACGTCGATATGTAACAACTGAGTTTGTCTCTTCGAAGCTACATTTTTTTGGAAGGTAGTGGCGTCCTTGATAATAACCACACACTTTTCAACCCAGTTTTGCAAACAGATAAGGCAAAGTAGAATTTTTAACAAAAAGACAAATTTGGAAAACGCTCTTACAAACGTACCATTAAAATCAATTTTTATTCACATTCTCAACAATTAGAATTCCTTGGCAATTTTCGCAATTACATACAAACAAACCTGGTTTTCGAAAAGGCTTTTTTATTGCCCACACTCTTTTCAGGAAAGTTACGAATGATTGAAGTTATGCTTTCGATTATAAAATACTGGGCTGGATACTCACAATATAAATTCTGAAAGCTTTAAAGCAGGATTCCGACCTGTGGCCCGTGTAGAGTTTTTTGATTGGCCTGCTCAATATTTTTCGGAATGACGTTAAATTAAATAGAATTTTCATGCTTCCCATAAAAAATTTTTGAAGGTAAAAAATTGAGTGCAAGAATGGATTTTATGCGGATTGAAGATCAAAATCAAAGTCTTCACTATTAAAATTGGACCGCAGTGTTTTATTTTCTGCGCCTGCCAATATTTTCAATAAGTCAATAAGATCCGTGGCTCAGAACGGTTGAACATCCTTGCTTTAATGTTTTTTTATTTTGATAAAATTAATTCAAAATTTTTTTCGAACAGATTTACTTGTAGGTAGTTTTAAAATTGTTGGTTTTTGTCATTATTTAGTATTATATAAATTTTTTACGAAAACCGAAAAAGTAAAAAAGGAAGGCCATGCGAAAATTCTTCTCTAGAGATATTCTCGGGTTTGTATGTTAAAGTGTTTTGAATGAGTTGTACAGGGTATAACGTGTACTTTTTTATTCCATTTGGAAAAGCAAAAAGTTCTAAATAACTTCTAAATAGTGCATTCGAAAGTGTTTACAACAATTTTTTTGTGATTATATTACATTGAAAATCACTTTTCGATATGTCTTATGTTTTTTAACGTGGTTGTGGACACTATTAAAAGTTGAACATTTTTATAAATTTCTACGAACAGTACAGTGCAATAGACTTACAAAGATTTCTACAATGAATTATTTTTTCTGACACCCTTAGATAAGTTTGTATACTCAGTCATCTGGTTCAAAATTATTTCTACATCTTTATTGTTCGTTTTTAAAATTATCCGTTTGTCGAAGCAAAACTAATCAGTAAAATTTACTAATCAGTAAATAGTTAACAACCTTTTTGCAATTTCTAGCCATATTACAGAATAAGTTCCAACGATAGAGCGCCAGAGAGTTTATTTTCATTAAAAAACAAGATGAAGATCAAAAAAAGATTTTTGAACTTGTTGATCAAAGCATGGGTTTGGCTTTCGCGCCTCTGATTATAAGTGAAGAACTTTTTTCGGTCTTCATATATAGCTTTTTTTTGACTAAAATCTGTTTTGTTTGTTTAGAAACTATACTCAACAATCATCTTGTGTTATTCTTTTTGCGCTTTCTTTTAGAACAGGGGTTCTCAAACTTTTGGTGTTATGGAGCCCATGAAGAGGTTGACCATTATTTACGGAGCCCCACAATAAATTTATAAAAATAAAAACAAAAAAAATATGTTGTTACTTACAAGGGTTACCAACTTTCTGTTTCGCCATTCCGGGACACCTTATTAACAAGAATTCCAAGATTAATGCAGCAGAAGCTTACGAAACACGATGGACATCAAAAGCAACAGCGCGTGCTGCGCGTCGTAGAGTGATGATTGTGCAGCGTTATCCTAACAACCTCTAAGGCCAGTGGTGGATATTCAAAGTTAGGGGCTCGAGGCAAGGATTTCCGAAACTTCATGCTCTATAAAAAAAAATATGGCTTTGATCTCGTATTTCCTTTTTTCTCCCAAAATCATAGTGATTTCTAAAAAAAAAGGTCCTCACTTTGATTTGATCTCACTTTCCGCTATTTTTCTCCCAAAATCATGGTATCTCTAAAAAAAATAAATAAATAAAAAGAGGTGTTCACTTCGAATCGATCTCGTATTTCCAACTTTTCGTCCCAACTTCATATCCACCACTGTCTAAGGTCCTAATTAATTTTATCATTATAGAAGAAACTTCTGAAACGGTGAATCTTTAAGGCATAAATGCAAAAAACTACTAAAATAGGAAAAATGTACAATTGTACTATTTCTCTAACAAAAAGCACAAAAAAATCAGTCCATATCTTGCATTTAAATCTATATTTTCCTTGCATTTAAATTATATTAACGCTGTGAATTTGACACTTGACAAACATACTAATAAGGTAGTGTCAAAATGTGGCAACAAGGCGGTAAATGAAATATCTATTGGGAACTAATTGATAATGCCATATTTCAATTACCGCTATGTTGCCACATTTCGACGCTACCGTTGTCAAATCTTATTAATGCCATTATTGCTTCTTTGGACAGTTGCAAAATTAGCCAAGTCAGTATTTTAATAAGTAAACGAATAGCTCGCAGAGCCCTGGGGCTCCGTACGAAGCACTTTGAGAACCTATGTTTTAGAACAAGGCTGCAATATAAAAAAATTTATGAGGTTAAATTTCTAATTAATTAAGTGCGTTGCACATGTGCACGGTCGCATAAACTTACAGAAAGCCGCGATTGTGTACCGTGGTAATAGATAAATCAAAACGTTTTTCTATTTCAGCTTGCTAGTGGGATTCATCCTTGGATTTCACATAAAGGACCAACTTTTTCTTACCATCCACTGCACAAAAATGATCAAAACTGTACAAGAAAAAAATTTTCAATATCAACCTAAAGGGCAAGGGCAAATCCTTATAAATCGAGAAAAAACTGGCGTTTTACAGGGAACTGTTTACGTTGGTAAGAGTAACAAGCTTCTTGTAATTGTTTTTTTTAGTTATTGTAAGGCATAATATCCGATAGTAAATCAGAATGTTTAAAGAAAATAGTGAGAAAAATTAATTTGATATTTATTTTTGCAATAAGCAAAATTTTAGCAAAAATATTGTACTTTAATTGACAATCCAGCGATATGTGATAGTTATCTTTTTTGTTTTGAAAATCTGAAGTTTTTGTAAGGAATCTCAACGAAAGAATAATTAAACTCTAAAGTTTTTCAGAACTTGTAGGTTGAAGCTCGGCTATGCGAACATATAATGACAACAGGTTTTTATCTACACTGGCGAAAGCTGAAAAACGTAAATGGCTAAGCGTGAGCTTAACATTTACAAAAGTGATGCATTTTTGACGATTTCTTTAGTGTTGGCATAATTTGGAGTAAAATAGACAAATTGCTTGCATTATTCTGTCACTACCTTGACACATTGACAAAAAAAATTATTTAGTGGTGTAACGCTTCTGAGGCATCTTTGAAAGTTGATAATAGCGTAATAAAATACAAAGAACAAGCTGTCGTCATATCTCTGGTCCATTCAACAGCGAAGCTGCGAACCGATATGGTGTTACAGTTGCCTTCTTAACATCGTCCTCTATGACATCTTTGTCATTGTCGCACGCCTTATCAGGAGATTTCTTATTTATTCCATCTGGCATTAACCAGACGACCTTCGCCTTCTAAGAGCCACACTCCCCTTAAGTATCGTCTAGATTGTGGGCTTTCACTTTCAGGTGCAGTTCGAAGTTTTAAGAATAGGTTTCTCCACAAGAAAGCACAGATGAAATTGAATCATCAGTAAATGGGCGTTAATCAAGTCCGCATACGGGGCTTTGGTGAAATCATAAGTATGGTCTTTGTTAACAATCCACAATCAAAGCACCTCGGGTTGCCTCATGCATTATAGGCCGTGGCTGTTCCGGATAAAAAAATAAAATAAAAAAATAAATAAAAATAAAAAATAAAAAATGAAGAGGACGGCTAAACCTCATCACTTTGTTCTGGCCAAAACAAATGCCTCAATTAGTAAAAGAAAAGGTCTAAGATAAATTAGTAATCTGTTGGAATTAAGAAATTCAGCTATGCGATAGCCCACATTTGGTTAATCTTTAGTTTGATTGACATCATCGCCACCAGCACAGCAATAGCTTTTTTTTGCTTATTATATGCTTTATTGTAACGATTTCTCACATTATATCGTGTCTTTTTGCGGTGTACTCTGTGAAACCTGGATCTTTCAAGTCAGTTCAGCTCAGCACATTGAGCAAACAAATCATGATCACTAGTTTACGGCTGGAAATGAGCAGATATTATTTGCTAGAGAAAAAACTGGATGTCTTATAAAAAATATTGTAAATATCCCGGCATTGAGCCAAAACGAAAGTCATTGCTTGGACCAAGTTTGTGCATTTTTTTTTATAAAACTGCTTTTTACATTTAGCTCATTTTCACTACGAGGTGGAATGAAGCATTCTTTGTTTGTTTTATTGATTTTTTGGCTTTGCTTAGCGCTCGCTTAGATTTTAAGCACGGAAAGATGAATAAATGAAACGAACCATGCTTTATTCCACGCTCGTAGCGAAAACGATTCCTTGAACGGGTCAGTTAAGACCATCAGCTCACTTCAAAATACCTCGTAATTGATAAAAACACTTTTTTGTCCTATGTCTGTGTTGTTATCTGGTCAAAAAGCTAAGTAATTTATCCTTTTCGATTCGTTTCTTAGTGTAAAAGATTGAACGATAACGTTGGTTAAAGTGCGTGTGTGTGTTGACTCGAGTCCGTGCCAGCAGGCCAGCAAATTAACGCCAGCAGTAGATTAGGTCTTGCAAATTAGCCAGTACTAATCTTGAAATGTTCATAGATATTCTGTTATTGGGATAAGCGTTGTCTGTTTTCCATCAGGCTATTCAATTTTTCGGTTAGTTTGACGCTAAACAGTCCTGTTCTTAGGTTTAATTTTTTCGACTATTATTACCTCGAATAGAAGAGAAGCAAAGGTTCGTTTTCACTAAGAGCGTAGAATGGAGCATTCTTTGTTGCTTTTATTGATCTTTCCGTGCTTAAAATCTAAGCGAGCGCTAAGCGAAGCAAAAAATTCAATAAAACGACCAAAGAATACTCTATTCCACGCACGTAGTGAAAACAAGCAAAGAATACTCCATTCCACGCCACATTTTTTTTTTTTTTTTTTTTGATAATAGAAACAAATTATGGAAAGATTTAATTTATAGTTAAAAAAACTTAAATACGGGAAATAATTCAGTTGTTTATTGTTCATTTGCTAACTTTGCGGCACGATTTGCTTTACACTTTTGCGGAAGATAAATCAAATAGGCCTAGTTTCTGTTGTATGCAGCGTTTTTACATTTACAATACATAAAAAAAATGCTAAGTAATATTCTGTAGACCTAGTTCACATAGTCACATTTTACTTCACTTTCCTTCTAATTAACAGTGTAAAAAAGCAGGTCTAAATTACTGTCTTATTTCAATCCAAAGAATAAAAAATTTTAACCGGACAGCAGAATCTAGGCGTCTACAAAAACAGGTTTAGTTATCACTTGAAGATTGCCTTAAGTCTAACGCCTCCACCGCAGGTGAATACATTGTTTATGAAGGCAGGGCTAAGCAGAAACTAAGTTTGCTACTGAAACTTAAAGAAAGACAAAAGAAGAAAAAATTTTCCTTAACCAAAACACCATTTCATTGCTGAAAGCAATAGCACGTCTATAACAAGAAAAAGTGCTTTGTAAGAAACTTGGATAAGCTAATTCAAAGGAATGAAAGTCTTAGAGCGGCTGCAATTAATTTTTTCTTCTTTGGCATCCGCTTTTTTCCAAAAAATTAGCAAGGTAATTATTTAATATTAGGATCATGAATACCTGATTTCTTGTTGCACCACACTCAGCACCTTGGAAACCTTATTTTGAAAACAAGAAATAAATCTTTCTACAGATGATATTCTAAATTTGTCTCGAAAAAGGGAAATAAATAAACCCCGGTCTCAAGATTGTTGCTAAAAGAGTGAAAATCAATAGTTCTAAACATAGGGTCTTAAAGCGCAACGGGATTCAAACCACGTAGGCCGCGACTTGATTTTATTTACCACACTTAGCGATTTCAAAAATTCTTCATCTTGTCTTTTCAAATATTTTCAGTCAAAATAAACTTTTGCAAATCGTTTTATCAAATTGTCTTTTAGTGATACTCTTTTTATTTAGTACTAATTGACATGTGCAGTCAAAACGAAATTTTTGGCAATCGATTTCCAACGAAGTTCTTCTTATAGTTGCAATTGTCATTTAAGACATTAGTGTGGCCAGGTGTGGCCCAGCGATTTCCAAACTGTTTTTTACTTGCTGCCATTTGTAGGTTTCTAATAAAAAACTCATCTTTAAGCTTTTCGTCCGAAACTCGTCGAGAGATAAACTTCGGAATGAAGGAAAGAAAAATTCAATTGATTTTGTAATAAAGCTGAACGAACATGATTGGATGTTTGAGAAAAGCGTCACAACATGTGATCAAGGCAAGAATTTCAAGTTGTAAACAAACTCTTTTTGACGGCATAAATTAGACTTGCATGATTTGATGTAAACGCCTTCTAAAGAAGATAAATAAAAAACAAACGGCCAAAGGAAAGAATAATAAATTTTTCATCACTGTAATTTTTGGGGCGCATAGGATTATCTAAAAGGTGTTGACAAATCGCAGATTCACTAAACGGACTGGGGTTGAAGATTAGCTAGAAAGAGTGGAAATATTGCAAGAGTTTGGAATTTGGCCGGTTTTGATAAATTTTGGCACGTGTTGACAAATTCTGTCCTGTAATCGTTAAGATGTGCTGCTTATGTACCGACTATCACAGTGGCACGAAAAATTATAAACTGCATTGTTTAAAAGCGAAGCAGGCAACATATCCTTTTTGATTGCTGGAAGAAGTGGGCGAGATGTAAAAATAACACGTTGTTCTACTGCAAAGAAGCACTTTTTTACATTCGCTTTGATTTATTTTTAAGTCCAACCGAAAGAGTTTCCAACCAGGGCAGATTAAGATAGTTAGGGCATTTCTTTCACCGTATGTAAAGTAGGTGATGTAAAATCTTTTAATTTACGGGCAATTGTTTTCTGAATGACGTGGTCGGGGTAGCCATTCATAAGTAGTATTAAAAAAATTTTTCTGAGTTCAACTTGCAGCTTGCAGTCTGAGCAGATCATTAAGGCTTGATGTACGAGGGCAGAAACTAAACTGCTTTTCCTTTTTCCAGTGCTGAAGGATTTCCAGTTTAGGTATTGTTCCGTACATGTAGGTTACGGCAAACAGATTTAATAAGTTTAGAGTCCACCTTTTCCACCTGTACATCAAGAAAAGGAAGAGATTGATTAACTTTTTTTTCAAACGTAAACCGCAAGGAAGGGTGCAAGGAGTTTAATTGATAAAGAAATTCATCGTAATCATTGTGACTATCAAAGATAGCAAAAGTACCGTCCACGTAGCGATAGTACATCAGTGGTTTCTTCAATCCGCTGAACAATAAAGATTCATAATAATTGACAAAAATTTTAGCCAGCGCAGAACCCAAAGGGGAGCTCATGGCTACACCTTTTACAGTGATGACCTTACAAAAAGGGGGGCCTGTTGCAAAAAATGTAAGGGCCCCACTATTTATTGTATTAAGAAAGGTAGCAGAAGCTATTTTTAGTGTATGAAAGCAAAGTGATCTCTAAAAAAAGGTCCTCAATTTAGGGGGCCACTATTGGGTGATCCACAGCCTGGAGAGGCACTTTGTCCTACCTCAAAGCAATATGATTCTAAAAAAAAGTCTGTAGCCTGCTTTCACATTTCCACAAGCACAATTGACGACAACCTAAGCAGAATCTTCAAAATTTCTTTCTTTTCTTTTTGAAATGCCATCGACGTCCTGATGCTGCTATGAAGAACTAGAGCAATTTCTTGTGTAAGAGGGGCCACTTTTTGATGCACTTTAGGGGTTTCTACGCTCCCGATCTGTTTGCACCCTATTAAAGCCATCAACGACCTTCTATTTGTTCATATATAACGTTGTTGAAACTGAATTCAATAGATTTAGTCGCTGTTCGCATGAGTTCAATAAAAACTTCACGCGGAAAAGACGGACCTATAAGGTCACTGCCATAAAAAGCGTCAGCACAAATATTAATAGTCTCTGCCAGGGGAGCTTTAGTGAAAAAACTGGATATATCAAAAGAGCAAAGGAAAGTAGAAGAGGGTAAATCAAACTGTCTGACTATTTGAGCAAAAGTGAAGAAATCTTGAATGCCGTTAGTAGAATATAAGAGTAGGACAGGATCAAGAATAGACGTAAGCCACTTTGCTAAGGAGTGCTAAACTGAGCCAATCATGGATAGAATTGGTCGTAATTTATAATAGCCAAATTTATGCCGCCAAAAAGAGTTTGTTTACAACTTGAAACTCCTGCGTTGATCACGTGTTGTGACACTTTTCTCAAACATCCAATCATCTTTGTTTAGTTTTATTACAAAATAAATTGAATTTTTTCCCCTTCATTCCAACGTTTACCTCCTGACGAGTGTCGGACGAAAAGCTTAAAGATGAGTTTTTTGTTAGCTATCTTCAAATTCCGTACTACATATCATAGGTTTTTAATAGTGTTCGGAAAATTTCAAATATATACAAGCTAAAAAAAAAAGTATAACACATTCTCTTCGAGTTAAAAAAAACCCAAAAAGTAAAAAGTAAGCCAAAACACAACTAGCAATTTTAATGTGATACATGTAATTGGTTTTTCTTCCCGAGTTTATCGATGTCGGAAATAACTTTGTTGCCCATGGTGGAAAGCTATTGAGAATGTGCTCAGTGACAAACTAAAAAATCTCGCAAAACAAACCATACCCAGTGAGAAATTGTGCTTAAAACCATGGCCAAGCTTATTCAGGGTTTTCGATTTGATAGAATTGGAGAACCCTACTTGTATTCTCGAGTAGATGGAAAAAATCAATAATTAAAAAATAGCCCGGTCATGTTAATATTGCAAATTTATGTAAGTTATAAGTCCGCTTAAATGGTATTATTTTGTTTTAACTTCTTTCAAGCTGTTCCGGTACTACTAGGAACACTCTCGTGTATCACTAGTGGTAGCGTATACTACAGTTTAGAAACCACTGATGTAGCCAAAACGCTCTTATTAAAAATCGGTAAGAAATAAACATCATATTTATTCATTACTGATCCATTTGGATAGCCTTTCAATCAACTGCGGCTCGCTAAGACTTTTGAAAAGTGGCCAACAGGAGTAAAGAATGCGGCCCACCAAACGTTTCTTTTCATTCACATACTTTAAGTCCCGCAATAAGCTATGGATATCTGGTAATCGTACAACGACGTGTCGAATAGTTAAAATTCTTTGTTGGCAGTAAAATGAAATTTACTGAGCTCATTAAAACAATATCTGAGGAAATTGTTTACTTAGTCGGAACTTTATTCAAACAAAAATATTGTGTACCTGAGGCTTTGCCGCAACTTTTATTTATTACTTTGTACATAGCCCATCCCAGGTTGTAAATTTTAAATATTTTGGAGATGTCTCCAATAAAATCATTATTTTCCCAAAACAAATAACAACTTAATGCTAAAGTTCTAGTTCAGTGGTGACTAGACAGTTTGCTACTGTATATTTCACTCCCGGACACTTTGCTACCGGCTATCTCGTTACTTAACTTTTTGTTATTAGGAAAATTTGCTACAAGGTCATTTTGCTACCAGTATACTATATATAGTAAAAAATAGACAAAAGACAACTATTTATAACTGTTTTTTAATGTATTGTCGGAAGAAATCATAGTAATTTATATTTAAAAGACGAAATTAAAAATGTTTAAAGTTATGAGCCATTTCACAAAGATATTGGATTTTATTTGAGGGTCATACTGTTCTAGTAATCTTTGTATACGATGATTGGCCTCCTAGTATTTTTTTGAGGTTATGCTGCCTCCACGGTTGAAATGGGAAATTCTTGTTGCACTGAGAGCCCCACAATTTTTTAAAACTGTTATGAGGGACCAAATATTAGGTTGGACATTGGTTCCTGAGGTTTTTAAGTGCATAAATAAATCCTTCAGTACCGTTATTTGTGCGTCGCATGCCAATTTTAGTACATTGATAGTAGAGTGAAAAAAAATCAAAATATAGCAACAGAATTCTATATTAAACAATCAGTTAAAGCAGTGTTTTCCAAACTTTTAATGCCTTGGAGCCCTAAATTTTTAGAATATTCACAGCGAAGCCCACAAAAAAATTACACTCAAAATATAAACAAGCATATTTATCGTATGTATAAACAATCTACATAGTTAAGTGATTGAAAACTAACAAGCTTGCTAGAAGCAATAGGTTATTTCAAATTTATTTACAAATGGGTTTCCAACTTTAGATCTATGATTTCCAATCGCTAAAAAAATATTGCGTAGGTTATTGATCGAATAAAAAAGTTGACTTATTATTGAGTACTTATTTGTTGATGATTTCTTTATCAAAGTTATTTCATTAAGTATGAAAAGTTTTACATGTGGCTTTGGTATTTTACAATTTTGCCAGATTTTTAGACTATAGTTTTTTTGCAAAACAAATAGCCTTTAGTTATACTGGATTTGTAATATTGGATAGTAAGCTTTTTTGTTAATTAAAATAAAATTAAGAGTAGCACGGATAGTAAGCTATTTTGTTAATAATAAATCAATTTGTGAAGAAATGTTACAAAACCTCTGGCGTGATTTGCAAAAACATTTTTCGAAGTTTTCGAGAAAATCGATGTGTTGCGTTTTGAGTCGATAGATCTGTACAAAGCAATATTATTCAAAAGCTTTATTTGCATTTCATACATGTATTTGAGCTAAATTTATTGATATATGTTTCAAGCTGCCATCATTGTTAGCTTGTTTTACTTAGATGCCCGTTTTTCGTCGTCCTTTCATAATAAATATCGTTAGGCTAATAAAATTTTTATTTGAGAACACCACAACCACCACAAATGTTAAGTAACTATATTTAATTTTAAAATTTGCGGGACAGATTTTATATATTTATTTTTAAAACGATAGTAACCACCATAAAAAATTTCATATTAGTTATACTAAACTTTATTCTGATAATTGTTACCAAAAGTGTTTGCAAAAATCTAGTAAAAACCATTCAACGACTTTTATTATGTTTATTCAAACAACCAATGATTAGTTGCTTTAAGCTGCTTTTGCAAAAAGCTAGTAAAAGACATGAAAAAAAATTACCAGGTTTATAACATACAAATTCAAAAGTTTTTAATCTAAATGTTTGAAAAAAAGTTGGTGTAAGCTCTAAAACGGTGCCTGCCGTGTTTTTATTCATAAACAAGTTGTTAATTTCTTTAAGGGTGGTTATAGCGCCGGGATTGTGATCTTCATGGTCTCGGTTCAAAACCTGCTCGCGCCATTCTGTTGTGTCCTTAGGAAAGACATATTCCCCTGCTTGATCCCTTTGGCAAGCAGTTCTAAATTTCAGTCATATTTCTATTAAATTTTTAGCGGACAGCAACATCTTGGCATCTCCGGAAGCAGGTCGGGGTAATTACCCTATTTATTAGCCCCTCTGTTGCTTTCCTGCGAGTCAAGAGGACAAATATAGAGATAAAATAAATATAGATTCGACAAAAATGTACTGACAACAAAAGATATTTTTAACTAGTTTTTTTGAAATGCTTATTACTTGAACCACCGGTATGCGTCAAGTTTGTAAAAATAAGACAAAGCTTTTTGATGATACTTAAAAATTAAATATTTAATCATATAATATCTAACTTCCATGCTCTTTTTAACCATTTTATTAGACCAATTGCGGACAGAGTTGTCATAAGAAACAGTTATCTACTATAAACCAGGGATTGGCAAACTTTTTTGCATTACGGACCGGTTTAAGTTTAGATTTATTTTGCGGACCGGTCCCTTAATAAAATAACGAATGTTTAGTAATAAAAATTTATTACTGCTCATAATACATTACGACACTGATTCAGTGAGAAATATGTGCTTGTTTTGCCAAAATAAGAGGCTTTCATCTCGGGGTTATGTCAGTTAGTGACACTTGCAGTGTGTCCCTTAAATCGAGTCTATTTTGTGGTTTTGTCTCAGTTGCTGTTATCACAAAAAAGCCACCTTCGCATCGATTGCATGCTGGAAATGGTAGTAAAGTTTTTAGTGCTACTATAACGAGGTCAGGATATTCCGGCTTGATTTTCCTCCTGAACTTGGTAGAGTCGTTGTCTCACATGTGGTTTTAAGCTCACCATCATTTCTAATGTCCAGTAGCTGATCATCTTGTTGCACAAACATGGTCGATTTGTTTGATTTGAACAGAAATAAATTAAGAATCCATTACTTTGCAGTTTGTGGGTCTTTTGCGCTTGGGAAGTAGTTCTTAAATTCTTGTAAAAGCAAAGTTAAGTGATGGTGCACTAATTGGGAGAATGTTTGCTCAGGCGCGGATCCCCGCTACTGTTTGAAACATGTCAAAAATCCCTTTATCTACTCACCGCTCCCACATTTCCAGTTTGGCTTTGAATGCTGCCATTTTATCAGCCAACTTAAACATAGTTGTCATTTTCCCATAAAGTTTAGGCCTAAGAATGAATTCGTTGAGCAGATTAAATATGTTTTACATAAGCAAGCTTGAAGACCTATTTTTCATCACTAAAATTATTTTCCAAGTGTAATTCTTTCTTCAATAGATTTCTTTGCAGTGGTTCACGTAATTCAAAGACTCTGTTTAGTGATTTTCCTCTGAAAAACCATGGTACATCTGTGGGTAAGAGAAGCAAATTTATACTCTGGATACATTTTCATACACCTGCTTGGACAGACGGGTGTTGTTGAGAGAATTAGTTTTAACAAAATTGATGATTTTAATTACATTATTCAATGTCTTGAAATTCAGTTGATATTTTTCAGCTGGAAAGCATTTCTCTGTAAATGATACGATACGGGACTCGCATCCAGGTGCGACCTCTTTAATCCTAACAATTAAACCAGAGAGTCGTCCAGTCATAGGAGCAGCTTCATCCGTGCACACGCCGACTCTAAAAAATCAATTCATATCCTGTGAAATATTTATTCAGAGACTTAAATAGTTCATTGGCTGTTGTATGGATTGGCCGCAACAACACACATAGCATCTTCTTGATAAAGATATCGCACTAAACAAGTAGCGTTTCCTTGTTGTCAATATCATTTGACTCATCACACTGGATTGGAAACCATGGCGACTATACAATCCGCTCTAACAATTGAGCTTCAATGTCTTCCTCTATATCCTCAATTCCTCTCGAAATAGTGTGAGCTAAAAGAGGTACCTGCGCTATCCTTTTAGCTGCAGTCTCTTCTAAAACTGTACGGCAATCCACCAAGGCAAGTAAAATTCTTTTCCAATAAAAATGCTTTGTTAATCTTTGCCATAGGGTGAACCACTAAGTATGATGCTTTCAGAACGTTTACATTTTTTGATGTGATGGCCCTCAATAATCGCTTTTCTTCTTCTTGCTCACGTTTTTTCCATTCGAAAAACTCCAAAGGTGAACTCCAAACTCCAAAAACTCCAAACTCCAAACTCTTTTAATCCAAGGTGATTAGTTGGCATGTGCCGAAGCAGTTTTGAAGGCTTCGTTGCCTCTTTTGCTAACTTTCTGTTGCAAATTAAGCATAACGGAGAAGGTGCGTCAGAATCAACAGTCGCAATAAATCCTTATTGTAAGTACTCTTCAGGTGGCGTTGTCCCATTTGCAAAGAAGCTCAACACAGATGTTTGCTTTGTACTTATTTTAATAAAGTCAAAAATCTAAAGATTTTTATGTCTAAACTTTTAACTCTTTGCGAGTCATGTACATCCCAAGGATGTATTTTATAGGAACATTGATTACAGCTAAGTTGAATTTTTCCATAACATGCGATCACATGATCAGTTGGAGCGATAGGATTGGTCAAATAAAACGTTACTAGGTTCTTCAAAATACTAAAGTCTAATTGCAGCAAGACAATGGTATTTATAAGGCGCTAACTTAGAAAGTAACAAACTTTTTTAACTAAAAATTTCATAAAAAGGAAACTTTGAGTTAAAAAATCTCCCGAATATGCATAATTTCGTTTTTTTAAAAATGGTGCTTGATAGGTTTTTTTAGATCATGGGAGACCTAGGCTTGCATAAAAAATTGTATTCTCAAAAGTAATTTGTCGGGATCATACTTAAATGTTTAAAAACCTCGGCTGTTTTCTTATGCATTAAAAAAAAGCAAACACAAAAAGAGCGTTGTAAAAAGTGTATTCAAGATTTTTTTTTTTTTTTTTGACATAACAGCCAAATATAGGTTATCACCCAAATTGCATTAGAACTTTGCTTTTACTTTTTTTGGTCGGAGAAAGAAAGATTCTTCAGCTAAAAACACTTATTCAAAAACATTTTTCAAAATTGAAGCTGCGCTTGTCTTAAAAATTAAATAATGAATTAAAATGTAGTTCCTAGTAATCTAAGAAGTCTTTTTAACTGCTTACAGGTGTCATGTCCGCTCACAAGTATTTGGAAAGTAGAGTTGATGCAGCCATAAACACGTGGATGAAATATCTCCCACCTAATGTAAAGGTTGAGCTGTTTGCCGATAATGTGGGCGAACTGGACGTGAAAAAAAAAATTCGACGAACAAGTCTAAAAAATGGCTTTCAAGTTATACAGCTGCCCGGTGTATCTGATCATTTCTATCCTCCTCAAAAAAAAAGTTTCTCAATGCTTAAGTTCATGCATGACAAGTACCTCGACAAGTACGTTCGATTCTTTTTTGTTTTATTATCTTTTTGACTTACTTTGCATTGCAAACAGTTTGATTGCGATTCCCAGTACGCCTATTTCGGTCTTTTGCCATACATATTTTCTCAAGTATAATTGTCTGGCTGGTTAGACAAAATAGCCTACCAGCAACAATTTTTAAAAATGGCAGTTAGATGGTTGATGAAAGATACGCACTTAAATCGATTTTAAACCGAATTCCTTTTTTTTTGCCAAATGATAGTAATTTTATTGATCAAGATTTCAATATCTTGGCAGCTGCCGTAGATTGGTATTAATTCCGAAAACATTTCTGAGTCTGCTACAGCTTTTTTAGCTCGTTCTCCTTGTTGTCAACCACCTACAAAGCTACAAACCTTATCTTCGATTATTTGAAAGGTATCTGCGTTGAATAAAGATCCCTCTAGTTGCATGTTAAGACCGCAAGGCGGTCTTTATTTTGTACCATTGCTGCCTTTATAGACGCAATCAAATTGTTGTTGGGTTTGAAATGTATAACTCCGCAAAATTATAAAAGAAACGAAGAATGTGACTTGTATTTTTTTTCGGGCAACCATTTTTTAGCAGTTCTTATTTTCATATTGACAATTAATTGATCTATGCAAGGTTTAGTGAATTAAAAAGGATTAGCCTTTGTAAAGTTAAGCTTTTTTTTGTTACTTGTTCGGTGAACTTTATAGAGTGAAATGTAATTTCTAAGAATGTTCTCAAAAGTAACTTATGCTCACAACAAAAACACCGTTTATTCTCTATTCAGGACACGAGATTTTTAAAAAATTTTTTCATTTGTTAAATCAGAATGCTCCACACTCCAAACTCCGTTGTTGCTCCCATGAGCAACTTTTCAAAAATTTTTTGTGTTATCCGTAGTTGGTTAGAAACTAACTCAGAATGCGAAAAACACTTGTTAAAACATTTTCTTTTTTTGTCTTTACTTGATTTTAAAACTACACTGTTAAAAAAACTGCTACGAGTTCTTTGATCATTGCAGTCGGCGTTTTTGATGTTTGCGGAATTTTGCAACTTTTTCTTTGATGTTTTTTAACAGTGTAGGCGAAATAAGAGTTGCTTGATCGGGAGCGGAACACTTTTTTTTATTTTTACTTTACTTTTTTATCTTCTGAATTGTTTTAAACGCTAATGCTGCTTTTGATCAATATGATGTAAAACCGGCATGGTGAACTTTGCATAGGACTCAAAAATTGACAATTTACTATAATGAATAATACATATTTGTTTTGTAATCTCTGAACAAGTAAAGACTTTTTTTTCAGTCTTCATTGGTTTTGTCTTTGCCAGAAGATTGAAGAAGACAAAAAAAGAGATATTAACTTATCATTTATGGTAAAAAATTCTCGAGAATTTTGAGAAAATTTGATATTGGCGTGTATACTTACCCTAATGGAACAATTGGAAATATTTTACCTAAACTAAAAGACTCTGTGAATGTAATATATAAGCGTGGTGAATTTGTAGAATTCCGTGTAAGATTGTTCTGGTGTGTATATTGGTGAAACGTGCAGGTGCTTTACTCGCTTGTCTGAGCATAAACGTGATGTGAAACCTATTAATTTGGTTAAATTGGAAGAAGATGATTTGAATAAAAAAATTGCATTGGTTAAACATTGTTTTAAATGTGAATGTGAACCTTGGATGGATTTTCTGAATTTTGAAATATTGAATTTTGATACTGATTATGATAAACAAAAATTTTTAGAATCATTGTACAGGGTGTCCACAAAGTCTTAAGTACATAGGAATTTTACTATTTTATTTATTTATGTTATTTTTCATCCCCAGATCGAATGATGGCTCTGTCTAAAGAAAGTCTAAAGAAACTCTGTCTAAATAAATTTCTTAACGTTATAATTAAATAAAATTTTTTTGTTTTAAAAGTATGTGTTTATCCCCTATGTACCCAGACTTTGTGGACACCCTGTATATCAATAGTACAAAAATTCAATAAATGATAAAAATTGGAATGTTTTCCCGAAAATATACAGTCATATAAAAATCTCATAATGAATGTGGGTTTTCAACCGGCTAATTTTGTTTGTTGCACGAAGTTGTTAAATTGTTGCGTATGGTTCGCCTCTCACCATTGTGTTTATTAGTTTTGATTTTTTGCTTTTAAATACGTTGTGTATTGTGTGTTGTTTTTGCACGAAGTCCGCCCGATGTAAAGGACGAAACGTCGTGTTACAAGTTTTTCTTTAAAAAATACTGTATATTACGCCTTTAGTTGTATTTGTTAAAGTTTAACTTGCCTCTGATTGTACCAGAAAAGTAAATGAATTTTAAATTAAGTAAAAAATGCTTTCAACGACACTCATAGCATAGCTTTTGTTTAATTTTATCCCGCATCGCGGATCAATGGTTGGCCACCCTTAATGTATATTAATTAAAATTCTTCCGCGGGCCACAGATAATGCTATTGTGGGCCATATGTGGCCCGCCGGCCTGGAATTGCACCATCCTGAGCAGGCGCGACTTCAGGAATTTGTCGCTACTCGGCCTCGTGTTTGATACAGATGCAACAAGTTGCAAATGCACTACAGCTACACAGTAGATTGCTACTGTAGGCTAAAGATAGTAACAAAAATTTTCTAATAAATTAAAATATATGGTGGCTAAAACTATAAACTGTTAATCATCTCTTATACCCTACCAAAAACCAAAGTTCTGTTCAGGCTTTCTGCCTGCTGATACTGTTTCTTTTTGTTGTTGCTTTTTTATTTTTACCAAAAAAAAAATCAATCAGGATGTTACCAAAGCGAAAACATAACTCGAATAATGACTTTGTTGTGGTCCACCATTACACAAACGCACAATTACCCGAGGCACGGCTACAAACAAAATAAACACAGATTACCGCACCACGGTACAATAGTCAACAAACACTGATGGTTCGATTCCTATCGTAACAGATACCCAACCACTAATGATTGTTGTGTCACAATAGTTACAATGCAAGACAATTTCTCTAACCTTAGTCTCTGTTATTTTTTACTACCGAGTTGAACATAGAAGTTAAGCAAAGAAGTGTATGGCTCGACAGTCTACGGGAGCTTGTGAATTTCTCCTTTCTCTTTTTTTGTCCCAATCTATGGCTATTTCTCTGAAGCACGAGTTGAGCATAGGGGTTAAGCAAAAAAATGTCTGCTTTGACAATCTACACGTGCTTGTGAATGTCTTTTTGTGCAATGTATCTATGGCTATTTCTTTGAAGCATGAGTTGAGTGTAAAGGCTAAGCAAAGAAATGTCTGCTTCGACCGTCTACGCGTATTTGTAAATCGCTATTCCATCATCCTGTAACTAGGGTTTTTTCTCTGTGGCCCGAATTCAAGGCAAAAGCTAAGCAAAAAAGACGACTGCTACTGCATACCGTACTTATTAGTCCTCCTGTAGGTGGTTTATAATACGTATATAGGTTTTAAAATATAGATGGTTTATAGTAAACCACCTACGGGAAAACTAATAAGTACGGTCTGACATCATATAAACTTTATACGAGTACTTTTAGAATCCATGTTGACTTTAAAACAATGCCAGCTTTCATTTTATAATTCGGGCTGAGCCCGTTTTTCAGTTAGGCCTATGATAACTTAACAGCTTTGCTCATGTTGTTTATTGTTGCTAAATCTTAATTTTTTATTTGATCTAAGCTACTAATTGAATTAAACTATGAGTGGGGGGTCTACGGCTCGCAAGAAAATTCACTGTAGCGGGCTCGTTGTTGGAACAGGTCGAAGAAATGACATTGCTCTTTAGTAACTTTGCTTTCCATAAAATTGCAGAAGCACTCATTGTTACACTCAGATTTGCCGCCAGTAGATATTTCAACATATTGAGCAACCCTGCAATTACAATATCTGCATTTATTGCTCGAGATGTCACACAGAAAAATCTTGATTAATTGAGTGAAGAGAAAAACATGGAAAAAAGAAATTTAAGCTAAAGGTTAAATTTTTTGGCAATTTATTGTATAGTTTCACTAGGTGCCTGCATGCCAGGTGTTATATCTCTGCTGATTGAGTTTTGTTTTTCTTACGTTGTTTTTATTCAAATAAGTGTTACGTCACAAAGGACCTAAACTTGCTATCTGCTTACCTTTTTTCTTTGCCATTCATTTTAAAAATAAGTCGCGTTGTGATTTGGTCTATTTGAATAAGATTGGAAATTTAGTTAAAAACGTCTGTTATGAATCAATCTATAATAAATTTTCAACAATAAAAATTTTAACAAATATAATCATACGAAGACGAGTTTTTAGTCGAGTGTGGCAACCAGCGCCAAATCCAATAAATGTGCTGCTACATTCAAGTTTTAACTAATCCAGATGCCGGTGAGTGTGTTCTAATTTATGCATTCTTCTAATCAATGGATACAAAAGAAGAGATAAAGCAGTTCTACGAACTTGATGCTGAGTTTAGACGTAAATACATGCTTGTCGAATGTCTAATGCTAAAAGACAATAATGCTGCCAGTGTTCGGCAGTCATGTACTAACATTAATGTGTTGTTTAATAAGTTAAGTAGTTTTGCTCGTTGTATTTTTACGCTTAGTGATGTGAATAGTGAAGGGCAACCTATTTTATCGTGTTTAGATACATCTAAATTTGAATTTGATAAACGTGTAGAAGATTGGTTTAAATCTATTAATTTTAACTCTCAAAACGATGATGCTTGCAATGCTAAGAAGCCCAGTGTTGCCGGGTCAGCCAGTAGTTCGCAATCAAGTGTTTTGCGTCGTGAAGCATGTGTTGAGGCCAAGTTAGCAAGTCTAGAGCTTGATCATGCTAAGGAGCCTGAGGTGTTTAAGCCCCCCAGTATTGCCGGGTCAGCCAGTAGTTCGCGTTCAAGTGTTTTGCGTCGTGAAGCATATGTTGAGGCTAAGTTGGCACGTCTAGAGCTTGATCACGCTAAGGAGCGTCAGAGGGAAAAGATAGCTTTAGATCAAATGAGCCGTGAGTTGTCCCTTCGTGAAGTTGAGCGTAAGGTTGTATTAACTCAGTTAAAGTTAGCTGCGTGGGACGAGCAATTAAGTGACAGTGCTGTGGCTAGAAAAGATTCTGGTGTAGATTCTAAGGTTGGCCCTGCTGTTTCTCACGATTACAGACCTTTTTCCACCTTGAACCCTGTAGCTGACAGGCAAGTTTGTGGTACCGGTACGAAAGTTGTTGCTGCCCTAGATAAAGGTTGTAATCTGCCACCGTGTCTACCACAGGTAGATGTAGTGAGTACTAACGTTGTAGGTCTACCACGTGTAGTAAATAGGAGTCGAAGTATATCAGAAGAGAAAGCTCACGCAGATGATGCTAGATTCACTAGAAATGCTGAGCAGATGATTCAAAATGAAGCTGAGTGTGGTCCCTCCCAAAATCGATTTCCTTATTCCGTAAACGACTTCTGGTTGCCCAGGTGTGCGAACGAAGAGATCACTCGTATACCAAAACCCGAGCTGACAAAGTTCAGTGGCGACCCTTTGGACTATTTCGAATTTGTACGCAATTTCGATCTGCATATTGGGAATTTTCCTATTCCTGATGCAAAGAAGTTGACATTCCTTTTGCAGTATTGTGACGCCGAAGTTCGTCGTCAACTTTCGCATTTTAGTAAAGATCTACATCGTGGCTACACTTTTGCTCGAGATCAATTATGGCAGTTGTATGGACAGCCTCACGTAATCTCTCGTGCCTGCAGCTCTCTGCTTTCCAAAACGCCGACAGTGAAGGATGAAGATCCAGCTGGTTTGCTACGGCTGAGTATCTTACGTCAAAAGTGTCGCAGTGCCTTATCAGACATTGGTGAATACGCTGGCATCAATTCTTTGCATTGTCTTTTGCCAATTTTAAAGAAATTGCCAAAATCTTTACAGGACAAGTGGATTGAGTGGTCGGTAGATGTCGCTGACAAGACCAATCGAGAAGCTGGCTTTGTCGATTTAGCAAACTTTGTTGCGCATCACTCAAGACTATGGAATTCTCTTTTCGGTCAAAGTCGACAAGCCGTGGAAAGAAGAAAAAGGGCCTCGCTGTATAATGTAGCTGCTGAAGAAAGCACGTTAAAGAGATCTTCAACTAAGTGCTTACGTGGAAAGTGCTCGTTTTGCAATGATCACAATCTTGATTCTTGCAGCAAGTTCGTCGAGAAAAGTGTTTTACGACGCCGAGATTTCGTGATGAAGAACGCTCTATGTTTTCGGTGTTTGCTGGCGGGACATGTAGTTTCAGAGTGCAGGACGGAGTCGCGTTGTGGTGAGTGTGAAAGCAAATTTCACCATACACTGCTACACAAGTTAAAGAAGGGTTTGGATGAAAGGAAACAAGAAGAAACTACCTGTTCATCAGCTCTTTCATCTTCGCATGCCGTTAGCGGAAAATTCGACAAGGTTTTTATGTGCGTGGTGCCAGTAAAGGTAAAATATCAAAACAAAGAAGTGACAACGTACGCCTTTCTTGATTCAGGCTCATCAGCAACATTTTGCAGCAGGAACGGAAGCTTGTAGACAGACTTGGTATTGAAGGAGAGAAGAAAGAAGTTTCTCTAAAAACTCTCGGAAGCCAGTCATGCTGCACGGGAACCGTGGCAGATTTGAAAGTTTCGTCACTAGATGGAGATTGTGAAATTGAAGTGAGAAACGTTTTTTCTATTGATAAAATACCCGTCGCGCCTAACCCGGGTTTAAGCAGAAAAGATTTGGAAGACTTTTCTCATCTCCGTGATCTCAGCTTTCCGGAAGTGAAAGGAGCAAGTGTAACTCTGTTAATCGGTGTCGACGTCCCGGAGGCTCTGTGGGTAGAAGAAATTCGCAAAGGAAGTCCTGATGAACCTTGTGCATGGAAGTCCCCCTTTGGATGGTCACTGATGGGAAAGTTTTCTTCTGCTGAGTTTCCATCAATAGTCAATGCTAATTTCGTTCGAATCAATGAGGATGGCGTAGAAAAACAATTGCAGCGCATGTACGAAGCGGATTTTGGAGACGCAACCGAAATCTATGTATCTCGTATATCTCGTGAAAATCGGGTCGCGCATGAGAAAATGAAGGATTCTGTGGTCTTAGAAAGCGGGCGGTTTCAGTTGCCTCTCCCCAAGCGGGCAAGCCTGTTGCCTTTACCTGAAAACCGCTTGATGGCAGAAAAGCGCTTTGCAGACTTACATAGACAAGGGATATGCCGAGGAAGTTGTGGATTCTGGGACAGAGAATGCACGAGAACAGTGGTTCATTCCTCACCATCCTGTAGTGCACCCGCGAAAGCCAGGAAAAGTGCGTATAGTCTTTGATTGTGCAGCGAAGCACAAAAGGGTGTCACTAAATGATGTTTTGGTGCAGGGCCCTGACTTCTTAACCCTTTAAGGGATACAAGAATTTGATTGTAAAATAAAATGACAATGGTTCAATAATGATGTCACAAATACCTAAAAATTAGAATTATAATGCCTTCACAAAAGTGCTTTTGTTACGTAACAATCACAATCATGGTACACATATGTACCATTGTCCCTTAAAGGTTCAAACAGCTTGTTTGGTGTGCTAACCCGCTTTCGTAAGGAACGAGTCGCTCTTGTAGCTGATATTGAAGGTATGTACCATCAAATAAAGGTGCACCCGAATGACAGAAACATGTTAAGCTTTTTATGGTGGAAATCCGGCTGCTTCAGCGACGCACCCTCAACTTACCGCATGACGTCGCACCTGTTTGGAGCCAAATCGTCACCAAGTGTTGCTTTGTTTTCCTTAAAAGAAACAGAACAAAGATTTGGTAAAGCTTATAGCAGCGACGTGTGTGAAGCAGTAAGAAGAAACTTTTATGTGGACGACTGCTTGGTTTCGGTAGCAACTGTTGAACAGGCACAGACCTTCGCTAAGGATTTAAAAAATTTACTCCTGCAAGGAGGTTTTAGCTTAAAGAAGTGGGCATCGAATTACCATGAAGCGCTTGTTAAGTTACCTGAAGATGATCTAGCTCCAAGCGTACAAAACCTAAATCTTGGTTCCGCGGATGAACATGAGCAACGTGTTTTAGGTGCCGTGTGGAAACCACGAGATGATGTTTTTTCTTTCAAAGTCGAAGTTGCCAAAAGAACTGAAACTAAGCGAGGAATCTTGTCAGTTATAAGCTCAGTTTTCGACCCTCTCGGCTTTGCTGCTCCTGTATTGATTACAGGGCGCCTCTTGTGGCAGGAAATGTGTCGCAAAGGATATGACTGGGATGACTTGCCATCTAAAGAAGAATCCTCCAGATGGAGACAATGGACAGACCGCTTAAATAATCTTCAAGCAATTAGTGTGCCCAGGTGTATCAAGCTGTCTGATTTTAGCGAAGTGAAGAGATACGCTGTTTGTTCACTTGTCTATCGACAAAAGCTGTACATTTGGAAGTTGCAAACGACTTGTCGTCGTCGTCGTTTGAAGAGGTATCCATTCCAGGTCAGACACAAACAGGACTGGGGCCGAGGGTTTGTCCTTTTACTACCCCAGACTGCTGCACTGCCTGGATCAGACGCTGGCAGTGATGTCATTAAGCCAGCATCGAGTTTCGTCATCCAAAACCGTCAGACCTCGTGCTCCATGTGGTGCCCGATGTATAGGGCACGCTGTTAGTACATGGTCTGCGGTTTGCTCAGAGGCGCCACACTCGCAATTCGGTGAAGGAGCGAGACCCCATTTGTGCATGGACGAATGGAATCGCCCAACACCATTCCGCAGGCGGTTGAGCTTAACCCAAGCTGCTCGGGGTAAGCCCATCCCAACAGGCCTGGCACCGGTCTCGGGCACAAAAGCACGGAGCCTGGAAGCACCTTCACAGTACTCCATTTTCCATTTAAAATTTGTCCATTCAGAGGCGCGGATGCCAAGTCTGGCAAGGTTGTCCAAGAGATTCCGCGCAGCTGGCACAAACGGGCGTCTGGATCTTAGTCTCACTTGGCGAGTATCTGAGGACCCACTTAACAGACCATGCAAGATATGATCGGGTTCCAGAGATCCACGGTGAGCCAAGGAGAGTGTCGCTCCCATTCGGCGAAGCTCAGCTGGCTGGATGCCTGAGAGTATAGGTAGGTGGTCCGTTGGAGTGGGACGCAGGGATCCAGTAACTATGCGCAAGGCGTTATTCAGGACACTGTCAATGAGGCGATTGTGAGCACTGCGACACCAGACTGGCGCACAGTACTCAGCTGTTGAGTAGACTAGAGATAAGGTGGCTATGCGTAGTGTTTTAGCACCAGCACCCCATCCCGAGCCCACGAGTCGCCTCAGCAGTGTGACGCGCGAGGATAGCTTTTTGCGCAATGTCACTAAATGGTGACGAAACGTGAGCGATCTGTCCAGTTTTACCCCAAGGTAAGTAGGGGTTGGACAGAACGGTAAAAGTCCACCGTTGTTGTAGACCTTTAGCTCACGTTTGGCCTCTCGGTTGTTTAAATGAAAGGCTGTCGTCACCGTCTTAGTGTGACTGAGCTTCAACCTCCAAGTCTGGAGATACGCTGACAGTGTGGACATGTCTTGGCTTAAGTTCCCCTCCAAGTCCTTCCAGTTTCCAGAAGAATGCAACAATGCTAGATCATCAGCATAAGCAAACTTTCTGGAAATCATGGAAGGAAGATCGTACGTATAGATGTTAAATAAGAGGGGAGCCAAGACCGATCCCTGAGGAACGCCGTTTTTAAGACGGCGTAGCCTGCTTTGCTTGCTGTCACCGGTGGTAAGGGTGAAACTTCGATTTCGGACAAGCTCCATGATCATTTTGATCATGTGCTTATCCGTAAGTAGTCTCAGCAGCTTGCAGGTAAGGCCACGGTGCCAGACAGTGTCATAAGCAGCTGTCAGATCGATAAATACGGCACCAGCCTTCTTTTTAGCCTCAAAAGAATCCTCGATGTTCTGGGTTAGCAGAACAACTTGATCTACGGTTGACTTCCCGCGTCGGAACCCAGCCTGCTCTTTAGGGAGCAGTGGATCGATTAATGGTTCAACGCGGGCGTAGATAAGCCTCTCGAGAATCTTGTAGGGGACACAGAGCAGAGATATCGGTTGATAACTCTTTGGGTCCCCCATGGGCTTTCCTGGTTTTGGGATCGCGACTACAAGCGCTCTTCTCCAGATCTTGGGAATTTTGAGTCGGCGTAAACAGGAAGAAATTAAGTCACGTAACCAGACTTCAAAGCAGCTCCGGCATGGAGTATAAGCTCGGGGCAGATGGAATCAGGTCCCGGAGCTTTACCTGGTTTTAAATGTTGAGGAGACTGCAAAAAGGTTTTATAGAGGGATTCACACTCTGCATCCCAACACGGAATGTAGGTATTTCGATACCCGCGTGGGATAGTCTTTTTGGCTGCTTTCTTAATGGTGTTACAGAAGTCCTGGTAAGCCGCATCCACATCAAGTGTATCAGGCGGCAACAAAGTCTTTGCGAATTTATTCGTCAAAGCAATGTAGTGACTCCATTTGGCCTTGCGGAAGTTCTATCGCTTAACAGGCATGCTTGGCACTGCCATAGCAAACCTTGGTGGTGTAATAAGCGAAGGTCGATGTTGTGACCTGGGGAACTTTTCAAGAACACGTCTATCCGGTAAGCGACTGTTTGGACCTACGCTGGCGAAAGCTAGATCCGGATTGGTACCAGTGTTCCAGCGGCCGGAATAAAAACTGGCAGCGTCCTTGGCATTATATACGAGGGCAAGACAATTAACACTTGCCCATCCAGCCAAGCACTCACCGTCCGGACTGTTGTCGTCGTAACCCCAGTCAGCATGACGACAGTTAAAATCGCCAGCGTACAGACAGGGGTGAGGAAATACTGGAAGATCCAGGGTTCGCAATCGCGTTGGCGGTGGTTTGTAGACGTTGACTATTTTATAACCATCAACGTCCACACACAACCACTCGATCTCCGATGTCGGTGGAGATTGGTCCAAAAACGTGTATCTCAGTCGCTCGTGGACAAACGTGGCAAGACCATGCTTCCTGCTTAAGGAAGACCCAGCTAGTTGGTAGTTTGGTAGCACCAACTTCTCTGCATCAGTGCAGTGGGTCTCCTGCAATAGGATAACGAGTGCCTCAGACTGCATAGCGAGATGATGAAGAACGTTGATCTTGCTTGCAGTGAGGCCTTCGATGTTCAGCTGAAGAATAGTGGGTCTTCGGAACTTGTTGGCAATGTGCCCTGAAAAGGGAAGTTTTATCCTAGCATTGCCCCGTCCTGAAAAGGACGTTTGCCGATTAGCAGACCCACACTGAACATCGGAATGGGTGGATACCCTTCCGTTTTGGTAGGTTCGGTTTCGGTCTGTCATTTTAAAATCAATGAACAGACTTACTCACGGCCCAGGCTGCGTGAAAGCACCTACCATCTGGGCCAAATTGTCTTCAGACTACTTCATTAACTGTTTGCGCAGGTTTATTGGGCGGCGAGGGCAACCACTGCACATATACAGCGACAATGGCACTAACTTCGCCGGAGCAGAAAAGGTGTTGCGAATGTCGCTTGAAAAGTGGAACAAGCAGATGATTGAAGAATATTTGCGGCAAAGGGAAATCGCTTGGTCGTTTAACCCACCTGCAGCGAGTGCTAGAGGAGGGGCTTGGGAACGCCTGATTCGCTCTGTCCGGCGCATTCTCTCCACTTTATGGTCACCGAAAATTCCATTAACCGACGAAATGCTGCGCACATTTTTGGTGGAAGTTGAGTCGATTATCAATTCAAGGCCCCTGGTTCCGCTTAGTATTGATGCTCGGAACAACGAACCACTAACTCCGAATCACTTACTTCTACTACGCAGTTCACCAAACCAATGTCCAGGCGTGTTTGAAGAAAATTCAAGCTATGCACGTAAGAAATGGATGTACGTGCAACATCTAGCAAATGTATTCTGGAAAAGATGGATCGATGAATTTCTTTCTGTGCTGAACAAGCGCCAAAAGTGGCTCACCAAAGAAGAAAATCTCAAAAGGGACAGCATTGTGTTGCTAGTCGACGAAAGAGTTCCTCGAGCTAAGTGGTTGCTGGGTAGAGTGGTAGACGTTTATCCAGAAAAAAATAATTTAATTCGCACAGTTTTAGTTAAAACCAAGTCAGGTCTTGCAAAGCGCCCCGTCAATAAGTTGTGCTTAATTCTCGATTCAGACACTGATATTTAGTGAATTATTGAGCTGTAGTCGAGATATTGGGGGCTTAATTTACTTCAGCATAAACATTTACATGCAACCTCGTGCGGATTTTAATCATAAGCGTTGTTTATAATCATTAACATGTTACATATGTAATAGCCGAGCCCTTGCCCCTTTGTATGCTTGTTTATTTGCTTTTGCTAAGTTGCTCCTTTGTTTTCTTTGAAGTGTCAAAACTCAATATGTGCTTACGATATTTGTATGTTTTAAATATACGGGTCCTATATTTGTGGGGGGGTATGTTATATCTCTGCTGATTGAGTTTTGTTTTTCTTACGTTGTTTTTATTCAAATAAGTGTTACGTCACAAAGGACCTAAACTTGCTATCTGCTTACGTTTTTTCTTTGCCATTCATTTTAAAAATAAGTCGCGTTGTGATTTGGTCTATTTGAATAAGATTGGAAATTTAGTTAAAAACGTCTGTTATGAATCAATCTATAATAAATTTTCAACAATAAAAATTTTAATAAATATAATCATACGAAGACGAGTTTTTAGTCGAGTGTGGCAACCAGCGCCAAATCCAATAAATGTGCTGCTACACCAGGTCTAAAAAATTTTAATTTTATGACAAACACGATCTTAAAATTAAATTTATGATCGGATTTTAAGTTGTAAGACAAATAAAACTCAGATAAGATTTTACATTTTACCTAGTTACCTGAAAGAGTTAAAATGCGATATCCTTCATTTCAACAACGGCTTTTAAAAACGAAATTTTATAATTAAAAATAACTTTAATTTGAACAGATTTGACTGGTTTATTCGACTGGATGATGATGCATACCTCGAACCAAGAAATTTATTGAGACTTTTGACAAGACTAAATTCTAGTAAACCTGTATTTGCGGGCCATGTTGGCTATGGTCTGCATAAAGAAGATTATCTTGGCTCAAAAGACTCATTTTGCATGGTTTGTAAGATAATTGAAAATTTATAAAAATTTATTGATTGACGTAGACTATTTTGCGAAAGCTAAAATATAGGCAAAGGCGAATTATTAGCAAGGCCTACCATTTTGCTAATCTTTAATATTCAATTATCCTTTTTTGCTATTAACTAGCGGAATGCGAGGAGTCGAAAGCTGTTTTAAGGGCGAGCATGATCGACATGGTCTTGAATGGGCCCCTCGGAACTATTACGACATCTTCTTCTGATTTTTTGATCTGAACGAGCAATTCTACCTTACGATAATATTTCTCTTATTAATACAAATAAAAAACTAATTAAAAACTTTGATACTTTATTTATCAGCATGAACAGGTCGGTGTAACGCGCTACAGTTGCTCTTTTAATTAGCCGATAACTCTTCTTTCGTTGTTTTACGCTTTACAATCACAATTAATGGATCAGACAATATACTCTTTGACAATAGTGCTGATTTTTTTGTGCAAGATACTTTATTGTTATTGTGACACACTATCTGGCCGCCCATTTAAATTTATAAAAATAGGCCCATTTTAGATGTTATGCAGCAAAAGAGTAAATAATCAAACATATGCCAATTAGAATGGAAATCGATAATTTTATTTTTTTTCGTGAAATAAACTGCTATAGATATTTTTACAATATTCAAACGATAACTTATAAAGGCTTTGCATCTTTATACATTGCTTGCACTCATAGCCGTACAAGCCCAGGAGCAGGGGGCAATTGCCTTCCAAGACGCAGAAAATTCGGGTAGAATAAGAGTTTTCGGGCACCGACCATGTATTACTTGGGAAGGAGGAAGTTATTCGATTCAGAACGATTCAGATCAAATAACAAGAACAACTGAGATTTAATTGAAAATCTTTTTTTCTGTCTTGAAAAGTTTATTTCGGCAAAGCCAATCGTTTCTTTTCTACTTCCAACGGGAAAGCAAAAGCGAAAACCAAAAAAATCTTCACATTGAATTCCATGAAATAATGCAAAATTATGATTCGGCCAATCGTTGAAAAAAATTGGGTAAAATTTTTTTGCTCCCCCCCAAAAAAAATGTTTCGGTCTGATGCGGCTATGCTTGTACTTTATTCAGGGTGGAACCGGAATTGTGTTTTCGAAACAGCTGTTGAAACAGCTCGCTCCAAAGCTAAGCGTTTGCTTGAACAATTTACTCACTGAACACGAAGACGTTGAAATCGGAAGATGTGTTCAGAAGATGACCGGAGTACAATGCACAACTTCATGGGAAACCGCAGAAATTTTTTACCAGGATTTCAAAACTGACACAGGGTACTTAAAACATTTGGAAAAGTCTACAGTTGGTAGGTATTGGAAAAGTGAAAAAATAGTTGCCAGTTGCTATGCTAATTTAGTTTGACCGACCATTTTGGTTTGAAAGAAATTTTCTTTACTTACACATGGTATTGATTATTGTCAACTATAAAAAACTATTTTTTCGACAAAAAGCATTTTTAAAAGCAAGGTTTTTGTGATATACTTAAGTAAATGTAGCCATATAATCAGTATTGGCCCAATTCGACCCATGCCCAAATCGGTGTTTTTGGCGAGGGTTAAGGTTAAAAGTTGGTTAGAATTGGATTTGATTTAAGGTAAGGATACAACCAACACATACGCTTTACAATGGGCGCGTCAAATTTTTCGCGCCGAAAAGTCAATATCTCTATGTAATCTGTTGAATTTTTTCTAAATTATACAAAACTCTTAATGCCTTTACAAAGTGATGATGTATACCGTTTCTTCTTTAGTTTGACCTCAAATACGGTATAAATAAATATTTTAGAATGTGAAACTAATTTGCCAAAATAGAAACAGTATATTCAAACACACCAATTTTGCGATGCCA
Organism: Diplosoma virens; assembly: GCA_963680785.1. NCBI lineage: Eukaryota > Metazoa > Chordata > Ascidiacea > Aplousobranchia > Didemnidae > Diplosoma > Diplosoma virens. The sequence goes on along the minus strand of OY796880.1, from coordinate 27,873,909 downwards.
TAACAAGTGTATGTATAAGATTTCATAAAACGACAAATTTATTGCCTCTATCTCGAACCATAATGAATAAGATAACAGCAAATCTCTTTCAAAAATTGAAACGTCACCGAATCTGAAAGCATTTGAACAAATTCTAATGGTGTTATTGACGGCTTTTTATCATCATATTTAAACGAACAACCCAGTTTTTGAATAGTGAAAATAACAAATGAGACGAACAAATATTTTTTAACAAAGAATTCAGATTTACAGAATAGGTTTTTCATAACACTGTTGGTTTTAATAATAGTTTTATTAATGATAAAAAAAGACTTTTCGGTGTTTATTCGTATGGGTTACTTGTTTTGTCACTAATTTAGATAAAGTTATAACTTTTCATCCAAACAAGAATCCAGCCCATCAAATCAAGCTTCATGTTTTCTTGTTGCAACAAAAGCTGAAACATCTTGTCACAAACATTGCTCGCTTGGAGAAAGAAATCCGATTGGTTAACCGCTCCATGACAACTGTTGAACAAAAGGTAAGAAGCAAATAATTTTGTCGCTGTGTTTGGAATGGCTTTACTTAACTTGAAAAATGTTTTGCAGAGAAATTTCCACAAACCCGTTTTTTTTTTTTATCTGACTGTCTTTGTTATCATATAGAAATAAAACTGTTTTGTTTATTTTCAGCTCAATCGACAACAGTATATTTGCATTAAGTAAAATTTACTCAGATTGGCTTTCTACAAGACTTTTTCATTGGGCTCTCAAGTTAATGTTTTCACGTTTCCTATCAATTTAACCAAGAACTTAGTACAAATAGTCAGTTGAATGCTTTGCCAAGTCAATGGCTATGCTAGGTTATGATTATATGGCTTATTTTATTTGTTTCTGGTAGTTTTGTTTTTTTTTCAAAATAAACTTTGAAAAAATCAGATCAATATTTTTGTCCATAGGTGCGCTGCCCCGGAGACGAAATGCCAAGAAATGTCTTCATGGATCAAGCTTTTTTCAATAGCGGAAGAACCTTGAAATCGACAACACAGACAACCTTTAAAAAAGTTCTGGCCGAATACGATGAATCCGTCAAATTATTTATAAGAAAGAGTGGTACGAGCATTCAAACCATGTCGCGTAACTTCGCTTATCATCAGGTCAATCCGCTTTTCTCCGTTGACACCGTTTCGAAATTGAAAATCGCTTACTTGTACGGTTCCAATCGAAATCAAGAGAAGATAGTTAAGCAGCGCCAGTACTTTCCAAAGCGCGTACAATTCTTTCACGAACCAATAAACATCGACGTAAACCAATTGCGAATTGGTGAAAATTCACCGGCAGATATTCCAAGGAGTTTAAACTTTACCGAAAAAGAAAAACACTTGTTAGAAAAGAAAGAAACTGTTGTCAATTTCCTGATGATACTAAGCGGTAGAAAAGACTTTTTTCTTCGTTTCTTGATGAACTTTGAAAGTGTTTTTTTAAAAAACAAGGAAAATGTTAACTTGGTTGTAGTATATTTTCCGAATAATACGCATATCAATGCTGAAGAGAAATCATTCGAAACTGCGATCGTTGAAGATAATGTTGAAGGACTTCAAAATCGGTATCCGGACCGCATAATCAAGCTTGTAAATATGAATGAAACACCTTATTGCAAAACTGTCGGTTTGCAGGTAGCAAAAGATCAGATAAAAAACGATGACGAAATAATTTTCTTTTGTGATGTCGATATGGTGTTTAGCTCTCCTGATTTTTTGCGTCACTTGAGACGCAACACAATTCAGAAAAAGCGAGCCTATTATCCAGTGACGTTCAGCCGGTACAATCCGCAAGTAATAAACATCGCTGATGGCGCGAGCTCATCTGATTTTGAATATAAAGAAACCGATGGGTTTTGGCGATACCACGGCTTTGGAATGCTTTCGATTTACAAAAGCGATTTCGCCCACACGAATGGATTCGACACGAAAATTTGTGGCTGGGGACAAGAAGATGTCGAAATGGTAAAAATATATAATGGGTTCGCTATAGCTTACGCCTTTTTATACAAAATTTTTTCATATACAAAAACTTATTATTTTTCACAATTGTAGTTTATATCATAGGTTCTTAACCTTTTTAAACTCTTTAACCCTTAAAAACTTTTACAAATTTTTGGTCCAAAAAAACATAGAGATCTCTAAAAAAAATTTACCCTCAAGACAAGTCAAGTTTACCCCCGGTTGAGAACCATGCTTTAACGCCTTAATTAAAGGATATTTCATTTATTTTCTTTTAGGTTTTTAATTGACTAAGTTTTGCAAAATGCCTTTTGTATTGATAGTTAAATAAGTAAGCAATTTATTTAATGCGACTGACCACAGAAACTTTTTAAATATGTGGTTTCTGGAATTTTATTACAGTATTCTAAAAGGGGAGTGATATTTTTTACGAGCGCGAGTAGAAAACCGAACTAATTTCCCCTTAAGACTAAGTAAAGCAAGGAACAACTACATGTGAAAGAACAACTACATGTCAAGGAACAACAACAGTTTCGAACAAATTTATGATCCATGACACTCACGTCAAGATCAAGGCTGCGAATTTGTTGCATTTTTAATCCAATTAAGTTCAAGTTCACAAAAAATTCTCAAGTTCGAGTTTTTCATTTTAATTTTTGCAGGTCCAGTTCAAATTTGAGAATTGATTTGAATCGTAAAACGGAGGTAAAATGCGGTTGCTTTTAAAAGATACCCAATTGAAATCCTGTAATAGTAAAACAACAAAGAATAACATTTTATCTGCATTATTACCGGTATATCAACAAAACTACTCAAAATAACAAACTTAATCTCGATCGATTTTTTTTCGTGTTCGAGTTCAAGTTCAGAAATTTTATTTTTCGAGTTGAAAATCAAGTTCGGCAAAAAACACTGAGTTTTACGAGTTCGAACTCGAGTTTTCAGGCCTGATAGACATATTTTAACACGTTTTTGCTTGCGCCTGAACACAATCGAACGCAACAACCAGTCGAATAAGCTCATTGTGTGTGTGTGTGTGTGTGTGTGTGTGCACAAGCAGGGCCAACTTAATATCTGAAGTAGGTCGCGACACGAAGACTACGCATTGTTTTGGGTGCAGAAGGGCTTAACGTATTGTTGTGTGTGGAAAGAATTCGACGCTTTATGTTGATGCGCGAAGACTAATCGAAATAGTTGGTAAATATCAGCAGTTTGGATTAATTAATTATTAATGGCTATAGAAAGAATAATCTTTTTTTAACATCGTTGATGCTAGCAAGCAAAATTGATAATTAAGAGTAGGTTGACATTAAGTCATGTCTTTTAAATAACAAAAATGAAATAAAAAGTTCTTGGTTTTGAATTGAAATTATAATACTTTGAAGTGGTTTAAACATGTGCTTTAACCATGTAGGCCTAATACAATAAGATAAAAAGGCTGCAGCTTTACTTGATCTTATTATCGCATGAAAATCGTTTTCAAGTCTTTGCGTTGCAATTGTTAAAAAAATTGTTGTTAACTTTCATCATTAAAAGTTACAACTTTGAAGACCTAATAATTAACCTGCACATTATTTCGAATCCTATTATTCAATTTTAAAGGTTTTATTCATTCAATAGTCAATTTTTGCCGTGGCAATTAATTTTTAACAAGAAGTTCCTAATTTTTAAAAACCACTCTTGAAATTTGCTTATCAAATAGAAATATCAGCAAATAAACAACAAAATTTTAACTTTTTTTAACATTGAAAAAAAAGTATTGCTTGATGTATTTAAATGAACAATTTTTTTTTTTGCTGCAATAAATGCATGGCTATTGACGGAATACAACTATAAGCAGTGGGGGATAACATTTTTATGAAAGTAAAGTACAAAAGTTATCTCAGTTAATTATAAAATTGTTTTATTTGAATAAAAATATATTAAATAACAAACCGAATGAATTTTTTGAAAAACCAAACCATGATTTTTTTAAATTTTAAACCAGGCATTTAATTCCAAATTTTTCTTTTCAATAACAGGTTAATTCAGTCATGAAAGCAGGCCTCGACGTCTTTCAAAGTCCGGTTACCAATCAAGCTCATGTTTATCATGATAAAATCTGCGTCGATACCTTGCCGTCAAATCGTTTGATTGCTTGTGAAGCTGTCCGGTTATTGCACTACGGAGCACAGACTACGTTATATAAATTGTATATAAACAAGATTGGAGATTTTTCATAGAATTCTTTTTATCACTGAGTTCAATCGTTATTTTTTTAGACTTCTTTAATTTATTATTTTATTTTTTCACTTTACTTTTGTACTGTGACTTTATGAAAGGGTTTATTAACTTGTTTTTTTTAAGTAGACTTTGTTTGAAAAAAAATTTTAGTCATTTGAAAATGGGAAAGGTTTGTCATTCGTATATAAAGATAGATTTTTATTTAGATAAAAGTTTTTCGTGTCAATTCAGTTTTTATTTATTTTTAATGCTGTCCTATCGAAAAGATTGCTTTTGCGGACAGCAAATATTAGACGATAAACATTTTTTAAAAACTCGCAAACATTTTAATTCTTGTCAAATAGACGTTATAGCAAACTCAACTTAATAATATAGCAAGCGCAGCAATTTTCTGAATCTATCTGATCGGTTTTGTTTAGCCCATTGGTTTTTAATTGGGTAAGGGGACTTGCTTTTTTGCAAAACGTTGAAAAATATTTAAAGAGGTTCTAGTATTAAATCACGCATTTCTTCTATTTAGTACACTTACTACTAAACTCTTCTTGGTCAACTTTAAAATTTTTTTTTTCGAGTGCGTTGTGAAGGTTGTGCTAAGAAGTTTCATTTTTTATCGTGACTTTTTGACGTTCGATTTGAAGGGCAGACTTTTTAGGCTGCCAAATAAGGCTGGGTTTAAATAAGTAATTTGCTTAATTATTAATTTTCTATTTACTTAAATTACTTACTTAATTACCTACTTGAAAAGCGTTACTTCTTACTTACTTAAGTAATTTTTCTTTTACTTGACCTTTTCAAGTAAATTGTTTTTAAAAAAAATAAATGTTTAGAAACCTTTATCTTGTGTAAATTAGCCACTGAGAAAAAATAAATTAGTGCTTATGCAGCTCTTAAAAAATTGAAGTTCTGCTTTGATTCAATTTCACCTTTAGTGGAATCTAAAAGATGATTTAGTGTTGCCGGGCTTTTTTCTGAGATCTAAAACTGAGATCTTCATTAAATGATAAGTTGATTGACAGTTGTGTTTTGCGCGAAGTATTTTAAAAAATGAATAAATTTTTTTGTATTTTGATATGATTTTATTTTTTATTTATTCAAGCATATAAACTTGGAGCTATATTCGTTTAAAACAGGCTAGCCATCACGAAATCCTGGCACTTAAAAATCGCTTTTTCATATTTACCTTAATTACTTAAGTTATTTAAGTAAACAAAAAATTTTATTGCTTAAAACCCAGCCCTACTGTTAAATAAAGTGAAAGCCTTTTTTGGTCTTCATTTCACTTCATGAAAGATGATTTTAAGGCCTTCAACTAAAAGTAAAGATCTTTTTTTGATTTTTGCTTTATTTTCATGGACAAAAAGTATTTTTCTGGATTGGTTGTTGCAAAAGTAATGGCCGTTTGAAGTACTGTGTTTTGCAAAACTATTTTAACATTGTATTTGTAGTTTATTTTTGGTCAATTGTAATATACATAATAATTGACGTGTGCTCTTAAATATTTTTTAACTTATTTTCAGGCAAAAATATTTTTAAAGCATGTAAGCTCTTAATGATGAAAACAAAAAATGTGGCCTTCGCTTACTTATGTTGCATGAGTTCAAACTTAGGCACAATGCCTGCAAAACTGTTGCCATTTTAAACAAAGCATGGGGAGCAGGGGCGATTCTAGGGATGAGCTATGGCCCCTTATATTTTTGCTTGGCCCCTGGGTTGCCCCTCACCAGTTTAAATGAGCTTGTTTAGCCTATGATTTGTTAGTCTAGCCACCCCACTGGCTTAAAACAAACACAAAATACAAGACAACGCATAGCACACAGATCATATTGCTCGTAGTAAATCATAAAACAGCTAGGTTGGCAATCTTCACGTGTTTGTCAATCAAAAAAGTGTCAGCAAAAAATACGATCAAAAATATTGAAAAGAATCATAAAAAAGCTAAAGTGACGATGTATTGTATAAACCGGAAATGCTTGTAAAGCTCATTGTTTTTTCATACCGAAACCGTTTACAACTCAGTGGAGTATGGGGCATTTACCTCTTTATTCAAGTGTCGGTGTCACGCGACTGTTCAAAATTTTGTTTTCTTAGTAGTAATAATAATTCATCATGACTTTATCGCATCAGAGACAACCGGTCAGAGATTATTTGAAGGTTTACAACAAAGTTGTGTGTACCACATTAGCGTCTTCTATGAAATTCTAGACTGTTTAATTAGTGAACTAGATCGTCGATTTTCCAAAAATGGTGTGAAATATTCGATAGCATTGCAGCTCTTTGCCCTGGGCAACAATGGTTCTTGTGTGAAAAAGATTTAATCCAATTTGCTCTTGCCTATTCAGTAAATCCAGATGATTTAAAACATGAGGCACCATTAATTAAAAAAGCTCCTCACGAAAGAGCCGCAACAACAACGCAAGACAATAGTGCAATTCTTGTCATTATTATTACCTTACAAGGCTGCATTTGACTGCTTGTGCAAGTTGTTTTTGATAACTGTAACACTCCCTGTCACCAGCGCTTCGTGTGAAAAATAAAATTGATAAAAACATTTCTAAGAAATTCTATGAGCAACAGCAACGACAGGTTGAGTAACATGGCATTGCTATCAATTGAAAATGCGCGAGCTGAGAGTATCAACCTCGAGGGTTTTGTTGATGAATTTAACAGCTGACATGATAACCGTAGGATTAAGTTATACTAATATTTTGAAATCCATCTGGCTGAATGAATAGCTGAGTGCTTAAAACTAAGATTCGTAAGTGTCAGATCATTGCTTTTCTCTTTGATTATTGTTTTGTATATTTACTGTTTGTTTTACTTCTTTTAAATATTTCTTTCTAATACATAATTTGCTGTGGTGGACATTATGTTGCACTAATTTCAATAATAAATATCTATTATGTTATATACAACGTAGCCTTCTTTCCTAAACCCGGTGGCAAAAGTCCTTTAAACTTACAATTTTTCCTCTCATTTCCTTTTGTCATTCGCCCTCTTTTTAATATAGCTTGGCCCCAACGTGGCTTCCTCACTTTCTGAGTTCTAGAATCGCCACTGATGGAGAGATGAGTATACAAGTGATTGGACAGTACAAAGGTACTTCCAGAAATTTTGTAGTGCAGATCAAAGCCTTGAAGGTGAAAAAGGCAGAGGACTGGTTACGACCCACTAATCTAAGTTACATTCTCAAGTAATGTAATGTATAATTAGATGAAAATCTTTTTTTCGTTTCACTTTTATGCAGCTTTAATGTTTTTTTCAATAGATGTAAAAAAACGAGTGAAGAAAAAAAATTTTCATTTTTATAACTACCGTATATATTTTTTAGTTTAGTGCCGTTTTGAAAAGGGCACGGTTTGTTTTATCGCTTCAGTATACCCAGGGCGTGCAGAGGTTTGGTCCGGGGCCAACTGCTTGATTGTATGCCCCCATCCTAAACTGTCAAGTGCTTAAGAATGTGACAAAGACAGACATTTGAAATACGCAAATGCTAGTGTTGAGAAAAAAGTTTCGAAAAATTAAACTAAAATTTTTCAAAAAGTATTTTTTGTTTTAATGTGTCAATTAAAGGCTAAGGCATACGTTTATAAGAAAAATTGATCTGATGAAGGGCATTCAGGAACAAAACATTGCGTTTATGCATGTAAATAATTATCAAAAAGGCCACCAAAACGATCGATTATATATTAATATATATAACTTTGTGAGGCATAACAGGAGATAGAGTGTTCTATTTTTTTCTATTAGAAATAGTATCTGAAATTGTACAAGTGCAACCATGCTGTTTGATGCATTGCTGGCTTGCTGCCCTTAATATTTTTGTGAGCTATACAATAAAAATGCTTTAAGAACATTGTTTAGTGAAAGCAGATGAGGACGTAACTCTTGTTATTAAACAAGAACATGTGATGATGTGAAAAAATCAATTAGATACTTACACTTTACCATTTCTCTTTCCCATATGAGCTCTCCTATCGGAAAATATTTAAATTACCTCATTTTTCACATCTGCTAAAAGGAATTCTCTTTCGATGCTGATTAAAGCAAAGCTTGTTAGGTGTTCCTGTAGCATAGATGATCTTAGACATGTTTTTATCAATTTTAACTTTGAAAATGACCTCTCACAGCTTGGAATTGAAAACCCGACGTTGAGCAGTAACCTACATTATGTGCAATTGAAAATCCGACGGTGAGCCGTAACCTACATGAAATACATAAAGTTGGGAAGACATCCCTCCCAAACTGCATTAAACATTCAAGAGCATGCTTAGGATTAGAGGTAACTGCATTTCCTCTAGATCGAAGGAGCATAACAAATCAATAATATCATCGTTCAACTGATTGGCTGTTACATCTTTGTCACAATAATTTGCAAAGTCCAAACAATCCTTTCTTAATTTTTCTCTTTTTTGCTCACGCTGAATGTCAATTAAACTTTAAACTCAGGATAAATGAAAATCGATCTGTAAAGTTTTGCAGGCGAATACTGCGGTCCTCAATTTCGATTTTTAATCTGTCTACAACCTCTGCCATTACTGCATTTATTTCTTGTTCTTCTATGAGTTCACTATCTTTTGCTATTTCTCCTGGCATCATTCTTTTCTTTCTTGGTCGTGCAATTGTTATGTCCCATTTTTCGCAATATTAATTTGCTAAATGTACTCCATTATGCATAATTTCTTCACTTCTCAAATTCTAGATTTGAATAAGGCTTTTTAGGTCACAAAACGCCTCATTGAACTCCATTTTTGGATCCTGCAGACGCTTTAAAACTTTGTCCACTGATTTGAAAATTGGAAACCAAAAATTTAATAAAGATATAAAAGGAAATTGTTGAATAGAGTGTAGAAGTGCTCCTGCACCGGATTTGATATCCCTAAAATAGTCTTCTTCCAGCAAGAGGTCAAGGCTTGCAATAATTTTGTCAAGTTCGTCGTACATTACTTCCACGGCATCGTATCTGGAACTCCATCTTGTTTGACATTGTCTTTTCACAGTCCGGGAGATAAATGATTTTAACACTTCCCAACGAGACGTAGATGAAGAAAAAAAAGGAACAGTTTCTCCAGAAGTCCAAAAAATCTCACAACAACAGAATGTACACCACCCAGCCAACAATGCAATGCAGGGCCCGCAAGGGCCCTGTACGGGCAACTGTGCGGGCCCTGTGAGGGCAGCCCGTACAGGACCCGTATCGATTTGGCCGCGGGCCCCGAAGTGGCCCCACATGGGTTTAACCGCACGGGTTTCGTGGCGACTTAATGCCGATTTCCTGCACGACGTTTTTTGGCGGTGTAATGCCGATTTTCTGCACGGTTTTCATGATGGTTTAATGCCGATTTCCTGCACGGGTTTCATGGTGGTTTAACACCAGCTTTCTGTACGGTTTTTACGGTGGTGTAATGCCGATTTCCTGCACCGTTTTCATGATGATTTAATGCCGATTTCCTGCACAGTTTTCATGATGGTTTAATGCCGATTTCCTGCACGGGTTTCATGATGGTTTAACACCAGCTTTCTGTACAGTTTTCACGGTGGTGTAATGCCGATTTCCTGCACCGTTTTCATGATGATTTAATGCCGACTTCCTGCATGGTTTTCATGGTTGTTTAACGCCGATTTTCTACACGGTTTTTATGGTGGCTGATGCCAATTTCCTGTATGGGTTTCACTGTGGTTTAACACCGGCTTTCTGTACAGTTTTCGCGGTGGCTTAATGCCGATTTCCTGCACGGCTTTCATGATGGTTTAATGCCGATTTCCTGTAAAGGTTTTCACGGTGGCTTAATGCAACTTCCTGCGCGGATTTTACAGTGATTTTAAATAATCTTGCTTGGAAAATCACAACATTTTACACAATGTTAAAGACAAGACTAAAAAACTATAAAACCATGCTTTGTTTAGTGGATTACTTATTCTTTATTAAAACTAGTTCATTTTAATAATCCAATTTTTTGATATTTTTGTTTTTAAAATTTTTGACAAATCACAATTTTAAATTTAAACTTTATTTTTAAATTTAAACATACAAAAACTATGACAAAATATCAACAGTCGGAATTTGCTTTTGATCTTTTTATTCTTCTGCCGTCGCAGTCATTTGCTTTTGATCTTTTTATTCTTCTGCCGTCGCAGTCACGGCTGTCGCGAAGCCACTTTGCAGCGCATTTTTCAATTTCGTTCCGTTTAGCATTTTTCGAAATACGATGCTTCTTTACAGCTTCTACAAAAAATAACAACAATCCAAATTAGAATTTATTGTTTTAAAATTTTTAATATTGGACTTTTTTATATTTTTTAGTGCATCAAAGGTTAAATTAATTTAAAGGTTAGAACAAAATATCAACATTCTATTGAATTTTTGTTCGACAATCATGAGAAAAATACGACAAATTAAAATTTTTCGTTATTTTAATTCTTCGACAAGACGCTTGATTGGTTGAAAGACTCGACCAGTTGACCGGCGTTTCTCAACCTAGGATCGCGACTCGTAAGAGTTGCCAAGTCTATTTTGGAAAGTTGCCACGATACTTTATGCAATTTTTTAAATTTTTCTTTTACAGCAGGCCTGTTTTACTTTTTACTTATTTTGGGTCCTATTTTATTGGCAAGTTTATCGCGGGCCGCGGGCATATGTAAAATGAAAGTGAAGATGAAAAAAAAGTCTTTGTTAGTTGGCGAGGCAGAATCAGGGTATGATAATTTTTTTAGGCTTCACTTTAATTTTACATGCGCAGTTGCACATGTAAAAGTAAAGTGAAGCCTAACAAAAATCATCATACCCTGATTCTGCCTTCGCAGTTACATAAAGTTGCACAGCCTAAAAAAATTAACTGAGTTTAATTAAGTTTTGAATACAAAAAATGTCAAACAACAATATGTCAAGGTCTACTCTAATTCATCATTTTTCATCTATATCTGAAGTTACTTGTATTTATTCATTTATATTATTTGCTTGCTGGAATGCTTATAGAACTTATCCAATGATTAAATTGACCGCCATTAGAGATGCACAGATATTGTCCTCCAGTTGAAAATTTAGTGTTTGGTTTTTATTTTAGGCCTACATATTGTAATATGACGGAAAATTAGAAATACTTCTTAAGAACGTCTAGCAGAGACAACAGATTGACCAAATTAGTAGTAGGCTTATTAGAACTAAGAACATGCAAGCTATATCCAGTGATGGCCTTACAAAAAAGGGCCCGGTGCAAGAAAAATAAGGGGCCACTTTTTAGTGCATCAAAATAAAGTAATCTTTAAAACAAGTCTTTATTTTACAGATGCAAACATCCTGGTGCTATTATAAAGAAATAGCGCAATATTTTGGTTTGGAGGGCCACTTTTTGATGTTTTTTAGGAGGGCTGTGGGGCACTCCGTACGCACCCTAATAAAGTCATCACCGGCTATATCCTAATTAGTTTAAATAAAGATTAATTTTCAATTTGTCAAACTTTTTACACTTTTGTAAACTTGCATTATTTTTGTACTTTTTGAGTAACAATTATGAGGCAAAGTTTATTCTAAAAAAGTTTTGAGCTTTTAATATACTTCAAATGTAGTTTACACAATGTTTTAAAAGCATTTAAAAAATGATCGCGTGGAGAATTGCATAATATACATGTACGTATTGTGATATTGTGCAATAGATGACGTAGTGTTTTCTTAAACGCTTCTAATCTTAATCAGCGCCTTCTGCTCGATCAATAATTGGACACGCGTATCTCCAAGCATAATTGTAACCAGTTAAATCTGCGCATCTATTTCGGTTCATCAGTCAGTTCAAAGTTATCAAGCTACTACAGCAAACGAACTAAAAGCATTCTATTTCAATACGGTTGTTTTTGGCTAAGTATTTTTGTGAATTTTAATTATTGTTTTTTTAATAAACCTGTGTATTCGTGCAAAGATACAACAGGCAAAAGTGGCGACGAGGATTCAAGGAACTCAACTGCGTCAAGAAAAAAAAAAAAGAAAATTTGTTGAATTTGCATTAAAGCTTGAATTGTCAAAATGAGTGAAATTTCTGAACTGATTTTGTTGTTAAATAAGCAACACCAAGAGCAAATGGCAATTTTACGCGGCGAGCATCAAGAGCAAATGACAATGCTTCAAGAGCAGCTGAAAATTCTACAAAGCAGCTTGAACAACCCGCGAGAAAATGTTCCAACACCGATGGCAAGTTTTCAACCATTCGATTCCACATCTGAGTTATGGACTGATTATTTGGCAAGGTTCCGAACATTCGTCACTGCTAACTCTATTCCCGACAACAAGCAAGCACAAATTTTTCTTACCAACCAATCTAACTCCGTTTACAAAATGCTTAGCAACTTAGCGGCTCAGCAACAACCTGTCAAAAGCATACATGAGCTAACAATGAATGATATTCAGACGTTTATGGCAAAGCAGTTCGACCCAAAACGATTTGTTGTTAGAGAACGTTTCAAGTTTTGGTCTGACATGAAACGCAAACCTGGCGAAACTATTCCTGAACTGGCAAGCAGAATACGACAAGATGCAGCTACGTGTGATTTTCAATCCATTAAAGATCCTTTAGATGAAGCCTTGCGAACTAAATTCATCTGTTCAGTAGACAACGAAGCAGTTTTGAAGACACTCTTCAAGCTCAAGGACGATGAACTGAAGTTTAGCAACGCCATCAGAGTGGCTCAAGAAGTGGAAGAAGCAGCCAAGGTAGCAAAGGAAACCGTACACGGTCAACCTTCTACGTCGGTGGAGAAAAAGTCCAAAACTTCCAAAACGCAAGAAAAGAAAACCGCCTGCTTCAGGTGTGGAAATTCTGGACATTTCAGCAAAGCTTGTCCTCACATTAAAGCTATTTGCAGCTTCTGCAAGAAAACAGGTCATCTGCAATCTGTATGCATGTCTCGACTAAGAAATAATAAGCTTGTAAAATTGGTGCACAAAGTCCAATGTTCTGTTTCACCCATCTATCAAACTATTAGACTTAATGACCGCAGAATTAAGTTTGAAATTGATAGCGGAGCCAGTGACACATTTTGCTGTGAAGCGACGTGGCAAACGCTGGGTAAACCCATTCTACAACCTGTATCAGTTCAATATCAAGTTGCTGAAGGTAGCCCGCTACCCGTCGTGGGACAATTCCAATCAACTGCAAGTATTGATGGAAAATCACCTGACGTGACCTTTCCTGTAATTGTCACTAAGGTGCCCAATCTAAATTTACTAGGTCGTCTGGCGATGATGAAGTTGAAACTCAGTGCTGAATCTACTGCAACGATAGAGCACGTCACTACAACTGGTCCAGAAAACTCTTTAGATGAGGCATGTATTCAATTATGTGGAGAGTTTCCTACTTTATTTGAATCTACATTGGGTTGTCTAAAAGATTTTTCACTGGACATACGGTTTAAACCTGAAGCTAAACCTATTTTCAAAAAGCCAAGACCTGTTCCGTTCTCAATCCTACAAGATTTAAACGAAGCATACGAAGCAGGAATTAAGAGAGGTGTATGGGAGCTTACAGATTTTAACTCGTACGGCACCCCCGTGGTTCCTATTCGAAAGTCTCCCTTGCTAACGCAAAATTTGCGAGGAGTTGCCAAAGATCATTTGATGAACCTGCGAGCTTTGTTCAAAAGACTAGAAGAAAAAGGTCTTCGCTGCAACCGTGAAAAATGTGTTTTCGCCCAAGTATCAATTGATTACCTGGGTCACACTTTATCAAGTCGAGGAATTGCAAAAGGGTCCAAAGTTGATGCCATACTAGAAATGCCTACACCCAAGAACATTTCTACGTTAAAATCTTTTTTAGCATCTGTGCAGTTTGGATCAAACGGTTACTATGCACAGAGACTGTACTTGCGCACTATGACCCATCTCTTCTGTTGGGTTTATCTTGTGACGCCTCAGAATGCGGAATTGGAGCGGTATTATTTCATCGCTTTGCAGACGGAAGCGAGCGTCCGATTCTCTATATTTCTAAAGTCTTATCGGCGACACAAAGACGCTACAGCCAAATACAGAAAGAAGCACTACCCTTAGTGTACGCTTTGAAGAAATTTCATCAGTTTCTGTACGGTCGTAAGTTTATTGTGGTCACCGATCACAAACCTTTAGTGACCTTGTTTGCCCCTGATAAAGGTACTCCTGCAATGGCCGCGAATCGACTTGCACGATGGGCATTACTAGTCCATCAATATGACTACACGGTGGAATACCGTAGAAGCAAGGACCATGGCAATGCCGATGCTCTTAGTTGCTTGCCATTTTCAAATGACACAAGTTTTGATGGGGAGGAGATGGAAGATGATGTCGATAGCGTTTGTTTAGTTCGAACAATCAGTCGTCAAATCAATCCTGACAATCCATTGCTTGTGGTTAGAGAAACTGCCAAGGATCCAATTCTTGCCCAAGTAATGCGATTTGTGAAGGAGGGATGGCCGCATGCATTTTCGGAAGAGCTTAAAGACTTCAAAAAGTTGGAAAATTCGTTGTCAACAGAGAATGGTTGCGTTTTTTTACGGCTTACGGGTAATAATTCCTTCAACCCTACGTAATCATATTCTTAAATTATTACACCTTGGACATTTCGGCATGCAACGGATGAAACAACTTGCCAGGTCAACTGTCTATTGGCCTAAGAATTGACTTTGACATCGAGAACTTATGTCGCAAATGCACTTCCTGTGGCCAATTTCAAAATAAGCCGGATAAACCTTCAATCCATCCGTGGATGATGCCAGAAAAACCATGGTCAAGACTCCACTTGGACCATGCGATCAACTTTCTGGGAAGAAACTGGTTAGTCCTTGTAGACGCTTATTCAAAATATCCTTGCATTCATCCAACAACCTCAACGTCTTCGAAAAGTACTACTGCTATACTTGAACAAGAATTTGCTCATTTCGGATATCCCCACACGTTGGTGACCGATAATGCCACAACATTCATGTCTCAAGAGTTCCAAGCTTGGTGCAAACAACGAGGCATTGTACATCTCACCGGAGCACCTTATCATCCAGCAACAAACGGTGCTGCCGAGCGTTTGATACAATCGTTCAAACAGGCATTGAGAAAATCCTCGTTACCTCCAAAGGAAGCTTTGCAAGAATTTCTAATGCAATATAGAAGAATTCCTTTTGCATCGGGACTGTCACCAAGCGAATTATTGAATGGAAGAAGAATTCGCACCAAAATTGACACTTTGGTTCCATCCATTCCGCATCTCCTGCAGGGAAGACAGTCAAGACAAGCGAGCAAGCATTCAAATGCTGAAGACTCGGAAGTGGTTTCGAAAGTCGAACATCATTACTCACTAGGAGACCCTTGTTACGCACTGTACTTCGGCCCTAGAAGAGATCGTGACCCACGATGGGTGCCTGCGATAGTTACGAAAGTCCATGGTACACGAAGCGTCAATGTACGAGTCATTCCTCGAGGACCAACTTGGAGAAGACATCTTGATCAACTTCGACCTCGATACGGTTCGGATCAAGATGATGATCCCTGTGAAATCCCAACGAGCGTTTTGTCTACAGAAACACTTCCAGCCGGGACTGACCACGCATCTAGTTCTTCTTCGATGAACCAACGCAACAATCCGAGATTACCAACCGGAGACGAGTACGGGCGACACAATCCAAGACGATCAGCGAGAACAAAGAGACCTCCAAAAAAATATTGTTGCTAATATGTATATATTTTTTTGTCGTAGTTTATTTGGGGAGGTATTGTGATATTGTGCAATAGATGACGTAGTGTTTTCTTAAACGCTTCTAATCTTAATCAGCGCCTTCTGCTCGATCAATAATTGGACACGCGTATCTCCAAGCATAATTGTAACCAGTTAAATTTGCGCATCTATTTCGGTTCATCAGTCAGTTCAAAGTTATCAAGCTACTACAGCAAACGAACTAAAAGCATTCTATTTCAATACGGTTGTTTTTGGCTAAGTACTTTTGTGAATTTTAATTATTGTTTTTTTAATAAACCTGTGTATTCGTGCAAAGATACAACAGTACGAATTGGTAATTTTGGAAAGGTTGCGTAAATGAGAAAAGAAACATTCTAAAAGATGCTCGATTGATGTAATATTTGACAGTTGACACCATAATTTACCCGCTCTTGTAAAGTAATTTCAGTTAAAAAATTCAACCAGAAACAATTAAAAATTGGAAAATAACATTAGCAATGTAATCGCAGTGCAGTTTTGAAAAGTGTTAAGAGCTTACCTGAGTCTTGGTTTGATATGTTCGATGGTAAATCCAAAGCTGATGTTGACAACGGTGTGCTAGCAACAGGGGAAGACCCTTCATATATCAAAGGCGAGGAAGAGTTTAATGTTAAGGGCACGTCATTAACGGGTTCTTGATTTGATCTCAATAACTTCGTTGGTGGGGAGGGAGGAACAATATCACTATCGTTGTCAGACGAAGAAGCAACAAAGTTAGAATTCGGTCTAAAAGAACAGTTCAACAAATATTTATTAGGTTAATCAGTAATATAAATTTATGCTGAAATTATAGCATAAAAAATTTTTGTAACGGTCTGGCGTAAGAATCTATAAAATATGGTTAAATAACACTGACAAAAGAACTTAAAATTATTCTAATCATGTTTCTGCAACTGAGAAAAACAAAGCATTATTTGATCATATCATATCACTGTCAACTCTATTCGCCAGGCTTACAGGACAACAAAGCTTTATAAATACAGTGACACTCACGTGTTTACCCCGACTTGCTTACAAGATTCTACTGCCCGGTTAAAATTTTTTATTTGTTTTAATTATTTACACCGTGATCTGACAGCATTTTAAAGATATTAGCTAAAATTGTCTAGCTGAGGCAAGTATCTTTCTCAAGGATGCAACCGTCGAAACAGTGTTCACTGTATTTCGGCCACGTTGTCCATTAATTAATTGCGAAACCGAAAAATACTGACACTAAACTTCATTTAATCAATTATGTACATGTATGTATGCACTACATGAAATGGTATATGCATTTTTATCGATTTAGAATTTATTTATTGCTTTTGAATCAATATTTTTTATGAAAAATTTACGGATCTTTTGTAGAAAGCCCCCGCCACTAATGCAAAAATGTGAGATTGAGAAAAACAACCCCGCCGCGTTTTAAGTACTGCAGATTGCGCTGGCGGGGGCTTTCTATAGAAGATCCAAATTTGCTCAATTTTTTCTAACAAATCGATGTACAGCATGATTAAACTTAATCAGACAAGATTGAAATTAAAACTTTGCTTCTTGTTCATTTGCAAAAATACGGAAATCCTGATAGAATTTCGTTAATGAAATTGTTAAACGTTCAAGTAATGCGAAAAAAGTAATTAGAGAATTTTGAAAATTCCTAATAAAGTAGCGTCTATATTTTATGGGTTATGGTTACTTAATTAAAAAATTACTACACTAACGACTTGTCAAAGCGACGAGTGGCAATCCATCTTTGATTAAATTTAGCTATCTTGTAGAAAGGATAAAGTTGACCATGGTCAAAAATCCTTGAAAGTTCCGACGTGAAGAGTGAACTTAATAGGGATATTTTAAATAGAATTTTGAATTCATATAATGTTATATTTAGATGATATTTTTGGTATTAAATAGAAATACTGTGGTAAGCAATCACTGAAAAATAATTGAAAGGTAGCGAGAAAATGGTTATTTATAGTTTGTTAAATCAAATTGAGCGACGCTGCATTAAAGCAAAAGCTGATGCAGACTTTAAAATTTATTCGCACGTTCTCCAAGACTAAAAAACATTTGTCAACAAGAGCGCAGAGTGATTGGTTATCCTACCTATTAGCGCCTCAGTCACTCTCCTGCGAGTCAGGAGGATAAATATAAAGATAAAATAAAAAATAAGTAACCTGTACTAAGTAATGCTAAATTAATTCTACGAAATATTAAATTGTCAACCAAATATCAATCTAACTTGCTAGCAAAAGAACAAGAGTTTTATGTTTGGTTTACTAGTGATCATTGTTAGTACCTGTTACTATACACAAACTGCGTGTAGAAATAATATTTTCAGAAATACAAACAAATTTGCCAAAAGAGCGGGTCAAAGTAAAACGGTTTTTAATTACACGTAAAGCAAATCACAAACTATGAAAAACCTCCATCTATAAATTTCTATCTTTCAAAATATATTTTTCATTTGAAGCAAAAAAAATAACTGCTTTTTTTATGAAGAACAAAAGTTTCTATAAAGAGCAAAACTGCCACAATCAACAAAGAACTCGCCAAATACTTAATCGCTCTATTTTGCAGTCGTCACGATTTTTTTGAGACAACAGCTGTACGAGCTACGGTGTTAATGTTAATCTATGCGATGTTTTTGTCCATTTGTCGACTTGCGTCCTGTTTCGAAAATCTTCAAAGCTTGTTACAAATGAAGTGATACTTTTCAACCATTTCAACATACTTTTCACAATTGATATCTTGCGTTTTAACTTTTTTAATCTATAAACAAGGAAAGTGTGTCAGAGATTTTTAATACATTTTGCACCACTTATTGCTGAACCGTTTTCTTCCACAATTAACCTTCCTTCTCTTACTTGTTGATATTTTAAGCTTTTGTTAATTTTCAGAATCAATTTTGTATTTAAGTATCCGTTCAACAAGGACTATGATTGAACAAGAGCAAGTTGCTATGGTTCATTGTCTGAATTTAATTACCATGTGACGTAAAAAATAAAGATAAAAATAGTAATACGAATTGAAAACTATAGGTAGGTTAAAAAAATAGTTATTGAATATGGTTTATTTACTCGACTTTAAAATTGTTTCTTGTTTTAACACAAAAAAATTTCTCTTACTAACATTTTGTTTAACTTGTATTTATAACCTCGTTTCTTTGCTCACCAGAAGCGGGCCATAAAAAGAGGCGCCGGAGGCCGCATTCTAGCCCGCGCGCCGTATGTTGCACGCCTTCGCTCTAAAGTAATCGAACCCTCATTTTAAAAATTCTTAATGCAAACATACTAAAGCATTTAGTTTAAACATTTTTGGACCTTCATAAATCCTTTATCAGAAACAATAAAAATGCTGTAGTTACCAGCTGTAAAAACAAACAAATTGACTCGGGTGGCAAATGCTTTTTTGTAGCCAAATGTTAAGGTTTATACTTGAAATTTTGCATGAAGGAGTAGAAAAAAATCTTCCAAAATGTTAGAATATCTTAGTTGTATCTAGAACTTCCAATGTTTAGCCAGGGCCTGCTAATTGGCAATCATCGTTTTTAGAACGATGCAATAAAGAAAAATGCCCCTATCAAGGCATATTGTCAAGAGTACCGAAAGCCCACATCTGGCTGAACATCAAAAGCCTCGAAATAAACGTTTCTAATAACTATCACTCTATAGTTTTAAGGCATGATTGTTATCCAAAAGACCCAGCTGCACCACTAATGTACACATGGGCGGAAAAAAATTATACTTCTTAATTTTGAAATAACTGTAGTTTTTCTGAATGGATATATTTTTCTAAAAACTATTATTCTGGACTGATTACCATTTAAACATTGCAAGATTAAATGATTGTGTGGCCGTTGGTGGTAAATAAATAAACGTTTTTGTTGATACGTAGGCCTATCTACAAAAACCAACCAGCTGTGATCCTAGAACCGCCCAATTTTTTTATCACTGTCTATACGCTTTGGCCTGCATTTTGATTGGGACTACAATCCCATAACAGTTTCTATGGTGGTGCTTCAATTGAGTGTTTGGGCGAGTATTAACCATCTTGCATTCTTGTTTAATGGTAAAAGTACCACCATCTTTTACTCTGCTGGTCGCTGGAATACTTTGGAGCTGGATGGTCCACTAAATTGCCCGACATATTTCTGTTAACCAGGTCATTAGGTCTTTTCGATATGTGAGAGAGCACAGGCTTCATTCGGATGGTGATAAGTGGGGCAAGATGTTCCCACGATGTACGCTTTTTGCGCTACACTCACAGGCCGCCGTAGAATCCTGACAATAATCCTGATCTAGCATTTGTTTAGGTTTGTCCTCATACTCACTAATTACCATACAGATGTTTCTGGTCACAAGATTAAAAACCCTCACATAATGCCACCGAGGTACGTTTTGCCGGTGCCAAGCATGTTCAATGTTAAATAATGGAATTTCGTGAGGCCCAGTATTGAGTCTTGAACTACTTTATTGGCACCAAATATACAAGACTGGGATCAGACTTATCAGAATGTGTTCAACATCATCAGAAAAGCAGCCAAAAAGACTATTTTTCGAGGTAACCTAGACCATTTTTACATCATTTTTAGATATCCAACTGACTGCAAAATAATTAAAAAGTTTTCTGGAGTGACACGGGTCAAGGATGGCTGCTGTAAAACCATGCTGGCCAGACTTGAAACGAAAGAAAAGAACATCGCTGCTCTGAAGCAATTCTCGGATCATCAACTTTTCACACTCTAATTAAAAACATGGAGTACCTTAACAAATCTTTTTTACAGGTAAGTCAAGAGTCAAGACAATCCCGCGACGGCAAACTATTTCCTTTTAGATGCATGATGCTATTGTAGATTATCTATTTAGAAAACGAAAGATACAAGGTTGACCCACGTCATCTCGACTCGCCTTTCAAGAGGTACCCTTGCAGGACTACCTTATTAAACTCATTGAACATATATAATACATGTAATTGAAATTTAGCTTAGAGAATTGTATGCTGTTTTACAACACTTATATACCAGGTAAAACTCTTAGCCTAGATTTCATCTGCTTTGAACATGCATTATATCTATTGTGGAGCTGTTGTACATGACTTTTTTGGTTACGTCATTGCTTCAAAGTTTTCAAAATCTAGAGAAGAGCACTTGCAGTCGCGATCACACAATTAAACCCTGAGGAGAGCACAAAAAGTTATCAGCCGATATCTCTAGTTGGTGTTCCCTACACCAGAGGAGCCTGTTTAACCCCGCAATAAACCTCTTTTATTGGCTCTCTGCTTCCTCAAGACAAGCACCGAGTGGTTTTGCGAAAACAACATCGAGGGTTGAAAAGAAGCCCAGTGCTCTCTTTTTTGATCTGACAGTTCTATATAACATTTATCCGTTATCGTTGCTTTACCAACATGTGCTTTTACAGTACTTCTACAGCATTAGCACATGTTCCAAACAGTAGCGTATTTAGGAGGGGGGTATTACGCCATGCCTCCCTTTGGAGATCAGTAATATGAGAAATCAGAGAAAGCTTTGAAGTAAAGACTTTTTTTTATACATCACTACGTTTTTTGGACAAAAACCAACAAAACTGAGACAGATACAAAGTGAAGGCCATTTTCTACCATTTGAAAAAGTGATTTTACGCTAAGTAAATTTGATTGTTGCTGTTATACCTTCATCCCTTTCAAAAATCCTCGGTACGCCTTTGGTTCCAAATGATAATAAATCTTGTCTGGAAAAGATGTTTCGCCTTCGTTACCAGCTACAACAAGCAAAGCAAGCTCCACTTTTTGAAAAATTTTCTATAGATCAGTTTTGAATCCCTTCTGTTTTACTTTTATACATACTCGTACAATCTGTCCTTTATAACCAATGGAAAATATGCTAATGTTGACAACTTGGTCACTGCGCATACTGCATACCAGTTTAAATGAACTTAATTTAAACCTTAATTAGTCATCTTTATTTCACTATCAACCAATCCAAGTTTTTGACTCCTGAAGGTTGCTTTTAAATTTGTTATAATTTTTGAGTTGCATTTGATTTGAAACTGTTCCTATAAAAGATTATAAAGTGTGCTTATTTACAATTGTAAGCGTTGAGTAAAGATCAAAAAAGGTTCGGATTGGTAAGTGAGAATTTTTTAGCTTTCATGTGATATTTGAGTGCATTCAAATTACCAAAAAATCAAATTTATGGCTCAGTGGTATAGAAATTAGATTACTTTTATTATAGAGTTTTGGTACTACTCAGTAGCACAAAATGTGAACACTTAAAAGAATGTAAGCAGTGAAGGCTTTACGAAAGGAAGGCCTAGTGCAAGAAAAAAAGGGAGCCTCTTTTTAGTGTGTAAATTTTTTTTGTTCCAAAAACGTCTAAAAAAAGTCAACACTTTCAATCGAATCTATACTTTCGTCTTAAAAGTTAAGGTAAAGACAGGGGAGCCACCGTCATGGTGCTACTATGAAAAAATAAAGCAATATTTGGGTTAGGGCAGCCACTTTTTGACGTTTTTTTAGGGGGCCCGGCTGGTGCGACCGCTCTGTTTGCATCATACTAAAGCCATTATTAAATGTAAAAAATTTTCAAAAAAATTGCAGTTGGCGTCACTTAGCGTTTGTTTTATTGTGAGAACACTTCCATAAAGAAGTAGTATATATAATGCATTAAAATGTTTACCCTACAATAAATAAATTTTTGAGCTCTAAGCGAAATTATTTTTATTAAAAGTCTGAACCTGTAAGAGTTAAAAAAACATTTAGGCAACCTCAAAATCGTTTGCTTGGATTGTTATAAAGCTACTACAAAACCTTGCTTAAAAAGTTCAAAATTGTTAGATTGCATACAATTGAATGACGGGACTCGGTTGGACCAACCAGGTATATTGCGTTATACCAGCACGCCCCATAGATCGGACACCAAAAAACGCAAGATCTGATAATTGAGTATGATTTATTGAATTGATTGAGGCTTGATGATAACTGTTATTCTAACGAAACATTTTTTTGTTCGATTTTTTTTCGTTAAACACGACTTAATAGAAAGCAAAGTTAAAAGCCGTAAAATTTTAAGTTTCAAAAATTTGAACAATTTCAAGCAAAAAGTATTTTAACACCCACTCTAAAAATATAGATTTGATAAAACTTTAACAAACGTAAATACTATTAGGCAAGCTTTTACACTTTGCTTGTGACAGGGCATTATAAATGACCATAATTTGAGAAACGGCGTCATCGCAAGGACGTTAATCTTTATGTAAGTGGGCGTTGTTCAAACGGTATATTTACCAATAACCTTTTAGCACGCTACAAAACAAAACGCGGTAAAATAGTGCTGGATTTAAATCCCAACAACTTTTCAACAGTTAAAAAAAGTTCTGATCTCGCACAAACAATCGAGATTGCAGAGGTGAGTATTGGTAGATGCTGTAGCGTCGTTTCTTTTGTTTTCATGCGATGTAGGTGCTGTGGCAGTGTTGCTACATTTTATAAATGAAGCTATCCCTGTTTCTTTCTTTTTTAAAATAATGCCTAAAATCAAACTGTTTTGTAATTTTCCTTTGAAACAATAGCTTATAATTGTCCAACCGAAAACAATTAATTTTCGCTTTTAATTTTAACATTTAAAAGAACCCGGTGCCATCAAAAAGTACTTAAACCAAATAACGATAGCAGAATATAATTTTTGTTTGATCTACATTAACGCAATTCGCACACTACATGATCTTTTACAGATTTTTCGATCCTGCTTTTTGTTTTAATAAATTTAGCGCCGCTTTCTGATGGCTGCTTGAAGAGACGGAGTGAAAAACAGCTTTGAACTGTTTATAGCTTCAACACCACTATAAAACCAACTTTAGAGAAAGTAACTCTTGCAAAGCACTTTGTCTTTCTGTTAATTTAGTTCACCAGTTTTTAACGTTTGCAGGCATTCCAAACCCTTACCATAGTTTTCAAGTTTTTTATTAATTTTTTTTTTAAGTTTTGTTTTTTTGTATGTGTCTCTTATTCCGTGTAGCTTTTGCTATTTTGTTTTGTTTTCTGTTATGGACCGTGAGTCTGTTTTAAATAAAAAAAAATAAAAAAATTAACTCTATTTTTTAAAATATCAAAAAAATATATTTAATAAATAATCAGCATGGAACCCGCACAGAACCTGTACAGTTTTTCTACCTAAATGGCCCTCTAGAAACCCGCATAACTTCTGCATAGCAAGTCTGCATGGGACCCGCACAGTTCCGGCACATGATTTCTACTCGCAAACTTCTAAAAATATATTAAAACTTTGTTTGATAAACTGTAAAGGACCTCCACAGTTCTAGCGCGGGCTTTGCACTTGCACTGGTGTTTTCAAAAATCTTATTCAGACAACACGACTAGCTGCACGGGATACGCACAGGATCTGTACAGGTTTCCTACTTTAATTGCCCACTTGAAAGCGGCATAAATTCTGCATAAAAAACTGCACAGGACCCGCACAGTTCCTGCGCATGATTTCTACATGTAAACTTCAACTAATATTTTAAAATTTTATCTAAAAAACTATAAACGACCTGCACAGTTCGGGCGCAGCGGCTTTGCACTCGCAATGGTGTTTTCAGAAACCTTAAATCTGTACAAGAACCTGAGCAGGACCAACATAAAGTTTTAATTATTTTTTTTGTATTCTTGAAAATATCCAAAATTATATGTTAAAAACTGCATGGAATTCGCACAGGACTTGTGCACGTTTCCTACTTAAATTGCTCGCTTGAAATCTGCATAACTCCTGCATAGAAAATTGTACAGGACCCGCACAGTTCTTGAACAGAATTTCTCCATACGAACTTCAAATAATGTTTTAAAACTTTATCTGGGAAACTGTGAAGGACCTGTACAGGACCAACAAGTTTTTGTTATATTGCTTTGCATTCTTGAAAATATAAAAAAATACACTTAATAAACTGCATGGGACCCGCATAGGACCTGTACAGTTATCCTACTCGGATTGCCCACCTGATACCCGCATAACTTCTGCATGGAAAACTGCACAGGACCCGCACAGTTCCTGCACGTGATTTCTACATGCAAACTTCAAATAATGTGTAAAAATTTTATGTGATAAACTGTGAAGGACCTGCACAGGACCAACAAGTTTTTGTTACTTGCTTTGCATTCTTGAAAATATAAAAAATACACTTAATAAACTGCATGGGACCCGCACAGGACCTGTACAGTTATCCTACTTGGATTGCCCACCTGATACCCGCATAACTCCTGCATAGAAAACTGCACAGTACCCGCACAGTTTCTGCACGTGATTTCTACATGCAAACTTCAAATAATGTGTAAAAATTTTATGTGATAAACTGTGAAGGACTTGCACAGTTCGGGCACGGGCTTTGCACACGCATTACGTTTTAAAAACCTTATTCGGAAAATACGACAAACCGAACGGGACCCGCACAAAACCTGTACAGGTTTTTGGTTTTAATTGCCCACTCAAAACCCGCATAACACCCGCACAGCAAAACTGCACAGGACCCGCACAGTTCCCGCACATAATTACTACACCAAAATTCACCTAAAAATTTTGGCACTTGCTGTCTACCAAACTGTACCGGAACCGCACGGTTCCTGTACACGTCTGCTATTGACGATAGCCCACTTGAAAACTGCACTTTACCCTCGTGAAAACTGCACCGGACCTGTACCGGGCCCTTACGGTTTTGGCTTGCCCGCACGAGCCCGCATTGCCCACATTTTACCCTCAAGGGCTCTGCACGGGCTTGGACACAGGCTAAATTGAGGCTATGCTTCCCACAATTACAATTACAGCTTTTGGATTGACTTCCAGAATTTTTTGTTAAACGCCTCCTCTCAATCCAGCTATAACTGCTGCGTTATCGTATGTTTGGCCACGGCAATCAATGATAGAAATTGCATCTTGCTCTAATTTCTCTAGAATTTTATTTACCAAGCTGCCTGCATCTTTTTTGTCGATTTGAAAAAATCCAAGAATCACCTCCTTTATTTTGACTTTTCTATTTTCATCAATATATACATAACGCAAAATTTCTAAAATTTGTTCTTCGTGGCCAATATCTGGAGTTGAATGCAACATTATTGTAAAATATTTTGCATCCTTAATTTCAGAAATTATTTTTTTCTTGACAGTTTCACCAAGAAGATTGATTATTTCATTCTGACTTCTGTTGGAAAAGTAGGTAACACTTTTTGGTTTCTCTTTGGCACTTTGCACGTGTTCAGCTAAGATTACATCACACTTAGCCAAAAGCTGATAGTTGCTAAAAAATTTCCCACATTTACATTATCACCGATTGTCTCATCAGGCTCAGACAAATTAGATATTCCTTCTGCTCAATGTCCACGTAACGCTAGATTCTATTTTGCTAAATATGAAATAGCCTCAACAATCCATTCAGTTATAGCTTTCCACTTCTGCTTTTCAGCAAAAACTTGTTGTTGAAGTTGAGCATCTATCGTAGCTGAACACTGGAGTTGAACCACAAGGTTCAAATATTCTCTCATACAAACCCTATGAGAAGGGCTTGTTTTGAGATTTTTTATTTGTGGATTCAACTTTCTCCAAGTAGAGAAACCTTCTTCTTTGCTAAAGTTTAACAAGAATTGCTCTTTTAAAAATAAGAAACATACAAAACAGTAACATGCTTGCTGATATGGAGAGTACAACACCATTTTCTTGCTACAATTTCTCCATTTGTAGAAACTTTTTCAAACCACTGCTGGGATAAAAATCTCCCATCCTTTTATTACTTTTATTTTAATATCTTTCTAGACCATGTTGTATTATTGTTATCTTTTATTTTGATATCTTTTATTTTATTTTGATATCTTTCCAGCCCACGTTGTATTATTGTTATCTTCAGTTATCTGTAACTGGTTTCTTCAAATATCCAAAATCGTTTCATTGCAAAAAAATGCTGATATCTCCTTTTTTTTCTCAGCTGGTATCATCATCTTGACTTGGAGACGGGGAAGAAACAGTACTATCATTATTGTGTTCTGACTCCATACTGGTATCTGAAGAGTTTTCCACTGCCTCATTATTTCCTGTTTCTTTTACCTTCACTATACTTCTTTTTATCCTATGTATTTAATGCCCTTTTTGTCGAGACTCTGCTTCTTCTCTAGCTCTCTTTTTTTTCTGCTCTGTGCTCCACTTGGTTTCACTTTCTTCATTAAAGCTATAACTTTTTTAAAAAATTTAATTTTTAAATGAATATTATTTTATAGGCCTACAGGAACAGCATATTAAAGAAAAGAATAAATAATCAAAAGAGAGTTGACAAGTTAAAAATTACGTAGTGGTGTCCTGGCCGCAATTTTCAATTTTGTACCAAAGGAATCATGATCTACATATTTTCAACCAATCAAAAATCTAAAATTTGTTTCTCTGCTTATAAAAATTCTATCACTCAGGTCTTGGAGCGATTAAGGAGCACTCCATGTTAGTTGTCATGGCAAAGCTTTTTTTTAGCGACTTTTTAAGATGATAAACAAACTAATCTGTTTCATATATAGCGTTTGCAAATGTACAAAAAAATAAATATGATTGATTTGCAAATGTACAGAAAGATAAATATGATTGAACTGTAAAAAGCTGAATGAGAATTTTTTGAGCAGAGAAAAAAATTTGGATTTTTGATTGGTTGAAAATATACATCACAATTCCTTGGGTACAAAATTGAAAATTGCGTCCTGGCCACGTATCTACGGACCTTAAATATGTAAAGTGATTAAAAACATATTTAGATAAAATAAATAAATATATCTAAAAATAAAATAAAACATCGTTTAATTCAAACCATATTCCAGAGTCCAGACAATAAACTTTTTCGGCTTCCATCTTTCAGAAGTAGCCTCGTCTCGAAACGAGAGACAAATAATTAATGCGCCATGTAGTACCGCAGAAATGTAAAGGAAGTGTCGCGCTTGTGGTTCAGAAACAACTATAATTTTATAGGTCCCTTCAAGAAGTCATCGTAAGCGATTTTGGGTAATACTAACCCAAAATCCCCCTTTCGGCAACAGAATGAAATAAAAAAGAAACCAAGAGAAAAAGAATCTTTCAAGAAGCCATAGTAACCACATGGCGATCCAGGCTAGTTTCAATAACAAAAATCTTTCACGGTCGCTTATTGAAGAGACCCGTTTATTGTTTAAACATAGTTACAGCAGAAATTACTATACCGTCGTCAATGTCCATATTGCCATATAGATGATAAGAACCTCAAGTTAGCTTTTTAGTAACTAGTTAGTTGCATAACATTAAATTAAATCAGGTAAAGTCGTAGTTAACGTTTGTAAAATAAAATATTTAAATTTTTTTAAATTTTGTTGAATTTATTTTTTTTCAATTTTGTTAACGCTCCTTGTTAACTAACCCGGATCCTTCCTGTGGTTATTATTGCTTAGAACGAAAAGCATTCGTGAATTTATTTACCGCGCTAAAGTACAAATTCACGAATGCTTTTCGTTCTAAGCAATAATAAACACAGGGGGGATCCGGGTTAGTTTCACTATCAAAAATTGGGTAATCCTATTTTTTTTACTAACTCTGGTAAACTAACCCGGATCCGGATCCGGATCCCTCCTGTGTTGCTTAGAACGAAAAGCATTCGTGAATTTATTTACCGCGCTAAAGTACAGGATTACCAAACATTAAATATTTTATTTTACTAAAATAAACTACGACTTTACCTTAAATCAAAGTCCGCAATATTTTAACTTTAACTTGGTAACTTAATTTCATTTCAATTTCATTCTTTAATGTTTAATCACCACTAATAATTTTGTCATTCTAGTTGCAAAAACTTACTAAAATTAATTAACTTGATTTTTCATCTAATCATCAATTTAATCATGTCATTCAATGTAGCTGTTTATGGTGGAAATGGTGCTTTGGGAAGATGTCTTGTGAATTATTTTAAAAGCAAAAATTGTGTAAGTTGTATGAGAAACTGCCTAAAAATTTTTAGATATGCATTGGGTGGATTAGTATGCTAAATCAGTTGATGTAAAAAATTGCTTTATAGTTGTTTTTTAAAAAAAAATTAACTTATGTCGTAAAATTATATTTATTGGAGTTGTTGAACTTGAAAAAGCTTTACATAAATGCATGCATCAACTTTTTTATATTAATTATTTGAAGGTAAAAAAATGGGTCTTTTAAAAAAGTCGTTATTAGGCATTTTTCTTAGTAAAACTAACCCAGAATCTTCCTGTAGTTACTATTGTTTCTTCTAGGGATTTCTTTCCTTTTGCTTTATTTTAATTTCTTGTGATGTAAGGGGCATTCCAGGTTAGTTTTACAAATGAAATCACTTTACGGTGACTTTTTAAAGAGACTTCAAAGGACATGATTTGAGAGAAATGTTGGCAGGTTTAAAAACATGGCTTGAAAGTTACATGTTTCTTACTTAAAGAATTTATTTTCCATAACACTTCTGAGATGCTAACAATAAACTAAAAAATTGAGTATTTTTCAAAGACTTAATTATAGATATATCTATTAAATTGATTTTTAAATTGTTTCAGTTTTTAGGATATCTTGTTTTTAAAGTATAGCAAAAAACATTGCATTCAGAATGATATTTATTGTTTTGATGGTGTCATATTCACAAGCTGTACCTTGATGTGCAATAGTCATTAGTTTCAAACTAATGGTGGATAAAAATTCAAATACATAAATTTGTGTTTCAAACTCCTGACTTTATTTAACTTTAACTCCTTATCTTTTTAATTATTTGATTACAGTTATTGCATGTGGTTTAATCTATTGTTACTTTATATTAGAGTGTAACATCAATTGACCTTGTCAAGAATGATGCTGCTGATCAAAATGTTGTAATAAAAAATTTAAACTCTTGGACAGAACAACATCAAGAGGTTGTTGATGGCTTAAGTGTTGTTCTTGAAGACAAAAAAATTGATGCAATATTTTGTGTGGCTGGGGGTTGGGCTGGTGGCAATGCTTCTAATGCAAGTAAGTGTGATGCTTTTTGCAAAAAGTCAATGTTTCTTGCAGTGGTGGATATTGGGTGAGGCGATTGCTTTGGGCCCCCTCTTTTTTACAGTTATTGAGGAGCCCCCCCTTTTTGAAAATGCCGTGTGTAGTTTTATTTTGTGGTATTGTACATGGTTTCATAAACTTCAAAAACTCTCAAAAGTTTTCAGCAAATAGGTGAAATTTATGTCACATAATATGGCACATAGAGTAATGTTGGCAGAACACTTAAAATTTAAAACA
The DNA here is from genome assembly GCA_963680785.1 of Diplosoma virens. Classification (NCBI taxonomy): domain Eukaryota; kingdom Metazoa; phylum Chordata; class Ascidiacea; order Aplousobranchia; family Didemnidae; genus Diplosoma; species Diplosoma virens. The sequence goes on along the minus strand of OY796880.1, from coordinate 27,843,740 downwards.
ACAATCCATAAAATCTTTTTCAGTTTCTATATATTGCAGAACAACTACATAATGTAAACTATTCTTAATAGTCAGATTGCTATAAAAGTTATCCAAAGGTGATTGAAATTTAGCAGTAACAACTCTACAACTAAAAATATGTCTAAGAAAAAGAGAAATCTTGTTCTAAATTTAAATTTTTCTATTGATAAAAACACTACTTAAAATTAGTTGTATTTATGCATACAATATTAATTACTTTCCATAATTACAACAAAATAATGACTAAAAACAACAACATAACTAAAAAATTTACAAACACTAGTGATAAAAAATACAATTTTTTTCTTTTTGTAGCAAATGCTTCATGTATTATACCAGTGGTTCCCAACCGCTGTGCCGCGGCACACTGGTGCGCCGCAGCAACTACACCGGTGTGCCGCGAAGCGATGCTCTTGAGGCATCAAAAATTTTGTTTGGCTTTTCGGCTTTTTTTTGGCGTAATTTTTTGGCTTTCACGTGCAAAATAGGCATGATTTTGGGAAAAAATCTGAGAGATCATGGACAGATTTTAAGTGAAGGCTTTTTTTTAGAGATCACCATGATTTACCATGATAACAAAAATTGAGAAATACCATGATAACAAAAATTGAGAAATCATTAGCAGATTTTAAGTGAAGGCCTTTTTATTATTAACCAATATAATGGGTGTGCCGCGAAAATTTAAGTAGCTTAATGGTGTGCCGCCATATAAAAAAGGTTGGGAACCACTGTATTATACAATAGAAACCAATAGAACACTAAATCCAGTCTGCAAATGTTTTACCATTAACCAAATTTATATGGAAATTTTCACTTTTTTTCAAAGTTCTAAATTGATGCATATGCAATTTATTCATTCATTTGACTTTCAAGACCTGATTGCAGCTTTTTTAAAGGGTTTAGCATTTTTAAAAATTGACATTTTGCAACTGGTTTGTAAGGTGATCTGGTAAAAATAACTGCTTGATTAAAGTTAAAATTTTATATATTGTTATTCTGAAAAAAATTGAATCAGAAATTATTTAGGTAAAGTATTTTGATTTTAAATGACAATTTTAAAAGGTAACCTAACATAGAATAAGCTAAATGGGTTTTTACATTAAATTTAATTGTGATTATCAATTGGTCTATCTTGCACAAACAATCATAACATTAAATGGTTTTGACAATATTTCACAACACTTTTATTATTTTTACAATTTTAGTTTAAAGCTAGCTTTATTACAAGTTTGCATTGCATATTTCTATCCCTTCCAGACAAAAATCTTCAAAAGATTTAATTAAAGCAGCATAAGCTGAAATTATTAAATAAATAATTGGCTGCTTTATAATATAATAATCATTAACAAATTTTTATTTTGAGTTTTATTTTTTTGACTCATTTGCCTAAAAGTAAGCATAATTATATTTTTTACAAACTTTGTTAGCTTTCAAATGTAATTTTGATTTTTTTATAAAAATTAAGGTTTTCATATTTCACAAAAGTTCATATTATCAGCATTTCTTAATCTTTTTTATGCTTGTAAAAAAAACATATATAACTAAAGCTTCTCTTTCTAATAATGTCTTAGGCCATAGATTTTTTTATTCTTATGATAAAACTTGTACGTTGTGGAATTGGCATAATTGTTGAGATTTAACATTATTTTGCTTGACTGGATTAATTGATATTGTTATATACAGGGTGTTTCAAAAGTCACGCCTGATTTTATGTTTTTTCATATTAAAAATCGGGCGCGACTTTTGAAACACCCTGTATATATATATATATTTAATATAAAAATTGTTTTTGTTGTTGTTGCTATGTAATCAGTGCAAATTTGTTTTTACTTCTAAAAAAGGATCAGATTTTTGTCTGTGATAGTAGCCTACCTATATAGTCAGTTCAATTTTAATTCTGTTGAAATGTATTTTGACAAATTTATTATTTTTTGAGACTATTAAGACTATGGTACAAATGTTTAATATGTAGTGGTGAGAAAGTTTCAAGATATACCTCTAATACATTGTGTGCATGCTAATAGTAGTCCAACAACTTATAACTTTCAAATTCAAACCAAGTTCGAGTCCTTTTCAAAAAGCTCGAACCGATTCCAAATCCAAGACTACCAAAAATGATGTAATTTTAATACAAGTCCATGAGAGCATGAATCTGAGTCTACAAAATTCGAATTTTTAAAACCATTTTCCCAATTCGTTTTTATGCATTGCATATAACCTGGCTTACTAAGCACACAAAACCAATTACAAGTCAACAATTATTGATTTGAGGACTTGGGTCGAGTCCTTGTTTTTGTAAAAAAGGGTCAAATCGAGTTTAAGCAATCATGAAATTAAAAAATTTTTAAAAATAAACAGGTTCTTTCTCCTATAGTATAGAAGTTATGAATAATAGGTTCTTTCGTCATCAGAGATATAAAAATACATAAATTACGTTAAATTAAGAACATGCTCGCTGAACGTTATGACATTCATAAAGAACGTGTTCGCGCAAACCGGTGCAAACTTCCTGAATCCCATCACTGAATTCAAGTCTGTCCAAGATGTTTTCACGTAAAAAAAAAAATTTTGGTCATAAGCATATGCATGCGAGGAAGGAGTTTAAAGGTTCCTTTAAATTTTTAAACTCTTTCCTCCCACTTTGACAAATGAAGGATACGCAGACCAATTAAAAGACAATAGAACAGTAAAAAAGTATAGAGAAAAAAAAGCTTTTACATTATTTTAACTTTTATACTAATTGTGTTTTTAGTTTGTAAACCCGGTGCTACGACAATTGATTGAACGACAGTTGATCAAACGACAGTTGATCGAAACGACACTTGATTGAAACGAAACTTGATCGAAACAACATTTGACCAAAACGACATTTGATTGAAACGGCACTTGATCGAAATGACAGTTGATAAAAAAAAAGATTTATTTTTGTATGTTTCTGCAATTAAACAATCTCTTTGTTACTGTAAATTAGATTCATAAAAAAACAGAGACCAACAGTAAGAAGACAATTTGTTTTTATTTTTTATAATTTTTGCCAATGTCAAGGTCAAGGTTTTTTAACAAGGTCTCTGGGCAAAGGGCAGCAACAAGTTTTAGGGGGGCAACAAATAGATCTTTTGTCATGGTTATGTTTTATTAGATGCTTATTGCTATCATTTTTTGCATTTTTTGTACTTCGTCAGTTTTTTTAGAGGGGGGAGCATTGTGCCATGGCTCCACCCTTATAGACCTCTTGCAGAAATCAGAGACAGATTCATTCATAGAAAAGATCTTATTTTTAGAGATTTATGATTTTGGGACAAAAAATCAACAAAACCGGACCAGATTTAAAGTATTATGTTTTTGGAACAAAAAATTGACAAAATTGGGATAGATTCAAAGTTGTAAATTTTTTCTTTCGTTATTTGATCAAATGTCATTTCGATTAAGTGCCATTTCGATCAGGTGTCGTTCGATTAATTGTTGAGTCACGTGTAAATCTTTTATGATAACTTTCTGTGTCTGCCACTGATTGGAGTTATTTCAAGTTTCGTATCAGAATCAATATTTTTCCTATATTTCGTAGCCTATCTTTCTAGATGGCATTGGTAAAATGGTAATCGAATGTGACGTCATTGTAAATTTATTAAAATATCTTAAATGGCTTAAATTTGAATATTTGAAATAAAAAAGTTACATAAATACTTTGAATCAAAGTTGTTTAACTTAGCATGTTTGCATTTTCATAAAAAAAAGAAAACTATGTATTGCCAAAAGCATATCGTACAAAGTATTAATTTTCAGGTTTTTTAATTGCATAAAATTTATGATGTCATAATAAAACAATAGATTCAACACAAGCTACATGAATTAGTGGTCTTGCAATTAATTATAAACATAAATACATGTATAGTACCTAGAATTTTTTTCAAAATTTTTTTGGATCAGTCTTTGTCAGAGAAGTGCTTAATGACATTAAGCCAGAGCAGTTAAAATTAATCAAATTTCAACCCACAATTTTTTTTTTACAGACCACAAAAAAATAAAGTAGATTTAATTAATTTTACATTATACATTTTTTTATGTTTTTTTCTGCTTACTATGCATCAGAAAAATGCTGAAGGTTGATTAATTTCAAGCAGTTTTAATAAATTAAACTTAAGCCTAAAAAATTTTTTTAACAAAAATTTATTAGTGCTACAGTTGGTTATGACTATTAAGCTGGTGCTCATGATCAACATGGTCTCGATTCAAAACCTACTCGCACCATTCTGTTGTATCTTTGGGAAAGACACTTTACGGCAATTTCCCCTGCTTAATGGTCTTGGCAAGCAGTTCTAAATTTTAGTTTTATCTCTTAAATTACTAGCAGACAGCAGTATCTTGATATATCGGGAAGCAGGTCAGGGTAATTGCTTACCGTACGTAGTGCCTCGTAGTAGATGTTCTTTCTTGAATAAGTTTTGTATTTTATGAATGGTTTAAACCAGGGGTCGGCAACCTTTTCAACGCAGTGTGCCAGTTTTTGAATTTTGTTAGCTGCGCGTGCCGAACTATTTTTGATAATATAGTACAGGGGTCGGCAACGTTTTCTTTCCAGTGTGCCAAGTTGTGAAATTCAATGTCAAAATATACGTTTGCGTGCCGATGTCTTCACTTCGATTTTATCTCCGATTTCCCTATTTTTCTCCCAAAATCAGGATGTTCTCTAAAAAAAAAAAAAAGGTCTTCACTTTGATTTCATCTCTGATTTCCCTATTTTTCTCCCAAAATCAGGATGTTCTCTAAAAAAAAAAAAGGTCTTCATTTCGATTTCATCTCCGATTCCCTATTTTTCTCCCAAAATCAGGGTGATCTCTAAAAAAAAAAAAGATGCGTAAACGTGTTTTTGAAAAATATTCACGACGCCGCGTGCTGTATAAAATCACCTCGCGTGCCATGATTGGCACGCGTACCGGGAGTTGCCGACCCCTGGTTTAAACTTTTTTAAGAACAAACTGTTGTGATTTTCTTAGCAAATTCATATAAGTCGGCAATGTGGTCGAGTGGTTACAGCGCCGTGATTGTAATCGACATGGTTTTGGCTCAAAACCTACTCGCGTCATTCTGTTGTGACATGACATTTAACGGCACTTTCCCCTGCTTAATGGTCTTGGCAAGTAGTTCTAAACTTTAGTCATATCTCTATAAAAAAAACTAAAATCTTGGCATCTTTGGAAGCAGGTCGGAGTAATTGCTTGCCCTATGTATTAGCGCTTCTGTTGCTTTCCTGCGAGTCAGGAGAATAAATATAGAGTTAAAATAAATAAATGAAAAATAAATTCAAAATAAAATTATTTAATTTACTTTTTTTACAATTTTGTATAATCAAAGTTTTTCATTATTCTTGCTTCATATGTTGAAGCTTGGCACAAGCTTGTACTGTTAATCTCTGCAACATTACATACATCCAGCCGCACAGTCACATGCATGGGACAATTCAGCAATATCTACCTGCATTGGATTTGGTCGGCACAAATATCGTGCACCAACCGTTTGCTAATCACTACACCAATTGGTTTTATTTATTTATTATTATTTTTTTAATCTCTATATTTATCCTTCTGACTCGCAGAAAAGTGACGGAGGCGTTAACACATAGGGTAGGCAATTACCCCGACCTGCTTCCGGAGATGCCAAGATATTGCTGTCCGCTTGTAATTTTTAATAGAGATATGATTTAAATTTAGAACTGCTTGCCAAGACCACTAAGCAGGGGAAAGTGTCGTAAAGTGTCTTTCCCAAGTACACAACAGAATGGCGCGAGTGGGTTTTGAACTGATACCGTGTAGGTCACGAGCCCAGCGCTTTAACCACTCGACCACGCTGCCGACTTTTCGCAAAATAAACTTTATAATTTATGTTGCACTGAATACTTTTTCACTTATTTCTGCTTTTTTTTATAGATTATATAAAAAATTGTGATTTGATGTGGAAGCAAAGTGTATGGAGCTCGTCCATCGCTGGAAGTTTGGCATCGAAGTTTTTAAAACCTGCAGGCTTGTTAACTTTAACCGGAGCTGCCCCAGCAATCGGAGCTACATCAGGTAAATGCATAAATAGATCTGCTACTACAAACTTTTATTTATGTTTTATTTTTTAACAAAAAGCCGAAAAAACAAATTAAAAGCTTGCTGTAATGCAAAGCATAACTTTTGTTTTTTTCGGATTAAATTGAGTTATAGAGAATAAATAAAAATAACGAACTGTGAGGATTTTGTTGGTTTAGGAATGATTGGTTACGGTATGGCGAAAGCAGCAGTTCATCAATTGTGTAAAAGTCTTGCTGCTACAACGAGCGGTTTACCTGAAAATGCTTGCACAGTGTGCATTTCGCCGTAAGTTACAATGCATCAATGTACCTTTTTATGCTTTAGGTGCCGATAAATTATTGAATGTGAATTTAAGTTGAAAAAAAGTCATTTTGCTTTGCCGCACGTGCGAACAACGGTCGTTCTTTGTTTATTTTTTCATTGGGCTCTGCGCCATTAGCTCGGATGAAGTGGCAGGTGATATGTAGCTAACACAATCAATAGTAAAACAAATTCCGTTTTGTACGCATTTCAAGCTTCTATGTTTAAACAAACAACCGCAATACCTTGTGATCAATATAATTTTTATTGAACATCGTATCTAATGTAGCTATGCTGCACAAAAAAATATTTAGGATTTATAAAATCTTGCTATTTTTTGTTAATTGGACAGAACTTGTTTGAGATTAGCTGTGTGTAGAATTAGAAATCATACTTCAAGTTTTTAATCTTTACAATTTAATTTTTAAATCAAGAAATATTAAATTGCTGTTTGTGATTTTATCTTAATACTGCTTTCACGTTTTTCGCCTAGGCTCATTTAAGATATTTCTATCTTAATAATAATGTCTACTATAATTAAGTATTTCAATTTTAGAAATTTTTATCTTTAAACGTGCAATAATTTCCTCAACTCGTTTTGTAAATTTTTTTGACTTTAATTGTTTAAATCGATACGACGGTATCAGCTTGTTTTTGTTGAAAATGCTTTCGGTAGGGGTTAGTCTTTTGATTTTCAGCTCGTATAGCCTGCTGTGAAACATGTCCGGCTTGCTTATCCTTAACAAAATTAATTAAAAACACTTTTGTTGAGTATGCTTCCGATTGCAAAGTTATTTTAATCGTTACCTGGCTAAAAGATAAAAAAAGTTTATCTTTTTATTAAATTTTGCAGAGTTACACTCGATACACCGATGAATCGCAAGAATATGCCGAAAGCTGATTTTACGTCATGGACACCTCTGGAATTCGTAGCAGAGTAAGCTTTGAAATATTAAAATAAAAGAAAGGAAGCGCGCGCTGAGGTTAAGGAATAAGCTCTTGTTTTGAGCTCGCGCTTAATACTCAAGGTGTTTAGCGGAAACGAGTCGTAATTTTCTTTATGTGAAAAAATTTTAAAACGACAGTTATTTTCTGCATAGGTTTTGCAAACTTTGCTTTGTTTTACAATACATCAATTCTTGCAAGAGTTTGTTTCGACTGTGCATATTGGTCTCTGATATTTTATCAAATAAGAAATTTTTAACCGATTTTTGTCTTCCGATTTTAATAACTTTGGGGTAATTGTCTATTTTTTTTTTTATAGGTTATTTTTGAGTTGGACCAACGGAAAAGATCGTCCAGAAAACGGTAGTTTAGTAAAACTAAAAACCGAGAATGGAGAGACAAGCCAAATTATTATTTAAAGCTGAACGCTTTAAATCTTATCTCCGTCGTTTTGTGAACGTAATGTTTGAATCGAAGTTTACATTTCCTCTTAATGGTGTTAGCAATAGCCTGTGTATCCCAAAAATGGCCTTAAAACTTTTTTTTAATGTCGATACATTTTAAGTGCAATTTATTTAAACGCAACTCTTGCCTACTCATGACTGGTTGTTTGCTCGAATTGAAATTATTGGTAACTGCCGCAATGAAACCATGTTTGCAGCTGGCCATTTTTTTTATAAAACCAAACGATGTGCTGGTTTAAATACATACACTATTTAGCTTAAGCCTCTGATATGTTGAATAAAAAATTATCCAAAATTTGTCAATAAAATATTAAGGCGTAGATTTTTTAACAATGCTCGGTTTAATTCTAAGAGTTGTCTTGGTCTTGGCTATACATTTTTTGTGATTGATTAAAACTAAAAACACCATCAATAGTAATGCTTCACTCGCGGCTCTATTCACCTGTAGGCTTTTTAATCAAGTGTGCTTGTGCCGACGTTCTGGCGTTGTTGCAATATTTTGGAGAATGGAAGAGCTTGCGCGTCACGTTTTGGCGACTTGCACTTTTGATTTCGTCTTTATATTAATCTTCCTGACACGCAGGAAACGTCGGAGGCGCTATGCATTAAGAGCAAACATTTACCCCGAATAGCTTCCAAAGATGCCAGAACATTGCTGCCCGGTTACATTTTTTATTTAATTTTTTTATAGAGATGCGACTGAAATTTAGAACTGCTTGCCAAGATTGCCGAGCAAGAAAAGTGTGTAAATTTTTTCCCCAAGGACGCAAACAAAATGGCTAAGCGAAACCATAACAATCACAATTACGGCGCTCTTAACCACTCCACCACGCTGCCGACAATGACGCTAAACGCTGGATATAGCTGAGTATTTATCGCTAGTCTGTTGTCAGAGCGCGTATATTGGTCTAATTAATTGAATAAATGACGCCTTGCGTGTTGTCAGTGGATGCCTACGTCCTATTCCAACATACCACTTGCTAATTACTTTAAAAATCCAGTCGGCTGAACTTAGCTCACTGAAAGCAACCCTGTCCCCTTGATCGTGCCACAATAAACCTTGATTAAATGCTGTACTTTATATTTATCGAGTCTCCAGATGCTTTCATCGAGAGACAGCGTTTACAAACGTTTTTGCCGGCTGCGCGAGACATTCGTGATGTCCAGCACAATTTATAACAGAACAAAGTATCATTTAAATAGATTCAGGATCCCCTAATCATGACAAAACAGCTTGTGTCATTTCTGTCAAGCTCAATCGCCAGCGGATTGATGATGATGAGTGATTCTATTCTTCCGTGTTCAAATGAAGTTTCACTACTTCGGTTGCGAGTGCGGTGTCATTGAATAAAAATGACATCCCTTGTAAAGTGTGCTTCCCACCACATTAAGCACAAAGTCGGCAGTCGTAAATGACAAAATCTTTTTGAATAAGATTTCAGCACTTTATTCGCACATTATTGCAGCCTGTGGTAGAAAAAAATTCTGGCTTTGGTTTTTGACCGAAGTATATGCGGTTATACCTCGACGACGAATCGAGCTGGTTTCTCCACAATTAGTGTATGGTCAGTGATGGCTTTAATAGGGTACAAACGGTACGACCTCACCCAGCCCCCACTAAAATAAATCAAAAAGTATCCTCCTACACAAGATATTGCTTTATTTCTTCATAGCAGCAACAGGACGTCGATGGCATGTCAAAAAGAAAAGAAAAATTTTTGAATCGGTGGTTGCAGCATGCTTGGCTTCTGCTCGTTATGTTGTCACTTGTGCCCGCTCCCGGTGGTGTTTATGCGATAGCGTTTCGGTCAGCGATTTGTACAAGTTACCATATATAGTTACGTGGCTGTACCACTCAGTGCCTCCCCTAAATTAAATTTTTTTTAGAGATCACTTTGTTTTCATAAACTAAAAATGGCTCCGGTTATCTTTTTTTAGTACGCTATAAATAGTGGCTCCCCCATTACTTTTCTTACACCGGGCTCCCCTTTTTGTAAGGTCATCACTGTCTATGGTGGTTGGCTTACCCCACCCATTCCTAGAGATAAGGGTGCGGATCAACTTTTCGGAGTCCCAAAAACCCGAAAACCCCCCAAGGACAAGATCAGAGGTATAGAATGGTGAAGTGGCCGAAGATAGCCAGACGTAGAAAGTAAAGTACAGGACAATCTAGCACGAGATGAAAGATGTACTGCACCAACGACAAGCCACCTCATTGTGGTGGTGCAGTCCCCTTTCCTGGACTGGGAAAGGCCCAAACGGCTTGTCAATGCCAGAAGGATCTTATCTTCCTCGGGCAACTCCTTACGGTTAATCTAACGTCGTTGTCGTTTGGACGGACATTCACTTCAGATTGGACACAAACAGGACTGCGGCCAAAGGTTTATTCTTTTACTACTTCAGGATGCTGTACTGCCCGGATCAGATGCTGGTAGTAGTGGTGCTGAGCCAACATCAGGTACGCCGTCACACCTTGTGCTCTATGCATGGAATCGATGTATGGGGCACGTTATTAGGACATAGTCTGCGGTTTGTTCAATGGCGCCGCACTTGCAATTCGGTGAAGGAGCGAGACCCAATTTGCGCATGGACAAATAGAATCGCCCAACACCAGTCCGCAGGCGATTAAGCTTGATCAAAGCTGTTCGGGCCAAGCTCATTGCAACAGGCCTGGGTTTGGTTCTGAGTATGAAAACACGGAACCTGGATGTAATCTCGCAGTACTCCGTCTAGATCTTAATCTCTTGTGGCAAGCATCTTAGGAGTCAGTTAAAAGACCATGCAACATATGGTCAGGGTCCAGGGATGATAAGCTTAGGAGAGTGTCGCTCCTAGTCGGCGAAGCTCAGCTGATTGGCTGCCTGAGAGTATCGGTAAGTGGTCCGTTGGGGTGGAACGCAGGCATCCAGTGACTATGCGCAAGGCGTCATTCAAGACACTGTCTATCAGGAAAGTGTGAGCGCTGCGACACCAGACTGGTGCGCAATACTCAGCTGCCGAGTAGATCAGAGATAGGGCAGCTGTGCGCAGTGCTTTCGCACCAGTACCCATTCTGAGCCAACAAGTCGCCTTAGCAGTGCACAATACCACTAGATAGTGATGGAACGTGAGCGATCTGTCCAGTTTTACCCCAAGATAAGTAGGAGTTGGAACGGTAAAAATTTATTGTTGTTATAGACTTTTAGCTCACGTTTGGCCTCTCGGCTGTATAAATAAAAGGCTGCCGTCACCGTCTTCACGTGACTGAACTTTAGCCTTTAAATTTGGAGGCAGTAGCTTATTTAGAAAGGGGCGTTGTGCCATACCCCCTCCCTTGGAGATTAATATTACGAGAAATCAGAGACAGGTTTTAAGTGGAGAAACTTTTTTTCGTAGAGCACCAAATTTTTGTGACAAAAATCGAGAAATCAAAGGCTTGAAAAAATTTTTCCACTAAGCATAATTGATTGCGTTTGCATGTCCCGCTTTCAAAAATCCTCTGTACGCCACTGTCTGGAGATACGCTAAAAATGTAGTCATGTCTCGGCTTAAAATATCCTCCAAGACCTTCCAATTTTCAGAAAAGTGAAACAATGCTAAATCGTCTGCGTAAGCAAACTTTCTGGAAATCGTGGAGGGCAGGTTGTACCTATAGATGTTGAAAAGAAGGGGACCCAAGACCGATCCCTGAGGAACGGCATTTTCTAGACGGCGTAGTCTGCTTTGCTTGCTGTCACCGGTAGTAAGGGTGAAACTTCGATTTTGGACAAGCTCCGTGATCATTCTGACCATGTTCTTCTCCGGCAGAAGCCTCGCAGCTTGCATGTATGGCCACTACCGTACCAGACAGTGTCATATGCCGCTATCAGATTGACAAATACGGCACCGGCTTTCTTCTCAGCCTCAAAAGAACCCTCAATGTTCTGAGTAAACAGAACGACTTAATCCACCGTTGACTTCCCGCGTGAAAATCCATTTTGCTCTTTAAGTGCTCTTTAAGAAGCAGCAAATCAATAATTGGTTAGACACTGGCGTAGACAAGTTTCTCGAGGATCTGGTAAGGGAAACAGAGCAGAGATATCGGTCGATAACTCTTTGGGTTTCCCACAGGGTTCGTAGGCCTTGGGATCGCAACTACCAGCGCTCTTTTCCAAATCTTGGGAATTTTGAGTCGGCGCAAGTAAGAAGAAAGGAAGTCACGTAACCAGGACTTCAAAACAGCTCCAGCATGGATTGTAAGCTCTGGACAGATGGAATCAGGACCCGAAGCTTTATTTGGTTTTAAGTGTTGAAGGGCAGCAGTGAATTCTCTCTGTCAGAAAGTGCCAAAAATATTTACTGGGTTTGGTGTTGTGGCACTCCAGCGCCAGACACTTCTTGAGAAATAAGTCGAGATGACTTGCGGTCAACACCCTTGTATCTCCCATTTTTGAATTTCTGAAAATTAATAGCATTAGCGGAAACGAGACAGTAAAGAGGAAAGTTGTTCAATATACTTCATACTTTTTGACTAAAATGTGAAAAGTCGATGCTCCGAACTGCTTCGGACCATCAATCTCTCCGCTTCCTGTCCTGGCAAGTCAAGCTGTTGCAGCCAAACTCAAGTCGTTTCCTTGAAGAGACAGCAGGAATGTTCTATAGAGAAATTTACAGTCCGCATCCCAATACAGAATATAGCTGTTTGGACAACCGCGTGGGATGTTCTTTTTTGCTGCTTTTTTGGTAAGCCGCACCCACATCAAGTAAATCAGGCAGCAACAAAGTCTTTGCGAATTTGATCGTCAAAGCAATGCAGTGACTCAATTTGGCCTTGCAGAAGTTCCATCGCTAAGAAATGCATGGCACACGACCAAGCAAACATTGATAATATGATAAGCGAAGGTCGATGTTGTGACCAGGGCAACTTTTCAAGTCACGTCTATCCGGTAAGCGACTGTGAGGACCTACGCTAGCGACGCTAGATCTGGATTGGTGCCAGTGTTTCAGCGGCCGTTGTACAAGCTGGAAGCATTCTTGGTATTGTATAAAAAGGCAAGACTATTAATACTTGCCCAGCCAGCCAAGCACTCACCATCCGGATTGTTATCATAATAACCCCAATCAACGTGGCGACAGTTGAAATCACCGGCATAAAGACAGGCGTAAAGAAACACTGGGAGATCTAAAGATTGCAGTTGCGTTGGTGGAGTTTTGTAGACGTGGATTATTATGTAACCATCAATGTCCACCTACAACCATTCAATTTTTGATGTTGGTGGAGACTAGTTCAAAGCGCATACCTTAGTCGCTCGTGGACAAACTTGGCAAGGCCATGCTTCCTGCTTAAGAAAGACTAAGCTAGTTGGAAGCTTGGAAGTACTAGCTTCTCTGCATTAGTGCAGTGGATCTCCTGTAGTAGGATGACGAGTGCCTCAAACTGTGGAGAAAGATAATGAAGAACGTTTATCTTGCTTGCAGTGAAGCCTTCGATGTTCAGCTAGAGAATAGTGGATCTTCGGAACTTGTTGGCAATGTTCCCTAAAAAGTGTATTTTTTTCAGACATTGCTTGGTCTTGAAAAGGACGTTTAGAGATTAGCAGGCCCTCGCTGAACATCGGAATGGGTTAGATACCCTTACGTTTTAGCAGGTTTGGTTTCGGTCTGTCATGTTTAACAACAAGATACGTGCTCACGGCCCAGACTGCGAGAAAGCACCTGCCATTTGGACCATGGGCATCTGAGCATCTGGCCTCTGAGGATTGGGGCAATGTGCCATCTGGGCCAAATCTATGTGTACTCTTTTTCTAACATCTAAGTTATTTGAAAATTAATGGTTTTTAATACTACATTATTTTGTATTTTCTCCTTTAAGTTTTTAAATTTCAATGGGTTTTATTTTAAACAGTTATGTAGTGCAGGGGCGTCGGAAAACTTTTTAACGAGAGTTTCGCAAAATTAAAAAAATGGTACTGTTAAATTTATTTAAATCCAATTTAAACAAATGCAAGCGATGATCAAATATAGATAAAATTCTTTACTTGGGACCATGCACAGCCTGAAAATCATTTCCAAACCCATAAACATTGGTAGTGATCACTTTTTATTTACTTTTTGGTTGTGTAATATTAACTATTATTTCTGCTTTCCATCAAAAATTCGGAGCCCTCATTGTTGTTTGCTTTTTTTCGAAAAAACTTTGGTGACCCGTGGTCTAAAACAAAATTTTAGAAACATTGTTGGATTTAAATTTGATAAAAATTATATAAACATGGCGAAAGTTTTAATATAACTTGTCATACAAATTTTAAAGATCACTCTCCGGCCCCTGATTTTGTGTTTTGAGAATATTGAGTTTTGAGGTTAATTATTCCTCCTGCCGTGCAATATAAACAAAAAAGTAATTTTTTTTGTTACATTAATAAAAGCAGCAACAGGGCTTCTAATGATATCGCGCAACTTGGTTAAAAACATTAATATTAATAATTTTATAAAAACACAAATTGATCATCCCCTAAACTAAAATTATTAAAATATAAAACACATAGGATTTTGCAGGATAATAAAAATGTTTGGTGGAAATCACTTCGCTAAAAACTGCTGCAAAATCACTATGGCGACAGCGCTACCGCGTTGTATTTTCCTTACAAAAATTGTTTTTTGTTTTCATGATAGTCTGAGTAATTTATTAATTTTCATGCTTTAACTATTACAATACTATCAGTAAGATATTTATTTTTTTATAAGTTAGATTTGTAGATCGCAGGTGCACCAGTACACCATATATTAATGTATACAATTATACATAAACCTACTTAGCTTGTGTTCTTACCAAAAGCTGAATAGTGTTTGGAAAAGTGTAAAAACTCGTAATTCGTTATAGGTTTTCAAATGAAGCGATTTTCTTAAAACAATTCATGAAAAACGGTGTAAAAGTTAAAATTATTTAAAATCAATTGATAGATTATTTTTTCTTTAAAAATGATTGTTAATTTATGGTGGGTACCAATGAATTTTCATTTTTTAATGCAAAAGTTATAATTGTTTAAAACCAATCAATAGATTTTTTTTCTTAAAAAATGATTGCCGTTTTATGATAGGTTCTATTAGGTTTTTTCAATGTAGTTTAATTTGACGTACTTGCTGCCACTAGCATTGCAGCACCTTGATCTTTGGGGTTTTTCAAGAAGTCACTGTAAATAATTTTTGTTTGTGAAACTAACCTGGATCCCCTTGTGGTTAATTTAGCTTCTTGAGAGATCCTTTTTCTCTTGGTTTCTTCTGTATTCCATCCTGCTGCTGAAAGGGGGATTCCAGGTTAGTTTCACTGGAAAAAATTGCTTACAGTGAATTCTTGAAGACACCTGATCTTTGTATGCATATATTGTAACTTTCATAAAAATATTGCTTTTTTAAAGTGTCATATTTTTCATTTCAAATTAGAGGTTTAATTTTAAAATTAAAATTTAATTGTATAGTAATGCTTATTTATTTTTCAATAATGACTATATTGATTTTATTCTAAGATTGTATCTTAAATGAAAGTTTTTTGATTTTGCAAATTAACACAAATATAACTGTATGCAAATAGAAAATTGTTTTTACATTCTTATTTTGTAAACACTGTATTATTAATAAAAGCAAAAGCAAGATTTGAAAATTTTTTATTGGTGTAAAAGTTATTTAATTAATAATTTTAAGCATGATTTGTTAAAATTTTGTTTTAATTGTAATAATATAATAATTTAAAAAACAGTTAATTGTTTCTTAAGATGTTAATTATTTAATTAATACTTAAAGTTACTGTTATGTTTTTTTAGTGCTACTCTAACATGCAATATCACTGCTGTATAATTATTCTGACATGCGATCTCGCTCATTGGGTAAGATTGCTCATTAGAGTAGCAATGTTTTTTCAGTGGAACTGCCTAAGTTTTTGTCAAACAATATTAAATATATTATAGCAAATAATATCATAGATAATATAGATAAAAATGTGAGCAATTTTTATTATTGTTGAATGCAATTAATTGTTTATAAATTTATTGTTGGCTTTGTTTGCATCGTAACTATTTTGTTATATACAGGGTATCCATGAATTAAGGCAACAAACGTTTTAGCCTCTACTGAAAATACAAAAAATTAAAACAAGCATTGTTGCTCATGACTTAATAGGATAAAGAATAGGCTTTCAAATGATATATACGAGGGTCAGTCAATAAGTAATGAGACTTTTTTAATAACTCAAGTTTGCAATGACTGGTAATCAAAAAATGCTTTTTTATTTTTCAACATAGTCTCCCTCCTTTGCAACACACTTGTTCCATCTTGATATTAGATTGTCTATTCCTTTGGCATAGAATTCCGTGGACTGGGTCCTTAGCCAGTTGCTCACAGCAGCCTTCACTTCTTCATCAGTCTGGAAGTGAATTCCCCTCATACTCTCTTTGAGTGGGCCGAAGAGGTGAAAATCAGATGGTGCAAGGTCTGGGCTGTAGGGTGGGTGTGTTAGAAGTTTCCAGCCTAAATCTTCAATTTTGGCTAGGGTTCTTGCTGCTGTGTGGGGCCTTGCATTATCCTGAAGGAGAATCACACCTCTTGATTGAAGTCCTCTCCGTTTGTTCTTAATGTCTTTTTTCACTTGAGTTAGCAGCTCACAGTAGTTCTCTGAGTTCACAGTATTGCCCCTTTCCAAGAAACTGATAGTGATCGGCCCATTTCTGTCCCAGAACACAGTGAGCATGACTTTCCTTAAACTTTTCTGAGATTTGAATTTTTTCTTCACTGGGGAAGAAACATGCTTCCACTCCATTGATCGTCGTTTCGATTCAGGTTCATAATGAAAGACCCAGGTCTCATCAGTTGTCACTATTCTCGATAGAAATACATCTCCCTCCTTTCTGTATCTGCGTAGTGATGCTCTGGAAGCCATCAGGCGCTGCATTTTGTGATCATCCGTTAACATCTTTGGAACCCAGCGACAGCTGACTTTTGAAAAACGCAGCTTCTCACGCACAATTGCGTACACTGTGCCATGGGAGATGTCCAAGTTTGTAGCAATTTCATCTAAAGTGACCCTTCTATCAGATTTGATCAGGTCTTCAACTGCCTGTACTGCTTCTGGGGTAGAGACATCCACAGGTCTTCCACTTCTCAGATCATCAGTAATGCTTTCGCGTCCATCTTTGAATGCTTGCACCCATTTGTAGAAGTTTGCTCTAGACATACAGGAAGGACCATATTGTCTTTGCATTCTAGACAGAATCTCACATGATTTTACACTCTCTGCCAACAGAAATCTGATGACTCCTCTTTGTTCCAAGCATGAGCTGTTTCCTAGCCTAGTAGTCATTTCAATTTATCGTCACACCTACAGTAATCTGAAAATAAACAAGTTTTGTTGTAAATAAGATGACAACTCCATTCATAATCATCACATAAAATTTCAGTTGCATAACTCCAAGAACACCAAAGTAATTGAGAAAGTCTCATTACTTATTGACTGACCCTCGTACTTTATTCAATATAACTCCCTTTGTTCTTGACTATGGCCTTCAATCTGTCTGAAAACGAGTCACATGCAGCATGTAGCATTTCTTGAGGTATAGCGCCCCACTCTTTCATCAGTTTGGCCTTCAGCAACTCCAAGGTTTGATGAGGAGTGGGGCACACTCTTTTCTCCAAGATGGACCAGATGGAGTAGTCCAATGGGCTTAGATCCGGGCTTTGTGCTGGCCAATCTTCCTTATTTATAAATGAGGGAATTTTTCTCAGAATCCACGATTGGGTAAATTTTGAACCATGGGAGGGTGCTGAATCTTGTTGGAGGGTCCACGGTTCATCTTTGAAGTGTTGCTCGGCCCAGAGGAGCAGACAACCCTCCAGAATATCTGAGACGTACCACTCAGAGTTCAATTTCACTCCCATTGGAACAAAAAGGAGTGGGGATCTCTCAATTGCGGTCACCACTGCCCACACCATCACTGACTGCGGATTTTTGCATCTGATGACAATTCTTCCTTCAGTCATGGATGAGGACACTCAACTTTTTCGTTTTTCTGGTTAACAGCTTGCTGGATGTCGAATTTCTTCTTGTCAGTGAAGACCAAATTGGGCAGTATGCCTTTTGTGATGCCCTGCAAAAGTTTCCTGCATTTTTTGGCCCTCATGGCCACATGACGATCTGAGAGTTGTTGTTGACGCAGCATCTTAAAGGTTTTAACTCCTAAATCTTCCCTCAACAGTTGGTGCAAGGTGGATTTGCCTACTCCAGCTGCAGCAGCCAAGTTCCTGCAACTTTGGTAAGAGTTGCATCGCAGCTTCTCCCTGGTGTTTTTATCAGTTGAGGGGTACAAACAATCTGTTTTTGGCCTCGGCCTTCTCCATCTAGGGTAGTTCCAATCTCCTGAAACTTTTTGATGATCTTCCTGACAGTTGTGCGGTTTATTTTGAGCCGTTTAGCTATTTCACTATTACTTTCTCCACTTTTGTGGAGTTTTATCACAATGTTACAATCAATAGACATGGAAATAATTATTTTAAGAAAACTTTGCTATATCTGAAATGAAAAAACAGAGTTTTAACTTTAAAATGGTGTATTAGTTGTTTGAGAAAAACCGAATTTAAATGCACTAATTTAATGGAGAAAGTTGGTTGCCTTAATTTATGGACACTTTGTATACAAGGTCTGCCATAATTAACTATATATTTTTTCTTGCTTGTAACTTTGTTGATACTTTTCAAATGTTGAATTTTTTGATTTCATATGTCATTTGAAAGCTGAAATCTTATATTTTTATTTCATATTTCAGATATACTATTATATTGATTATGTCTACGTGATTAACAAAAGAGCAAAAGATTGCAGTTTTGAAGTGGTTCTGGAAAGCCAGAGTGTGACATTTGTCCAACAAGAATTTTGAAAGCACTTTCAATCCAAGCCATTGATTATCCAGCAAATATTAGTTTTGTGAAACAGTTTGACAAGGGTTGGTAAAGTGGAAAATTTGCTGTGCTCAGGTCGGTCCATTATGGCAATGATGGCTGAACATCAAACTGAATTGGTAGCTTTTGCTGTAATATTTTGCTCTTTTGTTAATCAGGTAGACAGTTTAACTCTCTACGGCACATTCCCCTGCTCGGTGGTCCTGGCAAGCAGTTCTAAATTATAGTCATATTTCTATTAAATTACAAGCGGACAGCAATATCTTGGTATCTTCAAAAGCAGGTTGAAGTAATTGCCTACCCTATGTATTAGCACCTCTGTCACTTTCCTGTGAGTCAGGAAGATAAATGTAGAGATAAAATAAAAATAAAAAAGCATTCCTTGATGATTATCCAGATGTATCAAATTGTCGCTACACCATTGTTGCTTTAGTTTTAAAATATTCGAAACCAGATTTTGGATGATTGTTTATGATGTGGGCAATTTTTGTCATTTTAAAAAACTTGTAATGTATGCCAACTGTTGGTATGCATCCACAAAAACATTTGCAAACCAATACAATAGTTAAGAAAACAGTATGCCCAGTCGACCAAGTTTTTTCATTGTTTGTGATCTTTACTTATAATGGCTTGAAGCTTATAAAACAACAGTGTTTCTTAGTTGGCTAAACTAAAATTTACTGGTATAGCACAAAGAAGGTAAACAGACTGATATACAGCAAAGAACTATCTCATAAAAAACTCAATTCCTACATTAGATGGAAAAATTTGTAGATACAATCAATTGCACATGCTTTCAAGGAATTAAAACTTGTATAATTTCTTTATTATTAAAACTACTGGGATGTAACAATTTAAAAACATTAAAAATAACACATGACAATTAATATGCTTAATGTAGAAGCATAAAAACATAATGCACAAGCATTATCAAGAAAACCTTCATAAATTTATGATAATACGATTTATAAGGTAATAAATCACAAAGAAGCTAATTATTTGCGTAAAATAATTGTTGATATTTTTAGCAATGAATCAATATTTGTTTTAATAGTTTTATTTCATGATACAAAAATTGTTCTTTGAAAATTGTTAGTGCTGACCTAAATGGTTATTGACTTTATATGCAATACCTTTTCAGTAATCATTTGTTTAAAAAATTTTTGAGGTCTAAGAAAAGTAGATCACCAGCTTTATTTTTTTGTTTATCCATTATTTATGCAAAACTGTTGTTAATCATGATATTCTTTGCTTTTTAACTACTGTTATTTTTTTCATTCTTGCTTCATTTATTTAGATATTGCATCTAACATTAATGAGTTGACAGATTAAAAAAAAGGAACCATTAATATTAAAATGAGCAAGTATTTCAAATTGATGCAGCTTGAATCTGTTATAGCACTTTAACGTTACAAGTATGCAGCAGTTTTGGCAAAAATTTTAATGAACCAGTTAGAAAAAAGATATTGGTGAGTTTGCTTATCTCTTTATAAATATTTGGAAAAAGGTTTAGATTGCATAAGTTTTTATTTCAACTTTACTTATATTTTGAGTTATGCACACATTATAATAACATTGTGGGCAGAGCAGGGCAGTAGAGTTTAAACATATATATATATAACCATAATCAGCCAGTACACTTGGCTAAAGCAACATTGTTTGTGACTGATACAAAAAAATGCAATAGCTTTTGTAAAAATTGATGCAGTGCAATAAATCTTGCTCATGCTATTATGTTTATATTTTAGGTAATGTTACTTTTAACTCACATACTTCTGTTACTTTTATCTTTTTTGTACATTTTTTTAAAACTATCAATGCAGTACGTCTTCTTGATCAACAGATTGATAAAAAAAAATTGTTTACCATTTATCACTGATCAAAGCATTATACAAGTAGTATTTGCTAATCTCTTGAACAGCTGCTGATGTGTTTTTTGTATTATGTGCTGCTTTGATTTGAATAAAAATTGAACTTTTAGTCCCTTAATTCACAAAACAAGTTAATGCTGCAAATATAGTTAACAGCACAATTGGCACTGGTAGTAAATTGTTGCTTATTTATTATGTTTTTAAGTTTATTTGTTTTGAAAGGCTGTTAGTTTGCTTGGGGGGTCTGTTAATTTTATGTTATTCATAGTGGCCCCCCTCGTGTTTCTTGCACCAGGTCCCCCTTTTCCTAAAGCTATCACTGACTATCAAACCAACAACACTCTACAACTGATCGAAGCTTACTGGAAAACATTGCCACAAGAACAAATTCAAATTAATTAAATTATCTTTTTTGTCTGTTAGTTTAATCCACTTACTATCATTCGCACTGTCCTTCACTTACTTAACTTTTTCACCTCATACAATCTCTCCTGTAACCTTTTCATTGCTTTATAAATTTTCCTTTCCTCCTTTTAAATTTTTTGCAATACAACTAACTCACCATCCCTTATCTTTAAATGAATGCAAACCTCTATACTTGCATTTTCTATATTTTTGAGTTATTTTTCTTGTATGATGTCACAGGAGCTGTATTATTTGCATAATTAACTACGTGTTATTTATTCCAAGCATATTATTTTTATCACAAATAACTATATATTTTTGATTATTTAGTAACCACCTGACGATTTGATGAGATGAAACAGACTGTTGTGGCTTTAATACAGTGGAGTGTTTAATAAATATAATATACTTGCCTAACCGTGTCTTATTGAGCACTGTACCAGCAAGGTGAAACATTACTGGATTATGTAATTATATATATATTTTATAAATTAGGATTACATATAAAGTCAAATACAGTCAAACTTCGATTTATGAAGACAATTCGTTCTGGAAAGCTGTTCAAAAACTGAATTGTTCGAAAACCGAATCATATTTTCCCATTATAAATAATGTAAAAAAGATTAATTTGTTCCACGCGCCAAAAGAATAACTTATTTACCTGTTTATAATATACCTTGTATATCATAAAAAGAACCATTTCTTCCAAAAGTAAATAAAACAAAACATAACAAGTAATTTACATTTACATAACTTTATATAGCATAAAAATGTACATAACAATGTATATTTAACAATACATGTATTTTTTTTCCTTGACCAATATCACTTCTCACTTTCATTGGATCCATGACTTAGGGCTAATGAAGAGAAAAGAATGTTTTATGCAATAAAATTGTAAATGCACAGCGTAACAATAAAGCAATGTAACAATGAATCTACTGTAACTCGTATGCTGGTTGTTGTTCAAGAACCGAATTTTTGTTCGAATATCGGGTCATTTTTAACTCAAAATTTCTGTTCAAAAATCGAATTGTTCAAATTCCAAGACATTCGTAAATCGAGGTTTGACTGTATATAAAAAAAGAGATTATGGAAATGGAGTTACCAGGAAAGAGGAAAAGAGGGAGAACAAAGAGAAGATTTCTAGATGTAGTGAAAGAAAATATGGGGAAAGTTGGTGTGAAGGAGACGGACGTTGAAAACAGGACAGTTTGGAGAAAAATGATACACTGTGGCTATCCCTGATTGAAGGGAAAGGCCGAAAGAAGAAGATTACTTATGTCAAGATTTTTCTGGATATGTATTTTAATTTTTATATTTGCATTGTGGAAAAAAGATAAAAATAGAATGTTTAGCACACTTTTAACCTTGCATTTTATGAAATCTAAATGGGACTTTTTAACTGTAAAAATTTGTTCTAAGTGTAAATTAGTCTTTATCATTGTTTGTCTGCAGAAAATTCTTTGTGAAAATGTAAATTTACTGATGAGATTTATCTTAAAAAAAGGTAGAAATGAGTAGGAAATAGAATATTTAGTTAAAAACCAGAACTATGCATCTTGTTTTTATTACAATGGTAGTGCATATTTAAAATTATTTTTAGAAAAACATTGCAAAACAATAAAAGGAGCTTTCACATCAGCTAATGTGACAAATTATTTTGCTACAACAGAATATAAAACAAATATGAAGTCACTGCTCCCAAGACAACTTTTGCTTTTCATTGAGTTAAGCATTGCAATTGCTTTTTACTCAGGATTTGTATATTTGGCGTGATTGTATATTTTAAAAAGTACAATTGGTCTGAACAATGTTGTATATGTCTATAAGTTGATTTCCTTTCTAATTCTAATTGAATGAAATACGTATTTGTGACATCATCATTAAGACAATTGTCAATTATTTTACAATCAAATTCTTAATTGTCAATGGCTTAAAGTAATCAGTCAATGCTAGCTCGTCTAAAAACACCATACATCAATTTTCATTGTTCAATTTGCAAAGTAGCCGGGAACAAGCATAGTCTTTATTGGTTTGGCTGGAATTAAAGTTGTTCCTATCTTAAGTACAGTTTAGTTTTAATGAAATGAGTTTTTCAAAATATAATATTTGATTTGTGAACGTATAAACTTATTTTGTCAGGTTAGAACTGATTTAGCTGCATTAAAGTGACAGCCAAAGCAAGATATAAGGTGCCACTGCCATAACTCATAGTTTTCGGAATCAACAATCAAAACACAATGTTTTGACAATTAAGGCACAACGAGCATGATAACACTGTGTTAGCAAAGTTTTTAAAAATGTTAACACATTGTTATCATGCTCATTGCAAAAACTACAATTAGAACTTGTTTTTTGTTGTGTATAACTCTGCACTGTGTCGGCAGCGTAGTCGAGTGGTTCAGCGCGCCGTGATTGTGATCGACATGATCTAAGTTGTAAACCTACTTGCACCATTCTGTTGTGCACTTGGGAAACACACTTTACGGCACTTTCCACGCTTGGCGGTCTTAGCAAGCAGTTTTAAATTTTAGTCATATCTCTAAAAAAACTAAAAAGCCAAAATAAAAAAATTTAAGCAAACAGCAATATCTTGGCATCTCCGGAAGCAGGTCGGGGTAATTGCTTGCCCTGTGTACAGCGCCTCCGTCGCTTTCCTGCAAGTCAGAAGGATAAATATAGAGACGGAATGAAAAAATGTATTCACTTAACGCTAAGCTGAAAATTATATTAAAAATGTAGACAACTTATCTTTTAGGCCATAAATTAACTAAATTTAGTTAACTTTTTTCAGTTTGATTATATTATTCTTTTACAGACTTAGCCTGCAATTGATTAAAGTTTTGTTTATCTTAAACTTAATCATGAGCATGACTTTACGTTTAGAACGAATTTCTCCCAATAAAACTTTGATAGCATCGCTTAAACGTGAAAAGGAGAGAATTTTGCAAGATGAATTACTCGCACAAAGGATTCTTCAACTTGAAACTGAATCCAAAATAAACCTCAAAGCAGAATGGTCTGAAAGTTTAGAAGAAGCCAGTCAAAGAAAGAGAATGAGACAAGATCGAATCAATGCCAAATCAGAGCTATCTTTTGCTAATAAAGCTTTAATCGCCATAAGACGAGCAGCACTTCGTGATTTGCTTGAAAAAGATCATGACGTGTATGAAAAAGAATTACACGCCATGGGAAGGGCATTTTATATCAAGCGCATGTGAAATTTTTTAAGCTATTTATGTTGCTTGGAAAAGGATTTTGAATTGAGATTGAAAATTTTATCGTTTTACAATGAATGTGGCCTTACTCATCGTATATTTAAACGCCGTGTCCCTAATTTTGTAAATTAAGTTTTGATCTTGCATTTATTCAATTTAAATTCTAATAGCGGTACTTTTCATATTTAAATAATCACGCGAAACTTTAATGTTATTTTCATATAGCCTACTTAGTTAAATTTTCTGTGAAAAGTTTCGACATTTCAGCATTACCCCCAGTTCAATGAGATCAGTTATTACTATAATAAGAAATAATAACCATTTATATCGAAAAATAATAAGCATTTATATCATTTATAGCGATGTCCATGTCAGAAAACAATTTAGTCTTTGCTGTAATTTAAACGAATTATACGCATTTACGTTGTTTCTCTTGCTGCAGCAATCTTTGTTTATTTTCTCAAGGGTTTCGTATTGTTTTCAGCAATCGTAATTTTGATGTTCGTTTTCTGTCTTGAATAATTTTACAATAAATTATTTTAATCATGCTTTTGTCTTATTTCTATGGTTTGGTAAATTTGTATGGTAGAGTTAAATTGCATGAGGCACTTACATATTAGTGCATGGCAAACTTTTTATTTATTCACAACAGAAATCCGAGATAGATTTCAAGTGAAGATCTTTTTTTTAGTGAACACTTGAATTTTAGGATAACAATTATAAAATCTGAGACTGATTCATAATAAAGATTTTTTTTCAGAGAACACTTCTTGGTAGTGACAAATTTATTTCTATTAACAAGCGTCCGGGTTTGCCCCTTCTAAAATATGGTATGCCGGTTTATAACGATTTACTTTTTTAACGGATTTTGTGTTATTAATTTTTGAATTGTATTATCTTTACTTGTTGGTTAAGCTGAAAATTAATGTGACATAAAAGTGGAGTCTGTGAGCCAAAAAGTTTTGGAAACACTGACCTATGATAAACAACATTTATCATTTTAGTTTTCTGAATGCGGTCAATTTTTTATGTTTGTATACATAGTGTAACCAGAGGCGCCAATAATTTTTGGCGGGGGACAAAATTTAAAACAAAAGCACTTTTTTTAAATTGTAGTTAAGGTTTATAGCAGCGGTTCCCAAACTGTGCGCCGCGAGACTTTGTCAGGGGCGCCGCGAAAGCATGCGAAAGTTGTTGTACTTACTGCTTTTCTCGCAATAATTGCAGTGTGAAAGTTGTTAGCAGCAACGATTCCGATTGAGGACCTTTTTTTTTTAAAGAACGTCCTGATTTTCGGAGAAAAATAGGGGAATCGGAGATGAAAAGACCTTTTTTTTCAGAGAACACTATGAGTTTCGGAGAAAAAAAGGTTGTTCAAAGAAGTAATTAAACTGAATACCTTTTTTTCATTACGGCGCCGCGAGTATTGTTAAGTTTTCAAAGGGCGCCGTGAAAAAAAAGTTTGGGAAGCGCTGGTTTATAGGGTTGCCAGTCAAAAAAATTTGGGGACGACAATTCAGTTTTGCCAAAATTTTATTGATGACCAAAGGATGATCTTGTTGCCAGAGCGGGGCATTACCGTGTACTAAAGTACTACGGTACTTCTTTTGTACCGTCGGTGCTTGGTACCAAAATACCGGTACCGCGGTATTTTTTTGGACGTATTCGATACTTGCGCCTCTTTTTAGCTTCGTGAGCGGAGTCAATAATTGCGAACTCCGCATCACTATCGTGCAGCGCGCAACTGCTTTGAAAGATGATTTGCATAATTTTATTGCATAATTTCAGGGTCATTGGAAGGGTTCATTTACTACGACTGAACGGTTCGTTTACTACGTTGACTCAAAAAAGTTTGCGACATCCTTCCGGCCATCAATTGCTTAAAAACAGCAGAAATAATTTGTTGAACTCGAAATGTTTAGTATTTCTTGAGTTAAAATCGGATTTTATCAACTTTCTTGCTGGAGAGATCTCCTCGCATTCACTACACGAAATTTCTGAAAAGAATTAAACATTGCTGGCAAGTTTACGTAAAGCTCATAACCTTTTATATAATGCTTTACATCCTGATACAGCGGACAGCAATATCTTGGCATCTCCGAAAGCAGGTCGGGGTAATTGCTTGCCCTATGTATAGCGCCTCCAGCGCTTTCCTGCAGGTCAGGAAGATAAATATAGAGATAAAAATAAAAGCAATAAAGTAATATGATAATAATAAGAAAATTGTGTAATTAGCTTCAGCAACTTTTGACTGAATTATTCTAATATCTCTCGAAAATTGTTTTTTGAAAAAAATGATGCAATAAAAAGTCTAAGATTGATCAATTTATGGTGGAAATGAGTTACTGAAAAAAAAATAAACATAAATTTTTATATTGGTTATGTTGCCAAAATTTATGATTAAGAATCGCTGTGTTTTCAAAAGCATGCAAAATTGGTTGCAGATTGGAAAATGTTGCAACTACCACAAAAACTACCTCTTTTAGTAAACAATTGAACAAGTTTGCTTTTCCTACAACTTTAATATCGACTTATTTTTTTTAATTAAAGAATTGCTTTAACAGGGTTAGTCCTATGTTTCAAGAACCAAGAGGTGGGCAGAGCGCAACTTCTGCAACTTGCACAATTGCGGAAGTTGCGCTGCGCTTTCATACTTTTGTTGGAAAGCGCTGCCCTTTATTGTTCTGCGGACCGAAAAATAAAAAGACCATTTCGCTTTATTACGCTGCACATGAAGGATTAAACAAATCAATCCCGCTTATTTGCGCAGCGCATTAAAGATTAAATAAATCAATTGCGATTTATTGCGCTGCGCTTCATATAGTCCCATTTTCAAAAGCGTGATGTTCTTTGGTTGTTTTTTAATGTTGGCGACCCTTGGTGAACTCTATTTCCGACCATTTTGTCGTGCATGTTACATGAACTAACCACGCCACAACTCAGCTTTGTCTGAGGAAAACAGATTAAGTAAAAAAGTGAATATTTAAAATGTGGCTTTGAACTCTACATCACCATTCAGCCTTGTTCTAAAAAACGTGTTCAGTAAGTGAGGAATATAAAAAAAAGGCATTAATCTGGTCTTTTTCAAAAAAAACTGTTTATGTGGTTGCTGAAACAGATATAGCCTACTGTAAAATTTAATTGTTAGACATTTGGTCCATTTAGATAAGTGAGTGTAGTGGTAGTAGCATAGTAGAATTTACGAACTTACATATTCCTACCTAACTCCGCTACACCCTGAGCAAAACAAGTGTTTACAGCGCCATTCCAGCGCTTAACATGATCTAAAAAACACATTGTGCTAGTTGCGTTGCGCTTCACTAATGCACAGTATTTGCAAATTATGCACATAATTTGCAAAAGTCCTTGCACTTTGCTAATTTTAGAAAAAATGCCCTCCTGTGCAGCCAGATTACAGACAGATCCACAACTTCAGTTTTTAAAATATCGTCAAATTTTCGAACAGTTTGCAGGAAGTAATATTTCAGTATCACACTAGGAAGAAGATCTTTGACCAGACAATGGGAAACAGATTGCTTTACTTGCTAAACAACTAGAAAATATTTTTAACGAAATTAAATAACTGTTGTCTTTCGAGACACTATGCAGAACAGAAGTCGCTACAGTTGTCGCTGGTTGCATTGCTAAAATAATGATAAATATAGATGCCAGCCGTGATGAAGGTCTCGAGACCAATTTTTGATGGTCTCGGTTGGACTCGGACTTAGTCATTTTTAATTTATCTTTATATTTATCCTGGTGACTCGCAGGAAACGACAGAGGCGCTAATATATAGGATAAGCAATTAACCCCAACTTGCTTCCGGAGATGCCAAGATATTGTTGTCCCGTTGAAATTTAATAGAGATGATGGAAATTTAAAACTGCTTGCCATAACTGCCAAGCAAGAGAAAGTGCCGTAAAGTGTATTTTCCAAGGACACAACAGAATGGTGCAAATAGATTTTGAACGGAGGCCATGTCGATCACAATAAGGGTGTTTAAACCATTTGTCCGCGCTGTTGACAACTTGTCAAAAAAAGGTCTGATCATGACTACTTGTGCTGCTGGTCCCAGTCTTGGTCTTGAGGTGATGTAGTCTCGATCTCATGTTTTTGAATTGGTCTCGAGAACGGACATTTTTTTAATATTTTTTTTAGCCTGCTTGTTGTGATTATGATGATTTTTGTAATTTGCTTAAGAATGACATTCAATTGATTCAATTTGAAGAGATAAAAAGTTAGTTTACCAGCAAAAAGCGCAATTTTTGAAAGTAGCGGAAAATTACGCTTTCCGCTTGAATGACTTTCAACTTGCAGTTAAAGTTTCCAATTACCGGTTATCTAGTTCAGTGGTTCCCAACCTTTTCACACCGGGGACCGGTAAAAATTTTTAAAAATGTTCGCGGACCGGCAACAAAAGATCCGTAGTGAGTAGAACATATATTTGTAATCTTTCTGTTAACCAAAGTTGTCGTTGCGTAACATACTGCAAGATTTTGGCATAAGCTATGAATTCAGGACAAAAAATTACAACAAAATGGAAATCAAATTAACTCAAACAACAAAATGTTAATTCATTCACATACAAAATCAATGTTAGTGTGAAATTTGCTGCTGTTTCGCTGTCAGTATGCGATCCAAGCGAGGCATAAAAGAAGTTTCTGAAACACATAGGTGTGCTTCGGCATCCAGCCGATTTCTTTGCTTTGTTTTAATTAAAGTTAGCGATGAAAAAGATTTCTCGCATAAATAGCTAGTTGAAAATACCACCAACAATTTGATTGCTTTGTGAATTAGACACGAATATTGGTTTTCAAGAGATATCCAGAATTGCGACAATGATTATTTTTTGTATCTGGACTGCAAAGTAGAATCACAGCATAATTTAATCAGACTTTCTTTTTCATGGGGATTAAGGTTGCATGTGTTGACATCTTCGATGAAAGAATTGTTGATCCAAAGGTTTCCACGTCGAGGATCTTCATGTTCCGGAAAATAATGGTCAAAACTGTTAGCCAACTCTTTTAAGTGTTGACTTATAATGCTCAGTAACTCTTTACAGTTAACATCAGCACTTGCCAAATACTCATTTAAAATTGGAAACATAATTGTATCTTCCTTTTGCACAAGACTATCCCAAAGTGCCAGCTTCTGTTTGAAAGCATCAGTCTTTTTTCTCAGTACAAAGATACTCGTGCAAGGGCCTTGCAGAGAAGTATTAAGCTCGTTCAAACGGCCAAATATATCTGCCAAGTACGCAAGCTTACACAACCACATCTCATCTAACAAAAATTCTGCTAATGGGGAGTTCATTTCTCTCAAAAAGTGTTTTGTTTCTTCACGAAGTTCAAATAGGCAAGAAAGAACTCGTCCTCGTGACAGCCACCTTACTTTTGCATGGAGAAGAAGATAATCGTGCTGCGAATCCATACTTTCACACAATGCTTGGAAGAGTCTGGAGTTCAGAGGTCGACTTCTAATTGCATTGACAATTTTCAAATCAGGAGAAAGCTTCTTTGAAGCCAAATGCTCTCGGTGGATGATGCAGTGAGTAAACAGCATTTCTTTGTACGCAACTTCTTTAATTTTTGCAACCACACCAGAGCGATAACCAGTTATGCTCGCAGCTCCATCAGTACATACTCTGACGCAATTTGCCCAGTTTATGTCTTTCTCACTAAAGTACGTGTTAAGAAGCCTAAATATTTCTGACCCGGTGGTACGTCCTGGTAAGTCAATGTAAAAAAGAAGTTCTTCCTTAAAATCTGTTTTTCCCTTATAACGCATGAAACATAGAAGAATGGCACAATTACGTCAGTTGACTCGTTGAGTTGAATAGCAAAATAGGGTGATTTCTTTACCTCCTCTATTACCTGCTGTTCAATGTCCATTGCAATATCTTTAATCCTTCATTGAACTGTATTGTTGGAGAGTGGTATGCCATCAAATTTTCGAGCTGCTTCAGGACCCAAAATTTGTTCAGCCGCAAATAAGATGCATGGCTTTACTAACTCTTCCCCAATTGTATACAGTTTTTTTGTTTTAGCTATTTGTAGGGAAATTAGGTAGGATGCATGTAGAAAAGATTTTTCGATAGTTGTCATCTTTTTTATTTGTTTTTTTGGTCTTCATATTAGAGCGTAGTCGTTTAAAATATTCAAGGGGCTTGTCTTTAAGATTGTTGTGTTTTGAATGGAAGTGACGAGCAAGTTTGGAAGGTTTCATAGCGTGATTTGAGAGAATTTGGGAGCACACTAAACATAAGGGCCGTGGCGATTGTTCACTACACGGAGCTACAGTAAAACCAAGCTTCAAGTATTTTTTATTGTATTGCCTGACAAATTTCCCTTTTCGTTTCTTACTTCCTCCTGTAACATTCGACTTATCTGCACATGTCCTTTTCGTAGTTTTCTCTACACTTACAGTAGCCCTACTAATACTAGCTTCATTTCCATTTTGAGAATTATCTGTTTCAGAAGTCTTAGTTTTATCCTTTTTGTTAAAATACACCATAATACCTTGTTGTTTTGTTGATTCCATACTAATCCTTCTGCAAGGTCACAGTACAAGCTATTACAGCATCTCAAAAGTAAAAAATTACTTTGCACAGCATTCCATCAATAAACTTTTAGAACGCTAGACGTAGTTTATGTCGAAGCAATTTTAACAAAATCACTTATGACGAAACAAAACTTAGGTCAAACATGAATCTAGAAGGTAATCGGAAGGTTTACCTTGATTATTATTAAACAATTTTGCGGTATCAACGATAAAAGGCGAGTACGTCAGTTTTACTGCTGCAAATCGGCCAGGCGTAAAATGAGTTTTACAAAGAGTAACATCTTTGCAATGTTTATGATTCCGTATTAAAATTATCTTGGCAGAAAATAAGATACTTCGCGGACCGGCGAAAAATTTATGCGGACCGGCAGCGGTCCGCGGACCGGCGGTTGGGAACCACTGATCTAGTTTAAAAACTTTTTAAAGTAAATTTAGATATAGACTACAAACGTGATACCGGTAATGCTATATTAAGAATAAAAATTGCAAAAAAATATATTTACCGAGGTTTTTGCGGGTATTGCTATGAAATTGAAGACCGCGCTTAAGGGACTGCCTAGTTGTTGTAGACGCACCAGTCCTCATAGCAGAATAAAAATTATTTTAAAAGATTTCTAAATTAAAAAAAATTTAATCAATTTTGACGATGTAAACATGTAGCCTAAATTTACTGCAATTAAATAAGAAAAAGATGAATCATTAATGTACCGGGGTGCCGTTGATCAAGACTGAACAAAATTAACCTTGACCAGTAATGGCTTTTATAGGGGGCCCCCTAAAATAGATCAAAAATTGGCCCCCCTACACAAGAAATTGCTTTATTTTTACAAAGGGGCATTAGGACGTCGATGTCAGGTCAAAAAAAAGAGAAAAAAATTCCTTGTTAATCGTCGTCGTCGTTTGAAGGATATTCACTACAGGTTAGACACAAACAGGACTGGGGCCCAAGGTTTATCCTTTTACTACCCCAAACTGCTGCACTGCCTGGATCAGATGCTGGCAGTGATGTTATTAAGCCAGCATCGAGTTTCTTCATCCAAAAAAACTGTCAGAACTCTTGCTCCATGTGGTGCCCGATGTATAGGGCACGCTATTAGTACATGGTCTGCGGTTTGCTCAGAGGCGCCACACTCGCAATTCGGTGAAGGAGCGAGACCCCATTTGTGCATGGACGAATGGAATCGCCCAACACCAGTCCGCAGGCGGTTGAGCTTAACCCAAGCTACTCGGGGTAAGCCCATCCCAACAGGCCTGGCACCGGTCTCGGGCACAAAAGCACGGAGCCTGGAAACATTTTCACAGTACTAAGATATGATCGGGGTCCAGAGATCCACGATGAGCCAAGGAGAGTGTCGCTCCCACTCGGCGAAGCTCAGCTGGCTGGATGCCTGAGAGTACAGGTAGGTGGTCCGTTGGAGTGGGACGCAGGGATCCAGTAACTATGCGCAAGGCGTCGTTGAAGACACTTTCGATGAGGCGAGTGTGAGCACTGCGACACCAGACTGGCGTACAGTACTCAGCTGTTGAGTAGACTAGAGATAAGGTGGCTATGCTTAGTGTTTTAGCCTCCTCCGTTATTGATGGCATTTTACACACTCTATACTACTACAATTCGAAGTGAAATTATATACTACTGCTGCTGCAAAATCAGACCTTTTTTTTTAGAGAACACCATGGTTTTGGAAGAAAAATTGAAAAACCTGAGATGAATTTGAAATAAAGACCTTTTTTTTTAGAGAACACCATGATTTTTGGAGGAAAATTGTTCGGAAGCCTGAGATGGATTGGAAGTGAAGACCTTTTTTTATGACTTACCTTTTATATACTAAAACCTGGTTCAGCTACCTTTTTTTGGGACACAAAATAGTGGCCCCCCCTTACTTTTCTTGCACCGGGCCCCCCTTTTTGTAAGGCTATCACTGATCTTGACCTTTAATTGTAAAATAATTATGGCAAAAAATGCTTTTTTAGCTTTTTCATTATACAACCCTTTTGGAAAATATTACCGGCATTTTCATCCGCTTGTTTTTCTTAGCAAGCTACTCTAAATTTTAGTCATATCATTTCATAAAAATTTTTATAATTAAAAGTCCAACCGAAAAGTAATATTGTGGCATCTCCGAAAGAAGCATGGGTCAATCGCTTAATGGTTGCCTCACTGGTTTAACTCCATAGAAATTTATAAATGACATAATGAGGATGATAACTTAGTCGAAAAATTCCAAAATCAAATTTTATAGTGAACTTGTAATAGTTAAATTGAAAAGCTAGAACTTAAATTAAGTTTGGTAAAATATATGATCAACTTACAGTATATCCAATTTGAATTCGGACAAAAGTGATTAAATTTTGTAGCCCTTAGATCAGTGGTTCTCAAACTGGGGACCGTAGTCCTTTAGGGGTCCGCGAAGAGGTCGCAGGGTTTAATGCGGCATATGTCAAATGGCAGCATAAATTCAAGTTAAGAAATTTAGCTTGATCTATATATTGATGCTGCTCAGTAAAGCTGTTATTAGAGGTCAATCATTACGTAAATCTTTTGTTCTCAATCACGCCGAAGATGCATTTTTGGATGAAAAGTAGCAAGTTAAATTAAGTTTTAAGGCAAACCAAGTTTAGCAAGGACGTATAAAAACATATAGCCAGCCTTTTTCTTAAAAAGGGTTTTTGTTTAATGCTTAGGCCTAGTTATCTAAGAATATAGCCTACGGACGTACAGTAGCTCAGAAATTTATTTTGACGTGCGTACTAAACTGTTCCTGATACGAGCTGTTTAACCTAAAAGTTAGTCATTATCCCGGTTCAAGCTTTAGTGCAGCTCCCCTCCAGTTATAACTTTAATTAACTATCAAACTATTTTAGTTTAGAACTTTATAGTTCAAAAATTTTGGCTAAGCTATTATTAATATTTTGCTTTTACCTTGCCTCCCGAAAAGAAAATGAGATATGACGATTCATACTTAAAATTTCGTTTTACAGTGATAAAATCTGATGGTGAAGAAAAACCGCATTGTGTTTTATGCTGCATAGTGTTGGCATTTACAGCATTTAAACCGAGCAAGTTGAAAAGACATTACGAAAAGTAACCTATCACCCTAATTTTTTCACAAGAATGTAGATTTATCCAAACAAAAATCTGAAACATTGATCGAGTCCAGACATGATGATGTTGCACAAAAAATAATTGCCGCCCAAAAACCCCCACAACATTGGAAAACAGTTGATATTGCCTCGCTGCAAAATATCATATCGAATGTGCCAGGAAATTCTGAATTTCAGCAGCTAAAACATGTCTCTGTCAAACGATACTGTTAGCAGGCGAATAACTGAGCTGTTTGATAATATTCTGTCACAGGGAGTTTCGAAGATTTAGAATTAACTTTTAACTTTTTTGCGATCCAGATTGATAAAATGACGGATGCAGCTAGCGTAGCTCAACTTTGCGTGTTGGTACGTTATGTATATAATAAGCATCTAGAAAACGAATTCTTGTTTTCTGAAACCCTCAGCACCAAAACAAACACAAGTGAAATATTCGACAAAGTGGACAGATTTTTTGGGGCGCATGGTATCAGGTGGGTTATTGGCGTGTGCACCGACGATGCTCCAATGACACTTGGTTGCCGTTCCGCAGTGGTGAATATTGGGTGCGGCGAGTGAGGCAATCGCCTCGGGCCCCCTTTTTTTTACAGTTATCGAGGGGTCCCCCCTTTTTTGAAAATGCCGCGTGTAGTTTTATTTTGTGGTATTTTACATGGTTTCATGAACCCCAAAAACTCTTAAAAGTTTTTAGCAAATAGGTGAAATTTATGTCACATAATATGGCATATAGGGTAGTGTTGGCAGAACATTTAAAATTTAAAACAACAATACATAAAATCTCTTCAGTTTCTATATATTGCAGAACAACTACATAATGTAAACTATTCTTAATAGTCAAATTGTTATAAAGTTATCCAAAGGTGATTGAAATTTAGCAGTAACAACTTTACAACTAACAATAGGGTGAAACCCAAAACAGCTAGTCCCAAAATAGCTAGTTCTAAAATAGCTAGTACACCAAAATAGCTAGTGCCAAAATAGCTAGTATCTTAAATAGCTAGTTCCATAATAGCTAGTATACCAAAATAGCTAGTTCTAAAATAGTTTAACAAAAAACAATCATTTCTTATTATTCTTATAGGAAAAACAATGATTTAGGGTTAGGGTTATTAGCACACACAACCTCCTTTTTAATATAGTATATCAGCTTTCTTTTTCTTTTTTTTTAAACCTAGAAATATATGTATTTGATAATAGGCTGTAATTATTAGGAATGAGAATATTTCTTGTAAAAACAAATTAGAAATTTTATATATTTTTCAACTACCTAGCATAATTTAAAAAAAAAATGTTGGTAACACTGAAACAGACGATTATATGACTAAACAGCCAGTCCCAAAATAGCTATTTTGGTAAATTAGCTATTTTGGTATACTAGCTATTTTGGAACAAGTTGTTTTGGTATACTAGCTATTTTGGAACAAGCTGTTTTGGGATACTAGCTATTTTGGTATACTAGCTATTTTGGAACTAGCCGTTTTGGACCAGCTATTTTGGGACTAGCTATTTTGTCGTATAATCTAACAATATGCCTAAGAAAAAGAAAAATCTTGTTTTAAACTTTTTAATTGATAAAAACACTACTTAAAATTAGTTGCATTTATGCATACAAAATATTAATCACTTTCCATAATTGCAACAAAATAATGACACAGGCCTACAAAACAAAAAACTTACAAACACTAGTAATAAAAAATACATATTTTTTCTTTTTGTAGCAAATGCTTCATGTACAATAGAAACCAATAGAACACTAAATCCAGTCTACAAATGTTTTATCAGTAACCAAATTTACAGTGTTGTACCCGTCAACAAAAAATCTTGACGGCGTTAGCGTCAGCGTCACCTCTTCAAATTCTTATCGGCGTCATGCACGCCGATAACGCTCAAAAATGTTAACGGCGTCAGCGTCAAGATTAGCGTCAATCCCACAAATTAACGTAGGGGAGACTGGGGAAAATCGGGACATGGGGTAAGTTGGTCCAACCTATGTACTGCTTATACTGTTGGTTGAAATAATCTGTAGCGCCAACAGTGGTTACGTCTTTCATTAGCAACAATACTAGTTATGCGATACAGTCATTAGCAAGTACTCATTTAAGCTGACAAAAAAAAATTCAATTTTTTGCAAAAAAAGTTAATCTTAAAAAAACAGGTATGTTGCTTACTATTTCTGTATGTATATAGTTTAATGCCTCAATGATTACAATGCTGATTATGATAGAATAATGTGGTAATTTAAAATCTATAGCTAGCCTAGATCTTGAAGTGAAGTAAAGATATAACACTTAGTTTCAAAATGGCGCCTTTGGGGTAAGTTGGGACATAGTCATTGGGGCAAGTGGGACCACTGTCCCAACTTACCCCATTACACTTATAACTTAACTTTCAAGCGGTAAGCATTTGTAATGTCGGCTGTGTAATAAAGAAAAATACTCAATAACCTTGAGCTATTTACATGTAAGTTTATGTGATAATATAACTTTTCAATCTAGCTAATCAGAAAGTTCACGTGTTCAAATCTTATTAAAAGCAAGAAATATAACTTACCGGTAAAAAGCTATTAATTATGATGTTATCTACAAGTAGAACCAAAACAAATAATAAAAATAATGCTAATTTTAAATTGCTTATATTGTCTTTACTAGGTGGAAGAGTTATAGCCTATGGCTCGAAAATATACAAGGAAGACCAACAGAGGACAGACTCCAATAGATGTCCTGAAAAGGGCAGCAGGTGCCTTACGGCAAAGTGGTAAGCTGCGGCAGTCTGCTCGAGAGTTTAACGTGAGTAAAACCACACTGAAACGCTTTGTCGATCAGATGTCAATTGATGAGGATACAACAAAAAAGTCAGGCTACCAGCGTGTGGGTGACAGGCATCGCATTTTTTCTACAAAAATGGAAGAAGACCTTGCAAACCATATCAAATCATTAAGTAACATGTTTTATGGACTCTCAACAAACAAATGTCGCCAACTAGCTTTCGAATTCGCAATGCAAAATAATATTACGATACCGGACAACTGGGAAAAAAAGAGAAAAGCAGGAATTGACTGGTTCTTATCATTTAAATTTAGATATGGACTATCTGTGCGAAAGCCTGAAGCAACATCTCTCGCACGTGCAACAGCGTTCAATCGCCACACTGTTGGCAATTTTTTTGATCAATTAGGCGATTTGTATGACCGCTACAAATTTGAAATGCACGATATTTACAACTTAGACGAAACGGGTTGCACAACTGCGCAACAACCGGGGGGCGTAGTTGCACCCACAGGAAAAAAGCGCATTGGGTCAGTGACTAGTGCTGAACGTGGAGAACTGGTCACTGTCTTATACGCAGTGGGAGCATCTGGAGTTGTAGTCCCACCAATGTTTGTCTTTCCCAGGGTTAATTTTCGGAATAATTTTATTGTTGGTGGGCCATTAGGATGTATAGGAGGTGCTAACAAGTCGGGCTGGATGAATGAAGACTTGTATGTCAACTTCATTAAGCACTTTATTCATCATGTGCGTAGCAGCAAAGAGCGACCAGTACTACTGATTTTGGACAACGTGGATGCACATATAAGTCCTACAGCAATTGATCTGGCACGTGAAAATGGTGTAGTTATGTTAACCATACCTCCACACACCTCGCATTACCTCCAACCGTTAGATCGAACATGTTATGGACCCTTCAAAACTGCCTTTGGTGTAGCAATGGATGGGTGGATGCGCTCTCACCCAGGTCGTATTGTTACAATATATGACGTACCATCTCTAGTTGCTGAAGCTCAGCTTCATTCACTTACTATTCGGAATATTCAGAATGGCTTCCGTGTCTCAGGTATACATCCATATAACAGAAATGTCTTCACAGATGAGGATTTTGCGCCAGCCGAAGTCACTAATTGCCCAGATATGGAAATTGTCGATTGTGCAAGTGATATAAATGACCAACAAGATCCTAGAATCCAAAATATATCAGATCCGGATGAATTAGGTGAACAAGAGTCTAGCAATTCAACTGAGCAAAAATTTGAAAACTTCAAAGAACCAAGTACCTCAAGTACAGGTTCATATAACATTCCGCTGCGTAGACTTGCAAAAGCACTTTACAAAGAAACGTATGTCTCACCTTCACAGATATTGCCTATCTTAAAAGCTGCTACAAGAAAAAATACACGAAAAGGCGGAAGAAAAAGAGCGTCATCAAGGGTGCTGACGAGCATCCCCGTCAGAGATGAAATTGTAGTTAATAAAACAAATCGTCAAACAAAAATTAATAAAACAAAAAAGGCAAGAAAGTCCCTATTTTGTAAAGTTAGTTCTGATAGTCAAAGTGAAGTAGAATTAGTGCTGGAAAGTGGTACATGCACTGAAGAGAGTAATGACGAAGTTATCGAAGGCGATTTTGTGGTTGTAAAAGTGGAAGGAAAATCTCGAAAAGTACGATATATCGCCAAAGTGGATACTATTGACGGAGATGAGTTTGAAGGTACTTTTCTTAAAAAAGTGCCTCAAATTGTAGGACATGTGCCAGTGTTTATAATTAACAAAACTGACATCGCAGCATTTCAACGGAATGATGTGATTGCAAAGTTACCCGAACCAGTAAAGAACACTGGAAGCACCAGAAAATGTAATCAATTGGTGTTTCCTGTTGATATAACACATTGGTTGAATTAATTCTTTTCTAGAAATTGGTCACTGGGAAAAAGAGTTGTTGTTCTTGTTGTCCACAATGTACAGTTGCATGTATGTATAGTAGTAGCCTACAGTTGAATGTACAGTTGATTGCTTTTAAATTCTTCTTTTTCTAATAAAACTGCCTTTATGCGTGTGTGTGTGATAAATGTTGTAGCTGTCCCAATTTGCCCCATAGCTCGTCCCGATTTACCCCATGCATGGGGTAAGTCGGGACGTTTGAGTGCGTCATTTCAAACCCTGTTTTCGGCTGTTTCCCGATTTTGAAAACAAATGGTACTGCTCATGTTAATTCATTAGTTTTCAAAGTTTTCTATCCAAAGTTTTATTTTAAAATAGCTCGTGTAGTTTCCGATTTATGGTCCAAAAACTGAAATTTGTCCCGAGTTACCCCAGTCTCCCCTACTGTTACGAAAACATCATAGATTATGTAGTAGGGCAGAAAAATTAGGAATTTCTGCATTTTCATAAAATCCTTTAATTTCAAAACAAATGCGTCACAAAATGATTGTTACACTTATTTTATTCATTTATTTACTTTAGGTTTAGAGCCCATACGAACAAGAAACACAAAAGATTAATAACAACTAAGCACAACAGTAAAAGAAAAAAAAGTTGCATTGAAGTAAATACTATTTCACGGATCTTCGGTACAACATGGGCTGAATAATTTAGATACACAGCAGATTTTTATAAAAGTCATAAAAATGGGATTTAAAAAGAACATCTAAGTTTACAAGACTATCAATGAAATTATTATTTG
The DNA here is from genome assembly GCA_963680785.1 of Diplosoma virens. Taxonomy (NCBI): domain Eukaryota; kingdom Metazoa; phylum Chordata; class Ascidiacea; order Aplousobranchia; family Didemnidae; genus Diplosoma; species Diplosoma virens. Next base: position 27,804,426 of record OY796880.1, on the reverse strand, counting down.
ACTGAAAACTACTATTATGAAAATGAACGTATACTTTTTCTTAAAATAGCATCAAAAAGTAATAGCCTAATATTATGATAGACCTGAGATTCAATTAATTCTACAGCACGTCACAAACTCCATATTCACTTGCGAAATGCGCCGGGCAGACCGATTTTACGGGAGGGAGGGGGCAAAAACGCGGTAGTCATGATAAAGATGGAAATCATTTGCCACTGAAAAAATTCTGGAATTTCGAGAAAATAAAATTCTTCTCCTAAAATCTTTCACTTTCTAATCGCCCATTTTTCACCAAATTTTAAGGTGAGGACTGTTTAAAAAGGTCATGGTATAACGAAAGATCCAAAATGACTTTCTACAGTGATTCTATCTGAATAAAGGTGTTCTCAATTTAACGGCAATTCGTACCTGCGTTAAAATTATCAATCCACCTTTGCCTGCCACCAGACAATGCAGCCACCCAAACAATTGGCTATTGATATAATTTAATGCAGAAAACTACAAATTTTCAATTGACTAGTTTCTAAATATTTACATTATAAGTTAAAACAAAAACTACAATATGCTATTAATTTGCTATTATTGACTTTTCTTTTAAGGTTCTCCACAAAATTCAGTGCTGTGCATCTGAATAGCTCCCTACATCTGAAGACAATAAATGCACAGAAGTTAGAAGTAACAGCAAAATTGCATTCTTTGTTAATATAATTTAGATTATTCATTCATTCATTTTTATTCTCAATCATTATTAAACAGTGTAACACAAAAATTATAAATATTGAAAAGATCAAGAAAAGAAAGAAGCAGCACAACGTCAGACGTTAAAACATGCACAAAATAATTAGAAAGCGAAAGTACAAGACAGTAGAAAGCATGACCGCAACACCTTAATCAGATAAAGATACAAGAAGTAAAAAAGAAAAAAAAACATTATTATAATATTTTCAAAAAAACTGAACGATTAAATAACCAGTGCATGATAAGGCTGCGTAATGATGATGGGTGGCACAGCTAGCCAAGATGGGAATTTAGCGTGTATTGTGCTAATCGATCGAATCATTATGGTAATATATTTAATAAGAAAGTCCTGTCCTAATTTAAATCGCCAATTACATGCCAATGGAACATTATTTTTACTAAAAATTAAAAAAAATCTGCTCAAGTAATTTCATTCACCGCCAATGTACTTAAAGTCTTTAAAATCCACTTGTTTTTTTTCTGTTTCGTTTAATTACCGCTAATGTGTTTACAGTTCCGAAAAAATCTGTCTTCGTTGTGTATAAAGTTACTTTGTCAGCATTAAAAAATAATTTCTCTATTTAAAATGAAATAAAGTCAGGAAGACTATATTCAATATGAAAACCTGTAGAGGGCTGAAGTTAGCAGAAAACGTTCATTTAATTTTTTGTTTTTTGTTTTCTCTTTAATATGTAAATAAATAAATCATTTAAAAAATATGTTAAATCCAATATGGCTGCTTTCAATAGCAATTTTATGGTACAAAAAAAATAACCTCTCTACCGAAACTATATTTTTTTCTTCGTAAACGCCTGGGTCTCTTAAAGTTTGATTGTACGTGTCACATCTCAATTGTCATTTTAGAAAGATCTGTTGGCCGCTTTTTGTCCTTCATGCCGTCGCTTTTGTCTGTAATAGGGAGTAAAGTTATATTTTCTTATTATTTTTTATTTATTTTTATCTCTATTTATTATCCTAGCTCGCTAGACAACGGCGGAGGCGTTATACTTAGGGCAAGCGATTACCTCGACCAGCTTTCGAAGATGCCCAGAATTGCTAAATCTACAATTATAAATTACTAATCATTAAACATTGTTTCTACAAGATAGTTTAGTAGCTTCTTCGACAGGTTTATGATATTTTTTATTAAATTGAATAGCGATTTTCAGAAACACTGTGGAAGCCTAATCGAAGGCTATAAAACCTTTTGTTAATTTAGTCTGGTCTGTCGCTAATTAAAAAACATTGAATTTAAGAAATATATTTTTGTAAAAAGGTTACGCTGGGTTACGAATCAGGAGACAATTTTTTAATCAACTAGAAAAAAATTAAATTAGCAAGCTATCAAATTTTGACAGCAGCCAACTGGACAAAAAAGTTTATTTGGTTGCGTACAATGTACATGTATTTTCAGCAAACATCATTCTTATTATTGCGGTGAAGTTGGGATGAAAATACGCGCACCTTGGATGAATACGGTTTTCTATATTAAAACTTACACAATTTCAAAAAAAACAGAAATAAACACAAATTCAAAAATTAACACAACATACGAACACTTACTGACTGAAATCGCTTCAGAATTTCCCAAACAAGATCGACGTTTGCGTTTGATTTGAAAATAGCCCACGAAAATCCGACTATTCATACTAACATAACACATGGAGAGAGGCGGGACGAGAAAGCAACTTTAAATGACGTCATTATTAGCAAGAATTACGTAATATAATAAAAAATAAAGTAACTTTTGGTTTACAAAGTATTGGCGGGAAAAAACGAACTTCTGATGATGTCATTGCCGAGAACAATTACGTAAGGCAAAAATTAAACAACTTATGATCTAAGAGATATTGGGCGTGAAAAGACAACTTTAGATGATCCAAACAGCGAAAACAATTATGTAAGGTAACGAAAATAAAGCAATTTTTCATTTAAAGACATTGACGGAAAAAGCAATTTTAGTTAAAAAATCTAACCTTGACTGAACTCGAGTCTGCATTAACACTTACAATGGATGGCGCTGGATATCGGTCGAAGCCTACTATTGTGATCTATACAGACTCTATTGAAATTGCAATTACTATTTTCGTAGTTTTAATAATATGAAAATTAACTATACTGTAAAATTATTTATTTAGTAGCCTAGTCTGTTTGCTCTATAACAAAAATTAAAATTTATTTTTCTGATAACAATTTTCTGTGTTATGAATCTCTGTTTTGCTAACATTTTCCACAGACCACAATTATGTGATTTTTAGTTTGATTGAATTTGCCAACTGCGCTGGGACTCGAACACTTTCAAGCACCACACATATCTTTTTTTTTTTTTTTTTTGGTGTTCAAACAGCATCCTGCAAAAACAAAGAAAGTTGCTATCGTGCCCTTAATAAAAACAACTGCGCTTAAGTTCCTCAACTGCGCTTCTTTGATTTTGCGGCTTTTAATTAAGTTCCAGCAGGTGGATTTTCTAAAAACTTTTAGAAACCAAAGTTGTGATCCTTGAGAACATTTTTAGCAATTGGAAACAGCTGCATTTTCAAAGCAAGAATTCGTGAGGACCCTTTTATAACTTTATAGTGTTTTTGCAAGTAGTTTATTTGACATGGTCTAAATCTGTTTTTACATGCTGTAGCTTGAAAATGCGCCATTGGAGTCAGCGATTGAAAAATTTTTGTATATATTTTCGCCTTGCAAAAAATAATTGACGCTTAACGCTTGACGCAAAAAACAAGCAAAAAGTTGTCGGCGACACCTATTCCGTCAACCAAAAAATATCTTTACGGCGTTTACGTCATCGTCAACAAAAAATTGTCGCCGACATTTGACGCCGTCAAATTAACGCCGTCAACGCACAACACTGCAAATTTATATGGAAATTTTTACTTTTTTTTCACAGTTCTAAATTGATTCATTTGTAATTTATTCATTTAGTTGACTTTCAAGACTTGATTGCAGCTTTTTTTAAGGGGTTTTAGCATTTTTCAAAATTAACATTTTGACTACTGGTTTGTGAGACGATTGGTAAAAATAACTGCTTGATTAAAGTTAAAATTTTATATATTGTTATTCTGAAAAAAATTGAATCAAAAATTATTTAGGTAAAGTATTTTGATTTTAAATGACAATTTTAAAGGGTAACCTAAAACAGAATAAGCTAAATGGGTTTTTACATTAAATTTAATTGTGATTATCAATTGGTCTATCTTGCACAAACAATCATAACATTAAATGGTTTTGACAATATTTCACAACACTTTTATTATTTTTACAATTTTAGTTTAAAGCTAGCTTTATTGCAAGTTTGCATTGCATATTTCTATTCCTTCTAAACAAAAATCTTCAAAAGATTTATATAATCAAAAAAGCATAAGCTGAAAATATTAAATAAATAATTGGCTGCTTTATAATATATTAATACATCAACAAATTTTTATTTTTTTGACTCATTTGCCTAAAACCAAGCATAATCATATTTTTTTACAAACTTTGTTAGCTTTCAAATATAATTTACATTTTTTTATAAAAATTAAGGTTTTCATATTTCACAAAAGTTTATATTACTAGGATTTCTTAATCTTTTTTGTGTTAAAAAAAAAATAACTAAAGCTTCTCTTTCTAATAATGTCTTAGGCCATAGATTTTTCGATTCTTATGATAAAACTTGATGTACATTGTGGAATCAGCATAATTGTTGAGATTTAACATTATTTTGCTCGACTGGCGAAATTATTATTGTATATTCAATAAAAAAATTGTTTTCATTGTTGTTGCTATGTAATCAGTGCAAATTTGTTTTTACTGCTAAAAAATCAGATTTTTGTCTGTGATAGTAGCCTACCTATATAGTCAGTTCAATTTTAATTCTGTTGAAATATATTTTAACAAATTTATTATTTTTTGAGACTATCAAGACTATGGTACAAATGTTTAATATGTAGTGGTGGGAAAGTTTCAAAAATATATCTTTAATAGATTGTGTGCATGCTAACAGTAGTCCAACAACTTATAACTTTCAAATTCGAACCAAATTTGAGTCCTTTTCAAAAAGCTCGAACCGATTCCAAATCCAAGACTAAAAATGATGTAATTTTTGTATAAGTCCATGAGAGCATGAATCTGAGTCTACGAAATTCGAATTTTCAAAACTATTTTCCCAATTCGTTTCTATGCATTGCATATAACCTGGCTTACTAAGCACACAAAACCAATTACAAGTCAACAATTATTGATTTGAAGACTTGGGTCGAGTCCTTGTTTTTGTAAAAAAGTGTCAAATTGAGTTTAAGCAATCATGAAATTCAAAAATTAAAAAAAATAAACAGGTTCTTTCTCCTATAAGTTATGAATAATAGGTTCTTTCATTATCAGAAATATAAAAATACATAAATTACGTTAAATTAAGAACACGCTCGCTGAACGTTATGACATTCATAAGAACGTGTTCGCGCAAACCGGTGCAAACTCCCTGAATCTCATCACTGAATTCAAGTCTGTTCAAGACGTTTTTAAATAAAAAAAAATTTAGTCATAAGCATATGCATGAAAGGAAGGAGTTTAAAAGTTCCTTTAAACTTTTAAACTCCTTCCTCCCACTTTGAAAAATGAAGGATATGCAGACCAATTAAAAGACAATAGAGTAGTAAAAAGTGTAGAGAAAAAAAGGTTCTCACATTATTTTATACGAGCGTACTAATTGTGTTTTTAGTTTGTAAACCCGGTGCTACGACAATTGATCGAACAACAGTTGATCCGAACGACATTTGACCAAAACGACACTTTATCGAAACGACATTTGATCGAAATGACAGTTCATAAAAAAAGATTTATTTTTGTACGTTTCTGCGATTAAACAATCTCTTTGTTACTGTTAATTAGATTCATAAACAGCAGAGGCCAACAGTAAAAAGACAATTTGTTTTATTTTTTATAATTTTTTTGCCAATGTCAAGGTCAAGGTTTTTTAACAAGGTCTCTGGGCAAAGGGCGGCAACAAGTAGATCTTTTGTCATGGTTATGTTTCATTAGATGCTTTTTGCTATTATTTTTTTGTATTTTTTTACGTATAGTCAGTTATTAGAAGGGGAAGCATTGTGCCACGGCTCCACCCTTGTAGAAATCAGAGACAGATTCACAGAAAAGATCTTATTTTTAGAGATTTATGATTTTGGGACAAAAAATCAACAAAACCGGGACAGATTTAAGTAGGGGAAGGTGGGGCATAACGGACCCTTAACTTTAAACGCTTCTACCTCCTACGTTAAAGTTTGCAGAGAAACGATATCCAGAGTTCAGAGCAAGGTTGTAGACATAAATCAAACAAACCAAAAGCTGATATAATTGCAATTATAAATTTTGTGAAAAAATTGATTCTTTTTTTTCTGAAAAAAACCGTTTTGCCCCGTATATGGGGCAATATGGAATACCCTATAGGCGCAATGTGGACCGGATCGTCCATCTTGCCCCAACGTATTTTTTTGAGAAATATTGTGAAGTGGATACATAGTTAGGCAAGATAAAAGACACGTGATGTGTTTTAAATATTTAATCTATAATAAATCCCAACAAAACAATAAAAAAAGAACATAATTTCCAGTAACTTTAGGCCTACTTTAATAATGCAGTTGCATACAAGGCAGTAGTAAAAATTTAGTTTACAAGCAGGCCTATAAAAAGTTTGTTAGTCATTTAACATAGATCACAAACAAATTCTTGGTCATTTTCTTCTATACCAGCGCACTTAAAGTGGGCCCAGTTTAAGCATATAGTACATTGTATCATACCGTCATGACTGGTCTCACTCCACTTTTTCCAGCAATAGATGCATTGGGCATCCTCTTCTTGCTTTGAATATGTTGTTGTCAAACTTTTCTTAAAAGTTGTTGTTTGTGCACCTTTAAGCTTGCTTTTTAATGTCGTTAGTTTTTTACACTTTATATCTATGTCCTTTGCTTTTGCTTTTTTAATGTTATGTAGGTGAGCTTTATAAGGACTACTTGTTAAAACAGCAGCAAATCCACGTCGTGTTTTTGGTTTTCTACGAGGTCTTGTAGATGCTTTTGGAGAAGGTGCAATTGCATATGGTGATATGTACGTCGATGCAACGGGAGAGTGGGTATGGCTAGCATTTGGATTACATTCCATTGTTTCGTTTTCACGACCAGCTTGGTTGCTTTCTTGTGTAGAAATTGGTTGGCTTTGTGGCGTTTGCATTAGTGTGAATAATTGAGAATCAGATTTATCTGCAAACTTGTTTGATGGTAAGTCAGTCAAAACTTCAATTACAAAAGCTGATTTATTTAGCTGGTCATTCTTTCCAGAATCAATGTTTGTTGGCTGGCATGGAGCAAAATCGTGTGGCTCAAATATGTCTCTATTTGTTGGAAACAATCCAGTTTTCTTAAATCCATTAATGGCTGTTTGTGCTGTGGCTGCTTTAGTGTAAGCTATTCCAAATAATTCTGTTACTTGAAAAGTAGTTACCACCCAACCAGGATGATTACGAAGCCATTTTTTAAGCTCCTGATCATAGTAAATTGACAATGGCTTCATGAAACTCACATCCAGCGGCTGCATCTTATGAGAGCAATGAGGTGGTAGACAAAGCAAAACTACCCCATTAGCTCTTGCAAGATCAATTACTTCCATGTTCATTGTATGTGTAACGGAGTCGCAAAATTGCCTCGTCCTTCCCGCTCCGCACAAACGCGCTTCACGACCAGCACCAGATTTTACGGTTTTATTTTATTAAGAACAAAACGATAATTGCGGCACTAGTCGGAAACGGTTTTCTGAATAAATAAACACAAATATTACATCAATTAACTTTAACGCGTAAACACAATACACACTCACCAACGATGTTGGGCGGACGAGCAAAGGAAGTATCAAATACCAAATTCTCTACTCTAAGTAGACAATGTCCAAAGGGACAAATATAGCAGCCAAATCAATCTGAAGACTGTGCAAAATGCCAAGCCCCAGCCAGCTTAAGAAAAGGCTTACCAAAACAACGTGGCATCACTCTATGCCCACAGCCGCGCGAGAACGCATTAAAGGTAGTGCTGATTATTCAGCGCCGATACAAAAGGCGCGCTGGCTCGAAACCCGTACCCAACATCTAATTTTCAAATAATTTACGCGAACGACGTAACAGTATGAGTTGAATGACCATCCAAAATTAGAAGAACAGGATTTTCTTTAGTTGCTCCAATTGATTTTAAAAAATGCTTAAACCATTCTACAAATATTTCAAGTTGCATCCAACCACTTTTATGGCATGCATAAATGGAACCTGGAGGAGCTCTATTCATGAGCTCCGCCTTCATCCTAACTCTGGGAAAAACAAAAAGATTTGGTGGTACAGAATTTGAAGATTGCATGAAGTAAAAGATTTTTCTTCCCAAAGCTTTTCATCTGACACTCTTCAGGGGAAATCGTCAGAATAAAGCAGAATTGAAACCGAACTAAGTTATAAAGGAAGAAAGTAGAGTTCTCATTGGCTGAAACTCATTGGCTGAGTTCTCATTAGCTGAAAGAAGTAGAGTTCTTTCAGCCAATGAGAACTCTACTTTCTTCCTTTATAACTTAGTTCGGTTTCAATTCTGCTTCATTCTGACGATTTCCCCTGAAGAGTGTCAGATGAAAAGCTTTGGGAAGAAAAATCTTTTACTTCACGCAAAAACAAAAAGGGGTGGAATAAATGTCCCTGTTATGTTCATACATATTTCAACCGAAACCAGTTGCCTACGTTCTGCTGAAACTAACCCCCAACTTGTCGCCTTCCAGTTTTGGCTAAAACTTTTGAAGGCTTGCCTTGCACCGTAGTGATGCCAGTTTCATCACAGTTAAAAATTCGCTGTGGAGGAAACTTGCAGCCAATCTTTACCCGCTTTTCTTTTAGCTTTATTGAAAGAATTTGGTAAATTATTTTTTTCTGCTAGCTGAAACGCAAGATTTCTGACATCATTAGTTGTCAAACCAAACATCATGCTCTCCAAAGACAACAAATATTCTACCAACTCTTTTTCCATTGTTGGTGAAAATATGGTCTAAAATATAAACAATTGCATATAAATGAGGGCATTTTACAGGTTTCTACTGGTTAAAAATACTTAAACCTAACTAATCTTTTATACCTTTTTAATGTTATTTAATGAGCTATATTTATAAACCAAATTATAATTTTTCTTAAAAGGTTAAAAGATTTATTAAAAATTTTAAATCAAGTTTACCTTGTAGTTACCAAGAATTTTTGTATGATTTTTGGCATGTTTGTTTTGGTCTTTAAATCTTCTTCGAAGAGTTGTTTTTGGTATCTGAAATTCTTTTGATGCTGCTCTTAAAGTAATGCTTTTTCCAATGCATGTAATGCTTTTTTCATGGAATCTTTACTCCATGACTGTCGATTTGTTTTGCGCTTGTAATTTCGAACCATGGTAGCCAACAGCAATTTTCATACAACTATTAAAATTGTAAAAAGGTTGAATTAATAAATAAAAAATAAATTCAAATATGGATACTAATAGCAGAATTTAACTAATTTGAAGTTTCTTATTCGTATAGCTGAAAGTCAATATTCTTATTGGTATAGCTGAATGAAAACAAGTTTGAGTTTAGACATGCAATTAACAAATTTACCCTTTGACAAGGCCTGCTAATATTGATAGACTATTATAGGATTAGCCTACCTTATTGATAGATTATAGAAAAGCTATATCAGTAAAAAAACATTAATTTTTATAAATAAAAGTTGTTATACTATTTTGATGCAGTTCATGAAGAGAAATATTGATAATGAGCCTTCATACTAAACAGCAATTTGTGTGGGGCAAAATGAAATTTTGCCCCACTCATAGCTGACCATTTTGCCCCATTGCCTAGTTTTAACATGTCATCGTATGACAAATGTTATTATCAAACCTGATAAATTCAAAACCACCCGAAAATAGCCTACGGTATTACTCTTAAAAACATGAAGTCCAATATTTTAACTTCATAACCATAAAGCAAACTACTCACTTATTAAAATATGCTCTTTTTAGATCAAGTAGGTCAAAATTCTTCTGATCGTTCTCAGTTCGTCGGTATAAGTTCGACGTTCAGACAAAATGGCTGATTATGTAATCATAGTCAATAGGTGGCTGTATTTCTTTTTTACGAATTTATTTAAATGTTCCGTTTTGCCTCATGGTGCCACACCTTCCCCTACTATGTTTTGGGACAAAAAATTGACAAAAATAAGATAGATTCAAATTGTAAATTTTTTCTTTCATTGTTTAATCAAATGTCGTTTCGATTTAGTGTCATTTTGATCAGGTGTCGTTCGATTCACTATCGGGTCACGTCTAAATCTTTATGATAACTTTCTGTGTCTGCCACTGATTTGAGTTATTTCAAGTTTCGTATCAAAATCAATTTTTTTCCAATATTTCTTAGCCTATTTTTCTAGATGGCATTAGTAAAATGGTAATCAAATTCTTGTGACGTCATTTTTTGGGGGCCCCTAATTTGGATTTTGCCTCAGGCCCCTAATTTTGAATATCCATCACTGCCGTTCCGGTTTGGTGAAGGAAAATCCAGATGCGATAGGTGCATATCGCCAAGCTATTTATCACCAAGCACTGAAGGTAAAAACCATGCGTTCTAAATGACGTGATTAATGCAGTGAATCTTATTAAAGCGAACGCACTCAACTCCCGCCTGTTTGCTGATTTAAGCTATGCAAAAGGGAAAGGGAAAAGTACTGAAGAGAGTTTTGTTCTACGAAAAGAAATATACCCCGTAAACATTTTTCATCTAGCCAACGTTGGCGAAAGGCAGTTTTCCAGCAGCAGAAATGTTGGCAAGATGATGGCGTCCAATGTTGGACCAGAGTCGAGTGCACCAAAATCACATTTTCCGCCAACACTGATAAACTGCGCTTTGCCAGCGTTTAGCCAACACTGAAATTCCAGACGCTGTAGAGAGTTGGCTAACTATGAATGATCAGCGCATGCTACTGCAGTTGCCCAACTACTTCAGCAATCTTACCAACGTTGGCAAAACGCTAACTGCCAACTTAAGAAACATTGGCCCAGAGTTCTGTGAGGTGGATTCTACTATTTTATACAATTGTACCACCATGCATCATTACCACTACAGCGATCTTAACTACCAAACCGTTGGAATGTTCCATTTGGCTTCGTACTGTTCACGTGACGGTTCCTCGTTCCGTTGCTTAAAAACCATTGAACGCGTCCGGCAGCTGACAAACGAATAGTCTAGAATTTACTCCCGCATGATGTTAGTTGACATTCGTATATTTATGTAGATTGCAGAGAAATCTTTTATTTGTGGTTTTATTAGCAATGTAGTTGCTATATTCGTCCTCGTCTTCATGCTTTTGAGTGCGTTGATTGCGTGTTGGTTGACGTTGTTTGAGTAACGATTGATGTTGATGATCTATCTAGCATACATGGGCGTTCCGCAATCAATTTCCAGGGGGGGGGTAAAACTTCTGGGAGGGGCAGAATTTTGCGAAAGTGCAGTTTTATATTGTGAAATTAAAGTATTTTTTAATCAATTCTTTTTATTTTTCCAGGGAGCATATGCCCGCTTTGCCCCCTAGCGGACGCCCATGCCAGCATACGTAATTAACTAAGAACTATTTTTAATTCAGCAAATAGAAACGCTTAAAAAACAAATTATTAATAAAAATTTTAACTATTTCAAATAAAATTATGCGCACATCAAATGGAGCATTCTGCAACACGCACCGGGCTCATGCAGCTCAAATAAAATTGATTCATATAGACTTGAACAAAAGAGAACAAAGTTACATTGGCATTTTGTTGGCAGAGTTGGCAAATAGTTGGCAGTTTTTCCGACTTTTTACTGTCATCTAAAAATGTTTGAATTTTTTTTCAACTATCAGACCATAGAGACTAACATTTTTTTATTCTTTTTAAACGTTGAGGCATAACAAAACATATAGGCTATCCCTTATCAGAAAATGTTCTATTACTTAACAATCTAGGCAATTGAAATTTCATCAAGCAAAGAACTGTAGCAGAAGTACATTACTTATTGTCGCTGTTTTGTAAAAAGGTTGCATCAATATTTAGCACGAACAACTGGTAATGTCTTTGAATAAAAAATTTTGGCCAACTTCTTGCCAGCGTATCACCAACTTAGTCACAGGGGAGACAGCCAATGCTGCCTTCAGCGTTGGCCCAACACATTACCAGCAGCTGTGAACACAAATTTTACTAAGCAAAGAAATAGTAACAAAAAAGCTTTTTTCAGCGTAAATTTATTTTTTTTCCACTTTAGTACTTAACGCAACAAATAGGACAAACCAAAACTCAAAAATAAATCATCGGCAGAAAGTTGGCATTGTTGGTTAAATGTTGGCAATTTTGCCAACTTTCTACCAACCCAGCCGCGCTAA